>CM064872.1:46775376-47975376 GCA_032719365.1 Prinsepia uniflora | reverse complement strand
AAGGGTACAAATGTTTCTCGTTAAAATGTTTTAATAAACTGGTTGTTTTGTCCACTCACAGTTTTTAATGTTTTGACTGCCCTTCAGGTTGACAGCGGATGTGGACTGTAGCCGAGACCGAGATATCACATACCTCCTCCGGATCCTGGCGTACGCTGATAGCCCGGGAGGGCAAAGGTTGGAAATATCCCTTGTCTGACACTTCGTGTCAGACTGGAGCAAGGTCATCCCGCACTAATCCTCAGGGGATTGTGATGGGTCTTGTCAACGTGGTATCTTACCATAGGATTGCTTATCAGATTGTTGATTTTACTGCTTTTCGCAGTTGGGGTCAAGGGAACCCTAGGTGTGATTGTGGAACCCTACATTAGGTTGTATGGTTCGGAAATGTGAGTTGGCGAGTGGTTTGACTTTGATGACTATTCGGATTTGAGACTGTGTGTCAGTCTAGTCATGCCAGCTCTAGTGATAAGACTACAATCTACAATTGAGGGTTGTACTTATCGTTTAAACTTAGTTGGAGGTCGTGCTACCATAGTTGTGATGAATTGTTGGTACAACAAAGGTCATGGATGACCTTGTAGACGACATTGGTTGAGTCGAGTTACGACAGGTTAGTGATTGGTTGAACAAGTTATCAGGGTTGATACTTGTCGATGTAATCCCTGAGTGGGATACGAAGTGGTTAATACGGGCGGTTAATTCCGTTGGATGTGAATCTCGATAGCGATGTCTGGTAGGGAGGTCTGCATGAGTCTGTGGCAGGCACTACTACCGAGAGTGGTTGTATTTGTGATTGTTGGGAATCGGGGACGTTCAAGGGGCGTTTCCTTTTCTCGTATGAGTTTTCAGGGTGATTGTACCCAGAGTTGTTGGGTACAAGGGAGGCAGAGTTTCTCCAATTCGAGTAGAGGTACGGGATCATCGCTCGGTACTAGCGGAGATCCAGGGTTGTCAGTTATGCACACGGTGTGCTGATGCTGACAGGTGATAATGATGATATTGGTACTAGTGCTGGTGCTGGTACTGGTGATTGTGATGACGTTGAGTCACATCCGTCGCGATGGGCATATGTTCGGTATCTGTTGTCCCAGAGTGGATCTCAGATAGAGTTAAATTGGTTAGGGGACACGTGGTTGATGTCCGAGTATGTTGTTTCCAAGCTGGTTGGAACTTCGGAATCATGAGAGGTTGCGATTGAGGTGATAATTTGTCAGATGTAGACGTTGTTGGTTGCCACTAGTCCGTATCCGGGATCAACCTGAAGGGCAATCAAAACATTTAAAAGTCGTGAGTGGACAAAAAAAAGAATTTATAAAAACATTTTCACAAAAGACATTTATACTATTCACTAAAAAGCATGCATGCATTCGAAAACCATTTATCAAACTATTAGGGGCTTAGCCCAAGTCTCCCAAAGCTACGCGCGTGCTACACAAAAGACATTTATCAAACATTTTCACAAAAGACATTTATACTATTCACATAACCAATCATGTCACGGTTTCTAAAGCTACGCGCGTGCTACACGGGGTCTCAAATCCCAAGTCTCCCTAGGGTCCTCCTAGGTCAATGTCTGGAGATTAATAACCCTCCCTAGGGGTTATAATCCATAAGCCTTCCTTAGAGTAAGGTACCCAACGGGGGCGACTCCACTCAGTTTGTGCTACGTGACTACTCCGGGGTCCACCCAGGCCAACGACCCTCCCCGGAGGAGAAAATCCAAATAAAGGAAGGTATATGAATATATATATATATATATACTTATATCGAAAGCATTCATAAAACTTTCAAAGGATTTATGCCCGGTCCCCATAAACCGTCATGAACCCGGAAATCCATTTAGGGTCCCCGACCCGAAATCATAAACGTAAACCAACTGGGCCTCGTGCCCGGACTCATGACTCAACTGGGCATCATGCTCCATATCTCAGGTTCAGTCACGATTCCGATCCTAGTGATGTGTGCCACCATCCGTCCAGGACCGCCTCAATCCTGGTATGTCGCCATGAACTAATCAACCGACGCGACCACCTCTAGATCATGGTGCACCCATCACCGATCGATATCCTGAACCGTCAGCACTCCAAAGTCAAGCCTCCAGTGGCTGCTAGACAACGACACGTGCATCTTGATCTCTCCAGAAGGAACATATCCGAGTCCGGAAGGGAGCGTCGTATTGTCCGTTGCGTACACATAACGCTCGCTGCGACCCGTAGGTCATCAATAGGGCCACATGTCCGAGACAAAACCAAATCCAAAACCATTTCGTTTAAACCAACCTAGAAGTACAAACCCGTATAAGCACCGTATAAGTCCAAAGCCTCGAAATACGTGCAATTACGTAAACACACACAAATGCACTCATGGCATCACAAAACATGTTCATAAAAGCATATAAAATAGTTATGCATGCATCAATTTGGAAAAGAAGGTCCACTCACAGACCGTCCTAGCTGCCGCCTCGATATGCGTGAAAAACGGCTCTCTCGGGCCAATCACCATCATCGGGACCTCCAAACCTGTCCAAATCGTAATAGAGGGTTACTAACTACTTAAATAACCTCTCACTAAAGCCTCGTAATTTACTGGAATTTTTAAATATTTTTAATGTTCATCCTAAATCTTCAGACACCCCGAAACCTATCAAAACGATGTCTGATCGACACAAAACCTGTCCCAAAATGTTCTTTACATCGAATAGTTGATTTTGTGTGTTGGAAGTTTCAACAAAAGAGGCCTCACATGCCCCCACGCGCGACTTGATGTTCCTGCGCGTGAAGCCCACACTCTAGGAACAGTAGCGTCATCAACCTCTCGCCAGCAGGTAAGAACTAGCTGGTCCGGTCCGATTTGCAGCCCGGTTCGCCTGGACCCCAAGGCCGTATTTTCATCATTTTTCCTTCATTCCAACTCCAATAGCTTCCTAACAACATTTCCTACACAACCATGTCTTCAAAACCTAGAAACCAATCTTAAAACCTATTGGTTCTGAAAACCATTTAAACCAAAACTTCCATTCGATGTTCAGGGCACTCCGAGGATCACTAGAAGAAGATTGGGAGGATCGATTTGGCCTAACTTTGCCGGAAATGGAATTCGGTGGGTAGCCACCAAAATCTCTCCAGCCGCCGTTCCCGGCTTTCTCAGCTGTCCTCAGCCCCCATGATTTCTCCTAGACCTCCTACCAATCCCCTAAACCCATTATAAGCAACATCTAAGCTCCCTAACGTCCAAAACACGAAATTGAAATTTGAAAACATACAGGGGAATCAGGTTTTACCTTGGCCGTGCAATCCAACGTCGTCCACGGCAGCTGGCCGTCTGCCACCATCTCCTCATCCTCTCATTCATCCTTAGCTCCTTTCATGGCCTCAGATGGATGCAGATGAGAAGGGTTTGGATTTGGGTTCACTAGGTTTGGGTTTGGATCGACCGAATGAACACAGAAGGAGGGGGGGTGGTTGCATGTGTCTGTGTAAGTGAGTCAATGGATGGATGACACTTGTTACTCATCCATTGGGCTTGGGGAAACGATCTGAGCACCAATCAAGAAAAAAGTCCACTTTTTTCTCGTAAAACGTACCGTTGTGAATAGTACTTCAAAATGTCTGTGAACCGTAACTTCTCCGTCGAACGTCCGAATTCGACGTGCTACCTGTCTACGGACTCGTATCGACCCGATCTCCGATAAGGTTCTCGACCCTCAGCCGTCGGACCTCCCGAGTCAAAAGTCTACCTTTTACCCTCGTTCAGGCACAAAATCGTAATTTCACCCTGAATGTCCGTTAATCCTCGGTTAATTCCCGATTAGCCCAACTAATCTGTAATTCCTCTTAATTAATCCTTCAAATTTGGGACGGGTCGTTACAACCTTCCCTCCTTAAATAATTTCATCCTCGAAATTCAAACCGACCTAATTCCACAACCCACTGTGGAATCCAATACGTCCCTCTACTCGGGCGTTCCCATGTAACCATACAGGTTCGCCATAAGCCTCGTACTCGTCGGTGTGCACTACCACCAGAGCTTCCAAATCTCCAACTATCCCTCGAGAACTACACGTCGGCTCGTAAGTCTCACTCGAGACGACAGTCGACATCTCTCCTGTTACTCACTCTGACAGGTCAGTTATACTAAGTTGATTTTAGATCCTTATAGTTTAACTTCCTGACACGTTCCAACCTACACCCAGCAGGTTACAACATGTACTATCACTAAGGTTATCCTCTTCAAACTACCATCTAGCCGACTTTTCAGCCTGATGGTTCCTCTTCAAACTGCCATCTAGCCGACTTTTCAGCCTGATGGTTCTTCTTATCTGACAACTGAAGCTGATATCCTATTCAGCATACGATCCGACAGTTATCCTTATTGCTCCCACTGAGCGATATCTCACCTCCTGTCACTCCGTGACCTACGCCAAAATCTTGACTCACCCTAAGCCTCAACTGTCGTACTACTCGTCCTCTCGACACCCAATCGACGCCTCACCCATTCGGGGTGCATATGGGATCCATATACACCCTACTTGTCTCAGGAGAGAAAACACTATGCACTGAAGGGTTCCCTTGTCACTGAGGAGTCGCTTCGCAAGGCAACTGGCCCCAGCTCGGAATATGGGTCAATTTTCCAATTTGATTTCCTGTACCCATGTGTTTTCTGTACACCAGAACGCCATCCCACGTCTACCAAGTCACACTATTCCGAATCTTGCTACTGTATGACCATGACCAAGATAGTACGACTACACTCTCTACATATCCGACTTCTGTCTTGTCATCTCACCAATTATTCCAAAGATTCTTCAACTGTCTCACAATATTATTTTCCTCTGCTCCTAGCTCAGCATAATCAGCAAGGAAATTCACCCCACTGATTACTAGACCTTGGTCACTCACTTGTCACATCCTATGACGCCAAATACTTTCTGCTCTTTGAATCACTCTAATTTGACCCACAGCCTAGGTGTTCGGCTCTTACACCCTCTTTGGACCCTTAGTTGTCAAATCACTCCTTATCATCCCACTAAGGGAAGAATAAAGGAGAATCCAAGATGATGACATCAAAGTTCATCATATGTCATCGTCCAGCACCCTGTACTACCTACTAAAGAGCAGAAAACGAGAAGTCTCGTTCATCGACTTCGAAATCGAGAGTAGTTGCAACCATATTGGAAGCATACTCAAATTTTCCGATTATTGAGCTAGAAGTCCTTCTTCTCCGATTATTGAGCTAGAAGTCCTTCTTCTCGGTCTCCAATCCCCACGACTCTAGGTATGACCATTTAGGAAATCAAAGCTAGAACGTCCCCCGATTCTCAACAACCAACAACCAAGCCACCCTCGATGGTGGTACCTACCACGAGCTCGTACAGACACAACCCACGTACAACACCACCGAGACTCCGAAGCTAAGAGGTCAACTCACCGCCGACACCAACCGCTCAACACACAACGTCAACCAATCGGTCCACCTCGGAATCTGATCGACAAGTACCACTCTCCTTATCACTCGTCCGATCAACCACCAACTAGGGTTATTACGAAACCGGCTGCTCCCTGCAGCACGTCCATCTTAACCTATCCATCACGCTCGACTTTGAAAAGTCGTCCACTATGTCATCCATGACCTCAACTGCTCCCTGCAGAACACTCAACTGTCTTGACTCTCAGGGCGTCCTACGGTGTCTACTAGACCACTGAGTCATATCTCCAGTACTATACGGCTTTAAGCCGTTGGATTCGCACGAATTTAGATTCTACTCAGGATCTACTCCCTCGAAACACGTGGCGTTCTATGCCAAACAAGCCCTAACTAGGATTCAACTCCACTGAATCCTCCTACTTTTGCCCTAACTATCAGGTTTCACGTTGATGACGGGCTGTTACCACTGTAGAGACATCACATCCTCGACCTGCGCGTCTCACTGAGAGAAAAACCTGCTCTTATACCACTTGTCAGGACCCATCCCAATTCCCCCGGGATTAACGTGGGACGCACCTGATCCCGTCTGACACGGAGTGTCAGACAAGGGAAATTTCGACTTTAGCCCGCTCGGGCCTTCAGAGTACGCCAGGACCCGAAGGAGGAGTGTGATGTCCCAGTCTCTACTACAGCCCGCATCCTTGATCAACCTGAAGGGCAGTCAAAACATTTAAAAGCTGTGAGTGGGCAAAACAAAGAATTTATAAAAATATTTTCACAAAAGACATTTATACCCTTCACTAAAAAGCATGCATGCATTCGAAAACTATTTATCAAACTAATAAGGCCTTAGCCCAAAATCGTAAATGAAACCAATCATACGGGCCATTGCCGAAATCCATGTGGGACTCAACCCAAAACCAGAAATCCGTTCATATAACATATAAATATAAATCACATAACCAATCCTGTCACGGTTTCTAAAGTTACGCGCGTGCTACCCGGGGTCTCAAATTCAAAGTCTCCCCAGGGTCCACCCAGGTCAATGTCCATAGATCAATGATCCTCCCTGGGGTTATAATCTGTAAGCCTTCTTGATAGTAAGGTACCCAACAAGGGCGACTCCACTCAGTTAGTGCTCCGTGACTACTCCGGGGTCCACCCAAGCCAACGACCCTCCCCGGAGGAGACAATCCAAATAAAGGAAGGTATATGAATATATATATATATATATATATATATCGAAAGCATTCTTAAAACCTTTCAAAGGATTCATGCCCGGTCTCCATAAACATTCATGAACCCGGAAATCCATTTAGGGTCCCTGACCCGAAATCATAAACGTAAACAACTTGGGCCTCGTGCCCTAACTCATGACTCAACCAGGTATTGTGCCTGATATCTCAGGGTCAGTCACGATTTTGATACTAGTGATCTGTGCCACCATCCATCCAGGACCGCCCTCAATCCTGGTATGTCGTCGTGAACGAATCAACCGACGCGACCGCCTCTAGATCGTGGTGCACCTATTACCGATCGATATCCTGAACCGTCAGCACACCAAAGTCAAGCCTCCAGTGGATGGCTGCTAGACAACGACATGTGCATCGTGACCTCTCCGGAAGGAACATATCCTAGTCCGGAGGCGAGCATCGTATCTTCTGTCGCCTTGCACATAACACTCGCCCCGACCACGACTTAGACTCGTAGGCCATCAATAGGGCCACATGCCCGAAACAAAACCAAATGGGTCTCATGTCTGAGTTTACTCTTTTCAAACCCAAAACCATTTCGTTTAAACATACATAGAAGTACAAATCTGTATAAGCACCGTATAAGGCTGAAACCTGGAAATACGTGCAATTACGTAAACCAACACAAATGAAATCATGGGATCACAAAACATGTTCATAAAATCATATAAAATAGTTATGCATGCATCAATTTAGAAAATAAGGTCCACTCATAGACTGTCCGAGTTACCACCTTGATATGCGTGACATACGGCTCTCCCGGGCCAATCACCGTTATCGGGACCCCCAAACCTATCCAAATCGTAATATAGGGTTACTAACTACTTAAATAACCCCTCACTAAAGCCCCGTAATTTTTCAAAATTTTTAACTATTTTTAAAATCGACCCTAAAACTCCGGACACGCCGAAACCTATCGAAACGATGTCCGATCGACACAAAACCAATCCCAAAATGTTCGTTACATCGAATAGATGATTTTGTGTGTTGGAAGTTTCCCCAAAAGAGGCCTCACGCTCCCCCATGCGTTGCCTGATGTTCCTGCGCGTGAAGCCCACTTTTTCCTCACAACATTTCCTACCCAACCATGTCCTCAAAACCTAGAAACCAATCCTAAAACCTTTTGGTTCTGGAAACCATTTTGAACCAAAACTTCCATTCGATGTTCAGGGCACTTATAAGGGTCAAGGCTTCATCCTAAGGGTTCCAATAGGTTCCTAGGATCACTAGAAAAAGATTGGGAGGATCGATTTGGCCTAACTTTTCCGGAAATGGAATTCGGTGGGTACCCACCGAAATCTCTCCAGCCGCTGTTCCCGACTTTCTCAGCCGTCCTCAGCCACCCAAGCTTTTTCCTAGACCTCCTACCAATCCCCTAAACCCATCCTAAGCAATCCACCGACGTCCACGGCGGCTGGCCGTCTGTCACCGTATCCTCATCCTCTCATTCATCCTCAGCTCCTCTCATGGCCTCAGAGGGATGCAGATAAGAAGGGTTTGGATTTGGGTTCACTGGTTTGGGTTTGGATCGGTCGAATGAACAAAGAGGGAGGAGGGTGGTTGCATGTGTCAGTGTAAGGGAGTCAATGGATGGGCGACACTTGTCACTCATCCACTGGGCCTGGGGAAAGATAAAAGTACACTTTTTCTCGTAAAACGTACCGCTATGAATAGTACCTTGAAACTTCCGTGAACCGTAACTTCTCCATCTCCGAATTCGACGTGCTACCTGTCTATGGACTCTTATTGACCCGATCTACGTAATCCATCGGACCTTTCCAGGTCAAAAGTCAACCTTTCACCCTCGTTCGGGCACAAAATCGTAATTTCGCCCTGAACGTCCGTTTATCCGCAGCTAATTCTCAATTAGCCCCACTAATCCTTAATTCCTCTTAATTAATCCTTTAAATTTGGGACAGGTCGTTACACATAACCTGTTGTGGACCTCCTTCTGTCTAAGTTCCTTGCGTAGTATGCATCCACATAACCCAACACATATGATTCTCCTTTCTGTTTTTCAAACAAAATGCCCAGATTGTTTGTTTCCTTCAAATAACGAAGGATTCACTTAACTGCAGACTAGTGCTCTTTTCTTGGATTTTCCATATACCTCGAGACATCGCACATTGCTTGAGCTAAGTCAAGTCTGGTGCAAACCATTGCATACATAAGACACCCTATTGCACTTGCATAGGGTACTTTCATCATCTTCTTCAACTCTTGTTCTGCAGTTAGACTTTACAGCGCACTCAATTGATAGTGTGTTGCTAATGGAGTGGACATGATCTTTGCTTCATTCATGTTGAAGCGCTCCAAAAGACATTGAATATACTTTGGTTGTGATAACCAAATATTTCTCGTTGTTCCATCCCTCCGTATTTGTATTCCGAGGATCCTTGGTTCAGGTCCTAGATCCTTCATGTCAAATTTCTTCCTTAGTTGCATCTTCAACTTCCGAATTCTTAACATGCAATCATCATGTCATCTACATAAACTTCCAATAGTATAATCTTACTATCTGATAGAGATTTTACCAAGCACAAAAGATATACTAGGAAAAACCTCTACGTGTAATAAACTTTGCAAGCGCACAAGACATGTAGATAGTATAGATGCAAGCAAAGGTCGATCCGCCAAAAACTTGATAGAGATTTTACCAAGCACAAAAGATGTACTAGGAAAAACCTCTACGTGTAATAAACTTTGCAAGAGCACAAGACGTGTAGATAGAATAGATGCAAGCAAAGGTCGATCCCACGAAGACTTGCTCAATGATATCCAATTCCATTTAACTCAATTGATTTAAGTGGAGTAATTAAAATGCAATAGGGTGTTTGTTACGTTTTATGAATGAAGTAAATTAACTAATAATAACTAACTAAGTCGAGCTAGGGTTTCTATCCACCTTTACCAATTATAGTTCCGTTAGATTTCCTTGATTGGATTACTATGCATGTATCTGTATTAAGTGCCCGTGCAGGGGTCCTGTTAAGGTTCACTCCATACATATTATCTTCTTTTAGATTTCATGTTTAAGCGTGATGTGGCCGCCCTTAAACAAATATTACCGATGGTGCATGATAATGCATGAAACATGAAGAAGATTTAATGACACTACACTGTCCCTAGAAAAGTGATGTGTAGACTTAGGAAGTTATGAATTTAGATTACGAATAAGATCCCCCTCTTAAACGTGATGCTACAAATTGCAGGGTGAACACAAACATGGAGGTGATCCATCAAGCAATTACATCGACAATTATACACAAATAAGGTAGCTAAGCTTATAAGCATAAATTGAGTTCATGAAGCGCAGTAATCCAACAAATCTAGGCATACATAAGAATCATAATCAAGTGCCTGAAAGCAAACATGAACTAACATGGCTAGGGCTTTAAGTACCCCTAGCACTAATTACACTACTCAAACATTATTGAATTAACGAATAACATAATTAAATGCATAAGAAACATAAAATGATAAAAGAATAAATAAACACAAATACTAAAGAATAGCAAGGAGTAGGAAATGGGGCTCAAACACTCTTCTTCTCCCAACCCTTACGTCCTTCTTAGTAGAAGCTTGAATCCGAAAGCATAAAACAATAATAAAGTACGGCTAACTATGTATATAAATTGAGTATGAATTTTGACAGAGTTTTGGGACCTAGGAAGGTAAATTCGGCCCCTCTACAATAAACTCTAATGCCCCTATTTATAAGTGAATAAGTAATCCTCTTAAAAATATGAGTTTTTAATTAAATTCTATAAGGAAAAGGCTTCCTAATTAATTAAGACATCTAATTAAAACCTTTCCTACAAGTAAAGGAATTAAAAACAAGAATACAAAAGGAAATAGGACTAAAATCCCTATACAATATGGAGAATAAATGTGGAATGAACTTGAAATTAACCTAAAAAAGGAGGAAAATCCGGAATTAAAGCTGCAAAGCCTTCTTATGCAATCTTCTTTCCTTCATAACTTCTTCGTTTCAACTCCGATTTAGGTGATTCTTTGGCTCAAATTCTCATAATTCCAAGCTCTATTTGATTTACACATTTCTCAAAAAATATATTATTTTCTCCAATTGTATAGAACGAAATATTAACAAAACAAACGTAAAAGGGTATGGAATCATAGATAAAACATGCATAAATTATGACCTATCAAATACCCGTAAACCTATATTTTGCTAGTCCTCGAGCAAGACACAAAACAAAAGACTCGATCTTGTTAAGATAAGCATTTAAACCTCTAGGTTCACCTAGTAGGAGGAGTTTTGTCTCCTGAAGGTTATAGCAGCACGATACCCACAAACGTTTTACTTAACACAAAGGATGTTAGAAATCATGCATCAACAAATTAATAAGAATCAAGAATAGATAGAAAACTCACACAAACCAAGAAACATGCCATAACCGTGAACTCAAGGTATCAAGTGTTTATACCAATATCCCAAATGATCAAACTAGAAAACAACGTCATCTAAACACCCTAGAAAGATTTCGCTTCGACTCTAATCCTCACTAGGCATCACTCAATACGCTCAAGAATCCTAAGGTTTTCACTCAGCAAGCATATGTGAAGAGTTTATGTAAAAAAAATCAAGTTAATCACATATGGATTTCAATGAAGAAAAGCACTTTATATGTAAGTAATGATCTCACGAAGGAATTGAAGTTTAAGAACAGAGATACGTACCTTAATCCTTTGCATAACCATTCACAAGATCAATAGGTCTTCATTCAAGGGTTGTAATGGGGCTAGGTTCTTGGGTTAAGAAAGAAAAGTTGGAATTCAAAGAACCTAAACCGCATCAAGGCATGAGAAGTCATGACTAGGACCTTGAGTACCAGAATATAAAACAGTGCTTAAGCTCACAACAATGCTCTAATTGAGGTACTTGGCTCACTTGATTCAACTCAAAGTTCATTACCCTTTTGTTTTCTTTTTCTTTTTTTCACAATATTTTTTTTTGCATTCTATTCTTTTCTTTTCACTAATGAACTTGATATGTAAGGACCAGTCTCGAAAATTAGTGTAGAATGACGATTTTGCCCCTATGTTGGGTAAAGAGTCGACTTTTAGTTTGGGCAGTCAATTGGGTATTGACCGGTGACCGTGACGTAGTTCGGGAAGTCACGAATCCGTAGACAGGTGGCACGCCTGATTCCGACATCCGAGGAGGAAGTTATGATGTTCGGAAGGTTGAGGGCATAACAGTAATTTGGCTAAAATAGAGTAAAAGAGTTGACTTTTCGTACGATCGGGTTTTGACATGTTCACCTAGGACCGTTAGGTAGATCTCGTCGTCTTGAGTTCAACGACAGGCGGCACGTGTTCATCGGACCTAGGATGCGTAAGATACGGGTCTAAAACAGTAAGGGCATAATTGTAATTTTGACTCAAATGAGGGGTATTTTGGTCTTTTGGCTGCATTGGGATTTGTGCACACCATATAAGGCCAGGTGTATAGTGGAGATTGGGATATTTGTGAGAGGGCTGAGGGGATGGTGACACGTGCAAGGTGTCTAGTGGGTTCTAGGATTTTTCACGGTTCAAATTAAACGGGTGAGTGTTTGTGGTCGTGTTCGAGAGAAAACAGAGAGGTGAGGCGGTGAGGATTTTGATCGATTCAGTGAGTGTGTGAAGGTTTTGTGGACTAGTGAGAGTGACAGAGAGAAGAAGGGAGGCTGGTGACTGGAATTGGGAGTGCAACTGTGCAAGAATCGCGGTGGTCGGAGGGTTCGATTTCTCTGGGAAACAAAGGGTTGTCGAAGGGATTGGTGGTGGTTGTGCCGTGTGTTGGTCTAATCCAGGATGAGAGGGAGCTAGCAGGGCTGAAGGAGACCCAGTGGACTCGGAGGTGCACAACGGTGTGAACGGCGGGGGACGAATCGACGGTAAGCTTAAATCCCCTGTTTTTCCCGATTTGCTTAAACCAAAAGTCGTGGGTTTGGAGTACGAGTGGAGGGTTCTGGTTGGTCCTAGTCGACTTCTTAGGTCCTTAGGAATCTGTTAGTATCGAATCTGTGACGGGGGAGGACTTGGGTGGCCGGTTTGTGAAACAGAGTTTTTGGGAAGTTTGGTTTCGAGTTTGAGACGACGGGTTATAGGCTGTGTCGAGGTGTGAGAGTGATGGGAATAGGTTGCTTAGGACTGGACAAAGAGACTCGTGAAGACAGGGAGGAAAACAGTGAAGGATTGACAGAGAACCGGTCACGCCGGTTCGGATTGGCTGAACCGGTCACGCCGGTTCGGTTTGGCTGAATCGGTCTAGACCGCTGGGACCAAGGTTGACGATGACACTGTAGCAAGCGCGTGAGGCCCACGCGAAGCCACTTTGGGCGGCACGTTGGGGCGCGTGCGGCAGCTTTTGGGGAAAGTGTCAACTAGGTTTTTAGTCTAGATGTTGTAACGAGTCTAATGGAATAGGTTTCGGATTAATCGAACGTCGATTTGAGTTAGTTCGGCGAGGTTGAAGGTTTAGGGTCTCGGTTTGTTACGTTTAGAACCCGAGGATTTTTGGGGAAAATTAGGAGAGTCTTGGTAGACGTGTTAGTGACGTTCTTTGGTGACTTGTGACAGGATCGGGACTTCCTGAGGAAGCTGAGGAACGTACGGGACGTACGGGGCGCGAGTGACGTTCCGGTATCTGTGAGTGGACCCCTTCTCTAAACTCGAGCATGCATAACTATTTTTCTATAATTGTTTTATGGTTTTACATGTGATTTCATGATTGTTGAATATGTTATGTTGGTTTTACATAATTGCACGTTTTTTGAGAAAGTACGGTTTTCAGCATGTTTTATGAGAAAAGTTTGGATTCTGATTTCGATACCATGATTTTGGGATTTCAAACGATAAGTGATTTTCAATGATTATAAGGGATTTTAATAATTGGTTGATAATCGAGGTTTTTCGATTTTGGAATCGGATTTCGGGAAACGGAATTTGGTTTTAAAGTTGAAAAGTGGAATTCTGGATTTGGGTTTGGAATGACGGTTCTGGATGCCGGAAGGGCATCGGGCCAGTGATTTCGGATTCGGGTTTGGATGAGGATTTAGAAATGGTTTTCAAATGGTTTTGGATTGGATTTTCTGGATCTGGTTATTGGGTTTAAAGATCCGGATATTATGTTTGACGGGGGACGGGCCCGGATTGGGTTTAAAGACCCGGATTGAGTTTAAAGACTCTGGAGTTTAAAGATTCGGATATACTGATATTTCCCCCGTAGGCCTGTTGAGTTTAAAGACTCGGGAGTTTAAGGACTCGGATATTATTGAGGCCTAGATTGAGTTTAAAGACTCGGATAGGTCCAGCAGGTTTGATCGGATAATGATTTTTTTGAGACTTATGTTTTATGATATGGTTTTATGATATTTATGACGTGATTTCTGTAACTACTTTCAATTCTGTTTTTATGACGATCTTTATGTGATTTATAAATGATTTCAGTAAATGGGTTATGCATGTGTGTTTTAAAACGGAGGGCTAAAACCCTGGTTTGATTATAAAACGGTTTTCAAATTTTTATGTTAATTATGGTCCACTCACGCCTTCTGTTTTAAATTGCCCTCCAAGTCGTGGAGCTAGCGCGGGGGTTGCCGTTGAGGCAGCGTCAGAGGCATAGAATACTCGAGAGTGACCCCGGAGTGCTTAAAATTTTTCGTTGTGCGTGTATCTTGTTTATCGGTTTTCTTTCCTTTTTATTTTGGTACTATGCTCTGTACATACGTTTGATTTCGGGATGTTTAAACTTTTCTCCTGCGTCTGGCATGTATTTTGGTGGTGTTTCGTGAGTTTACTTCGGTTTAGTGTCGGGGCGTCAGACGGGAGCAGGATTTACCTCAGTTTTCTGGGTTGAACTGAGGTGGGTCCGGACATGATATATTTTTGTTTATATGAGCTAAGCCAAGATCATGCAATAACTTCCTCACTTTACAAATAAACGAATGATCTCTTCCATTCAAACATACTTCCATCACATGAGTATGAGAGGCACAAAACATCAACATATTTCCTCCTCACCATGAATCTCATTTGATGCAACCTTGACACAAGTTTAGATTATAGGGTGTAGCTATTATGAATGGTTCAAAACGTTGTTAGGTCATATTGTAGGTGAAGAACAAAACGGCTAAGTGTTTGGCTTCAAAGGGGATTAGGGAGCATGCAATTTGGACGGGGAAAAGAAGGGCCTTTAGGAGCTAAAACACACATAGCCTATATCACATCTCATAAACAATCATACATCAAATCAAGAGCATCCAATAGATATGGTTCTTTAAACATCAATGAAAGTAGAAAGAGATCATGAAATTATGAACAAAGTGATAAGTGTTTGAGAGTAGAAACAAGTAGATCACTCAGAAAGAAAGGAAATGAAGCTCAAAAATCTCAAAATGGTAGTCTCCACTAATTTTCTAACAATGCTCAAATTCAATTGCTTTCGTTGCTTAATCACTTGATTATGGTATCGTGAAGTGCAAGTGTGAATTCAAGCAATGGCAATTATTATTAGTAAGTACAAGAAATTCTCATGTTCTATACATTCATATTAACTTTTTTAGACATAAAACATAGCATAAAAAAAAAACAGCAAAGCAAACAGAACAAAAAATAAAAAAACAGCAAGCTAATAAAAGCAGAAACTGAAAAAGAAAAACAACAAGCATTTCAAAACAGAAACTGAGTTGTGTACCCCTAAACTTAAGTCCAATACCCCCAAACCTAAATGAAACATTGTCCTCAATGTTTTGAGCATAAAAGGAAGACAAAATCATGAGTTAGAAGGTAAAAAACGTCCATATAAAAGAGGCAACAAACCAGGGCAAGGTTGAGCACCTAGGATGCTTGCGGTCCAAGAGGCACTTGAGGGGCTTCAAACCTGGCCCTCCTTTAGTGGTATCTTGCCTGCAACATAAATGAATTAATTAGTTCTACAAGTAGAAATCCACTTCCTAGACTTTAACATTTCAGAGAACAAGTACAATAAAGATTTGAATGTAAGTAAAAACTGCTTGATCCCAATAGACAAGTAAGCATAATGATCGAAGTGGGGGGCCATGGAGGGTCCTTGGGTTGCTTAGGCCATGGCCTTGAGCCTTGGGTGGAGCTGAATGTCTCAAAGGTGCATACCACCATCTTGATACTTCCTTCGTCTTGCCTCCTACAAGGACCATTAAACCTGCACAAACCATTAGGCACAACATCCAATTTCTCACCAAAACAACTAAATTGAGTAAGGAACTTAAATGGTGAAGATAAGAATAAGGAAGGCCCTAGAAAAGTAAGGATAATAGGTGTTTGAGGAGTTGAGGTAGCAAGGATAGGTGCTGGAATTTCAGGGACCTCGGCCAAAACTTGGTGCAATGCATGCGGGTTTGGTTATATTTAATGAACATCAAGAGCATGACCCGAGGTGCATTGATTGGTGTTGTCCGTGGGTGTTAAGGGGACATACACATCATTATCCTCATCATCCCAGTCGGGTTCCCAAAGAAGTTTAAGTCGAAGGTGTTTCCTGTAATGTTCTTTGAGATCAGGACTCGTTTAGTGCATCCCGAAGTGGGCTTCCTGTAATGTTCTTTGAGATCAGGACTCGTTTAGTGCATCCCGAAGTGTTTTTTGAGGTTGGGCAGGCCTAGGATCCAAAGGAGGAGGAGTCCAAGGGTATGGTGCACTCCATCCGTGGTGGTAAGGCTCCATATAGGGCTGATTGTAAGGGTCTGGCATGTACATGCAATCATGGGGGTATGCCCATCCCCCTTGATTACTTGGAACCGAAGGAATGTTTACATAGGGCTCGTAGGCCCAACATTGAGAAGAGTAATAGCCATTCCACGATTCTATGGTACATAGACACGTCACAAAATGAAAACTAAAATTTTATATGCAAAACAAAAAGAAAAACCACTTAGTCAAAGGAATCAAATAAAATGGACACCGTTGAGAAACAAGTCCCTGGCAATGACACCAAAAACTTGATAGAGATTTTACCAAGTACAAAAGATATACTAGGAAAAACCTCTATGTGTAATAAACATTGCAAGCGCACAAGACGTGTAGATAGTATAGATGCAAGCAAAGGTCGATCCCATGAAGACTTGCTCAATGATATCCAATTCTGTTTAACTCAATTGACTTAAGTGGAGTAATTAAAATGCAATAGGGGGTTTGTTACGTTTTATGAATGAAGTAAATTAACTAATAATAACTAACTAAGTCGAGCTAGGGTTTCTATCCACCTTTACCAATTAAAGTTCCGTTAGATTTCCTTGATTAGATTACTATGCATGTATCTAGATTAATGCCCGTGCAGGGGTCCGGCTAAAGTTCACCCCACACATATTATCTTCTCTTAGATTGCATGTTTAAGCGTGATGTGCCCTCCTTTAAACAACTATTACCGATGGTGCGTGATAATGCATGAAACATGAAGAAGATTTAATGACACTACACTGTCCCTAGAAAAGTGATGTGTAGACCTAGGAAGTCATGAGTTTAGATTACGAATAAAATTCCCCCTCTTAAACGTGATGCTACAAATTGCAGGGTGAATAGAAACATCGAGGTGATCCGTCAAGCAATTACATCGAAAATTATACACAAATAAGGTAGCTAAGCTTATAAGCATAAATTGAGTTCATGAAGCACAGTAAACCAACAAATCTAGGTATACATAAAAATAATAATCAAGAGCCAGAAACCAAACACGAACTAACATGGCTAGTGCTTCAAGTAACCCTAGCCCTAATTACACTACTCAAACATTATTGAATTAACGAATAACATAATTAAATGCATAAGAAACATAAAACGATAAAAGAATAAATAAACACAATTACTAAAGAATAACAAGGAGTAGGAAAAGGGGCTCAAACACTCTTCTTCTCCCAAGCCTTGCGTCCTCCTTAGCACAACCTTGAATCCGAAAGCATAAAACAATAATAAAATACGGCTAACTATGTATATAAATTGAGTATGAATTTTGACAGAGTTTTGGGACCTAGGAAGGTAAATTCGGCCCCCTACAATAAACCCTAATGCCCCTATTTATAAGAGAATAAGTAATCGTCTTAAAAATAGGAGTTTTTAATTAAATTCTATAAGGAAAAGGCTTCCTAATTAATTAAGAAATCTAATTAAAACCTTTCCTACAAGTAAAGGAATTAAAAATAAGAATACAAAAGAAAATAGGACTAAAACCCCTATACAATATGGAGAATAAATGTGGAAGGATCTTGAAATTAACCTAAAAAAGGAGGAAAATCAGGAATTAAAGCTGCAGAGCCTTCATATGAAATCTTCTTTCCTTCATAACTTCTTCGTTTCAACTCCGATTTAGGTGATTCTTTCACTCAAATTCTCATAATTCCAAGGTCTATTTGATCTACACATTTTTCAAAAAATATGTTATTTTCTCCAATTGCATAGAACGAAATATTAACAAAACAAACATAAAAGGGTATGAAATCATAGATAAAACATGCATAAATTATGACCTATCACTATCTTTGAACATATGATAGTAAACACAACAATCATCTAAGCGTCTTCAAAATTCAATTTTCAGAATATAAGAATCAAAACATTTGTACCACTGCCTTGGAGATTTCTTTAGCCCGTAAAGTGACTTCTTAAATCTGCAAACCATATTTTCCTTTCCTGTTTTGACATACTCCTTTGGCTAAATCAGTAGATGACTTCTTCTAAATCACCATGTGGAAACACCATCTTCGCGTCCATTTGTTCTATCTCCATGTCTTGTTGTGCTGCTATAGATAATAAAAATCTAATTGAAGTATGCTTAACTACTGGTGAGAATATCTCATCATAGTCCACTCCCTCTGTTTGCGAGTATCCCTTAACCACTAATCTGGCTTTGTACATCATTGCGTCTCCTTTATGTGTTCCTTCTTTTCTAAACACCCATTTACAACCAACTATTTTTATATCCTTTGGTTTAGAAACTAACTCCCAAAAAGAGTTATTCTCACAAGATTCCATCTCTTCTAACATAGCAATCATCCAACTTTCTCGTTCATTACTTGCTATAGATTCTTGATACGTGGTCAGATCTCCTTGACTAATTGTTAGAGCATAATTCACTTCATCCTGTTCCAAACCATACTCCTCTGATTTATTACTATTTCGGACAGGTTTGTCCAATGCTAGGTTCCTCTGAAACAGTTCTACAGGTTTTGTGTGAACAAGGGAGTCTTGGAGTTCTACAGGTGTTGTACGAACATGGGAGTCTTCGTTCTGCATGTGTGGCTCCACATGCGTCTATTCTGGTGACTACTGAAACTGCTCTACCTATTCCTCATCAAACTCCTCATCGTCATCCACTTGCTCATGCTCCACCTGATATGGATTTTCTTCATTGGTTGGGGTTGAGGAATTTCAGGTGTTTCTTCTTCAGCATTAGTCCTTTCATTTTTTTTTCTTATTTCTTATTCTGGTTTAAGGGCATAGTCCTCTCGTTCAATATTACATCCCTACTTAAGATTGTCTTCTTGTTTATGAAATCCCATAGCTTGTAGCCCTTCACTCTCTCATTGAAACCAATGAATATGCACTCGAGTGACTTAGGCTTTAACTTGGTTATCTCAACACTTGGAATATGGACATAAGCACTGCAACAAAAAAAAAATCTTAATTTTGAGTAGTTAACAAGTTTTCTAGTCCATACCACTTCTGCACACTTAGAATTGAGAACCCTTAATGGTGATCGATTAACTAAGTAGCAAGCATGGTTAATTGCTTCTGCCTAAAAAATATCTGGCAATCCAACTTGAAATCTCGCGCTTCTTGCTCTTTCCATGAGAGTTCTATTCACCCTCTTGTCATCACCATTTTGTTGGGGAGTTTTCTTCACCGTACAATGTCTTGTAGTGCCTTGTTCTTTGCAACACTCTAGGAAGCTGTTGTCCTTATATTCACCTCCGTTGCCACTCCTTAGGTATCTGATTTTTTGTCCAGTCTGATTTTCTACAATAGCTTTCCACTCCTTAAACTTAGTGAAAACTTCAGATTTTTCTCTCATGAAATAGACCCAAATATTCCTTGAAAAATCATTTAAGAATGTGATAAAATACTTGGAACCTACCTTGGATTTGGTTGGTGAAGAGCCCCAAATGTTTGTGTGCATATACTTCAACAGATTTTTGCTTCTTTACTCACTATTCACAAGCTTGAACGACGCCTTTGTTTGTTTCCCACAGTTACAATACTTGCAGAAATCTAGCAATAATTGACACCTTTTAGCTTATTCTTCTTATGTAACTCTTTCAAACCATTCTGACTCATGTTGACAGGACCCATCCCAATCCCCCTTGAGACCACTCAGGGATGCGCCTTACTCCCGTCTGACACAACCCCAAAGAAAGACCCAGACGCCCCTAATGGCTTAACATAATTCAAAACATAAGAAATCAACATACAAAAATCCGAATTTAGGGTTCCCCAGTGTCAGACAAAGGGTAGAGCACTACAAAAAAAAATGCGAGCACGAATAACAGTTTTACACAATAGTGATCGACCTACCCAACACGGGTAATCAGATACACAGCTACACAACACTATGCCTCCGCCTCGGGATCCACCGCTACCTCTGGGTCACGTCCTAGAGGGGTTAAGAAAATAATTAAAGTGTGAGTGGGCCGAAAATAAAAGATTTTTCAAAACCATTCATAATCAATTGTAAAAGTATGGGTTTACCCCTCCGTTTTCCAAATCATGCATGCATTGTAGTTAAATATAAATAATCATATCGGAAATATAAATCATATCATGCATGCATGAATCATGCATGCACCTGAAAACACCACCATTGGATCCGAATCGTCGAAACCTTAAAAATGGCACTAGTCCCACCTTGAAAAGTCTGCCCATGTGCCCCCACGTAGGGGTCAAAGTCCCGGTCAATGGTTACTAGAAAGTCAACACTGACGTCAACAAAAGTCAACGCTGACATCAGCAAAAGTCAACGCTAACGTCAGTTGACAGTTTCAGATCTGACACCTGTCAAACTGACAGGTCCCACATTTCAGCTGTCGGTTGGTCCACATCACTGACATGTCATTGACACGTGGCAACCACTAATTGGGCCACGTCATTGACATGTCAGTGTTTGACTGGGCACTGACATGTGACACATGTCATCGTCATAGTGGGCCACGTCACTTGACAATCTGACTGGGTGATGACGTAAGCTGATGACGTCATCGTCCATGTCCTCTAGATGGGTCTGCAATCCGGGTCACACAGACCCGCAACCCGACCCAGCCACCATTCCTTCATTCCTCAACTATTTTCGATCTGATTTTTCCCTATATGTTCACCTCAATCGAACTCAGAGATCTGTATGATCAAAACTAGGAAACAAGACCTAAAATTTACCTGAGATTGGATGAATAGTGAGCTGTAAACTTCAACCGTCGATAGCTTACGATTCCAGCCACCCCCTACTTCAAAAGCTAGTTTTGTGATGCCTGCTTCAAAAACCGTCAATAACTTGCGATTCTAGCCAACCCTTGCTTCAACCGTCGATAACTTTCCTGTCCGGTCTCTGATTTAGGCGCGTCGTCTGTCTACTGACTCGTGACGTCCCGATATACGTCACGGTCATTAGTCTAAGTCTAAAATACAGTTCGAGTCAAAAGTCAACAATTTTCCCAACTAGGGGAAAAATGGCCATTCTACATTAAAATTTCAACTTTACCAATTCATAAAAGTTTGGGGTGTTACAATCTACCCACCTTAGAAAAATTTCATCCCTGAAATTCACTCAAATAAATGCGGATGTTGTTCTCTCATCGGAGCCTCGGGCTCTCACGTGGCTTCTTCCATGTCTTGATTCCTTCACAACACTTTCACCAAGGGAATAGTCTTGTTCCTCAGAACCTTGGCCTTCCGATCCAATATCTCCACTGGCTGCTCCACAAAGCTCAAATTGGTCCTCGGTTCCAATGGCTATTCCGATAAGACATGCGATTCAGGACGCACGTATTTTCGTAGCATCGATACGTGGAACACATCATGTACCGTCGTAAGTTCTGGAGGTAAAGCTTACTGGTATGCTACCGAACCAATCCTCTTGGTGGTCTCATACGGTCCGATATAACGGGGACTCAACTTTCCATGCCGACCAAATCTCACAATTCCCTTCCATGGTGACAATTTCAAGAAAACCCAGTCTCCAATAGCATATTCAAGATCCCTGATCCAGCTATAAGTATAACTCTTCTAGGGATCCTGCGCCGCCTTCAGCCTCTCCTTGATAATCTGAACCTTCTCCAAGGTCATATCCATAAAATCTATGGTCAAAGCTACCTGCTTGCCTACCAATGTCCAACAAACAGGCATCCTGCACTGTCGACCATACAATGCCTCATAAGGTGCCATGCCAATACTCGTCTGGTAGCTTTTGTTGTACGTGAATTCCATCAGAGGAAAATACATATCCCAAGACTCCTGAAACTAAAGCGCACACGTTCTCATTACATCCTATATTTTCTGTATAGTTCTCTTAGACTGACCGTCAATCTGGGGATAAAAAACCAAGCTGAAATGTAGGTTCGTACCTAGAGCTATCTGAAAACTTCGCCAAAATTTTGAAGTAAATCTCGGATCCCGATCCGACACAATGGATTCAAGCATACCATGCAATCTGATGATCTCATTCACAAACAGATGTGCTAATCGATTAGGCTTGAATGTCTCCCGTACAGGCAAAAAGTGTGCTGATTTCGTCAACCTGTCCACAATCACCCAAACTCCGTCATAACCACTCCAGGTCCTCGGTAATTTAAATACGAAATCCACAGTGATGTGATCCCATTTCCACTTAGAAATAGGGAGTGGTTGCATAGCCCCATACAGTCTCTGTCATTGTGCTTTCACCTGCTGACAGGTCAAACATCTGCTGACAAACTCAGTGATATCCCACTTCATTCCTGCCCACAAATAATACTCCCTAAGGGTACGTTACATCATCGTCCCTCGTGGATGCATAGCGTAAGCTGAACTATAGGCCTCCTCCATAATCTCTGCCCTCAACTCTGCCACTGTAGGCACACACATATGACCCTGCTTAACAATAGCTCTTTCATCCCAGATGGTGAAATCCTGTCAATCCCCTCCCTCAACTTCAATCTGATACATGCACAGTGTAGGATCTTGAAATTGAGCCTCAATGATCTGATCAATTAGGATTGGTCGTACATGGAAACTAGCCAATAATGCCCCATCATTATCCATTCCAAGCATGACTCTATTCTTCCGGAGTTCCATGAGTAATGGTAGATACACCATCCTCGGGTGTACTACCGACGCGACTGACTTCCTGCTCAAAACATCTGCTACCACATTAGCTCTGCCTGGATGATATTTGATTGTGGAGTCATAGTCCTTGATTAATTCCAACCGTCGTCGCTGCCTCAAATTCAGTTCTCTCTGAGTAAACAAATTCTTTAAACTCTGATAATCGGTGAAAACTCTACACGGCTCCCCATAAAGATAATGTCTCCATATTTTTAAAGCACGAACTATTGCCCCCAATTCCAAATCAAGAGTGGGATAGTTCAACTCATGTGGTTTCAAATATCGTGAGGCTTAAGCGATCACCCTATCATGCTGCATCAGTACACATCCCAAACCTTGAAATGATGCATTGCAATACACCTCGAACTCCCCACCATCATCTGGAAGTGCGAGAACAGGAGCAGTAGTCAGTCGTCTTTTCAATTCCTGAAAACTTTGCTCGCACTGATCATCCTATTCAAACCTAACCCCTTTTCCGGGTCAATGGAGTCAAAAGAGCTGCGATGGTAGAGAAAACCTCTACAAATCACTGATAATCTTCCAATCCGATGAAACTCCGCACCTCGGTTACCGTCTTTGGCCTTTCCCAGTTCGTCATCGCTTCTGTCTTCTGAGGGTCCACACTAATTCCCTCAGTCAAAATGATATGCCCTAGAAATCCGATATTGTTCAACCAAAATTGGCACTTTCTCAACTTAGCATATAATTGATTCTTCCTCAATCTACCCAACACCAATCTCAGATGTTTCTCATGTGCCCTGACACTCCTCGAATAGACCAAGATATCATCAATGAAGACTATCACGAACTTATCCAAATATGCTCGGAACGCCTGATTCATCAAATCCATGAATGCAGCTGGTGCATTTGTCAACCAAAACGGCATTACCAAAAACTCATAATGCATGTACCTCGTCCGAATGCAGTCTTCGGAACGTCATCCACAACAATCCTCAGCTGATGGTAACCAGATAGAAGGTCAATCTTAAAGAAATACTTTGCTCCCCGTAACTGGTCAAATAAGTCATCGATCCTGGGTAAGGGGTACATATTCCTTACCTTCATTTTATTAAGCTGCTGATAGTCCACACACAATCGTAGACTACCCTCCTTTTTCTTAACAAACAACATCGGTGCTCCGCACGGTGAAGTACTCGGTCAGATGAATCCCAGATCCACCAACTCCTGCAGTTGTACCTTCAATTCCAGTAATTCGGCGGGTGTCATCCAGTACGGCGATTGTGATATCGATCTCGTCCTAGGGAGTAGTTCAATTGTGAACTCAATCTCTTGATGTGGTGGTAATCGTGGTAAGTCATCTAGAGATACGTCAGGAAACTCCCGAACCACTAGTATATCTTCAGTCCTCAACTGATCCTCATGTGTCTCAACCACATATGCTAGATATCCCTGACAACCTTTCTGTAACAACTTGGTAGTTGTGAGTGCGAAAATTAACTCTGGTTGTGAAACTCCATGCACCCCCTAAAACGTCATCTCTAGTAGACCCGGACTCCGCAAGGTCACTAGTTTACTGATATGGTCAATGATTGCCTCATGGTCTCCCAGCCAGTCCATTCCAAGTATCACATCAAAATCATGTAGATCCAAGATGATCAAGTCAGCTAACAATTCCAACTCCCCAACTCTCACTAGGCAATCCCTCATCATTTGGTTCACAATGTATAGCATTGGGGTACCTACACCCATCTCCTGATTTAGTGCTGACACCTCATGACCCAATATAGCCGCACAACTCCTCGAGATAAACTAATATGTAGCACTAGGATCCAACAAAACAAGAACATGAATATCAGATATAGTGAGTGTACCTGTTACAACGCCTGGTACTGTCCGAGCCAACTTCTGAGTCACAGCGAAGACTCGAGCCTATGGTCCCACCTGTTGACCACGACCACGTCCTTGAGCTCCTCCCTGAGCTCCGCCACCTGTGGCATCAGATGTAGTCGCCACATGATGAGCTGGTCCTGCTAAGCTCTAGTCGACCACACTAAAACTGACCAAGAGGAAAGGGCACTCCCTAGCAAAATATCTGGTCTCCCACGAGAAAAGCATTCCAATGCTCTCGGTCCTGACGACCCCACAGATACACCACTAGCCGCTGTCTACTGTGGTCTGAAGCTCGACCTCTGTCCCGATCTTTGTGGGCTCCTATATTTACCAAACCATCCA
Source organism: Prinsepia uniflora (assembly GCA_032719365.1). NCBI lineage: Eukaryota > Viridiplantae > Streptophyta > Magnoliopsida > Rosales > Rosaceae > Prinsepia > Prinsepia uniflora. The sequence continues at coordinate 47,950,174 of CM064872.1, read as the reverse complement.
CGACTAGGAGAAGATGATCTCTCGCTAGAGTGTCCCTCCTTTAAACCTCCTATGGCTCAAAGGTCCAAGATACAGATGATCTCTGCGTCGTCCCTCACTATGGGTCTGCCGCTACTGCTGCTGCACCTCCAGGCTGGACTCAACTAGCATTGTTGCGTCCGTCATGTCCCTTAAGGTAGCTTAACTGGATGATACAACAATTGCCCGAATGTCTTCCCTGAGCCCCTTCTCGAATCGGTGACATTTGTCCGCTTCAGTCCTCACGTAAGAAGTTGAGGACAGAGATAACATCAAAAAGGCCTGATTGTACTCAGCAATTGTACGGCTCCTCTGCTGGAGTTGCAAAAACTCTATCTCTCGAGCATCACGGAATGAACGGGGGTAATACTGGTCCAGAAACCTCTCCCGGAACACCTCCCAGGGTATAATGGCTGCGCTCCATCCAGTTATCTCAAGTGCATACCACCACTGGTAAGTATCACCCTCAAGCATACAAGTGGCCAAACATACTTTCTCATCTGGAGGAGAATGCATAACCTCAAAATAGCACTCCCATCGATTTATCCACATGTAGGCTTCCTCGGGGTCTGACCCTCACTGAATAGTGTAGCACCCAACCATTGGGCCCGCTCGATACTAAAACTCCTCATCTCTTCCTCCGTCTGTGCCATAGGTTTGCGTCGAGGAGGCATGATCCACTGTTAAGAAGCATTGATTAGATACAACATGTAAAGACACAAGCTAAAACAATAAGCTATCCTAGTGCTCAACCTTGCGCTGATACCACCTTGACAGGACCCATCCCGATCCCCCCTGAGACCATCCGGGGATGCGCCCTCCTTCCATCTGACACAACCCCAATGAAAGACCAAGACGCCCCTAATAGGTTAACATAATTCAAAACATAAGAAATAAACATAAACAAATCCGAATTTAGGGTTCCCCAGTGTCAGACAAGGGATAGAGCGCTACAAAAAAAAATGCGAGCACGAATAACAGTTTTACACAATGGTGCTCAATCTACCCAACACGGGTAATCAGATATGCAGCTACACAACACTATGCCTCCGCCTCGGGATCCGTTGCTACCTCTGTGTCACGACGTGGAGGGGTTAAGAAAATAATGAAAGTGTGAGTAGGCCGAAAATAAAAGATATTTCAAAACCATTCATAATCAATAATAAAAGTATGGTTTTACCCCCTCCGTTTTCCAAATCATGCATGCATTCGAGTCGAAGATAAATAATCATATCAAAAACATAAATCATATAATCCCACACAATATAATAATAATATAAACAACTCTATGATAGTATTGCACTGTATATCCCAACCCTGACATCTTAGATGTCAGACGTCCCAGCCGTTTAATAAGGTAACGGTCATAAGGCTACGCGTCCCACTCGTAGTCTCAATCCTAAGTCCTATCCCTGAACCCAGTTCGGGTATGACATCCCTGATGCCTGACGTCCTAGACGTCTAATACTAGAAATCCTGCTCCTGAGTCACTCTATGGTCCGGTCGCTCCGTAGGATGACCCCTTGCAGGTAATGCAACGTGACCGCTCCAGGTTACCGATGTCTGGAGCAGACAGTAATCCATATGGTCAATATATACAGTGCAGTAGTACATATCAAGAAATCCCTATATGAACCCCAAAAATCAACAATATAAAATCTAGACAAGTCTCATGCCTAAAACAATGTAATACGTAGAAATACCCCGTAAATAAGACTCCACATAACCTACACTCAATCATATAAGAGTATAATAAAAACTAATATGCATGCAATCAATTTAGAAACCAAAAGAACACTTACAGAACAGTCCTGCTGCTTAACTGAACACTTAAAACCTGTCTTGAAGCTAGATCACAATCTCTGGCCAGTCCAAAACATATCCAGGGTCACTAAGGAACTCTACAAACTCATATCTAAAACCTAGGCACAATGGCAGCCCGAGAATGCGTCCCGAACAGGCATCCCGAGGCTTCAAACCTTATTTTGACCTATCAAACGATCTCCAATCTATCCGAAACCACAACAATTGGATCTGGATTGTCGAAACCTTACAAATGGAATTGGTCCCACATCAAAAATTGTGCCCATGCATCCCCACACGAGGGTCAAATTTGCGGTCAACGTTGACCAAAAAGTCAATGTTGACGTCAGCAAAAGTCAACGCAGATGTTAGGTCAACGGTCAAAGTCAACACTGACGTGAGCCGCTGAAGTAATTTGATAGTGTCAGATCTGACAACTATTAGACTGACAGGTGCCACGTGTCAGTTTTCGGTTGGGCCACATCACTTACATGTTAGTGACACGTGGCAGCCACTAATTGGGCCACGTCACTGACATGTCAATGCTGATTAGGCACTGACACGTGACCCGTGTCATCGTCCTTGTGGGCCACGTCACCTGAAAATCTGACACGATGATGACGTCAGTTGATGGTGTCATCGTCCCTATCATCTCGACGGGCCTACAATCCGGGTCGCACAGACCCGCGACCCGACCCTACTACCATTCCTTCATTCCTCAACTATTTTCGATTTTTTTTCCCTATATGATCAACTCAACCTAAATAAGTGATCTGTATGATCAAAGCTAGGAAACACGATCTTAAATTTACCTGAGATTGGATGAAAAGTGAGTTGTAAACTTCAACTGTCAATAACTCGCGATTACAGCGACCCCCTGCTTCGAAAATTAGTCCTCTGAGATCACCTGGTCTCTAGAACAACTTAGAGTCCAACAAAATCTTCAACACATGTCTAAAAATGAATTTCCATAATTGGGTCAAAATGGGTGTTTCAGGTTTTCATGTTTTTCTCACCTTTCTGCCCTGATCTGTCGCCTTGTACAACCTCCCCTAGTCGTCTTTCACACCCTCACACACTCAACCTTACTGATGAACAAAGAGATGATGGAGAAAGAGAAGTTAGGATGATAATGAGTTTGTGTTTTTTGGTCCTTCACAAGTCGAGAGAGAGTGAGATGGTGAGATTGATAATAATGAAAATGAGAGAAAAGATGATGAAGATGGAACCCTAAATTGATCCAAATGCATGGGGAAACCCACCAATGGGATGAGTGACACTCGTCACTCATCCAAGGGTCCCACCAGATTACCCTTATCCAATAAGAACCCGTCAAGTGTGAAATTCCCGGAGTTTCATAAATAGTACCATTTCACGTTCTTGACCATAACTTTCCTGTCTGGTCTCCGATTTCGGCGTGCCACCTGTCTATTGACTCGTGACGTCCCTATCTACGTCATGGTCATTGGTCAAATTCTGAAATACAGTCTAAGTTAAAAGTCAACAATTTTACCAACTAGAGGAAAAATGGTCATTATATATTAAAATTTCAACTTCACCAATTAATAAAATTTTGGGGTGTTACACATGTGCCCCAATCTAAAGTGGAAAAGCTCAGTCTTGTTGTCAGTATCACCCTCTGTTGATACTGTTCTTCCACCTACTACTGTATTTCCTTGAATCTTATATAGTTGATTAGGTTGGATTTCTCCATTCATTACGACAAGAGACCCTTTGACAAGCTTGAGTATCCCTCCTTCAGCTGGGTACCTTAGCCCTGCCCTGTCGAAGGTGCCAAGCGAGATAAGGTTCATCAATTTTTGATTGTGTGACCTTTTCCAATGTCTTAACAACCCTATCGTGCATTCTAATTTTAATTCATCTGATACCTTGGATCATAAGTGCTGAGTCATCTTTCATAAGACTTCTTCGATGCTGTTTCCTCATATGTATCAAACCATTCTTTGATAGAATACATGTGCATTGAACATCTTGTATCCAAAATCCAAAATTTGAAAGCACTGGAGGTGGATGATACTACAAGGAGCTATCTGTTGTAATCCTCAGAAGCTACAACACTGGCTGCGTTTGAGTTCCCTGCCATCGCCTTTACTTTTTTTTTTTCTGTCGATATGTTGTAGTCCATTTTCCAATGATCTGAAGCACCACATACAAAACAATACTTTTTATCCTTTCCTTTGGAATTTGACCTAACCCTGTTGCCTGATTTACCAAGTCTTTTCTCTTATCTGCCCCTCTTTTTTCCTTTAAAATAAAGGCCTTTTGCTTGATATCTTTTAGTGTTCTTGTCCATCTTGACGTAGGACTGAATAGCTTCAATAACCTCATCTAACTTCCGAGTATCCTTATCGAACATCAATGTGGTCCTAAGGTGCTCTAACGAGGGCGTTAGAGATCTTAGCATTCAGAATGCCTTGTCGTGGTCTTATATTTTACATCCACCTTGGATAAATTCGCAATACAATTTTGAAACTTTTTTAGGTGTTCTTGCAAGTCTCCCCTTTCTTCCAATTGTAAAATTCTCTAGAAACTAGGCTTACGTATCTTTCCAACGATGTATGGCTCATTAGCTAGTTATTCCTAAGAAGGTGCAGTTTATTCCGAGAAGTGGACACTTATGCTGTTGTCTTTTACCTCATATTTTTTGGTTAAGTCACTCTTCCTATGCTAGTTATATGTAAGAGGATTGATGTAAAAGGAAACCAAATTACTCATATATGATATAACAAGAAACAAAGGCACTTTCAGTATTTTTCTTTTCAATATGATCTCATGAAAGGAATAATGCTACTTGAATGCTTGAACAAATGACACCATATACTCATACTTCATTCAAATATCCACATATTGATATAAATGGAACAAGATCAAAAGGTCTTATGCAGATTGTAATGGGGCCAAAGGGTTAGGTGTTAGAAAAGAATGGATATGAATAACACAAGATTCTGAAAGAAAAGTAGAAGAATGCTATGATGTTAGAGATATTAGAAATTAATATCACCAACAAGGTTTAAAAATCATTTAAATGTCAAGCAAGTACAAACACTCAATGGCCAATTTGAACATTATGGACTATACTTCAATAAGAAATATATGAACGGTCAGCGCAAAACAATACAATACCTTTTTTTTTTTTTCCCTTTTTTTCCTTCTTTTTTTTTCATTTTTTTTTCTCATGAACATTTGAAACCGTGTACATTTGTTATCTTTTTTTTTTCTTTTTTGAATATTCCCCCACACTTACTCCTGTAACACTTCTTGATTTACAATTAAGTCTCCCTAAATTATGCTTCACTTTTCTTTAAGAAAAAGGGCAAGAATAAAAATGTTTAGGCTTGGCGAGGAACATGAGGGTTTATGGAATAAAAAGGCATAACCAAAGGCTCAACAGGGGTTTACCTAGAGGAATGTGTATCATAGTCAATGACCATTTGAAAATGTTGCTTATCTAGGTGCTTTAATCATTTCAAATATGTCATGCAAATCAATTCAATGCCTCAAAAAGAAATTAGTACAAGTTCTAGCATTTAGTTCCAATGATGATAAGCAATTCAAGTAGAAAACGAAGCAAAAAAAAATGAGATCATGCAACGACTTAATTGACAAGAAAGTGATATATTAAACAAATACAACTCTCTCAAGCAAAGGGTAAAAGGATCAAAATCTCACAAAAGGGTTGTATTGAGCTTCATTCAATTAAGCATGTTTTATGGGTGCCATTTACTCGGGTGATTGCATGTGAATTTTCATATAATAACCATGAACAATTTATTAACCAAAGAATAATTTCAGACCAAATATCATACTTATAAATCATCTTATAGTCATGTTATTAAAAATCAAATCTCATCATTGTGTTGGAAAGAAACCTTAAACACAAATAAACACAAAACTACCAAAAGACTACTAAAACGACACAAATTAAAGCTAAAACCAAAGCTGTATTTTTTTTAAAAAAAACAAAATTTGGACCTACTCAAAATTAATGAAAAACAAAAGTGTTCCCCCCATACTTAAATCTAACCTTGTCCTCAAATTTTGAAAATTAAAGCATAAACAGTGAAGCATTTAAGAAAAGAGAAACAAGCAATAACATTCAAAGATAACATAAAACAAAATAAAATAAAACAAATGAAAACAAAGTTAAAGACAAAGAAAGAAAGGACGAGAGAAAGAAAATTTGATTGTCATTGTGTCGAAACTGTAGTCTTTCTCTTCACATAGGTTGCCTCCTAAAAAACACTTATTTTAACATCATTCATCTGGACAAATATGCTCAATCAATACGCAGGAGTGACACCGTAGAGTGAGATGTCCTCCATTCCATGCTCCACAAAAGACTCATAATAGGGCGCCAATTGATGCCCATTCAACTTAAACTCGTTCTCATACTTTGAACTTTCTGCCCAAAAACAAAAGTGTTGCCACAAACCATGTGATCATGAACAACTTTCGTTTTCTTCTTGTAAATCCGGACACTCTCATATTCTTCCCTCCTAGTATCCTCTCGCTCATTCAACTGCGATGTTCTTTATTTACCAGCGATATCCTCATCTGTGATTTCAAATAATTTCTGCACTGGATCATCATGAATGTCAATAGAAAAGCAAGAATGTAATTCACTAGGATACCTTTTAGCTTCAAAGATGTTAAAGCTTCTGACGTCACCATCAAACTCCATTGTGAAAGTCTCTTCATACTAATCAACCTTGGTCTGTGAAGTTGCCATGAAGGGTCAACGAAGAAGGATACTTGTGGGTGTGCATGATAGCTCATCCTCCATCTCCAATACACAGAAGTCAGCCTGAAAAATTTGCTCATTTACCTACACCAAAACGTCTTCCAACAAACTCCTTGGATACTTGTTAGAACAATTAGCCAATTGAATAATAACACCATCCTTTTTAAGTTCACCTAGACCAAGAGATGCATAAACTGAGTAAGGCATGACATTTATAGATGCACCTAAGTCTAACATAGCATGCTCAAATCTAGTGTTACCAATTTTGATGAGAACATTAAAACTGCTGAGATCCATACATTTAGGAGGGAATTTTTGTTGAAGCACTACTGAGACATTCTCGCTCACCTGTACAGTCTGATTCCCCCTTTTCTTTCTCTTTGTTGTGCAAAGCTCCTTCAAGAATTTAGCATATTTCGGCACTTGATTTATTGCATCCAAAAGCAGAATGTTCAATTGGACCTTCCGGAATGTATCCAAAATTTCTTTCTCATGTTCCTCCTTCTTTGATTTAGAAAACCTTCCTGGGAAAGGCAACCAAGATGTAGGTGGATTAGCATAGACTGAATTTGGAATCACTTTCTTACCTTGAAGATTGAATTTTCTTTGGTGGGAGTAGAGCTACTCAAAGTTTGTTTCCACTATATGTGCTCAACTAGTCCTGTGGCTAGGTCCTTCTCGGGCTCAGCTATGATTTTAGTCTCCACATTCCTATTTTCTTTAGAGGATCTCAGACCATTCTCAATCTGCGTGCCATTACTGTGAGGGATTTTGTTGTCTCAAACCCCTTTTCGGATATTGAATAGATGTTTCAACTGAGTACAGTAGTGTGTCTTTATACTAGTACTAGTAGACCAAAATAGGTATGTACGACTAGGAAGATTAGGAAAGAATCAGAATAGATTAGCTGGTTGTACAGGGAAGGAATCAGTATTGATTTCGTTGACAAATCAAAGAAGATCAAGGAGATTGATACTCAATCTCTTGTGATCTGCTGTATCTTAGGAGAATCCGCAATACGCCTCTGCAAGATAGAAGAGCCATCCGTGACACCGATCTTGGAGCGGAGTAGCTGGAATCGTGGGCGAGGCAAGGGTTTAGTGAGAGCGCTTGCCATCTGATCATCTGTAGGTACATGGGACACTTGGAGGTGGCTACGGGTGACATGATCATGAACAAAGTGATAGTCAATGTCTAATGAGATGGAGCAATAGTAGGTGGTCCCACCATTGTCACATGAGATGGTGGGTGTGTAGGAAAGGGTGAGACCAAGGTCACGGAGCAGGGACTGAACTAGAGATGAGGACCTAGAGACTGCTCGCTGTTTGCGGGAACTCTAGGAGATGAGGTTGGTCCCAAGGTAGACCAGATAGACGGTGGTTGATTTGTGAACATCCTGGTCCCCAGTCCAATACGCATCCAAATAGGCATGTAGTGAGTGAGTAACCGCATGGAGTATTGAGGAAGCCTTGCGATGGAGATGGAGGCCATAAAAAAATGTTCATTTCAAGTATCGGAGGATTCGTTTAAGAGCCTACTAGTGTTGGTCGATTGGGGCATGCATAAACTGTGAAAGTTTATTGACAGCAAATGAAACATTAGGTCTGGTCAAACTGAGGTATTGTAGACTCCTTACAAGGCGGCGAAACAGGGTGGCATCTGCCGGTGATGAGCCATCATGCAGGTGCAACGAAGGAGAAACTACTAGAGAGGTGGCCACGGGTTTAGCTCCATCCATGCTTGCCAAGTAGAGCAGGTTATGGATATATTTATGTTATGACAAAAAGAGGCTAGTGGGAGTAGGGAGGACTTCCACGCTAAGGAAATAGTGGAGGGTGCCGAGGTCCTTAACTGAGAAGCGCGTAGCCAAATAGTGGGTGATTTGAGAGATGAGTGTTGGATTGTTCCCCATCATGATTGGAACATCAACAAAAACTAGAAAAAACAAAGTGGTTGAACCTTGCTTGAGGAAGAATAAGGAGGCATTCGAGCTGGCATGTACAAAGCCTTGGGCGACGAGGAAAGATTGAAGCTCTTTGTACCATGCCTGTGGGGCCTATTTGAGGCTATAAATGGCCTTGTGAAGCCTGCCAACATGAATTAGGTGCTGCTGGTCCACAAACCCAGAAGGTTGGGCCATGCAAACCTCCTCCTGGAGAATACCATGGAGGAAGGCGTTATTGACATCCAACTGTTGAATAGGCCAGCCACGAGTTACAACCAAGTAAAGGACCACACAGATGGTAGTGGGTTTGACCACGGGGCTGAAGGTGTTAGTAAAATCCACTCCTGAGCGCTGATGGTATCCCTTGGTAATAAGGCGGGCCTTGAATCGATCAACTTCTCCAGTGGGTGTTCGCTTAATGCGGAAGAGTCACTTGTTCCCGACAACGTTTTGACTTGGGCGAGGTGGAACAAGCTCCCAAGACCAATTCTTGATGACAGCATTCAGCTCATTGGACATGGCAGCACGCCATTGAGGGCCTTTCTTGGCTTGAGAGGCACAAGTGAGCTCGGCCAAGGTGGGTAGGTGGTGCTTGGTGGCTGTGAGAGCATAGGTGGAAATGGGTTTCAACGTTCGTGTTTGAGTCTGGGTGAGCATGGGATGGGTTTTGGATGGTTTGTGGGGGGGGGGGGGGCCTAATGGGGCTGGTGGAGGGCTAGCGCCTCGTGTAGGTACGTAGCAGTTGCAGTTGGGTGGCAGTGGTGGTAGAAGTGGGGGCAGCAGGGGCTGAGGTAGCGGTAGGAAGTCTGTTGTGGACAGGGGGCACTGGTGCTGGTTGTAGGACCGTAATGGGGGGCGAGTCTGCTACAAGATCCTGCAAGGGTGATGTGTCGAGAGAGTCTCGGAGAGTGAAAGTGTAACGCCTCGGAAATTCGAGAATTTTAATATTGTAAATTAATGTATGAATTGACGTTTTTACCCATGTGAATTGTATTGCCCAATTTGTTGACTTTTTGATTGGAGGGTCAAATGGACTTTGACCAATGACCGTGACGTAGTTCGGGACGTCACGAGTCCGTAGACAGGTGGCACGTCCAATTCGGAAGATCAGGGAAAAAGTTATGACTATCGGAAGTTCAGGGGCATTACCGTAATTTGGACAATTGGGGCGAAAATGTTGACTTTTCGTCTGATAACTGATTTTCACACGACTCAGGAACCTTTAGGTAGGTCTCAATGCCTTGAGTCCGTAGACAGGCGGCACGCCAAAATCGGGCTTCGTACGAGGAAGTTATGATCTGAGACGTGAAATCGGGAGGTTTGCGTCTCGGTATTCATGTCGAGTATTTTATTCTGATATTGTGATTGGAGGAAACCTGGATGAGTGACAAGTGTCACTCATCCATTGGCTAGATTGGATCAAACTCCACTAAGTAATTAAATAGGATTAAAACTACCTTTTAATATCAGCCATCCATCTAAAGTACCCCAGATTTAATCTGAACCCTTGATCTCATTTCCTAGATGGAATCTGGACCGTCCATTCCGTTTGATCAGATTCCCTCCATGCTTTATATTTTCCTACCCGACACATACATACTACCCATTCGACCATCACACCTGCGTATCACCCTGACCCGTGCATTGTGTGTGGCTGGACTGAGCTGGTGAGGCTGAGGGACGGAAGTGATCACGGCGGCGGACGGCAGCGAGGTAGGCGGTCCTAAACCCGAAACTATTTTGAAAAACTCAAAAATGGAAGCTTGATTTCCAACGTGTATTTTCGTTTTCTATTGATTCTATTCAATTCTATGGACTGATAGGAACCTTTAGAACGTGTTTCGTGACTAGGGGTGACCTGAACGGAGGTTAAACGACGACGGGGAAAACCGGTTTTTGTTCATCAAGGTAAGCCTTCGATCCAACCTTTGTTTGATGAATTTAGTTGGTTAGAACCCTTTCTGGGATTGAGACGGTCACATAGGAACAAACCCGAACTAAAATGGTTGAGAATTGAAGGATTGGTGACCGGGTCAGATCGCGGGTCTGAACGACCCAGTTTCAGAGAAACGGGTGACACGTCGAGAGGACAGTGGTGATGACGTGGCACCCTGTCAGACCTATCAGGTGACGTGGACCATTCTTCAGCCGACACGTGTCACATGTCAGTGCACAGTCAGCACTGACATGTCAGTGACGTGGCCCAATTAGAGGCTGCCACGTGTTATTGACATGTCAGTGACGTGGACCAGTGTCGTGCTGACACGTGGCACATGTCAGACCTGACACGTGGCCTGATAGATCAGTGATGTGGACCAATCATGTGTTGACACATGGCACCTGTCAGAGTCTGACACGTCAGACCTGACAGCTGTCAGATGACGTCAGTAGGAATTGTTCCTGCGTTGACCAGAGCGTTGACCGGCGCGTATGGGCGCGTGTGAACAGTATTTTTGGTGGGACGACCACTATTCTCAAGGTTTCGACGATCCGGATCCAATGGCGGTGGTTTCGGGTGTATCGGAGATCGTTACGTTGGTCAAAATGAGGTTTATTTCCTCGGGAAGCACGTTCGGGCGGCTTTTCTGAGCCGGTTTCAGTCTAGGGTTTCATGGTTGAATGTTAGGGGCTTATATTGACCTTTATGTATACTTTGGACATGTCAAGGTTTGTACAATTGTACCAGGTCGAGGGTATACGTTCGGTTTTCAGCAGGATTGTACTGTGAGTGAGACCGATTTCATTAAACCCTTGCATGCTTAAATGTTTTCTGATTTACTTCTATATTCACATGCTGGAATCAAAAAACGGTTTTGATGATATTGAAATTATGATTATGGCACATTTCACGGTATTTGGGTTTGAGACCCGTTTTGGTGAAACTTAAAGATTTGTTTGGATTTTATCTATGTATATATGTTTTGCATGTTGATATCAATAAAATGTTTTTGGTACTGCACTGTATAGATCCATTCTTGTGATACTGTCTCCTCCGGATGTGGTACCCCGGAGCGGTCACGGCGCATTGCCTGCGAGGGGTCATTCTACGGAGGAACCGGACCGTAAAATGACTCCGGAGCAAGATTGCTATAATTTGACGTCAGGGACGTCGAGTGACTAGGACGCTAGGCATTTGAGATGCCGTACCCGAACAGGGTTTGGGGAATTGGATTCGGGATTGAGACCCCGAGTGGCACGCGTACCCTTGGGACTGTGACCTTATTGGACGTTAGGGACGTCAGACATCGGGGATGTCAGGATTGGAGTGTATAGTGCAGTGCCTATAATTATGTTTATGGTTTTATTACATGCCTTATGATTCATATTATATGATTTATGGTTTTAAATTCTGATGCATGCATGTTTGGAAAACGGAGGGGTAAATTATATGTTTTACTTATTAAACGGTTTTATAAACTTGAGTTTCGGCCCACTCACCCTTAATGTTTTAGTAACCCCTCCAAGCTGTGCTACTGAGGTAGAGGAGGATCTTGAGGCGGAGGCATAGATCTACTTCTGCGTATCTGAGCACCTGTCGGGTGGTTTGACCCGCAGGATTATTTTAGAGTCGTGCTCGCAATTTGTAATTTGGTTTTCATCCCTTGTCTAACATCTGTTAAATTTGGATTTGATGTATAACTTTATTTTGGTTATTTATTAATTTGAACGTTTGAGGTTAAAATTGGTATGTTATTTTGGGTGTCAGACGGGAGCAGGGCACGTCCCCTTGTGGTCCCTGCGGGATCGGGGCGGGTCCTGTCAGCTTGGTATCAGAGCACTAGGTTGTGGTCAGCATGCTAGACTAGCGATTAGTACTAGTTACTTTTTTAGTTTAAGGATAATGTTATCTGATCTATTCCTCTTGACAGTTGGTTATGCCTCCAAGGAGGATTCCTCATACACGGACTGACGAGGATCTGGAGAGGGAAATGGAATGCGCAAGCATTGAACGGGCTCAGTGTCTGGGAGCCACTCCTTTCAACGGGGGATAAAACCCCGAAGATGCTTATGAATGGATCACCAAGTGGGAAAGGATCTTCACGGTAATGCACTTCCCTCCGGGCGAGAGGGTGACCTTGGCGGCCTTCTTACTGGAAGTAGGAGCCTATCAGTGGTGGCATGGCCTTGAAATGTCTAGATGGTATGTCCACACCATTACCTGGGAGGTTTTCCGTTCCCGATTCCTGGACTAGTATTACCCGCGATCGTTTCGAGCGGCACGGGAGGCGGAGTTCCTGCGGCTGGAGCAGGGGGATATGTCTGTTGCGGACTATGAGCAGACTTTTGGCAAACTTTCCCGGTTCGCTCCACCTTTCGTGAGCAATGAGGAAGACAAGTGCTAGAGGTTTGAGCTTGGACTCCGAGGGGAGATTCGGGCAAGTGTGACTGCTCCCAGTCATGCTTCTCTGAGAGACATGGTCGACGCTGCGGTGCGTGTCTAGGCCAGTCTGGCGGCACACTAGACACGACAGCCTTCGGGCGAGGGGCATCGTCGGGACCGTCCACATCTTGGACCGACGGGCCAGAAGAACATTAAGGGAGGAGGCTACAGGGGAGCACCCTCATCCTTTAAAGGTCGTGGCTGGTCAGGTCGACGTGGGTTCTCTCAGAAAATAGGATCAGGATTCAACTCTGGGTAGCGTTCATCTTGGAGCGGTGCTTCTGGTGGGAATTCGGACAGGCCGAGGCCAGTAAACTATTTTGCTTGCGGAGAAGAAGGCCACTATGCCTGTGATTGCCCGCAGTTGTCCAAGAGCAACGACACTTGGGGCTCTAGTGTGGTGCAGAGCACGGCTTCCCACACTAACGGAGGTCAAGGTCAGGGAGGTGACCGTGGAGCTGGGCGTGGCGCGCGCGGGCGCGGACGGTATGGAGGGCCTAGGGCTCATGTGTTTGCAATGACCCAGCAGCAGGCGAGGACCGCCCCAGGCATGGTTACAGGTACACTGCATATCTTAAACCTTCTTGTACGTGTATTGATGGATGCGGGGGCTACACATTCTTTTATTTCGAGGAGTTGTGCTAGTATGCTTGATTGTGTGGTATCAGCCTTAGATTGCGAAATGGGTGTTGGCACCCCGATGGGCATCGTGTACCTTGTGAATCAGGTGATTCGGAGGTGCCCGGTGAGAATTGAGGATTTGGATTTACCAGCGGACTTAATTATTCTGGATATCCACGACTTCGATGTAATTTTAGGGATGGATTGGCTATCGGAGCATGGGTCGCTCATCGATTGCTGTAGTAGGCAAGTGATTCTACGAAGCCCGGGTTTGCCGGAGGTTATCTTTCAGGGGGAACGTGATGGTTCGCCTCCTGAGGTGATTTCTTCACTTACTGCTACCAAACTTCTACGGAAGGGATGCCAGGGTTATCTGGCGCATGTCGTGCCAGAGCACGTTGATACTCCGGGTATCGACGAGATACCAGTGGTACGTGAGTTTCCGGATGTGTTCCCGGAAGACTTACTTGGATTACCAACACCGCGGGAGATCGAGTGTACAATTGAACTACTCCCCGGCACCCGACCTATGTCTCAGGCACCATACCGGATGGCGCCGGCCGAGTTACGAGAACTCAAAACTCAGTTGCAGGAGTTGGTGGATTTGGGATACGTCCGACCGAGTACTTCACCGTGGGGAGCACCGGTGTTGTTCGTGAAGAAGAAAGAGGGGAGTCTCCGTTTGTGTATTGACTATCGACAACTCAACAAGGTGACACTGAGGAACTAGTACCCTCTACCCAGAATGGATGACCGTTTTGACCAGTTGCGGGGAGCACAGTGCTTCTAGAAGATTGATTTGCGGTCTGGGTATCACCAACTGAGGATTTCGGAGGAGGATATTCCGAAAACTGCTTTTCGAACCCGTTACGGACACTACGAGTTCCTTGTGATGCCTTTCGGCTTGACGAATGCTCTGGCAGCATTCATGGATCTGATGAACAGGGTCTTCCGACCCTACTTGGATAAATTCGTGATTGTTTTCATCGATGCTATCTTGGTGTACTCAAGGAGTGCCCGTGCACACGAGGAACATCTACGGTTGGTGTTGGAGAAGTCGAGACAGGAACAGTTGTACGCCAAGCTGAGCAAGTGTCAGTTTTGGCTGAGCAGTATTGGTTTTCTAGGACATGTGATATCAACGGATGGGATTAGCGTGGATCCCCAGAAAAAAGAGGCGGTGACTAACTGGGCTAGACCGACAACGGTAACGGAGGTGCGGAGTTTTGTCGGGTTAGCAGGTTACTACCGGAGATTCGTGGAGGGTTTCTCCAAAATTGCTGCACCGTTGACTCGATTGACTCGGAAGGGAGTGAAGTTCATTTGGGACGAGCAGTGTGATCGGAGTTTTCAAGAGTTGAAGGATCGGTTGACCACTGCACCTGTCCTTGCATTTCCGGATGACAGTGGAGAGTTCGTAGTCTTTAGTGACACATCGCTACAAGGTTTGGGTTGTGTGTTGATGCAGACTAGTAAGGTTATCGCCTACGCATCCCGGCATCTAAAGACTCATGAGTTGAACTACTCTACCCATGATTTGGAGTTGGTAGCGGTGGTTCATGCTCTAAAAATCTGGAGACATTACCTATTCGGCGCAATGTGCCGGATATACACCGACCACCAGAGCCTAAAGTACCTATTCACTCAGAAGGAGCTTAACATGAGACAACGGAGATGGTTAGAGCTGCTGAAGGATTATGACTGTACAATTGAGTACCATCCGGGTAAGGCCAATGTGGTGGCAGATGCTCTCAGCAGGAAGTCAGCAGGATCAGTTGCACACTTGGGGGATGGTGTATCTTCCTTTGCTGGTGGAACTCCGGAAGGCGGGAGTTATTTTGGATACGGATGAGCATGGAGCTTTGTTGGCCAGCTTTCATGTACGACCAGTGCTGATTGATCGGATCATCGAAGCACAACTTCAGGATCCGATACTCTGTATTTACAGGATTGAGGTCGATGCGGATGGGAGACAGGATTTTACCATCCGGGATGATGGAGCACTTATGAAGTTGGGCCGTTTGTGTGTACCTGCAGTGGCAGAGTTACGGGCCGAGATTCTGGAGGAGGCCCATTGTTCGGCTTATGCTATGCATCCGGGAGGTACAACGATGCACCGTACCCTCCGGAGCCATTATTGGTGGCCAGGAATGAAGAAAGATATTGCAGAGTTTGTGAGCAGATGCTTAACCTGTCAGCAGGTTAAGGCGGAACGGCAGAGATCTTATGGGGCTATGCAGCCACTTCCGATTCCCAAGTGGAAGTGGGATCACATCACCATGGACTTCGTCTTTAAGTTACCAAGGACTCAGAATGGATTTGACGGAGTATGGGTGATTGTGGACCGATTAACCAAGTCAGCCCATTTTCTGCCAGTTCAGGAGACTTATAAACCTAACCGACTGGCTCAATTGTTCGTAAAGGAAATCATATGATTGCATGGTACGCCGGAGTCGATCGTGTATGATCGTGATCCGCATTTCACTTCCAGGTTCTGGCGGAGTTTGCAAACTACTTTGGGAACAACCCTACGTTTCAGTACTGCTTTCCATCCACAGACTGATGGACAGCCTGAAAGGACCATTTAGACCCTAGAGGACATGGGATACGCATTTGTCGTTGATGGAATTCGCGTACAACAACTGCTATCAGGCAAGTATCGGGATGGCACCCTATGAGGCACTGTATGGTCGACAGTGCAGGACACCTATCTGCTGGATGGAGATAGGGGAGCGAGCGGCTATGGGTCCAGAATTGATGGACTTAACCCAGGAAACTGTTCGTGTTATCAAGGACAGATTCAAGGCGGCACAGGATCGCCAAAAGAGTTATGCCGATCGACGGATTCGAGACTTGGAATTTGAAATGGGAGATTTGTCTTCCTGAAGTTATCTTCGTGGAAAGGGATTATCTGTTTTGGTCGACGGGGGAAACTGAGTTCGCGTTTTATTGGACCTTATGAGATCATGTAGAGGATTGGCCGGGTTGCATGCAGATTGGCGCTACCTCCAGAACTTTCTAGAGTTCACGATGTTTTCCACATCTCGATGATGCGGAAGTACGTACATGATGCTTGCCATGTACTGGAGGAACAACCTATCGAACTTCGAGAGGATTGAGCTTTGAGGAACAACCAGTACAGATTTTGTATTGGAAGGACAAGGTACTACGTCGGAAGACGATCCCTCTCATGAAGATTCTCCGGAGAAACCGGAATGTGGAAGAAGCCACATGGGAGCCCGAGGCTCGGATGCGAGAACAATTTCCTTACTTATTTCTTTGAAATTTCGGGACAAAATTTCTTAAGGGGGGAAGGTTGTAATGCCCCGGAAATTCGAGTATTTTAATATTGTAAATTAATGTATGAATTGACGTTTTTACCCTTGTGAATCGTATTGCCCAATTTGTTGACTTTTTGATTGGAGGGTCAACTGGACTTTGACCAATGACCGTGACGTAGTTCGGGACGTCACGAGTCCGTAGACAGGTGGCACGTCTAATTCGGACGATCAGGGAAAAAGTTATGACTATCGGAAGTTCAGGGGCATTACCGTAATTTGGACGATTGGGGAAAAAATGTTGACTTTTCGTCTGACAACAGATTTTCACACGACTCAGGGACCGCTAGGTAGGTCTCGATGCCCTGAGTCTGTGGATAGGCGGCACGCCGAAATCGGACTTCGTACGAGGAAGTTATGGTCTGAGACGTGAAATCTGGAGGTTTGCGTCTCGGTATTTGTGTCGAGTATTTTATTCTGATATTGTGATTGGAGGACACCTGGATGAGTGACAAGTGTCACTCATCCATTGGCTAGATTGGATCAAACTCCACTAAGTAATTAAATAGGATTAAAACTACCTTTTAATCTCAGCCATCCATCTAAAGTACCCCAGATTTAATCTGAACCCTTGATCTCATTTCCTAGATGGAATCTGGACCGTCCATTCCGTTTGATCAGATTCCCTCCATGCTTTATATTTTCGTACCCGACACATACATACTACCCATTCGACCATCACACATGCGTATCACCCTAACCCGTGCATTGTGTGTGGCTGGACTTAGCTGGTGAGGCTGAGGGACGGTAGTGATCACGGCGGCGGACGGGGGCGAGGTAGGAGGTCCTAAACCCGAAACTGTTTTGAAAAACTCAGAAATGGAAGCTTGATTTCCAACGTGTATTTTCATTTTCTATTGATTCTTTTCGATTCTATGGACTGATAGGAACCTTTAGAACGTGTTTCGTGACCAGGGGTGACCTGAACGGAGGTTAAACGGCGACGGGGATAACCGGTTTCTGTTCATCAAGGTAAGCCTTCGATCCAGCCTTTGTTTGATGAATTTAATTGGTTAGAACCCTTTCTGGGATTGAGACGGTCACATAGGAACAAAGCAAAACTAAAATGGTTGAGAATTGAAGGATTGGTGACCGCGTCAGATCGCGGGTCTGAACGACCCAGTTTCAAAGAAACGGGTGACCCGTCGAGAGGATAGTGGTGATGACGTGGCACCCTGTCAGACCTATCAGGTGACGTGGACCACTCTTCAGCCGACACGTGTCACATGTCAGTGCACAGTGATCACTGACATGTCAGTGACGTGGACTAGTGCCGTCCTGACACGTGGCACATGTCAGACCTGACACGTGGCCTGACATATCAGTGATGTGGACCAATTATGTGTTGACATGTGGCACCTGGCAGAGTCTAACACGTCAGACCTGACAGCTGTCAGATGACGTCAACAGGAACTGTTCCTGCGTTGACCAAAGCGTTGACCGACGCGTGTGGGTGCGTGTGAACAGTATTTTTGGTGGGACCACCACCATTCTTTAGGTTTCGACGATCCGGATCCAATGGCTGTCGTTTCGGGTCGATCGGAGATCATTAAGTTGGTAAAAATGAGGTTTATTACCTCGGGAAGCTCGTTCGAGCGGCTTTTCCGAGGCGGTTTCAGCCTAGGGTTTCATGGTAGAATGTTAGGGGCTTATATTGATCTTTACGTATACCTTGGACATGACAGGGATTGTACAATAGTACCAGGTCGAGGGTATACGTTCGGTTTTCAGCAGGATTGTACTGTGAGTGGGCCCGATTTCATTAAACCCTTGCATGCTTAAATGTTTTCTGATTTACTTATATATTCACATGCTGGAATCAAGAAACGGTTTTGATGATATTGAAATTATGATTATGGCACGTTTCACGGTATTTGGTTTTGAGACCCGTTTTGGTGAAACTTAATTATTGGTTTGGATTTTATCTATGTATATATGTTTTGCATGTGGATATCAATAAAATGTTTTTGGTAATGCACTGTATAGATCCATTCTTGTGATACTGTCTCCTCCGTATGTGGTACCCCGGAGCGGTCACGACGCATTGCCTGCGAGGGGTCATTCTACGGAGGAACCGTACCGTAAAATGACTCAGGAGCAGGATTGCAAAAATTTGACGTGAGGGACGCTAGGCATTTGAGATGCCGTGCTCGGACAGGGTTCGGGGAATTGGATTCGGGATTGAGACCCTGAGTGGCACACGTAGCCTTGGGACTGTGACCTTATTGGACGTCAGGGACGTCAGACATCGGGGATGTCAGGATTGGAGTGTATAGTGTAGTGGCTATAATTATGTTTATGGTTTTATTACATGCCTTATGATTCATATTATATGATTTATGGTTTTAAATTCTGATGCATGCATGTTTGGAAAACGGAGGGGTAAATTATATGTTTTATTTATTAAACGGTTTTATAAACTTGAGTTTCGGCCCATTCACCCTTAATGTTTTGGTAACCCCTCCAGGCTGTGCTACTGAGGTAGAGGAGGATCCTGAGACGGAGGCATAGATCTACTTCTGGGTATCTGAACCCCTGCCGGGTGGTTTGACCTGCAGGATTATTTTAGAGTCGTGCTCGCAATTTGTAATTTGGTTTTCATCCCTTGTCTGACATCTGTTAAATTTGGATTTGAAGTATAACTTTATTTTGGTTATTTATTAATTTGAACGTTTGAGGTTAAAATTGGTATGTTATTTTGGGTGTTAGACGGGAGCAGGGCACGTCCCCTTGTGGTCCCCGCGGGATCGGGGCGGGTCCTGTCAGACAGCTAGTGGGGCTAGTGACGGTGGCGTGACAGTTGGCTGAAAGACGACTTCTATGACGAGAGGTATAATGGAGAACCACGGGATGTAGGTGTTAGAGGACACGGTGTGTGTGGGGGGGGGGGGGGGGGATGGGTGGTGGGAAGGTAGGTAGTTTCGTCAAACTAAACAAGATAGCCAAGGAAGATGCAGGGTTGAGAATGGGGCTACTTTTTTCTTGAGGTGTAGGGCCGAAGCCAGGAAAAACAGAGACAACCAAAAATCCTGAGCTTGACATTGTTGGGAATGGCTTGGAAAAGAGCAGTGTAAAGGCATTAATTGTCTAAGGGTGGAGTGGGGAGGTGATTGATAAGGTAGACAACCGTCTTAAAAGCATTGGAAAAGTAGGATAGTGGGAATTGGGATTGATGAATGAGGGTGAGACCAGTATCAACAATGTATCGATGATGCCTTTCGGCGGCACCATTGTGCTGAGGAGTGGGGGGTGGGGTGAGGAGATGATTGATGCCATGTTCAGCAAGAAAGGGTTTCAGTTTGATGAATTCTCCACCACCATCAGTGTAAAGAGAGATGATGGGGGAATGGAAGTACTTTTCAACCAGAGTTTTAAAGTCTTTGAAAGTTGGATAAACATCTGATTTTTTTCGAAAAGGGTACAACCAGGTATACTTTGTAAAATGATCAACTATTATAAGGTAATCTGAAAAACCATCAATTTAGGTGTAGAGGGCAGGTCCCCACACATCACTATAGAGTAAGTCTAGAGGACGAGTGCTGGTTAATGAGTGCTGGAACAGGAATTACATAAAGTTTCTTGTAATTTGGAAGAAAAACGAACATAAAATTGACTCAAGACAATTTTGAAGGTTTTGGACTGCGGGTCGCCAAGATGACGGTGTCAAAGGTGAGGGAAAATTGTCACTGCCACCATTGCTTGAGGCTTGTGGAGAAGAGTAGGAGACCACTCGTACACATCACTCTTACTCGGGCCTTGAAGGAGAACTGCCCCCGTGCTGAGATCCTTCACATGAAATCAACCAGGAAAATGTTCAATAGAGGTACTACTCTACTTGTTAAATTGGGAAATGGAGATTAAGTTGTGTGTCATGAATGAGCCACATAAGACATTTTGAAGTTTAAAGGGGGAGGGGGGAGTTGGGAGAAGGGAGGAAGGTAGAGCCTGTATGAGTAATAGGTAGGCCTTTATCGTGGCCAATGATGATATCATCAAGACCATTGTAGTTGGTAGCTTCATAGAGATGTTGGGAACTGGTTGCTACATGATGTGAGGCTCTCAAATCAAGAAGCCAGCCAAAGGAGGAGGCTTGCAGGATTGGCCACTAGAGGTGGCGGGACTGACTGCTGGAGGTGAGGGCAGCATTTAGCCCTGTTACCCTGAGTGCCAAACCATTGACAATGGCCACGATAGCTAGAGGGCTGAGAGTTTTGTCGACGGGAACTGTCACTTTGGTGCTGGTTGTGTCGCGGTCAAGTGGAACGGGTGTTGACCATGGGCTGAGGATTGTACCTCTAGCCAGAGTAGCCGCTATTGAAGCTGGTAGAGTTGTAGCCATGAGAGGACTGAGTGTAGTGCGTAGTGATGGGGGTGGTGGGCTATGTAATGGGTACGTTTAGAAGCAGCCTCATGCTGAACCAGTAGGTCATGAAGGTTTTCAAAGGGGACAGTGGTGTCTCTGGACCTCATAGTGGTAAAAATTTCCCTGAACTCAGGGTCGACTCCATTAAGAACATTGAGGAGAAGATCACATCAGACAAAGGTTTGTCGATGGAGGCCAATTCATCAGCAAGGACCCAGACTTCCTGAAGATATTTAGAAACGGATCGGGAATCTTGGCGCAGAAAAGTTAGCCATTTATTAAGGCCAATGACACAGACTCTAGCTTTGTTGGCATACAGGTGGGTGAGCCATGCCCAGGTAGTGGCAGAGGTTGGAGCGGCGACAATGAGTTGAATCACCTAAGGGGAGACGGAGGCCAGAATGGCATGGAGTAAAAGTTGGTCCTGACGGACCCAGAAAACATGAAAGGTTGTTTCGGTGGTGGGTGGGCAGGGGCGAGAGCCATCTACATAGCCCAGGAGGTCATACCGTTGTACAAGGGCGTTGAATTGAGCTCACCATGGAAAGAAGGTTGTGGTAGTGAGATTGACTGGGAGTTGGGTCGCGGTGTTAATAGTGATGAGGGTGGGCAGATTAGGATTCAGGTCAGTAGAGGTGGGGGTTGTTTGTGCGGCAGGCTGAGCAGTGGCAGAGTGCACGGTAGTCTGGGTAGCCATAGGGTTAGGGTTTACTCGGTGGAGTTTTTATTGCTTGGATACCATAAAAGGTATGAATGTTTTATATATTGAATTGATGTTTCAACCAAGGGGTTCACACCCGAAATTGGTTATACACCAAAAATTGGTTTCACATCAAAATAGTCTGGATTCGCTCCAAGGGCATCACACCCAAAATAATCCTTTCCCAAGAAAATATACTCATACTTTTATTCACAAACTTATCTTCTTCCATTGAATTACAATGGCAGATTTTGTAGAGAATTAAACAAACTAGAAATCCTAATTAAACTGTAATTAGAAAGAACATCCTAATCCTAGTAGAACATGGGAACATACCTACTCCTAATAAAAATAGAAAAAAGTAAATTAATTTTAATAGAACACGGAAACATGTCTATTCTATATTAAAACATAAAGCAGAAAATACTAAAATACTAAAACCCTAAAACCCTAAAGACTAAATTGTCCTTGACTATTCCACATCATTCTCCCCTGGTTGAAAAACTTGACTTTGGCAAGTTAAGCGAGGAGCTTGGACATCAGCAGTTAACCAACATCAAAAGGATAATTCTTGTCATTAGACGCTGCTCGCAAAGTCAGATTTCTCCTCTCTTTTTTTTTTCCAATTTGTTCAAGCTCTCTCAGCACATTTCCTCCACTTTTTATACATACACTTTGCCTAGCTCTGTGTAGAGACTTAGATCTCCTCATAAATGTCTTTGTTCTTGAAAGTTGCACGTCCTTTTTCTTCAATTTAAGTTGATGGGTCCTAAGAGGAATCTGAAGAATGATATTGCTTGGTTCCTGAATAGAAGGAAAATCAACCACTAGCATAATTAGTGCATAAATAAGCATTGACTCGATCACCCGGCAACGTTGGCTCTTGCTTATCCAACTAAATGAACATTTCCTCTATTATTGGTTGAACAGGTCTAACATTGATGTAACAAGCCGTCCTGAATTTTGGGATTCGATTAGTGATTAATTTAAGGATTAGCCTAACTAATCGAGGATTAGTCGAGCGATCGCCGATGGACAGTGTGAAATGACGATTTTTCCCTTGGGAATGGCCAAAAGTTGACTTTTAACCCTCGTGGTCCAATGGACTTGGACCGATGATCGTGACGTAGATCGGGACATTACGATTCCGTAGATAGGTGGCACATCAAAATCGGACGTTCGATGGGAAAGTTACGGGTCTAAAACGGAAATCACCACTATTCACCCAAATCGAGGATTTTGACACGTGGCAGGATTTGATTGGGGAAAATCTGGAAGGACCCACCAGATGGGTGACAAGTGGGTGACACTTGTCACCATCTGATAGGCCCAGAACCCAATTAATTGGGGTTACCTTTACCTTCCTCAGTCACCATCTTCATTTGTTCATCCAACCCCGCGAAATCTCTCGAACCCGTAAACGCCCAACCATCACAAACACCTTCAATCCTCTTCTGTTGCGGCTGGCGTGTGAATGAAAAAGAGAGAGTGAAGGGAGACAATCATAGCGGTGCTAACGGGATGGACTGTTGTGGACGGTGGCCAAAAAACTGCAATACGGTGAGTTTATGTTCAAAAATTCGAATATTGGTTTTTGGTGTTGTTGATCGGTTTTAATGATTGGAACTCGTTCCTGGTGGTCATACGAGTTGATTAGGATCAAAATGGAGGATGAAGGAGGCTGGAGTCGACGACAGAGCACGGTTGCAAGTTCCAATGACTGTTCATGAGCTCAAGGATAAGATCTAGGCTCGATTTCCCAATTTTAAGATTATAGAGATGTTGTTGGGGGTTAAACGGTCACATAGGAAAAAATTAAGGTGAAATTGGGTTAAAATCGAAGGAGAAACAGTCAGGTCGGGTTGCGGGTCTATGCGACCCGGTTACAGGCAGTCAGGTTATCCCGATTGGAGGGCAAGAGTGAGATGACGTCAGCATGATGCCATCTGATGATGTCATCTGTCAGGTCTAACACCTGTCAGTAATGACATCAGCGTTGACCGCTAACCGCAACGTCAGCTTTAACTTTGCTGACGTTAGTAGCGTTGACTTTGACCAATGTTAACTAGGTGCGTGGGGGCATGGACGCTCAAAATTTGAGGTGGGACTAGTGTCATTCAAAGTGTTTCGACGGTCAGGATCCAATAGTGGTGGTTTCGGGTCAATTGGAGATCGTTAGTATGGTCAAATCGAGGTTTTTCAGCTCAGGAAATGTGTTCGGTACACGTTGAATTTTCTGAAAGTATTGGGGTTTTATCCTATAGACTTGTATAGATAATTAGTGACCTTCGGGTATGATTTGTGACAGGACCCATACCAATCCCCCCGAGATTAACGCAGGATGACCCTGCTCCCGTCTGACACGAAGTGTCAGACAAGGGATATTCCCGACCTTTGCCCTCTCGGGCTATCAGAGTACGCCAGGATCCGGAGGAGGTATGTGATATCTCGGTCTCTGCTACAGTCCACATCCACTGTCAACCTGAAGGGCAGTCAAAACATTAAAAGCTGTGAGTGGACAAAACAACCAGTTTATAAAAACATTTCATAAAAAAGACATTTGTACCCTTCACTAAAATGCATGCATGCATTCGAAAACCATTTAACCAAATGAACCACATGTGGGAACTAAGCCCAAAACCATAATGAAAGCAAGTATACGGGCCACTGCCCAAATCCATAAAGGACTCAGCCCAAAACCATATCCATACTGAAACCAAGTACACGGGCCACTGCCCAAATCCTGTGCACATCACATATCACATAACATATATATCATATATACATATAATTCACACAACCAATCCTGTCAGAGTTTTCAAAGTTACGCTCGTGCTACTCGGGGTCTTAAACCCAAGTCTCTCAGAATCCAAGGTCAATGTCCATAGACCAATGACCCATCCTGAGGTTATAGTACAAGCCTTCCTCAAAGTAAGGCACCCAACGGGGGCGACTCCCACACAGTCAGTGCTCCGTGACTACTCCGGGGTCCACCCAGGCCAACGACCCTCCCCAGAGGAGATAATAGAAGTAAAGGAAGGTATATGAACATATATATACATAACATAAGTATTCATGCCCGGTTCCCCTGAACCGTCATGATCTATAGCATCCATGCCATTCATATATATATATATATAGAAAACATCCTCCATGCCCGGTTCCCATAAACCGTCATGTACCACAATAAACTTTCCAGGGTTCATGCCGGTTCCCATAAACCGTCATGAACTTGGAAATCCATCTAGGGTCCCTGACCCGAAACCATAACCGTAAAGTAACTGGGTCTCGTGTCCGAACACATGACATCAGCTGGGTATCCTGCCCGATATCTAAAGGTCAGTCACGACTCCGATCGTAGTGATGCATGCAACCATCCATCCAGGACAGCCCTCAATCCTGGTATGTCGTCGTGAACAAATCAAACGACGCGACCACCACAAGATCATGGTGCACTCACCACCGATCGATATCCTGAACTGTCAGCACTCCGAAGTCGAGCCTCCCTAGGCTACCCGACCACGAATCGTGCATCGTGACCTCTCCGGAAGGAACACATCCCAATCCAGAGGCGAGCGTCACGTCGTATGTCGTCGTGCACCAAACACCTGCCGCGACCATGACTCGGACCCGTAGGTCATAAATAGGGTCATATGCCCGAGACAAAACCAAATGGATCTCATATCCGAGTTTATGCTTTTGGAAATCTAGATTCAAATCATTTAAACCAATAAAGAAGTACAGACCCGTATATGCGCCGTATAAGATCGAAACCTCGAAATACATGCCTATACGTAACCACATACAAATGCACTCATGGCATCACAAACAAGTATTTAAAACTTATAATAAACATTTATGCATGCACCAATTTAGAAAACCAAGGTCCAATCACAGACCATCTGAGCTGCCGCCTCGATTTGCGTGCCATACGGCTCTTCCGAGCCAATCACCGTCACCGGGACTCCCAAACCTGTCCAAATCGTAATAAAAGGTTACTAACTACTTAAATAAGCTCCCACTAAAGCCCCGTAATTTTCCGGAATTTTTAACTATTTTTAATCCCGATCCGTAACCTTCTGATGCCCCAAATATTATCTAGACGGTGTCCGATCGACACGAAACCAGTCCCAAAATGTTCGTTACATCGAATAGTGTGTTTCACATGTTGAACACATCCCCAAAAATCACTCACGCGTCCCCACGTGCCCAATGAATGTACTGCGCGTGAAGCCCACGCGCGGTACTATTCATCGTCTTCCTCAATGCCCGAACCGGGTTCACCTGCAACTTGGACAGGCCGAACCGGTCTGGACCGGTTCAACCCTTAAACCCTTCCATTTCTACTCCATTTACTCCCTTTTTAATTCTAATATGTTCCTAATCTCAATTCCTATCAGTTTAGCTAATAAAATGGAACAAAACCCACCAAACCCGTACCTTCATCCGTCATCAATGGCGGTCTGATTTTCCTCCGCCGTTCACGGCCATTCCCAGCCATCCTAAGCCTTGAAACCAATCTCAAACTTCTCCTAAGACCACCAGAAACATTTCTCAATCCTTAGGTTTGATTAAAACTCAATAAAACCCAAATTCGAAATTTTGAATATTTTACCTCACGGGTTTGGCCGTCTCCGTGAGTCGCCCTGGCTCTGGCCGTCTCCGTCCATCAGCCTCTCATCACTTCAGTCTCGCACTATCTCTCTGGTCTCAGTCGCAGGTGATGAGGGAATGTGTGTTGTGTGTTTGAAGAAAAATGATGAATGAAGAATATGGGTTATGGGGTTCGGGTTTGTGAGGATGAACAAAGAAGATGATGTTACCTGATGAGAGAAAGAGATGGATGAGATGAGTGGTGTGGATTTAAAGATTAAAAGGAATGGATGGCTAGGATTTAGTGTTAGATGGATTAATTATATAATAATATTTATAATATTATTTAATTAGTTAGATCCACAATTTAGGGGATTTAGCCAATGGGATGAGTGACACTTGTCACTCATCCATGGGACCCACCTAAAATATCTAGCTAATCAGAAAAGGCCACCTCATCATCGCCTCGAAGTACGTGTATAGTGAAACCGAACTTCCGTGACCTATAACTTCCCCGTTCGATGTCTGATTTAGGCGTGCCGCCTGTCTATGGATTCGTATCGTCCTGATCTACGTAACGGTCCTCGGCCTTCGGCCATTGGACCTCCCAGTCCAAAAGTCAACATTTTTCCCCTTTTAACCAAAATTACCAAAATGCCCTTAAACTTCCGAATATCATAACTTCTTCCTCGAATGTCGGAATTGAACGTACCACCTGTCTATGAACTCGTGACGTCCTGAACTACATCGCGGCCATCGGTCAAAGTCCATTTGACCTCCAAAATGAAAAGTCAACATTTTACCTATTCCAAGGGCAAAACGGTCATTTTGCATCGTTCGTCTGATTTCGCCCAACTAATCACCGATTAACCTCACTAATCATGATTAGTCACTAATCTAATCCTGAAATTCGGGACGGGTTGTTACAACCTTCCCTCCTTAATTAATTTCGTCCTCGAAATTCCAACCAACCTAATTCCAACCGTTCTACCCTCCTTAATTTAGTTGCGTTCTCGAAACTCCAACTATCCTGATTCCACATCCACCTTGTGGAAAGTACAATCGACCTCGCAACACGTGTACACTAGTACACCAACTACCTAGAACAATACTTGTCTGCAACGAGACGTACCACTGATACTCACGTCGTATCGACTACGTTTGACCACATCGAATGACAGTAATCGTACGTTCCGAAATGACACCACTTGTCAAATCCACCAAGTCGCTGACACAAACACTAGACGATTCCCTACTCAATCACCAAACTATCCTGATATCTGCTCCCACAGGGAGTCACCAAATCTCACTAACCGATCCACGCTGACACATCCGACAAACTGTCACCACTTGACAGTCTCCAGTCAAAAACTGACACTATAGCCACTTGTGATTATACTAACCACCAACTCACTCAACCTGAGTATACGCATACCAACAAATATTCGATCTATGTGCAACTGGACCCACCAGAAATACTATGACCCACTGCACTATATCCAATGTCCAGTGCACGTCCTCAACTAATCCAATAGTATCGGAATTAATCCGACTACCAACACGTTCACCAACGTACCACTGGTATAACCTATGTACCGTCACCAGGCACGAAAAGTCTGCCCATAACCCAGCATCGTACCTCGAACAACGTACAAGGTACGTACATCTACCCATAAATCAGACTACAACCACCTACAACAACGACGACACACGACGACAACACGACGACCACAACCTAGGTCGTAGCAAAAAAATGTTTCAATTCTGGAGTCTATCTGTCCAATCCAGTACTAGACAAATCAAAACTCCAACCCATTATCCATTTCCAATTCCGAATCC
This sequence comes from Prinsepia uniflora, assembly GCA_032719365.1. Taxonomy (NCBI): domain Eukaryota; kingdom Viridiplantae; phylum Streptophyta; class Magnoliopsida; order Rosales; family Rosaceae; genus Prinsepia; species Prinsepia uniflora. Next base: position 47,921,811 of record CM064872.1, on the reverse strand, counting down.
GAAATCATTATTCCGTAAGCTAGCATTTGGAATAATCATTCCGAACCCAAATCCATAAATCCATTTTCAAGTTCCAAAATCGAATCCTGAATCGTTACCCAGAAATCCGATTCCAAAACCCGAAATCTCGTTCTTGTCTACCGAGACGTACCAAAACCGAATCTTTCGGTTACCTACTCAACCGATTACCACAATACAATCGATTGACTTCCTAGGGAAGCCAATCCCAACATATGCACATTTAGCCTGACCAAATTCGACCTCGTCGGACACCTACTCGGGTGTAATATAACGTACGGGATTCACTTCGAAAAGAAGTTCTGTCCCATCATCTACATAGCCAAAAAGCCAAGACACATCTTTCTTCAACCAATTCCCACATCTAAACAGATTAGTCAACGACGAGACACGTCGAGACTGTGGGTTCTCTCCAATTACCTCGTATCGATCCTTGGCATTCCACCTAGGAAAATCAAGGATGATTTAAAACGATGACAACAAAATCCATCCAAAGTGAATGCAAACAAACTCGCTGCACTCACCACGTCACTTAACCCAACATCGTCTGCCACCAAGAAAAAAATGAGAAATCTCAGTCACCTAAATTCGATATACTCACTCCACCTGATGACCCAAGACAAATCCCGGGTCCACCAATCAATACACGATCAGTGTACTAGTGGCAACGAACAACATCTACCATCATCAATCATGGTAGAATCTGAGAAGTCACCCAAAATGACTTCGAAATACCCATTACCAATGCGGAAAACCCGCATTCCTCGTGTCACCTCAATCGCAAACTCTCGCGATTCCGAAATTCTAACCAGATTGGAAACAACATACTCGGACATCAACCATGTGTCCCCCAACTATCCATGATCCATTCCCGAACCACTGATACCGAACATATGCCTAACTCGACGAAGTCACATCCCGACTCGTGACTCATGCCGAACAATCACCAGCACCAGCACCACCACTAGTACCAGTATCATCACCTGTTAGCATCAGCACAAAGTGTGCGAATCAGACAATCCTGGATCTCCACTCATACCGAGCGACGATCCCGTACCTCTACTCGAATTGGAGAAACTCTGCCTCCCTCGTACCCAATAACTCTGGGTACAGTCACCTTGACAACGCATACGAGAAAAGGAAATGTCCCCTGAACGTCCCCGATTCCCAACAACCGTAACTACAACCACTCTTGGTAGTAGTGCCTGCCACAGACTCGTACAGACCTAATCACCAGATATCACGATCTAAACTCCGCATCCAACGGAATCAACCGCCCGTACTACTACGCCGTATCCCACTCAGGGATTCAATCGACAAGTACCAACCCTGGTAACTTGTCCAACCAAACTCTAACCAGTCGTAACTCAACTAACCAATGTCGTCTACTAGGTCACCCATGACCTTAGCTGCACCAACAATCCATCAGAGCTAAAGTAATACGACAATCAACTAGGTCTAACCGACAAGTATAAACTCGACTGCGGAGTGCAGTCCCGACACTAAGCTGACATGACTCGATCGACGATCTCATCTCCGAGAAGTCGCCAAAGTCAAACCACTCGCCAACTTACCGTTTCGAACCATACACCTAAGGTAGGATTCCACGATCACACCTAGGGTCTCCCTGAACCCAACTGCATAAGGCAGTATAATCCATAATCTGACCGTCTACGCGGTCTTGACATCGTAAAGACGTCAATCCAATCCTACCGTAAGTTCAACTAAGATTCCGCGAATCCGACTGCAAACTACCATAAGTTCAACTAGAGTTCCACGAACTCGACTGCTCCCAACAGTAAACCCATTCAACTCAACCATATCCGATCATCAGATGATCACAGCACCAAAATGCCGTCAAACTGATCCTACGACATCGTGAAAGACGATCCCAACTAACCGTCTCACGATCAAAACTCTAACGTATTGTTACGTTCATCCTTTCATAGGGTCCCATACTGTCATCCACGATAGAACAATGGCAACCTCGGCATCAAGTGCCAAACCAAGACATTCCACGATCCAATCCTACTAACTATCGTATCGGCATCCCAACTATCAGGTTGATAAGGAACTGTAGGCCATTGAGATATCACATCCTCAACCTGCGTATGGAGTAATGCGCAAAACGTACTCTGGAATTCAGAGTAACATGAGCAACACTGCTCTGATATGAGCTAACTGAGCTCCGATATAACCCAGCCTCGCTCTGATACCACGCTGACAGGACCCATCCCAATCCCCCTGGGATTAACGCGGGATGAACCTGCTCCCGTTTGACACGAAGTGTCAGACAAGGGATATTCCCGACCTTTGCCTTCTCGGGCTATTAGAGTACGCCAGGATTCGGAGGAGGTATGTGATATCTCGGTCTCTGCTACAGTCCACATCCGCTGTCAACCTGAAGGGCAGTCAAAACATTAAAAGCTGTGAGTGGACAAAACAACCAGTTTATAAAAACATTTCATAAGAAAGACATTTGTACACTTCACTAAAAAGCATGCATGCATTCGAAAACCATTTAACCAAATGAACCACATGTGGGAACTAAGCCCAAAACCATAATGAAAGCAAGTATACGAGCCACTGCCCAAATCCATAAGAGACTCAGCCCAAAACCATACCCATACTGAAACCAAGTACATGGGCCACTCCCAAATCCTGTGCACATCACATATCACATAACATATATATCATATATACATATAATTCACACAACCAATCCTGTCACGGTTTCCAAAGCTACGCGCGTGCTACCCGGCGTCTCAAACCCAAGTCTCTCAGAATCCAAGGTCAATGTCCGTAGACCAATGACCCATCCTGAGGTTATAGTACAAGCCTTCCTGAGAGTAAGGCACCTAACGGGGGCGACTCCCACTCAGGCAGTGCTCCGTGACTACTCCGGGGTCCACCCAGGCCAACGACCCTCCCCGGAGGAGATAATAGAAGTAAAGGAAGGTATATGAACATATATATACATAACATAAATATTCATGCCTGGTTCCCCTAAACCTTCATGATCTATAGCATCCATGCCATTCATATATATATATATATATAGAAAAAATCCTCCATGCCTGGTTCCCATAAACCGTCATGTACCACAATAACCTTTCCAGGGTTCATGCCGGTTCCCATAAACCACCATGAACTTGGAAATCCATCTAGGGTCCCTGACCCGAAATCATAACCGTAAAGTAACTGGGTCTCGTGCCCGAACACATGACATCAGCTGGGCATCCTGCCCGATATCTAAGGGTCAATCACGACTCCGATCGTAGTGATGCGTGCAACCATCCATCCAGGACCGCCCTCAATCTTGGTATGTCACCGTGAACGAATCAAGCGATGTGACCACCACAAGATCATGGTGCACTCATCACCGATCGATATCTTGAACCATCAGCACTCCGAAGTCGAGCCTCCCCAGGCAATTGTCAGGACCCGACCCTTCTCGGTCAGGACCCGACTCATCTAGCACCATATTGTCCGCTTTGGGCCTCACCCTCACGGTTTTGTTTTCGGGAGCTCATGGTGCACCTTCCCAAGGGGTCACCCATCATGGAATTGCACCGGCCTCAACTCGCTTAACTTTGGTGTCAGGACCCGACCCTCTTCTGTCAGGTCCCGATTCATCTAGCACGATATTGTCCGCTTTGGGCCTCCTTGCCCTTGCCCTCACGGTTTTGTTTTCGGGAGCTCACGGTGCAACTTCCCAGGGGGTCACCCATCTGGAATTGCACCAGCCTCAACTCGCTTAACTTTGGGGTTCCAGTCCCCCCCAAAGCCACTGAGCTCCCAAAAAGCCTCATGCTAGATAGGTGTGTGCCTACACCTTTAAGGCACACCACCATTCCCTTCCCAGACCATCCCCCCATCGCAGGAATGTGGGATTGTTCACCGTTCCCTCCAGGACACGGGTCTTACAATCCACCCCCCTTAGGGCCCAGCGTCCTCGCTGGCACACTTCCCGGTCGGGGTCTGGCTCTGATACCAAATTGTCAGGACCCGACCCTCTTCTGTCAGGTCCCGATTCATCTAGCACGATATTGTCCGCTTTGGGCCTCCTTGCCCTTGCCCTCACGGTTTTGTTTTCGGGAGCTCACGGTGCAACTTCCCAGGGGGTCACCCATCTGGAATTGCACCAGCCTCAAATCGCTTAACTTTGGGGTTCCAGTCCCCCCCAAAGCCACTGAGCTCCCAAAAGGCCTCATGCTAGATAGGTGTGTGCCTACACCTTTAAGGCACACCACCATTCCCTTCCCAGACCATCCCCCCATCGCAGGAATGTGGGATTGTTCACCGTTCCCTCCAGGACACGGGTCTTACATTTGGGGTTCCAATCCCCCCCAAAGCCACTTGAGCTCCCAAAAGGCCTAGTGTTAGATAGGTGTGTGCCTACACCTTTAAGGCATACCACCATCCTCTCCCAGACCATTCCCCCCTAGCAGGAATGTGGGATCGTTCACCATTCCCTCTAGGACACGGGTCTTACAATCAACCCCTCTTAGGGCCCAGCGTCCTCGCTGACACACTTCTCGGTCGGGGTCTGGCTCTGATACCAAATTGTCAGGACCCGACCATTTTCGGTAAGGACCCGACTCATCTAGAACCATATTGTCCGCTTTGGGCCTCGCCCTCACGGTTTAGTTTTCGGGAGCTCATGGTGCAACTTCCAAGGGGGTCACCCATCATGGAATTGCACCAGCCTCAACTCGCTTAACTTTGAGGTTCCAATCCCACCCAAAGCCACTTGAGCTCCCAAAAGGCCTAGTGCTAGATAGGTGTTCCTACACCTTTAAGTCACACCACCATCCTCTCCCAAACCATTCCCCCCTCGCAGGAATGTGGGATCGTTCATCGTTCCCTCCAAGACACGGGTCTTACAATCCAACCCCCCCCCCCCCCCCCCCCCTTAGGGTCCAGCGTCGTCGCTGGCGCACTTCCCGGTCGGGGTCTGGCTCTGATACCAAATTGTCAGGACTCGACCCTTCTCGGTCAGGACCCGACTCATCTAGCACCATATTGTCCGCTTTGGACCTCGCCCTCACAGTTTTGTTTTTAGGAGCTCATGGTGCAACTTCCCAGGGGGTCACCCATCATGGAATTGCACCAGCCTCAACTCGCTTAACTTTGGGGTTCCCATCCCCCCCAAAGCCACTTGAGCTCCCAAAAGGCCTAGTGCTAGATAGGTGTGTTCCTACATCTTTAAGGCACACCACCATCCTCTCTCAGACCATTCCCCCCTCGCAGGAATGTGGGATTGTTCACCGTTCCCTCCAGGACACGGGTCTTACAATTTGGACAAGATTGGAAGTCTTGAAGATGGTGGTTTAGCCTCTGGGAGGCTTATGGCACTCGTATCGAAGCGGCAGTTAGGACGGTCTGTGAGTGGACTTTTGTTTTCAAAATATGATGCATGCGTAACTATTTTATATGTTTTCTATATGTGATTTTATGATGATTATGATTTACATATTTGCACATATTCTGAGGTTTATAATTTTATATTGTATTTATACGTGCTGTTATTTCCAAGATGGTTTGATAGAATGGTTTTGGGATTTGGAAATAAGAAATCAAGCATGTGACCCATTTGATTTGGAAATATTGGACTTGGAGTCCGTTTGATTTAATGAGATATCGGGTTAGAGGCCCATTTGGTTTACATGATCGGGCAGAGGCTCAGTTAGTTATGATATCGGGCATGAGTCCCATTTGTGGTTTATAAAATGTGATTTCGGGTTCGGAGACCCTAAATGGATTTGGACTTGAGAAATCGGATTTCTGGATTTTTGACGGCTTTTATGGAAAGTCGGGGCATGGCCCATTTGAGATGTGTTGAAATGATTTTAAAAAGATGTTTCCCATATACCATCCTTATATGAGGATATGGTGGATGGTCTCCTCCAGATGTCTAGGACACTGGGAAGTCACGATGCATTTCCTGCGAGGATTCATTTCATGGAGCGATCGAACTGTATAGTGACGCAGGAGCAGGATTGCTATGATTAGACGTTTGGGACGTCATACATCTGAGTTGTCAGAGATTGACCCGGAGAGACCGTGGGTAGCACGCGTTGCTTAGACCGTGAGATATGACGTCTAGGACGTCAAGCATCTGGGACACTAGGTATCTAGGATGCCGAGGATGGGTATTTGGTAAACATGATTTATGGGATTAATGAAATGGTATTTCTGTGTTTCTGGATTTGGGCAGTGGCCCACATGATTTGAATTTACGGTTTTGGGCTAAATTCCCACACTTGGTTGATTTTTTGGTTTTGGACTAAGGCTCTAATGATTTGAGGAAAGAAATGGCTTTGGTTTTATAAACTATTTTATTATTTTTGATTTGATTAAATTCACTAGTTTTCGTATGCATACATAGTTTTAAATGAAGGGCATAAATGTCTTTTGTTAAATGAGTTTTATTAAATTAATTATTTTCGTCCACTCACAGCTTTTATGGTTCTTAATGTCCTTCATGTTGATCGCGGTGCGGGCTGTAGCGATGACCGAGACATTACACTCCTCCATTGATTCTGGCGCACTCTAGAAGCCGTTTAGCATGTTGGCCTGGGTATCCCTTGTCTGGCCTTCGTGTTACATGTGGGTTAGACAGGTGTTTGGTCTTCGTGTCGCACGTGGGTTAGACGGGAGCTTGGCACATCCCACGTAATACCGGGGGGATTGGGATGGGTCGTATCAATGGATCTATATTCAGTTGGCTATGCAACCCGATTTTCCAAGGTTGTTTTTTCTTGAAATTTTTCTTTTTGTCTACCCCTTCATTCAGCTAAAAATTCATTAATCATACCAACTCACCCTGGCATCATAACCTTTTTATTAGCATCTAGTTGGGAGAAGTTCTTGCCTTCTCTTTCTGTGTCAAGGTCTCTGTTCTGGCGACTTTCCAAGGCGATGGAGTCCTCTCGCAATAGGGTGGTGTGTTCTTGCAGTGTGGTTCGCATTTTAGAAACATCCCAGGACAGTTTCTCTAGAATTTGTGTCGCCCGTTCGCATCCATATTTGATGGTAGTCCACTCGCTGCGAACTGTGGACATATAATGGTGCCCAGAGGAGAAAGAATCTGTTCTGATACCAAATTTGAGGTAGGACAAATCTAAAGCCTACTCTTTAGCAAACTAGCGGAAGCAAACTTTAATAAAATAAACATAAAACATAAAAGATATGTCTACTCACTCCAGGGGCTTCACACCCGAAATTGGCTTCACACCAAAATAGTTTGGAATCACTCCAAGGGCTTCACACCCAAAATAATCCTTTCGCAGGAAAATATACTCATACTTTAATTCATAAACTTATCTCCTTCCATTCAATTACAATGGCGGAATATATAGGGAATTAAATAAACTAGAAATCCTAATTAAACGGTAATTAGAAAGAACATCCTAAACCTAATAGAACATGGGAACATGCCTACTCCTAATTAAAACAGAAAAGAAATAAACCAATCCTAATAGAACACGGAAACTTGTCTATTTCTTATTAAAACATAAAACAGAAAATACTAAAACCCTAAAACCTTAAAGACTAAATTGTCCTTGATCATTCCCCATCATTCTCCCCTAGTTGAAAAACTTGACTCCGACAAGTTAACCGAGGAGCTTGGACATCAGCGGCTAACCAACATCAAAAGGATAATTCTTGTCATTAGCGGCTGCTCGCAAAGTCAGATTTCTCCTCTGTTTTTTTCCAATTAGTTCATGTTCTCGCAGCATATGTCCTCCACTTTTTATACGTACACTTTTCCTAGCGCTGTGTAGAGACTTAGATCTCCTCATGAATGTCTCTGTTCTTGAAGCTGTACGTCTTTTTTCTTGAATTTAAGTTGATGGGTCATAAGAGGAATCTGAAGAATGATATTGCTTGATTTCTGAATAGAAGGAACATCAACCACTAGCATAATTAGTGCATAAATAGGCATTGACTCGATCACCGAAAACATTAGCTCTTGCTTATCCAACTGAATGGATATTTCCTCTATTATTGGTTGAACCAGTGCTAACATTGATCTGTATTCAGTTGGTTGTGCAACCTGATTTTCCAAGGTTGTTTTTTCTTGAATTTTGTTTTGTCTACCCCTTCATTCAGCCAAAAACTCATTAATCAGACCAACTGACCTTGGCATCGTAACCTTTTCATTAGCATCTAGTTGGCAGAAGTTCTTGTCTTCTCTTTCTGTGTCATGGTCTCTGTTCTGGCGACTTCCCAAGGCGATGGAGTGCTCTCGTAATAGGGTGGTGTGTTCTTGCAGTGTTGTTCACATTTCAGCAACATCCCTGGACAGTTTCTCTAGAATTTGTACCATCTGTCCAACATCCATATTTGATGGGTAGTCCACTCGCTGTTAATTGTGGACATACAATGTTGCCCAGAAAAGAAAGAATCTGTTCTGATACCAAATTTGACGTAGACCAAATCTGAAGCCTACTCTTTAGCAAACTAGCGGAAGCAAACTTTAATAAAACAAACATAAAATTTGAAAGATAGGTATGGAATCACTCCCAAGGGCTTCACACTCGAAATTGGCTTCACACCAAAACTTGGTTTCACACCAAAATAGTGTGGATTCACTCCAAGGGCTTCACACCCAAAATAATCCTTTCGCAGGAAAATATACCCGTACTTTAATTCATAAACTTATCTCCTTCCATTCAATTACAATGGCGGAATTTATAGGGAATTAAACACACCAGAAATCTTAATTAAACTGTAATTAGAAAGAACATCCTAAACCTAATAGAACATGGGAACATGCCTACTCCGAATTAAAACAGAAAACAAATAAACTAATCCTAATATAACAAGGAAACTTGTCTATTTCTTATTAAAACATTAAACGAAAAATACTAAAACCTTAAAACCCTAAAGACTAAATTGTCCTTGACCATTCCGCATCATTCTCCCCTGGTTGAAAAACATGACTCCGACAAGTTATGCGAGGAGCTTGGACATCAGCAGCTAACCAACATCAAAAGGATAATTCTTATCATTAGCGGCTGCTCGCAAAGTCAGATTTCTCCTCTGTTTTTTCCCAATTAGTTCATGTTCTCGCAGCACATGTCCTCCACTTTTTATACGTACACTTTGCTTAGCGCTGTGTAGAGACTTAGATCTCTTCATGAATGTCTCTGTTCCTGAAGCTGTACATCTTTTTTCTTGAATTTAAGTTGATGGGTCATAAGAGGAATCTGAAGAATGATATTGTTTGGTTCCTGAGTAGAAGGAACATCAACCACTAGCATAATTAGTGCATAAATAGGCATTTACTCGATCACCGGAAACATTGGCTCTTGCTTATCCAACTGAATGGATATTTCCTCTATTATTGGTTGAACCAGGGCTAGCATTGATTTGTATTCAGTTGGTTGTGCAACCTGATTTTCCAAGGTTGTTTTTTCTCGATTTTTTTTTTGTCTACCCCTTCATTTAGCCAAAAACTCATTAATCAGACCAACTGACCTTGGCATTGTAACCTTTTTATTAGCATCTAGTTGGCAGAAGTTCTTGCCTTCTCTTTCTGTGTCATGGTCTCTGTTCTGTTGACTTCCTAAGGCGATGGAGTGCGCTCGCAATAGGGTGGTGTGTTCTTGCAGTGTGGTTCGCATTTCAGCAACATCCCTCGACAGTTTCTCTAGAATTTGTGTCGTCCGTCCAGCATCCATATTTGATGGGTAGTCCACTCGCTGCTAATTGTGGACATACAATGCTGCCGAGAGGAGAAAGAATCTGTTCTGATACCAAATTTGACGTATGATAAATCTGAAGCATACTCTTTAGCAAACTAGTGGAAGCAAACTTCAATAAAACAAACATAAAATTTGAAAGATAGGTCTGGAATCACTCCAAGGGCTTCACACTCGAAATTGGCTTCACACCAAAACTTTGTTTCACACCAAAATAGTGTGGATTCGCTCCAAGGGCTTCACACCCAAAATAATCCTTTTGTAGGAAAATATACTTGTACTTTAATTCATAAACTTATCTCCATCCATTGAATTACATTGGCGGAATTTATATGAAATTAAACATACTAGAAATCCTCATTGAACTATAATTAGAAAGAACATCCTAATCCTAGTAAAACATGGGAACATGCCTACTCCTAATTAAAACAGAAAACAAATAAACTAATCCTAATAGAACACGGAAACATGTCTATTCCTTATTAAAACATAAAACTGAAAATACTAAATCCCTAAAGACTAAATTGTCCTTGAACATTCCGCATCATAAAGCTTTGGTTGAATGAGCTGAGAAGTAAACTGTTACACAGCTAGAGCTTGCTAAGGACAGGATCGTTATGGGTACGGTACGAAAAACAACGTTCATATCTGAATAGTCGAAAAAGGTATGCTGATCCTGATACCTTCATTTTGTTTGTCCGGATTGTGCTGAATGCTATTTACTGAAACAATATGCACTAATTTTATTTTTGCTGTGACACAATAGGAGAAAGTATGTAAAAGATAAATTTGATATCGTCAATGCCCTCTTGTACAAAGCAATGATTCTCAAATTAAAAGTTCCAAAAATTAAAAAAATGTAAAAGATAATGTGCATAAAGATACTTCAGTTGCAAATTCATGGAATTATAGTTTTCAAAATACAGCGTAAGGACTTGACTTGTACCACTTAGGTTGTAAATCTTTTTTTTTATTTTTTCTAGTGTTGATGCTGGCTAGCACTTAGGGTGTAGAGTCAAGTTTTAGGGCCTTGGGATTTTCCGTACCTTGGAGCTAAGCCCCAAATTTGGATGTCCTATAACCCTTCAGTAGTATGCATAGACAGGTTATTGAAGATTAATTGATAGGTTAAGATACACGGTCTTGTATCTGCTTATAAGCAAAAAAGGGGAGAAGAGGTGATGCCTCGTAAAGAAGAAGACTACATGATTCCTCGAGATTTTGTACAAAACGACGTCTTCTACTTATTGGATTTAAATTCTCTTAATTTTAATTAAAATAAATTAATAAGTAAAGAAAAGACAGCTACTTTATTTCGTTAGTGACTGTTTTAGAAGGACCCCACAAGAACACCTAGAGGCTCACCTAGATCATAGCGAGGCAGCGATAAATTTCCTTGAGGCACATTTATAAAATTGAATACGTTATTTGTATGAGGCATACATATTCTTTATTTTTGTAATGAGGTTTACGTCTTTATGGCTTAAAAGGCTATATTTTTCTTTTTGAAGTTGACCTCCACGTCCAATTCTCTATTTTGAACTATAAAAATAAACTCACAAATTTCAATAATTAAGAAAAAGAACTCATGGATTGCCCGAAGTTTGTTGACTTTCTTCAGCACCCCACTAAGTTTTGCAACAAGAAGGTCTGGAATAAATTGGATACTTTATATATATATATATATATATATATTCTATAATAAATTATTATCATATTTTGTTTTACTATAGTATATGATTTTGAAGTTTTGCTTCTTTGTAGGTTTGTCTGATTCAACCTAACCCTAGGTGCAATCATTAAGGCCACTAGAAGTGGTTCCTAGAAACCTACTAGTGTAATGCTAGTAGTTCCATGTTTTCTTAGTTCTCTTCGTTGTAAGGATTCTCTGTTACTCATACTCAATACAAGGTTATGGTATCTAAGACTTCAAATTTTTTCAAGCATCAATCTTTCCAACATATTAACCATTTTGTCTTGTCTCATACGAAATTAGCACATTTATGTTAATCACTTATTGACATTGTCAACTCTTTGATAAGGTATCAAAATGTGGCATGAGCGACATAATTGGGCCAATTCATATCAAAGAACGGCCAAGTCTCGAGATGCAATCTCGTATACATAATTCGGCCAAATATGTAGAAGTGGATTTTGTATACATAGACAAATCACTAAAATGTCTTCTCCTCTTCTCTTCAATCAAAAGTCATGACCATTAAAAACCTTATGCCCTGTGCCATTTTATTGAACCAGAGCGGAGTAAAGATGTGGTTGGTTAAATTTTGACTTTATACAACTCTAGTTATTTAAATTTTGAATCAGACCGTATTTGAAAAGTAAATTTCAGAAAGATATGGGAGTCCGACCATATGCATCATGTATGCTTGCCATGCTCCAGTCATTTCTTACCCGTATCTGATAGTCAAATGTTTCCAATTGTTATTGAACGCTATAAGTGCCTTATCCAGTAAGTGTCTCGCAGCATTTAGATATTCTGTGTCGTCAAAATGTTTTTTGTATTTGCACAACCTAGTCTATGATTCAGCTTCTTCTGTTACTTTGGCTCTGTAAAAATAACAGACAGTTAATATTATTATTGTACAAATTGTGCATTTTAGTTTTTTAACGTTTTAATATTAGTATAATTATGTTTGTGTATTATATTAACGTGGATATTTTTTTTGTTAATTAATGACAATGGGGATAGGGAAATTATACAGGGATGACGATTTACAACCTACAACATTCTCTCCGTCTTTTCTGAAGGTGGGAGATTCTCCATCAATAAATCTAGTCTCGTCTCAAAGCATGACCATATTAGGCTCTCAAATTCTAGCATTTAGCAATGAGGGCTGGTTGTATTATTCTGACTTTGATTTATCGTTTGACATGCATGTAAAGCTCGATACAAGAGCATTGTACGGTCACATTAAGTGAATATTGTTCACTGCGAAGCAATCATACGCATCTCCTAGTTTTTCTGCACATGATCATGGGGGGGATTATCTTCCAATTAAGCAGGCGTAGTGCGTAGTGTGTGCTATCGTATTTGGATTGCTCACACTCAAATGAAAATTCATTAACTAGAAGCATTATTGGTATGATTTATAGAGTATTTTTATCAATTGGTTTTGTTTAAAAATATAATAGACTGACATATATTGTTGTGTTGATTGTTGTTCCTAATCCAGATGTACGAGGTCGTCAAGAGATTTTGGAGCTTTATCTCCAAGATAAACGTTGGCTGAGGATGTGGATGTTAACCGCTGCATAGCTAGAGTTTCCTAAGGATAGGATCATTACGGGTACTGCGCAGAAAATAATGTTCATATCTGAAGACTCAGAAAAAGGTATGCTGGTCCTGATACGTGGATTCGGTTGGTCCGGATTGTGCTGAATGCTATTTACTGAGACTGTATGCACTAATCTGTGAAACAATAGGTGAAAGTAAGTAAAATGTGAATATGATATCTTCTATGCCCTCTTCTACAGTGCAATGATTATCAAATTAGAAGTTTCAAAAGTTAATAAGATGCAAAAAATAATATGCATAAGGATAATTCAGTTTCAAATCTTTTTCCATTTTTTCTAATGTTGATGCTGGTTTGCACTTAGGGTGTAGAGTTGAGTTTTAGGGCCTTGGGTTTTCTTCCTTAACCTGCATCTAAGCCCCAAACTTAGATGTCCTATGACCCTTCGGTAATATGTATAGACAGGTTTTTGAAGACTAATTGATAGGTTACGTCACAAATTCTTGTATATCTGCTAGGGGAGTGAGTGTGATTGTGATTCTTGGTGTTGCTTATTTTCCTTCATGTTTGTTTCCATTCCAATCGTTGTTTGTCTTTTTCATCCTTAAAACGAGATCTCAACAGCACTGCTCCCAGCAGTGGTTGAAGTTTTCTTCAAATAGTTCATGGTAACTACATTTTCATAAACTTAAACACAATGGGGGAAGATATGACAACCTTACAAGGGACTCTGGCCTAACATGCACTGGGAAAGATTCTCCAAAACAAGGATAACTTCCAGCCTATAATAAGCCAACACACCCTAAATTGGAGCAAATGAAGTGGGAGTTAAGCTGTGTTATGTCCCTTATTTTAGCCTTCCTATTGATGTCACCTAATTCTGTCATGCGTCTAGTCTCTTGAACCCAATTCCATTAATTAAATTTGGTTTTTTTTTCCTTTTCCAAGAGGGTATTTTCCATTTTTCTGTAGATTATCCGGAATTATGCATAGTGTTTATGCCATACAAGTGAATTATTTATGCTTGTCATATGTTCTGTTTGTATTTTGTTTGATTTCCATTTTTCACATGCTCCTTGTATCATTTTCATTCATGAAATAGATGCTGTTGGATCCACTCGAAAACAATGGGAAGGGGATACAATGAAAACATTGCTCCGTAAAATGTTGGAATATGATTCAGCTTCTTCTATTACTTTGGCTCCGTAAAAGTAACAGACAGCTCCGCAAAATATTATTATTATTATTAATATTATTTCAAATTGTTCATTTTAGTTTTTTAACGTTTCAATATTAGTATGATTATGTTTGTCTTATATTAACGTGGATTTTTTTTAATTAATGATGATGAGGATAGAGAAATTTTGCGGGATGACGATTTACAATTTACAACATTCTCTCTATCTTTTCTAAAGGTGGGAGATCTCCATCAATAAATCTAGTCTCTTCTCAAAGTATGACGATATTAGGCTCTCAAATTCTAGCATTTGACAATGCATTCACCATACGACTCGGTGCCTCAAGTATGCATCGTCAAATTTCATACGTCTAAATATGCGTAAATAGCTTTGATATTTTTGGAGTCACACTCTATATTTTTGGAGTCACGTCTCGCCATCCGGTAGATATCATAACAACACCTCATGATCTGTGGAGTCAAACTCCAATGATGTCCGAGTAGCTTTGAGATTTGCAGACTAGAGCTCTAACGACATCGGAGTAGCCTTGGAACTTGCAGCATACCTACTATCAGGACGCGTCCCAAATCCCCCGAGATTCCCCAACCAGCTAAAAACTACACTCTGAGGATCTCGTCCTCCTACGATCCTAGCGTACTCTGGAAGCCCGGTGAGGGCTAGAGACAGAATTTTTCCTGGTCTGACACTTCGTGTCAGACGGGATCAGACGCATCCCACGTTAATCCCGGGGGATTTGGGACGGGTCCTGACACCTACAATGTTCGAGTAGTCTCGAGAACCTTGCAGCGTACCTACAACATTCAAGTAGCCTTGTTAACTCTGCAGTGTACCTACAACATCTGAGTAACCTCGAGAACCTTGTAGCATACTGGCAACATTCGAGAGCATCTCTGGGATTTAATGACATCCAGAGGCATAATAGGGCCTCTTCAGAAGCTAAACACATCCGGTAGTATCCCTAGAATCAGTCACCTACGAAAGTGTAGATTCAATAAGCATAATCAACTATTGAAAATAGTACATGGAATAATCAAAAACCCTTGGGCCTAGACAATGCAACCTGAGAATCCATCAGACAAGGGATATACATTAGCCATGCTTTAACTATTACCTTGATATACAATCGAAACATATATCACACTCGTGGGGTCACCGTCTGTAACAACCCGTACCTACGGGAAGGGTAAAAATGTAATTTCTGTGAAGTTTTGTAAAAAAAAGACGATTTTGCCCTTGTGATTAGTAAACGAAAAGTTGACTTTTTGTACTATTGATTGGATGAGTGTTAGCCCTTGACCGTGACGTAGGTCAGGACGTCACGAGTCCGTAGACAGGCGGCAGGTTCGATTCGGACAACCGGAGGAAAAGTTATGATGTACGGAAGGTTGAGGGCGTTACCGTAATTTTGAGCTAAAAGGGAAAATGTTGACTTTTTGGAGGATGTGTGATTTTCACGTAGACCGAGGACCGTTGGATAGGTCTCGACGTCCTGAGTTCAACGACAGGCGGCACGCTGTCATCGGACGTCGGACGGAAAAGATACGGGTCTGGGAAGTCTGAGGGCAAAATGGTAATTTTGTGCAGAAGGGCATTTTGGTCATTTTTCCTCAGCCCAATCAGATAAGGGCAAGTGGCAGATATTTGGGGCTGGCCTATGGATGTTGGACACGTGGGAATGGCTGGATGGTTCCAGGCCATTCTCAAGTGTGCACGGCCACACCTTGTACAAAAATCAAACCGTGTTTGGGTTTGAAACACAGAAAACAGAGAGAAGGTTGAGTGAGGCGGTGATCGATCTGGAGGCTAGGGAGAGTGAAGAGTGAGTTGAGAGAGTGACGTAGAGACAAGGAGGAGCTGGTGATCGTGGTCTGGTGGTGCGATCGTGCACGGCGGCACGGTGGTGGTGCGGCGAACGTTTGAGGAAAACAGAGGAGATCGTGGACGGTGGAGGCTGTTGTGCCGTGTGGTGAGGCAAACCGAGGCGGTAGGAAACTCAGGAGGTTGAGGGGAGTCCCACGAGCACCGTGGTGGTTGACGGTTCTCACGGCGGCGCCGGAATCGAAAGGTAAGCTCGTTTACTCTGTTTTTCGTGGCTTTTTCGATTGCAAAGTCGTGATGATGGGCTTAGAGTCGAGGGATTAGGAGGTCAGGGTGTTGTTCAGGGAGGTCTTAGGCGTCGTCTGTGGTGGTTGCCGTGACGGGAGGTTTACGGTGGCTGGTGGTTCGACGGCGAGTATCCAATACTCTGTTTTGGCCGTGATTTCAAACTTGAAGTCGTGGACTTCGGGGATGAATCGACGGATTCTGTGAGTTGGGTAGGACTAAGTAAGGTCCTAGGGTGGTGCTGGTATCACCACCGTGAAGGGGGAAGCTATGGACGGCCGGGAAGGAAAACAGAGCTCACGGGCAAAGTGTTTCGAGGTTGAAGACGAAGGGTTTTAGGCCGTGATTTCTGGATTTTAGGACTGGGATTGATTGCAGGGAACTGGACGAAGCTAGTGGGATTGAAATGGAGAAGAATGGTGTGGTGAACGGCGGAGAACCGGTCACGCCGGTTCAACTGTGTTGAACCGGGTGACTCGAGGTTGAAGGTGACTGTAGCAGGCGCGTGAGGCCCACGCGCAGCCACTTTGGGCGGCGCGTGGGGGCGCGTGGGAAGGAATCCGGTTAAGCGTCCAACATGAGTTTAACTCTAAATGTCCTAAGGAGTCCAAAGGTATAGTTTTCGGGTTAATCGGACGGTGTTACGGAATGGTTCGGGAATCCGTACGGTTTAGGGTTTATGAGTAAAATAATATTAAATTCCCGAAAAATTGGGGAAAATAGGGAAGGTATCCTTGATGTTATTGTGACCCTATTTGGTATCTATTGACAGGACGTGAGACACCAGAGACGGTTGAGGAGCGCACGGAGCGCGAGTGACGTGTCGTAAACTGTGAGTGGACTTTTTCTTATTTCCGAGCATGCCAAACTGTTTTAATTACTGTTTTATGATTCTATGCGTGTTTGTATGTTTTAAATGATGATTATACGTGATTGAGATGTTTGCACGTTTTTCGAGATGTTTTCGGGGTTTTGCACGTTTTTCGAGAAAAAGCTGGTTTTCGGACTTTGATGCCATATTTGAGGATTTCAACCTATAAATGTTTTCTGATGATGATAAATGGGTTATGAAATATGATTTGTGATTACATGTGGTTTTTGGTATAAAAATGGATTTCCGGATTTGGGTTCGGAATGTCGGTTCTGAACGCCGAAAGGGCTTCGAACCGGGAATTTCGAATTCAAGTTTGGCGATGGACTTCGAATTGGTTTTACATTGAATTTGGATTGGATTTGCTGGATCTGGGTATGGGTTTAAAGACCCGGATATTGATTGACGGGGGACGGGCCCGGATTGAGTTTAAAGACTCGGGAGTTTAAAGACTCGGATATTATGATATTACCCCCATAGGCCTATTGAGTTTAAAGACTCGGGAGTTTAAAGACTCGGATTTATATGTGAGGCCTGGTTGAGTTTAAAGACTCGGATAGGTCCAGCAGGTTTGATCGGGTTATTCTCTGGTTTCTTATGATGTTTTATAGTGTATCTGTTTCTTATGGTATTTATAGTGTCTCTGTTTCTTATGATGTTCATATTATGATTTTTCTAATACTTCATTGGCATGCCTGGTTTTAAACCGGAGGGAACAAATGATTTTATTTCCTTACTTTGATTTGCTGGTAAACGGTTTTAAAACTTTCATTCTTTTCGGTCCACTCACACCTTTGGTTTTTAATTCCCCTCCAGGTCGTGGTGATAGCGCTGGGGTGAACGTTGAGGCAGATATCGAGGCATAGGGCTTTCGACGTTCTTCCGTTGCGGACTTAGACTTGTAGGACTTTTGGTGCCCATTTTGTAGAACTATGCTCTGACTTACTGTTGTATATATTTACTCCTTCGTCTGATGGTTATGCTTATAGTTGTATTAAGTTTATTTTTGGTATTGTAAGTGTGATTGTCAGACGGGAGCAGGGTTCATCCCGAGTATCGAGGTGATATTTGGGACGGGTCCTGACAATTGGTATCAGAGCATAGGTTGTGTCAATTTGTGTTGGGTCTAGGTTGTTATACTAACTCTATGCCTCTTTCAGCGTACGATTGATCATGCCTCCGAGACGTGAACCCCCTCCACGACCTGAAGATGAAGCGGCGAGAGGGACTGAGAGCGCTTCGATCGAGAGAGCCCAGAGGCTTGGGGCTACTACGTTCAGCGGTGGGGCTGATCCCGAGGAAGCTCACCGGTGGATCACCCGACTCGAGCGTATTTTTGGGGTGATGCACTGTCCTCCCGAGGATCGGGTATTGTTAGCCACTTTTCTGTTGGATGGAGCTGCCTACGAGTGGTGGTACACGCTGGAACTGTCCGGCTGGGATGCACATACTGTGACCTGGGAGACTTTCCGGGAGCGGTTTCTAGATCAGTACTATCCCCGTTCTTTTAGGGATGCGAAGGAAGCGGAATTCCTTCACTTGAAGCAAGGAAACTTGACAGTTGCTGAGTATGAGCAGAGGTTCCAGATGCTATCTCGTTTTGCTCCGGCATTTGTGGCGACTGAGGCGGAGAAGTGCCGCCGGTTTGAGTTGGGTCTCCGGGGAGAGATCAGGGCCATAGTGACAGCCGGCTCTTTTGCTACTTTCCGAGAGTTGTCTGATGCTGCTGTCAGGGTGGAGGCCAGTTTACCTGCTCGACCACAGTATTCGGGCAGTGTTCGACGCCGGGAGCAGTCATTCCCAGGAGCATCGAGTCAGAGGCCCCCGAAACGGGGTAATTTTGGTGGATCACTATCGGCTGGTGGAGCCCGGTATGGTAGACCAGGCAGTTTCCAGGGCTCAGGATTTCGAGGAGCTAGGTCACAGCCGACTCCTCAGGCGAGTGCGACTTCAGTGGCTTCGACAGGGAGGCATACCGGTGGACCCGGTAGAGACACTTGCTTCTACTGTGGGGAGCGAGGACATTTCCGTCGGGAGTGCCCATTGTTAGCTACGGAGGGTGGAGCAGGCAGAGGTGCAGCAGAACCCGGGCGGAGTACTGCATCAGTATCAGGGGCGGCAGGCCCTAGGGGTGGCGGTGGTGCCACGAGCAGTTCCAGAGGGCGCGGTAGGTCGTCGGGACCTCAGGCGCGAGTTTTTGCTATGACTCAGCAGGAGGCTAGGTCAGCACCGGGAGTGGTGACAGGTACACTCACCATACTTGGTCACACTGTTTTTGCTTTGATAGATCCCGGGGCTACCCATTCATTTGTAGCTCGGAGTTGTAGTCTGGTTAAGGAGAGGGAGGTGTCTACTTTGGATTGTGCGTTAGGAGTGAGTACACCTACTGGGGAGGTGTTGGTAGTGACTCAGGTTTTGAGAGAGTGTCCGGTACTGGTAGGCCAGGTGGAGTTACTGGCAGATTTGTTACTCTTGGATTTACGGGACTTTGATGTGATCTTGGGTATGGACTGGTTGACGAGACATCATGCTTCTATCGAATGTTTCGATAGGAGAGTGACTTTTCGGAGTCCCGGATTACCAGAGACTACATTTCAAGGGGATCAGCGTGCACTTCCTACGGGAGTTATTTCGGCATTCGAGGCTAGTAAACTGTTACGGAAGGGGTGTCAGGGTTACTTAGCTCATGTGGTGGATACGCGTGCTACGCCAGAGAGGGCGGAGGATATACCAGTGGTACGGGAGTTTCCCGATGTTTTTCCCGAGGAGTTGCCAGGACTACCCCCACACCGAGATCTTGAGTTTACGATTGAGCTTCTACCAGGTACACAGCCTATTTCTCAGACTCCTTATCGTATGGCACCTGCCGAATTGAGGGAACTTAAGGCCCAGTTGTAAGAATTGGTCGATATTGGATTTATTCGACCGAGTATGTCACCTTGGGGAGCACCTGTTTTGTTTGTCAAGAAAAAGGACGGAGGATTGAGGTTGTGTGTGGATTACAGGCAACTGAATAAGGTAACTATTCGGAATAAGTACCCCCTACCCCGGATTGATGATTTGTTTGACCAGCTCAAGGGAGCACAGTATTTCTCGAAGATTGATCTTCGCTCCGGCTATCACCAGTTACGGGTTAAAGAGGAGGATATACCGAAGACAGCTTTCCGGACCAGGTACGGTCACTATGAGTTTGTGGTGATGCCTTTTGGTTTGACTAATGCCCCAGCAGCTTTTATGGACCTTATGAACCGAGTGTTCCGGCCCTACTTAGATCGTTTGGTGATTGTTTTCATTGATGATATTTTGGTGTATTCGAAGAGTGCGAAGGCGCATGAGAAACATCTGAGGATTGTGCTTAAAACGTTGAGGGAGCATCAGTTGTATGCGAAGCTCAGTAAGTGTCAGTTCTGGTTGACCAGTGTTGGATTTCTTGGCCATGTGATTTCGGCCGAGGGCATTCGTGTGGATCCTCAGAAAGTTGAGGCGGTAGCCAATTGGGAACAGCCTAAGACGGTGACGGAAATTCGGAGTTTTCTGGGTTTGGCAGGGTATTACCGGCGCTTTATTGAGGGTTTTTCTATTCTTGCAGCACCGTTGACGAGGTTGACACGGAAGGGAGTTCGATTTGAGTGGGATGAGAACTGTGAACAGAGTTTCCAGGAGCTTAAAAGGCGGTTGACATCTGCTCCTGTGTTAGCCCTTCCAGATGATAGCGGGGAGTTCGAGGTGTACAGTGACGCTTCTTTACAAGGTTTGGGTTGTGTCTTGATGCAGCACGGGAAAGTGATTGCTTATGCTTCCCGGCAATTGAAACCCCATGAGGTGAACTACCCTACACATGACTTGGAATTGGCTGCGGTGGTTCATGCATTGAAGATTTGGCGACATTACTTGTACGGTGAGAAGTGCAGGATCTTCACGGACCACAAGAGTTTGAAGTATTTGTTCACTCAAAAGGAATTGAACCTCAGACAGCGCCGTTGGTTGGAGTTACTTAAGGACTACGACTGTACTATTGAGTATCATCCAGGGAAGGCTAATGTGGTAGCCGATGCTCTGAGCAGGAAGTCAGCTGGATCTTTGTCGCATTTGAGGACAGTACGGTTACCTTTGTTGGTTGAGCTCCGTAAGTTGGGAGTAGAGTTGACTGTGGATGATCAGGGAGCACTCCTAGCGAGTTTCCATGTGCGACCCGTTTTGATTGATCAGGTGATTGATGCTCAGTTTGAGGACCCTATTCTGGGCATCATTCGGATTGAGGTCGAGGCTGGAGAAAGACAGGGTTTTGAGATCCGTGAGGATGGAGCCTTGGTTAAGAATGGACGGTTGTGTGTACCTGAGGATGAAGTTTTGAAGAAGGTGATACTGGATGAGGCTCACTGTTCAGCTTATGCGATGCATCCTGGTGGGACCAAGATGTATCCTACCCTTCGAGAGCATTATTGGTGGTCAGGGATGAAACGTGAAATTGCAGAGTATGTCAGTAGATGTTTGATTTGTCAACAGGTAAAAGCCGAGCGGCAGAGACCTTATGGAGCGATGCAACCTTTGCCGATTCCCGAGTGGAAATGGGATCACCTGACTATGGATTTTGTGTTCAAGCTTCCAAGAACACCGAAGGGACACGATGGTGTATGGGTTGTTGTGGATCGACTTACGAAGTCTGCTCATTTCTTGCCAGTACGGGAGAACTTCAGGCTGGAACAGTTTGCACAGTTGTTTATTAATGAGATTATTCGATTGCATGGGACTCCGGAGTCGATAGTATCTGATAGAGATCCGAGATTCACTTCTCGTTTTTGGCAGAGCTTACAGGAAGCTTTTGGGACTAAATTACACTTCAGTACTGCTTTTCATCCTCAGACTGATGGGCAGTCTGAGCGGACTATTCAGATTCTCGAGGATATGATGCGAGCTTGTGTGCTTCAGTTTCAGGGTACTTGGGAATCACATCTGCCTTTGATGGAGTTCGCTTACAATAATAGTTTTCAGGAGAGCATTGGGATGGCTCCTTACGAGGCTTTGTATGGGCGGCAGTGTCGGACTCCATTGTGTTGGACTGAAGTTGGTGAGAGGAGGTTGACTACTTCTGAGCTGGTGGAGCTTACTCAGGAAAAAGTGGTACTGATTAGGGATCGATTGAAGGCAGCGCAGGACCGCCAAAAGAGCTACGCTGACCGTAGGATCAGGGATTTGGAGTTTGCTGTTGGAGACTGGGTTTTCCTGAAGCTATCTCCTTGGAAAGGAATTGTACGATTTGGCAGACGAGGGAAGTTGAGTCCTCGTTACATTGGACCGTATGAGATTTTGGAGCGGATTGGTCCTGTAGCTTATCGGTTGGCCTTACCAGCAGATTTGGAAAAGGTACATAATGTCTTTCATGTTTCTATGCTTCGGAAATATATTCGAGATGATTCGCATGTTTTAGAAGCACAACCAGTGGAACTGAGGGAAGACTTGAGTTTTGAAGAGCAACCTGTTGCAATCTTGGATCCGAAGGATAAAGTGTTGCGAAGGAAGACGGTTCCCTTAGTGAAGGTATTGTGGCGAAATCATCAGGTCGAAGAAGCTACTTGGGAACCCGAGGCCTTGATACGAGAACAGTACCCTTATTTATTTCACTGAATTTCGGGGACGAAATTCTTTTTAGGGGGGTAGATTGTAACAACCCGTACCTACGGGAAGGGTAAAAATGTAATTTCTGTGAAGTTTTGTAAAAAAAAGACGATTTTGCCCTTGTGATTAGTAAACGAAAAGTTGACTTTTTGTACTATTGATTGGATGAGTGTTAGCCCTTGACCGTGACGTAGGTCAGGACGTCACGAGTCCGTAGACAGGCGGCAGGTTCGATTCGGACAACCGGAGGAAAAGTTATGATGTACGGAAGGTTGAGGGCGTTACCGTAATTTTGAGCTAAAAGGGAAAATGTTGACTTTTTGGAGGATGTGTGATTTTCACATAGACCGAGGACTGTTGGATAGGTCTCGACGTCCTGAGTTCAACGACAGGCGGCACGCTGTCATCGGACGTCGGACGGAAAAGATACGGGTCTGGGAAGTCTGAGGGCAAAATGGTAATTTTGTGCAGAAGGGCATTTTGGTCATTTTTCCTCAGCCCAATCAGATAAGGGCAAGTGGCAGATATTTGGGGCTGGCCTATGGATGTTGGACACGTGGGAATGGCTGGATGGTTCCAGGCCATTCTCAAGTGTGCACGGCCACACCTTGTACAAAAATCAAACCGTGTTTGGGTTTGAAACACAGAAAACAGAGAGAAGGTTGAGTGAGGCGGTGATCGATCTGGAGGCTAGGGAGAGTGAAGAGTGAGTTGAGAGAGTGACGTAGAGACAAGGAGGAGCTGGTGATCGTGGTCTGGTGGTGCGATCGTGCACGGCGGCACGGTGGTGGTGCGGCGAACGTTTGAGGAAAACAGAGGAGATCGTGGACGGTGGAGGCTGTTGTGCCGTGTGGTGAGGCAAACCGAGGCGGTAGGAAACTCAGGAGGTTGAGGGGAGTCCCACGAGCACCGTGGTGGTTGACGGTTCTCACGGCGGCGCCGGAATCGAAAGGTAAGCTCGTTTACTCTGTTTTTCGTGGCTTTTTCGATTGCAAAGTCGTGATGATGGGCTTAGAGTCGAGGGATTAGGAGGTCAGGGTGTTGTTCAGGGAGGTCTTAGGCGTCGTCTGTGGTGGTTGCCGTGACGGGAGGTTTACGGTGGCTGGTGGTTCGACGGCGTGTATCCAATACTCTGTTTTGGCCGTGATTTCAAACTTGAAGTCGTGGACTTCGGGGATGAATCGACGGATTCTGTGAGTTGGGTAGGACTAAGTAAGGTCCTAGGGTGGTGCTGGTATCACCACCGTGAAGGGGGAAGCTGTGGACGGCCGGGAAGGAAAACAGAGCTCACGGGCAAAGTGTTTCGAGGTTGAAGACGAAGGGTTTTAGGCCGTGATTTCTGGATTTTAGGACTGGGATTGATTGCAGGGAACTGGACGAAGCTAGTGGGATTGAAATGGAGAAGAATGGTGGGTGAACGGCGGAGAACCGGTCACGCCGGTTCAACTGTGTTGAACCGGGTGACTCGAGGTTGAAGGTGACTGTAGCAGGCGCGTGAGGCCCACGCGCAGCCACTTTGGGCGGCGCGTGGGGGCGCGTGGGAAGGAATCCGGTTAAGCGTCCAACATGAGTTTAACTCTAAATGTCCTAAGGAGTCCAAAGGTATAGTTTTCGGGTTAATCGGACGGTGTTACGGAATGGTTCGGGAATCCGTACGGTTTAGGGTTTATGAGTAAAATAATATTAAATTCCCGAAAAATTGGGGAAAATAGGGAAGGTATCCTTGATGTTATTGTGACCCTATTTGGTATCTATTGACAGGACGTGAGACACCAGAGACGGTTGAGGAGCGCACGGAGCGCGAGTGACGTGTCGTAAACTGTGAGTGGACTTTTTCTTATTTCCGAGCATGCCAAACTGTTTTAATTACTGTTTTATGATTCTATGCGTGTTTGTATGTTTTAAATGATGATTATACGTGATTGAGATGTTTGCACGTTTTTCGAGATGTTTTCGGGGTTTTGCACGTTTTTCGAGAAAAAGCTGGTTTTCGGACTTTGATGCCATATTTGAGGATTTCAACCTATAAATGTTTTCTGATGATGATAAATGGGTTATGAAATATGATTTGTGATTACATGTGGTTTTTGGTATAAAAATGGATTTCCGGATTTGGGTTCGGAATGTCGGTTCTGAACGCCGAAAGGGCTTCGAACCGGGAATTTCGAATTCAAGTTTGGCGATGGACTTCG
The DNA here is from genome assembly GCA_032719365.1 of Prinsepia uniflora. Classification (NCBI taxonomy): domain Eukaryota; kingdom Viridiplantae; phylum Streptophyta; class Magnoliopsida; order Rosales; family Rosaceae; genus Prinsepia; species Prinsepia uniflora. Next base: position 47,896,845 of record CM064872.1, on the reverse strand, counting down.
AATTGGTTTTACATTGAATTTGGATTGGATTTGCTGGATCTGGGTATGGGTTTAAAGACCCGGATATTGATTGACGGGGGACGGGCCCGGATTGAGTTTAAAGACTCGGGAGTTTAAAGACTCGGATATTATGATATTACCCCCATAGGCCTATTGAGTTTAAAGACTCGGGAGTTTAAAGACTCGGATTTATATGTGAGGCCTGGTTGAGTTTAAAGACTCGGATAGGTCCAGCAGGTTTGATCGGGTTATTCTCTGGTTTCTTATGATGTTTTATAGTGTATCTGTTTCTTATGGTATTTATAGTGTCTCTGTTTCTTATGATGTTCATATTATGATTTTTCTAATACTTCATTGGCATGCCTGGTTTTAAACCGGAGGGAACAAATGATTTTATTTCCTTACTTTGATTTGCTGGTAAACGGTTTTAAAACTTTCATTCTTTTCGGTCCACTCACACCTTTGGTTTTTAATTCCCCTCCAGGTCGTGGTGATAGCGCTGGGGTGAACGTTGAGGCAGATATCGAGGCATAGGGCTTTCGACGTTCTTCCGTTGCGGACTTAGACTTGTAGGACTTTTGGTGCCCATTTTGTAGAACTATGCTCTGACTTACTGTTGTATATATTTACTCCTTCGTCTGATGGTTATGCTTATAGTTGTATTAAGTTTATTTTTGGTATTGTAAGTGTGATTGTCAGACGGGAGCAGGGTTCATCCCGAGTATCGAGGTGATATTTGGGACGGGTCCTGACACCGTCCACACCAACCTACTGACCACAATAAATTGCCTTACTTGGTAACGTAGGTCTATTAGAGCACTAAACTTGGCTCTCAGGGCACCTTACGAGCCTCAATTCAACATCCGAATCATACAAGGAAATCATTATTTAACTAGGAAAATTGTCACTTTGGACACTTAGAACTACATCAAAATGGTGTCCAATTGTATCACAAACTACAACACTAAGTGCGTAACATCGAAACCATCAAAAATCGTGTTTACCAAACTTCGAGGAAACATCACACGCACCACTACGCACCAGTGGATGGCCAAAAAGTGGACCCCATGCACGCGCAACGACAGGGTCGACATAATTCTCTGCAACCGGGTCTTCATTTCGGAAACGCAACCTAGTGCAAGTTCTAAGTTTTTTAGTCCACTTTCGTGTTTAAACCATCCAACTTCACTTTTTCAATAATAACAACAATATTCCAACCTCAAAATATGTAATCCTCAAATCTGTGAATTTAGACTTGGAAATTCTAGCTACAGTTCGAACTCCCATCTAGTACGATTCCACGTCTCCCCTTGGGATGTGTGCACTCATATATGTCTAAGGAATCCAATAATGACTCATGTTTGAATATTAACTTCCACTATGATGGATCAATTTCAAGGGATAATATGTGTCCAACCCTATGGTCGTTTCCAAGTCATGTTTCATCCTCAAGGACCTATTTCCAGTCCGGTCCTAGCTTGGTTTTAAGTTTATGTATCCTTTCCCTCCCTCCCTTCTTTTCTATTCATGTTTGGGGACCAAGAAGCCTACCTTGTTTCTCCAAGAACAAAAACCAAGTAGTATTTTTATTTTTGATTTAGTTTTATTTTTTACTTCGTTTCCCCAAAACCTTCTTTCATCATATATTGAATAAGTGGGGGAGATGATTAGCCCATATGTAAGATCCGTGTCCTGGAAGGAACGGTGAATGATCCCATATTCCTGCGAGGGGAATGGTCTGGGAGGGGAATGGTGGTGTGCCTTAAAGGTGTAGGCATACACCTATCTAGCACGAGGCCTTTTGGGAGCTTAGTGGCTTTAGGTTCGATTTGAACTCCATAGTTAAGTGAGTTGAGGTTTGTGCAATTTTATGATGGGTGACCCCCTGAGAAGTTGCACCGTGAGCTCCCAAAAACAAAGTCGTGAGGGCGAGGAGGCCCAAAGCGGATAATATCGTGCTAGAGTCGGGTCTTGACCGAGGAGGGTTGGGTCCTAATCGAATGGTATCGGAGCTAGACCCCGACCGGGAAGTGTGCCAGCGAGGACGCTGGACGATGGGCCCTAAGGGGGGTGGATTGTAAGATCCGTGTCTTGGAGGGAACGGTGAACGATCCTACATTCCTGCGAGGGGAATGGTCTGGGAGGGGAATGGTGGTGTGCTTTAAAGGTATAGGCACACAACTATCTAGCACGAGGCCTTTTGGGAGCCCAGTGGCTTTGGGTTCGATTTGAACTCCATAGTTAATTGAGTTGAGGTTGGTGCAATTCTATGATGGGTAACTCCCTGGGAAGTTGCACCGTGAGCTCCCCAAAACAAAGCCGTGAGGGCAAGGAAGCCCAAATCAGATAATATCGTGTTAGAGTCGAGTCTTGACCGAGGAGGGTTGGGTCCTGATACCATCCCTCCAATCAGCCACTGAGTGACATGTGTCATTAAACTAACTAGATGAGCCAATACGCACTCCAAGGTAAAAGGACTAAAATTCCCTTGGCTTCAAAATTTATCAAAATGCCCTTAATTATTTAGACCCGTAACTTTTTCATGCATTCTCTCATTTTCACATGCCATTTGTCTACAAACTCGTGAGTTTCAGACTGTCCAATCAAAACTTCCAAGAAGTTTATAGAATTTAAATTGACTTTTAGGCCTTCAATAAAAGTAGGGATCAATCTGTCCTTTCTCAATTTGTTTTCCAAAAATGCCTTGATTTTCCCGACTGGTTGTTAAAATAAGGGAGGCTCATGCTCATCATTAAAAATAAAATGATTTCTCCACGTGTAGCAAAACCACAAAGTCCATGCTGTTGAAGTATAAATTGTACTCGCTGTGAGAAGTTTTCACATTTCGTGCCGTGGAATCCAAAATCACCCAAAATTGTGGAGCCGCCACGTGGCCCATAATTCCAAAAATGTCCAAAATTCCCTTGGTAATAATGCTATAATTATCATCATAATGAGCAATTATTATAATTATTAAATAATATATTTTATTAATTGAAAATCAACCGACCAATCAAAACGCTTTGTGGCTCTCAAGAATTCTCTATAGATAGAGACATCCATTTCACTTTCAAAGTAATTCGATTCAACTCTACTTAGGCATTGGAGTGTTTTTGGTCGAACAACTACCCATGCCTTGATCATAGAGCGAACGATTGCTTACTGTTTGCTGTTTGTAGGGATCTAGGGGACTTTTGAGAGTACATGCGAATTCTGCTTCAACACCTGCAAACAGAAAACAATCAGATATCGTTGCCTCGATCGATTACCTAGAGGTTGTTCAACCAAGAACACTCTGATGCCTAAGTTATTTTTGAGAGAGTAAAAGGAAATACTTTGAAGCGAAAAATAGACTTACCTCGAAAGTGAAATGATTTTTTCTATTTATAGAAAAGTTTTTAAGTCTTGGAGTGTTCTGATTGGTTGCTATAATTTGTAATTAATAAATAATATATTATTAATTAAATATATTATTTAATAATTATAATAATTGCTCATTATGATGATAATTAAAACAGTTTAATATTTATTAATTATCCATTATTATGAATAATGTCAATTAATATTATTGAGGCTTTAATCCGATTAAATAATATATTTAGCTAGAAATACATTATTGAATGTGCAAGTGTTTGTGAGTCATTAATGTCATTACCATGGGCAAATGGACATTTTGGGAATTATGGGTCACATGATAGCTACACAATTTTCATTTGATTTATGGTTCCACAAATGCCCCTACATCACTTAGGAATTCTGGGAATCCTAAGGGATGTAATTTTGTATTATGGCCCTGATTACTTTTTGTATGGGAGTATTGGTCTTCAATTTTGTTGTGTCGTTGTTCTTGTGGAGTAAATATTTCATTGGGTTTGGAATGTTTCACCAAACTGACACATATATGTATTGGACTCGGAGCCTGACATGAGATTGAGTTGCATTTCCTTGGTTGGACTTGAATGATGGTCCACTCGAAATTAAACCCCTTAATGATGAGATTTAATTTTTGTTATTGATGATAGTAGATTTTTTATTTTGAACATTATTCCCGTAATAATGGTTGGGTGTCATTTTTTCTTGTTTAATGGAAGTTTGTAACTTCTATTTCAAAAAAAATAAAAAATAAAAAAAGCTCTTTGCATTCATTTGCACTTCATTTTCTTTGCCTTTGGTGGGAAAATTTGAAACAGGGCCATCAATAACAATGAATTCACTCATCAATTTTTTAGGTAAACATAATTATTTAAAGGAAAGTATGGTTGCCTCCATTAACAGAAAGCTAGCTGTTATATTGCTGAGAAAATGAGGATGATTATTTTCTTCATCTTTTTCCCCTTGTTTCGTTGGTGAAGGGATAAAGAAAATAAATTTCTTTTTTCTTCCTTCTTGGTTGCAATAGGAGAAATAGTGTGGCTGTTGTAAAGGCAGGGGACTCGAATGAAATTGGAGCAGGAACAGGACCATGGTCCTCGATAAATGAAAACTGTCGAGGGCTAATGCAGTATTGGCAGTTGAGGGAGTCAAGCCTACAATAGGTGTGCGCATGTGCGACGACAGCATAGTAGTGCTTGACATCATCATTTCCCTTACTATGTCTATAAGCGGGTGCTGATGGAAGAATGTTAGAGCATGTCTAGTGGTAGAGGTAAGGGCAAGATGTAAGACCTGGTCTTGGAAGAAAGAACAGTGAGCAAGACCCGTGAGCTTGAGAAGCAAGAACGGTGAGTAAGACGAGTGAGCTTGGAAAGGCAAGATCGGTGAGCAATCCCACATTGCTCGTGGAGGGAAAGGTGAAGTGTCTTATATGTGTTTGCACGTATCTATCTAACACAAGGCCTTTTGGGAGCTCACTGGCTTTGAGTTCGGTTGAAACTCCAAAGTTAAGCGAATTGAGGCTAGTGCAATCTTAGGATGGGTGACCTACTGAGAAGTTGCATGTGAGCTCCCGAAAATAAAACCGTGAGGGCTGAGCCCAAAACGGATAATATTGTGTTAGATGGGTCAGGTCGTGACACAAGAGGCTAAAAGTAAGATTTAGCCCTTCAAATGATACTATTAATGACATATTGCCCAAGACTATGTTTCTAACGAGGTGGGGATGGGGTAAGAATTCAATTTTTTATTTCAATTATTTTCTTAATGATCATTAAAACATATATTCTAAATTAAAACATATACTCTAAAGTAAAACATATATTCTAAATTAAAATATATACACTAAAGTAAAAAATATATTCTAAATTAAAACATATACTCAAAATTAAAACATATATTCTAAATTAACAATATTACAATAAATATAACTTTACATGTTTCCTTCTCTTACCCAAATGTGCTCAACTAGATAATCGCAGAGTGCGTTCTGAACAATATTAGAATGAATTTGTGCATATCGAGCCATAAAACCCTCAAAATTATGAACAATACTACCAAGCATACTTGGGAAACCCTGCGGCGAAAGCTTTCGCCTCAAGCCTTTGTAAGTTTGTGAATGTCGGATATCGGAGGTACTCGTTGGTGTAAAGATCTTCATTTGCTTTGGAAAAATGCGGCATAGATTCAATGGTTTTTGAATCCCCGACCTACAGATCTTATCACATTAATCTGCTGAGGAACCATATCCTAGCATTCTAATTGCATGTGTAATCTTTTGATAAGGCGATAACCCAAGTACACCTACGTCATCTGGCTTTTGTGCAAAGTAATTGTCATGAGTGACAACATCTTGAAATATGCGGTCAAATAGATGGTGCTTCATTATGTAGCACAAAGTAATCCTCCATGAGCAAAGGGGCATGTACATGTCTATGTCGATTCTTAACTTCGGGAAGTTTTTGGATGCTTCGCATGGGCTAAGGCTTTGGTGCTTCACGGAGATGAAGGCTTGGATGATTCACAGGAGCCAAAGTTTTGCATGCTTCACAGGAGCGAAGACTTTGTATGCTTCATGGGAGCGAATGCTTTGTCTGCTCTTCTGGGGACACAGTGCATGTTCCGCTCCAATTCCAAGCTGCAAAGATTGAAAAGCTACCTTCAAATGATCGAATGGATCGTTGTGCCCTAACCATGTTGAATCACGAAGATTGAATGGAAAGTTCTTATGAATGATGAACAACGTTCAAGAACTTCGAACATAGTCGACGAACGAAGTATAATGAACGATGAACATGACAATGAACAATGTTCAAAAACTTTGAACATAGTCAATAAACGAAAAACGAGGTATAATGAACGATGAACATAGCTGATGAATGATGAACAACGTTCAAGAACTTTGAACGTTGTAGATGAACGACGAACATGGTATGATGAACAAAGAACACATTATGATGAATGATAGACAAAGTCTGAGGAACGATGAATGATCGTGAAAGCTCTCCTTGAGTATTTATCAATCGGCTCTCAATAAAAGTACCAATTGTTGAAGTAGAAATCATACTCGCTCGCTTGAGGAGGAAGATGATTCTACTGTTAGCTTCGGGTGCTTTTTTCAGGTAAAGGTTTTATCTTTTTCTTCTTCTGAATATTGTGATCCTATTTTTTGAATACTTTATTTCCCCAAAGTAGGAATGTGAGGTGCTTAATCATTACAATGTAAGAACCATAAGACAGTAAAGTAGTACCATGGCATTACTCTGATACTCTTTTGGTGGAAGCTTTCAATTAATCTATACAGAGCTGGTGAAATCAGGATATAGGGTTCTTGAGTTTTTGAGAATCTGATTTCCACCTGTAATTCTACTGCATTGCGGATGTTTCTAGTGTTCGATTTCATTTCAGATTGAAAATCTGGAATTGGTAATTGTTAAAACTTGAACCTCTTTATGATTGCTCGATTGGATCATGGCTTTTTTGAATATTTTCTTTTACTTATTACTTATCAGAGAAAGATCTTTTAATTTACTAAACTATTTGATTTCATTGTTATTTATATGCAAAAACAGGTTTTTGATTGAATGGTATTTCTAGATATATTGATTTTAGGGATTGTAATATTTTAGACAGAATTGAATAAGGATGCATCCGTTTTTATTCTGTTCATTTGTTTTTCCCTTTACTCAAAGGCAAAGATGTATATGTGCAAAGTTCCTGTACAAATACACAAGCGTTATAGGCATAGATGTTTCTGCCCCTTCCCTTGCTGATTGCTGAAGCATATCCTGGTTCTAAGTAATTTTATTGCATTTTTCAGTTGGTTTTCTTCAATTTGAAATGTTGATTCCAAGCTCTCTGGCCCTTAAAGATACTCAATTTAAAATGTACATACATAATACTTTATTCTTCTTCTTTAACATTTCAGAGTCACCGTTTGTTTATTATGTGTTAATAGTGTTAAACAAATCATGGTCTATTCATTACTGAATCACTTAGTCAGAAATATCTACACTTCTGCTACCTTTTTGGGTTTGTAATGATCGTACAATTTAGCTTTTGTTGCAAATGTTTTTTTATTCATGCTGATTAATAGTTAGTGATTAATTGATATGATGTGTGAACTTTGTGATTAATTGATATGATGTGTGAACTTTCTCTTTATCGTCTTTAACCTCTGAATTTGATATGATGTGAGAACTTTCATCCTCTATGTTATGTATATTATTCTTGGTGGAGTTTGGTGGAGTTAGGGTTTATGGTTCAGGGTAAATCTAGATGATTAAGTGGGATCTTACATTAAATATTTACCTAGTCTTTGGTCCATATTGACACCAAGATTACATTATGTCATATATACCCTGTATTAACTGTTACAGTCTGCAAGGGTAAGATACTTCTCAAATAGGCTAGCTATATTCTTTTTCTTTTAATATCGTTGTTTAACTTGATATTTGCATGTGTAGGCTTCGCTGTGCATTCATGACGCCCAAATTATGACACTGAAGGATAATGGCCTGATCTAAAAGACCTGGTTCAGCTAAAACTGATGAGGACTGCTTGAGTGGTGAATTAGGAGTTTCTTCTGATTTTCATTGCAACTGTGATTGAGCTGAGCTGTTTTGCCCTGTGATTGAATCTGGGTTGTCTACAAAATAAGACAACCATTGTTTCTGACCAAAAAAAAAAAAAAAAAAAACAGAGAAAGTCACTTGACTTCTAAATGAGATTATATACATATATATATATATATATACACACATATACACATGAATGAAGCGGGTTCATTAGTTATATATACACACACATATATACATGAATGAAGTGGGTTCATTAGTTAGTTCAAATTTTCAAATTTTACATGAGATTGTAAGAGTGGGGTGGGCATCACAAGTGACGATGCTGTACATATTCATGTATAGTTACATAAGTATTTTATTGTTATTATTATTATCTTTTCTTTGTATGAAAAGAATTATTTATGTTTTCCTAGTTTTGTTACCTTTCCTCTTTTAGGTAGGCAGGTGCAACATGAGAGGAAAAACATCAAGGCATATATATGGATTGATTGATATATTTAGGGGTGGCAATGGGTCGTGTCGTGTCGGGTTCGTGCCTTGTCATGTATTCTGTTTTACCCATTTATGCCAAATCCGAATCCGACCCGTTTAATAATCGAGTCAAGAATGTCCAACCTGAACCCGACATGTTAATGACCCGTGTAACAGGTCATTATACAGGTTAACAGGTTGACCCGAAACCCACCCGTTTAATAAACGGGTTATAACGGGTTGACCCGAAAATGACCCAAAATTTTAATCGTGCGGGTTGACTCGGATAAATTTCGTGCGGATTTCGAATCGTGTCGTAAATTGCCACCCTTAGATATATTGGTTGACCATGTATTGTCCACATCCAAAACATCATTAAAAAATTAAGAAAACCCAAACCTTCTGTTCTCTTCTATTGCTCCCCAATCAAAAATGGTGCTTGGCTTTTGGGGAGCTTTTCCTTGCAAAGATTTTTTTAATCAACTTCTTGTATGTAACTGCTCTATCCATAGTCCACACATTGCCACATTGGACATTGTGTCCCCATGCCCTACCGATTTGACTTGTCCATCATCCTTCCTTCACAGTTCACACTTGGCCGTTGACACTCCACAAGCATCACAACCTTTCATGCTCTATGTGCACAATAGGGATTAAAATTAGGCCTCTACTTCTAACTTGACTAGGCTCTTGGACATCATATGATTATGATATTACCAAGTCGTGAAGTAGTAAATATTTAAGGTAATAAATCCTAACGTTTGTTATTTCATGCGGTGTTTATTTAAAAATAACTATACAATTGAATTTTAAAACAAAATTTTTAATGTGCCAACATAAGAAAACTCAAAATTCGGACCACAACCTAGAGAGTTAAGAGAGGGCTTTTAAATATAAGTGGAATTTGGAGAAATGTTACGCCTCTCATGTGTTCATAAATATTTTAAAATCAATTCTTACAAAAGAGGCAAACGGGACAAAGACAAGGCCTGGAAGATTTGATATCTCTAATTGATTTTACATCTTATATGCAGTTCATAATTCTGATGGCTGTGATAAACTTGCCTGATATTCTTGATTTGGCATTGACAAGGCCTGGAAGATTTGATAGACATGTAAGTTATTTATATCTTCTGTAGATTACAATGTCGTCTCTCTTTTCTTTTCTTCTTTCTAGAACTGTACCCTTAGTCATTTTGAAAAAGCTCAAGGGAAAAATTGCTTGGTCAGGGGGGACACCACCATGCCTTTTATGAAAGAAAACGGAGATTTGGGAATGGAGAATTTGATGAAGAGAAATGAGGGTGTTACTGGGATAAAGATTGTGTAGACTCCAAGTAAAGGTGAGTTCCCTTTGTTCTGGAGTCATTAGAAACAAATATTTGCTGCATGTCAGTTGCTGGTATTGCAGTTTTGTGATTTGATCTCAAGTTGTATCCCATTGAAAGAAAAGTCTCATGCAAAAAAATAGTTTTTCATTGCAGATTTACGCTATTTAATGGGGGAAAGGTCAAGTTTTGGGATGAGAGGTGGGCGTGGTATTCAATTACAAACATAGCCAATTTCCATCTTATAAGGTAACTAAAAGATAGTGAATCCTAGGTTCACTAGAAAATTGTTAGAGGAATAGTCTATTTGTGTGAAAAATTGTTGTTTGATGGTGCATCAGACAATAGTTTTTCTTAAAACTGTCATCTATTAGCCTAATAGACAACTGTTAATAAGTGTCTTCTGATATTATTCAAATAAATGGCACTCACACAGACAACAGTTATAATCTTATTAGAAAATGACATTTGTGTGTCAATTCCCTCGAGCACCTGACGTCGATTCAAATATAAAAAAATGTCAATGAATAATAGACAAATCCATCAAACGTGATTCTTTTATTAAATCAACTAAAAGCAAAAAAAAAGATATTCGTACATTGCAATCCAAAAAATATAAGAATTAGCTCTATTAGCTAGGAAGACTCGAAAACCTGAAAATTGTTGGAAAAAAACAATAAGCAAACAAATTGACGTGAATATGGAATAAAGAACGCATTGACAAGCCTTTCTATAGATCCTTCATATGGATCATAGTTTTCCCAACTCAACAAATCCAAGTAAATGATTCAAAATAAAGATATGTGTAGGCACTTGATCAGCAAAAATGAAAGAGTCCAAATTACCCTCTTATCGAGTGAGAGACACTGGTGGTTTCAAAATGACCATCTTTGAACACATGAATAAACTGTTCGGGCAATGCAAATAAACTGTTCGGGCAATGCATGCTCCACCTGCAAGATACAAAAGAAATGGTAAGACATTAAGATATGAAAGAAATGCTCCACCTTCAAAATGATGTGTAATTGTTTAATACCTTCATCAACTATGCTGGTATCTTCCTGTGGTGCACTGCTATAGTGCTATCAAATTAACCCATTCACAACCATCTCACAAATAAATAGACATATGCACCAGAGTTTACATAATGGGATGTAAATATGCGAAATTAGATCCAAAAAACCCTAAAATAACAAGTACAAAATCGAACCCTAAAACCCACGCCCCAGTTACAATCGCAATCACTTTGAAGTAGCACTCCTCAAACATTTACTTCATTCACAATCCTATAACCAGTTATTTGAAACCAATGAAGCCCTCACAAACTGTCATACATTCAAACAGATATGAAAAGTGATTCCAACAAATATTATTCACACAATTTTCCCTAGTATCTACCCTTTTCTCCTATAATTCACTTGTTTAAAATCAAATTTAAATTCCAATAGATATCAAATAATCAAGCCATACAACAAAATAGCAATGAACAAATTCCGATATTCCATAACTCAGCTGGACTGATACAATGGAGAACAATCATAAATCAACTTCAAATAATCAAGCCATACAAACTAAAAAATTTGAAATAGACATGACTTGCATTGGCTGGAACAAAATGTTGATCATCCCACAATATTTGGTCTTCAACCCTTTTATATATCTCATTAGCGCGATCCTTCAAGCCAATCCAAAAAGCTCTGTTAGACATTTTATTATAAATAAATGGTCAAGCAAGGTTAAATATTTCAAGAGCAGTACATTTCTTAGTTGCCTTACATTAATTGAGTAAGGAAATTACTAATCAAATTAAATAAAGAAAAGTCAATAATTACCAATATGAAGCTCACATCATTGACATAGGCTAGGTACTTAACATCCAGCTCAATCACTTTTCTAACAAAAAAACTGAGGAGCACGATCATATTAATTTTCATTTTTCACTCAAGATAGTCATAAATTCAAGATGCGTTGTTCATGAAATTACCTGCTCCTGCAAACCAACAACGTCATTTTTCTCTGCCTTTAAGGGGGAAGGGGGGGGGGGGGGGGGGGGGGGGGGGGACAAAATATCAGAATTGAAGTACACTGAATTACTGGTTAGCGTGGCAGGAAAGGAAGTAATGAAACTCACCACAACCTCAAATCATCATCAAGCAACACAACGAAGGGGTAGGGGAAGAAGGTTCCCATCTAACTACCCAGGAGAACTGCAAGTATAACAGAAATCTACCATCCATAATCCCTCCCAAAATTAGTTATAAACGCCCCGTGCAGGTGAGAGGAAACCGAAGCATCTTCCCCAACCAACAAAATCAAACTAACCACTTCTGCCACCAAACACTCCCACATGTTGGATAAACCCAATGCTATTCTCTAGAAACCACATCCCACTCTAGCAAGAACCAAATGGTTTCCCAACTCTCAAAAAGGCACTGATGAGTTTAGAGCTGATTACTAATCCAACAAGAAAGGAAAACTAGTGAGATGGTTGGTTGAAATAGGATACCCTACCTCAAGGACCCAATATATCTTCCCCAAAACTCTGCCCAACAGATCCCTAAGATCAATTAATAAATAAGATCAGTTAACCCCTTCTAATAAATTGCATTTGTTAAGATAAGCTCCACATTACTCTTTATCTTAAGTGACATTAAAACACTAAACTGTTGATGAAGCTCCCTTGACATGTAACAAGAACCACTCCAACAATTCTGATGAGCTTCCTCAGCAGCCTTAACATCGTCTTCGTCTTCAACATTATATCGTACAATCCACCCATGTGCCACTTTTAGGAATATCTTCACATGGCCTTTAACCCGAAGTTCCATAAAACCAATAGTTTATTTCAGAAAATTAGAATTTTTATGAGTACATCTATGTAGAGTGGAACGTCCCTCCTTTCCTCATCAAGGACTTGAACTTAGCTCACCTAAACCCCAATGCAATCTTAAAATAAGAAAAGAGTTGTAAGCCATGTTTGATGAGTAGGATTGAATTGTATTCGAAAAGTCATCCAATTAAATGTATTATAAATATGAGGGATTCTATTGTAAAAGAGGTCGATAGGATTGGACATAGATGGAAACTTACCTATTCTAGTCTTACTATTTTGAAGGGATTGGATTGAATCTATGTCTACCCCATCTAATCCCCTAACCAAGAAAACATATTCATTTTTTACCTTCAAGATATAGAGAATCTAATGAGTTGTCCAACCCATTTCCGCCCACCAAACGAGCTCATAGTGTTTTCAAAGTTCATAAAAAATGGTATATGGCCCAAAATAGAGTAATTTTTGTAGCATAGTATATATTTTCGAATTGAACTCGCATTGGAGATTAATAGTAACATAGTATATAAGCTCTAGGCAACCTTCCCTTACAAGTTATTTTTGTGAAGTCAAGCTCTACCTATAATTTTAAGCAATGGTAATTGTATGAAAAAATAACGAGGATAAAGTTAAAAATCATCTCAAATAGTTAGTTCACAGAGTAGGATTTGTTTCTTTAACTTGTTTTGTGACATTATGCTCTGTGAAACTGTGGACTTGACGTCCAGTCGGTTGTATTTGTTTAATCTCCCTGGTCTGACAATGGGTGTGTTGTAATATTAATTAGTTTTCCGGTCTTTTGGATTCGATTGTCAGACGGGAGCAGGATGCTTCCCGATTATCGAGGCGATAATCGGGGTGGGTCCTGTCAATTGGTATCAGAGCCTAGGTTTACGATTCGTGTCCGGCACTAGGGTGTGCCTTGATTATTGTACTAACTTATGCCTCTTTCAGAGAAGGACGACCGGCCATGCCTCCGCGACGCGAACCCCCTCCACGACCTGATGGCGATGCCGAGAGCGCTTCGATCGAGCGAGCCCAGCGTCTTGGGATTACGGTGTTTAGTGGTGGAGCGGATCCCGAGGATGCTCACCGTTGGATTTCTCGGATTGAGCGGATTTTTACTGTGATGCACTGTCCTCCTGAGGAGCGTGTGGTGTTGGCCACATTTCTACTTGATGGATCTGCTTATGAGTGGTGGTATACTCTGGAGTTGTCGGGCTGGGATGCCCGTACAGTGGCTTGGGAGACCTTTCGTGAACGGTTTCTAGATCAGTATTATCCCCGTTCATTCCGTGATGCTAGGGAGACCGAGTTTCTGCAGCTCCAGCAGGGGAGCATGTCCGTAGCTGAGTATGAACAGAAATTTCAGATGCTAGCTCGTTTTGCTCCTACCTTTGTATCTAATGAGGCTGAGAAATATCGTAGGTTTGAGCTTGGCCTACGGGGTGAGATACGGGCCATTGTGACGGCCGGAGCTTTTGCTACTCTCAGGGAGTTGTCTGATGCCGCGGTGCGGGTTGAGGCTAGTCTCCCGACATGTCCACAGTATTCTGGTGGTGGACAACGTCGCGAGCGTTCATATCCTGGATCGTATGGTCAGAGGACCCCGAAGAAGGGACGTTATAATGGAGCCTCATCCGCAGGAAATGATCGTTATGGCAGGCCTGGTAACTATCAGGGTTCCGGATTCCGAGCGCCTAGGGCGTAGACTGCTTCGCAGGCGAGCACGACTTCTGTTGCTTCCACGGGACGGCAGGGTGGTGGTTTTGTTCGAGATGCTTCCAGTGTTATCTGTTTCTTCTGTGGCGAGCGGGGGCCACTATCGGAGGGAGTGTCCATCTTTGCCACAGGGTGGTGGCGCAGGTCGGGGTGGAGCAGAGCAGGGATGGAGCACAGCTGCAATTTCTGGGACTGGGAGTACTCGAGGAGGTGGTACTGGAGCGGCTAATGGACAGAGGGGCCGGGGCCGTGGGCGAGCAGCTGGACCACAGGCCCGAGTTTTTGCTGTTACGCAGCAGGAGGCCAGGCAGCGCCTGGTGTTGTGACAGGTACACTCACGATCTTTGGGCATGATGTTTGTGCTTTAATTGATCCCGGAGCTACTCATTCATTTATATCACGGGACTGTGAGTTGTTGGCGGGTAGAGAGGTGTCCGCCTTGGACTGTGACTTGGGTGTGAGTACCCCCACGGGAGATGTATTTGTGGTAAATCAAGTGTTGCGGGAGTGTCCCGTAATGGTAGGTGATGTGGGTCTGATGGCAGATCTGATACTCTTGGACTTGCACGACTTAGATGTCATTCTAGGGATGGACTAGTTGACGCTCCATCATGCTTCTATCGAATGTGTCGATAAGAAGGTTACCTTTCGGAGCCCGGGGTTACCGGAAACCACTTTTCCGGGGATTCAGCGAGCCACTCCTGTCGGAGTGATATCAGCCCTGAAGGCAAGTAAGTTGTTGAGGAAAGGGTGCCAGGGATACTTAGCTCAAGTGATGGATTCACGAGCTGCACCATTGAGGGTGGAGGATATACCGATAGTACGGGAGTTCCCGGATGTCTTTCCGGAGGATCTACCGGGATTGCCACCGCATCGAGATGTCGAGTTCACTATCGATCTGGTTCCAGGTACGCAACCTATCTCTCAGACTCCGTATCGTATGGCGCCAGCCGAGTTGAAAGAACTGAAGGCGCAGTTACAAGAATTACTTGAGATGGGGTTTATTCGACCGAGTGTATCCCCCTGGGGAGCCCCGGTGTTGTTTGTGAGGAAAAAGGATGGGAGTTTGAGACTCTGTATCGATTACAGGCAACTGAATAAAGTAACAGTCAGGAACAAATACCCGTTGCCTCGGATCGATGATTTGTTCGATCAGCTGCGAGGAACGCAGTACTTCTCCAAAATTGATCTACGTTCTGGGTATCATCAATTGCGGGTTAAGGATGAGGATGTACCCAAGACAGCCTTTAGGACCCGTTATGGTCATTATGAGTTCCTTGTGATGCCGTTTGGCTTGACCAACGCACCCGCAGCGTTTATGGATTTGATGAACCGAGTGTTGCAGCCTTACTTGGATCGTTTTATCATCGTGTTTATTGACGATATCCTAGTCTACTCGAGGAGTGCGGAAGCGCACGAGGAGCACTTAAGGATGGTGCTGGGTACCTTGAGGGAAAACCAGTTGTATGCGAAGCTCAGCAAATGTCAGTTTTGGTTGACGAGCATGAGTTTCATGGGGCATGTGATCTCAACTGACGGGATCAGTGTGGATTCTCAGAAAATTGAGGCAGTGGCGAAGTGGGAACAACCCAGGACCGTCACTGAAGTCAGAAGTTTCTTGGGTTTGGCTGGTTACTACAGGAGGTTCGTAGAGGGTTTCTCTACCATTGCTGCCCCGTTGACGCGACTGACACGGAAGGGAGTCAAGTTAGAGTGGGATGACGATTGTGAGCGTAGTTTTCGGGAGCTAAAGGAAAGGTTGACATCTGCTCCCATACTAACCCTTCCAGACGATAGTGGGGAATTTGAGGTGTACAGTGATGCATCCTTACAGGGTTTGGGATGTGTACTAATGCAGCATGGGAAAGTGATCGCCTATGCTTCGCGCCAGTTGAAACCGCATGAGCGCAATTACCCGACGCACGACTTGGAGTTAGCTGCTGTTGTGCATGCGTTAAAAATTTGGAGACATCACCTGTATGGTGCAACTTGCAGAATGTTCACGGACCACAAGAGCCTGAAGTACTTGTTCACTCAGAAGGAGTTAAATGTGAGGCAACGACGGTGGCTAGAGCTAATTAAGGATTATGATTGCACGATTGAGTACCACCCGGGAAAAGCCAATGTGGTGGCTGATGCTCTAAGCCGGAAGTCAACGCATTATGTAGCACATCTACGGACGGTTCATTTACCACTTTTGGTTGAACTCCGTAAGAATAGCATTGATTTGGGTTTGGATGGCCAAGGTGTCTTGCTGGCTAATTTTCATGTGAGACCACTTCTGGTCGATCGGATCGTTGAGGTTCAATCTCAAGATCCTGTCTCATGTGTACTTCGGATTGAAGTGGAAGCCGGTGAACGGCTAGATTTTACAGTCAGGGAGGATGGAGCTTTGCTAAAAGAAGGATGGTTGTGTGTGCCCGACGTTGAGGCACTGAAGAAGGAGATCTTGGACGAAGCTCATAGTTCGGCCTACGCGATGCATCCTGGTGGGACCAAGATGTATCGTACCTTGCGAGAGCACTACTGGTGGCCGGGAATGAAACGGGAGATTGCCGAGTTTGTCAGCAGGTGTCTGATTTGCCAGCAAGTGAAGGCTGAGAGACAACGACCTTATGGAGCCTTGCAACCCCTACTTATCCCGGAATGGAAATGGGATCACTTAACGATGGATTTCGTGTTTGGACTTCCTAGGACAACCAGAGGTCACGATGGAGTTTGGGTGATTGTGGACAGGCTTACGAAATCAGCTCATTTCTTGCCAGTACGAGAGAACTTCAGGATGACACAGTTGGCCCAGTTGTTTATTGTTGAGATCATCCGTTTGCACGGTACTCCGGAATCAATAGTTTCTGACCGCGACCCGAGGTTTACTTCTCGATTTTGGCAGAGTCTGCAGGAAGCATTTGGGACGAAACTTCGTTTCAGTACTGCATTTCATCCTCAGACTGACGGCCAGTCTGAGCGGACCATCCAGACTTTGGAGGATATGATCCGAGCTTGCGTTTTTCAATTTCAGGACACTTAGGAGTCACATCTAGCCTTGATGGAATTTGCCTACAACAACAGCTATCAGGCGAGCATTGGGATGGCTCCGTACGAAGCCTTGTACAGACGGCAGTGCAGAACCCCGTTGTGTTGGACGGACGTAGGTGAAAGGAAGCTGACTAAATCCGAATTGGTGAAACTGATGACCGAGAAGGTCAAACTCATCAGGGATCGGCTCAAGGCAGCCCAAGACAGACAAAAGAGCTATGTGGACCATCGGATTCGAGATCTTGAGTTTGCGGTCGGAGATCGGGTATTCCTGAAATTATCCCCTTGGAAGGGTGTAGTGAGATTTGGCAGGCGAGGGAAGTTAAGCCCTCGTTACATCGGACCTTATGAGATTACCGAGAGGATTGGCCCGGTGGCTTACAGGTTGGCACTACCACCAGAGCTTTCGAAGGTCCACGATGTGTTTCATGTGTCGATGTTGCTGAAATACGTGTTCGACGCATCTCATGTACTGGAGGAACAGCCCATTGAACTTCGAGATGATTTGAGCTTCGAGGAACAGCCGGTACAGATTTTGGATCGAAAGGATAAAGTACTATGTCAGAGGACCGTTCCTCTGGTAAAGGTACTCTGGAGGAACCAGAATGTGGAGGAAGCCACATGGGAATCCGAGGCACAGATGCGAGAACAGTTCCCCTACTTGTTTCCTTGAAATTTCGGGACGAAATTTCTTAAGGGGGGAGATTGTAATGCCTGGACATTCTGGAAATGTAATATTATTAAAGATTGAATAAAATGACGTTTTTACCCCTGTGATTTGTGTGGTCAATTTGTTGACTTTTTGATTGGGAGGTCGAACGGACGTGGAGTGATGACCGTGATGTAGTTCGGGACGTCACGAGTTCATAGACAGGTGGCACGTTTGATTCGGCTCGAACAGGGTGAAAGTTATGATGTTCGGAAGTTCAGGGCCATTATCGTAATTGGGCGTTATTAAGGGGAAAAGTTGACTTTTTGTTTGACAATTGATATTCATTTGACTCGAAGACCGTTATGTTCGTCTTGACGCCCTGAGTACAACGACAGGCGGCACGCTTGAAACGGACATCGGATGACCGAGTTACAGGTCACGGAAGTTGGAGGGCATTTTGGTAATTTTTGCCCTGGGGGCATTTTGGTAATTTTCGCACGGGGTACTGTTCACCACCGTGGAAAACAGAGCAGCGGCCGTGGTGTCTTGTGCGTTCAATTGTTTAAGGCTTAGTGGAAGGTTCAGGGCATTGTTTAAGTCGTTTGAGGTTGTGGGAAGCATCCATGCGTGTCTGGGCAGAGACTGAGTGCACGGGCTGGGTTAAATAAATGGCTATGGCTTCTGTGTGCGTGGGAGACATTTTCAGAAAATCTCAGTTGGTCTCCCACGGGTTGCTGGCCGTTTGAATTGATCGACAGAGTAAAGGAGTGAGGAGAGGACTCAGTTGGGTCATTTGGTTCAGTTTAGGAGCTGAGTTGAGAGGAAACTGTGAGAGAAACCGTGAAGAACCATTTTCGGGTTTTTGGGGGGAAAGCTCTGAATTCGACTTCTACGGGTTGAGAGACAAACCTAAACACATTGAGAGACTTCTAGGAGTGAAAGAATCACGAAGGTGCAAGAATTGAGGGAGAATGTTCGCTGTTGGCCCAAGAACCTGAGTCGCGGTTCAGAGATGAACCAGTTGGAGGGAAAAATTGAATTCAATTTCTGAGGCTTGTTGATCAAAACCAAGGGCCATTCTAGTCTTCTGGGAGCAAGAGGAAACCATCCGCATCGATTTCGAAGGACGACACCCACGAATTGGCCAAGAACTGAGCTCCCTAGTTCTGAGAATTTTCGAGCTTGAGGACGACAACTTCCAGGTAACGGCGAGTCCAATTGATTGTACCATTGTGTTCGTCTAAGTTTCCTTAATCTACTGGTGAAATTAATTTGAGAATGGAGTTAGTTTGGGGGAGTTCTGAGTGATGACCCGTTCGTCTGTTCAAGGCTGGGTTGAATCGACTTGGGGACCATTGAGGTTAATTAGCATTACAGACATAAAATTAATAGAGTAGAGAAGGTGATAGGATTGAAAATGGGAGGAATTGCTTGAGAATTGAACTTGAACTGGTCGGGTTGTGTCGCGGGTGACAGACCCGTTTATCAGGCTATCCGGGTAGGAACGATGACACTGTAGCTTGGCGCGTGGCCTTCACGCACAGCCACTTTGGGCGGCGCGTGACGGCGCGTGCGATGTCATCTCCGATCACGGTCAACATGGAAATTGATCCTTTCAGTGTAATTAACATTTTACCTTTAGAGTTCGAATTGTTCGGGAGTCATTCGGGATAATTTCGGGAGCTTGGAAGTTTAGGACCTTAAGGTTTATTTCGCCGAAAAAATCCGGGAAAATTAGGAAAAATCCTACGAGCTATTTGAGGATGTTTGTAACCTTTCTTGTACATTTTTACAGGCCCGGACGCTTCCGAAGCTACAGAGGAGCGCGCGGGACGTGATTGACGCATCCTAAAACCGTGAGTGGACTTTTTGATTTCTAAATTGGGCATGCATGACTATTTTGCTTATTTATCTCATGGTTTTACATATGGTTTTATAATGGTGATTATGATACATCGGTTTTACGTGTTTTCACGTTTTTTCGAGATATTTACCGTATTTCACGCATTTCGAGGTTACGGTTTTCGCTTATGCATGCGTGATAATTTTGATGAAGTACCTGGATATGAATATGTATGTTTCGGATTTATGATGTTTGACCATATTGTGAAGTAATTTTCGGAAATTGCATGTGTTGGAATTTGCATGTGAATTCGGACATAAGTCCTGTTATGATGTGATATGTTTTCGGAATGATGTTGGAAAACGGTTTGTGATGAAACCTGGTTTGTTTTTTTTTAAAACGGTTTTGGGTTTAAAGACCCGGTTGATTGTTGGATCCGGTTTTGGGTTTAAAGACCCGGTTATTTAATGATGGGGGCGGGCCCGAAAATTGGGTTTAAAGACCCGAATTGAGTTTAAAGACTCGTGAGTTTAAAGACTCGATTATTATGATACCCCAGAGGCCTATTAATCATGTTTTGAGTTTAAAGACTCGTTGATATCCCGGGAAGGCCTAATGTTGAGTTTAAAGACTTGGATGGATCCAACGGCATAATTGTGATTATTGGTTTACGTTTTACTTGATTTGTGCAAATAATGTTTCAAAATGACGGTTTCTGGAATCTGGTATTATTAAATGGTTTTATATGAGTTATGACGATCCTTATAACATTTTTCATGTGTTTCGGAATAAGAGTTTTCAAAAGTTTAATACGCAAGTTTTGAATATTTGGCTATGCATGCGGATTACAAAACTGGAGGGCGAACCCGATTTCGGAAAACTGTTTTTCCTGCAAAACTTATGTTTCGGTCCACTCACACTTTGCTGTTTTAAATTCCCTCCAGGTCGTGGTACAAGTGCGGGGGCAAGCGCCGAGGCAGAGGCGGAGGCATAAAGTTTTCCGTTGCGGAGTAGTTAGTTCACAGAGTAGGATTTGTTTCTTTAACTTGTTTTGTGACATTATGCTCTGTGAAACTGTGGACTTGACGTCCAGTCGGTTGTATTTGTTTAATCTCCCTGGTCTGACAATGGGTGTGTTGTAATATTAATTAGTTTTCCGGTCTTTTGGATTCGATTGTCAGACGGGAGCAGGATGCTTCCCGATTATCGAGGCGATAATCGGGGTGGGCCCTGTCACTTCCTCCTCCTACTAGTATATATGAGAACTTCATGTCTCCGAATAAATACACACAAACTCAACGAAAATCAGATTGTGCAGATTAAGAAGATCGATCGAGTGAATTTATGCTTACTGGTGATTGACAGCCGTGTCCAGTGCTGTGCCACCTGAAGGAGTTGTGAGGAACCTCAACCATTGTGAATGTCAATTGCGTGAAGGATGAAAGAATGAGCTGCCTTGCTGTGGTGATTAGTAAGATGAATTTCATATATGTTCATTCATGTACTTGAATTGATTTCATAGTGTATTGGTTCTTGACTGGCAAAGTGCCCGTGGATGTTTCCCTCATGAGGGTTTTACCACGCTAAAACTCTTGTGTGTTTTACTTTTGCCTCACTGATTTTCTACTTGATTATTTATTAGTTGAGTTGTTATCTGGTTGATTGGTCTGGTTGCTAATTTGAGTGGCATAGTCGTTGAGTGCATAGGATAGGTCTGATTGGTTTTGGGGTCTTAGTCTTTTAGGGAACTTCATTTGGTATCAGAGCGGGGTCACCTAATATACCTGGTGAGATCCGCAAGTAGCCTCTAGGATGGATCGTGCCGCTGGATCCATAGCCCACCCTCCTTACTTTGATGGTGAGAGTTATGGAGCCTGGAAAGCAAAAATGAAGGCTTTCCTTTGGTCTCTGGATGACAGGGTATGGTACACTGTAGTCCATGGATAGACTGAGCCAACCAAGTCCACAAAAATAGAAGGCACTAGTGAAATCTTCACTAAGTCCATGGTAGAATGGACTCAGGCCGAAGTGCAACATTGCACCAGTAACCAGAAGGGTTTAAATGCATTGTTCACAGCCATGTCCCCTGAGCAATTCAATTACATTTCGACTTGTGAGACTTCCAAGCAAGCTTGGGACATCTTGCAAGTCACTCATGAGGGGACAGAGAGAGTCAAGGCTTCAAAGCTTCAGATGCTCACCACACAGTTTGAAACTCTCAAAATGGAAGAAGATGAGACCTTTTCTGAATTCTATGCCAAACTAAGTGTCATTGTGACAGGATGCTGCAATTTAGGTGATAGCTTACCAGAACACAGGGTGGTGAAAAAGATTCTTAGGTCTCTTCCTGTTAGGTTCCAAGCAAAGAAAACAGCAATTGAGGAGGTCAAAGACTTAAACACTCTAAAACTGGAAGGCTTGATTGGATCTCTAAAGACTTTTGAGATGGAATTGCCAATCCAAAAGAAAGCTAAAAACATTGCCCTTAAGATCAATAAAGGAGATGAAAATAAGGGTCAATATGATGACTTCAATGAGGAGGAATTTGCTCTTCTTGCAAAAAACTTTAGAAAATTTCTCAAGTTTAAGAGTCACAAAAATCGTGGCATGAAGCCTAGCTCTAGTTTCAGTTCAAAGAAGTTCAGAATGAATGAACCTGCACATGATATGACTATCACAAACACAAGTTCTGATAGAACAAAATACTACGAGTGTCAAGGCTTTGGACATATAGCATTTGAGTGTGCAAACACTTTGAAAAGACAGAAAAATGAGACAAACAAAGCCCTCAATGTCTATTGGAGTGATAGTGACTCAGAATCTGAAGGAGAAGAGAAAGTTGTTGCACTTATCTCATCTGTGAGTGAGGATCCCTTTTGCGAGTCTGACATAAGTGTAGCTGATTTTGGATTGGAAGAAGTCTTAGAGCAATATAACACACTGTTTCTTGCCTCTAAAAGGGTACGAAACACCAATGCTAAGCTAGTACAGAAGGTTGCAGTTCTAGAACAAGAAAATCTTAAAGAAAAAACTGAATTGATCTCTCAGATCAAAGAGCTTGAGATGCAGAGTGCTGCCCTTGTGGTAAAACTGCAATCTCTGCATCAACACTCCACTAATCAGTCCAAACAGTGGGTGACATTTATCTCTGAGAATAAAACTCTAAAAGGCGACTTAAAGAAATCTGAGGAAAGGGTCTTAAAGTTAACCATAGGAGCTGAAAAAGTGGACAGGATGTTAAAATGGGAAAACTTTTTGGGGACAAACATGGGTTGGGTTTTTCGCCTGTAAAAGCTCGTATAGGTCCTGAACCACTTACCACAAGTTTGTGAAGGCGGTGCCAACTCAGACAGCAAACCAGGTTCCCAACAAGAAGAGGTTTATCCCAATCTGCCACTTTCGTGGAACATCTGGTCATATTCGACCAAGGTGCAAGCAGTTTCTTTCAAGAAAAGGGAACAAAGAAAAGGTAATGACAACTCAGGATGAAATGAAAATAGTTCAGTTGTCTACAGTTACAAACATTCCTGTGTCCTTGCCGTATAGAGTCAATCTTGTTTGGAAAAAGAAAGAAACTGTCACATGTTTGCCTTCTATCTCATCTACTGAGCACATAAATTCTTTTGTCGCTTTTACTGTTTCTGCTACTCATAAGACAAATATTTGGTATTTTGACAGTGGTTGCTCTAGACATATGACAGGTGACAGATCATGGTTCACATCTTTTTCTACTGATGAAATCAGTGGATCAGTAACATTTGGAGATGGACGCAGGTCAAAAATCTTGGGAAAAGGTACAGTTTCTACCCCTGGAATTCCTAGCCTAAACAATGTACTACTAGTTGCTGAGTTACATGCAAATCTAATTAGCATTAATCAATTGTGTGATGAGCTAGGAAATGTTGTTTTTGGGAAGGAACACTGTGAAGTGAGTAATGAACAAGGAAAAATCGTCATGCAGGGGGTAAGATCTGAAGATAACTGTTATTGCATAAATGCTAGTCACAAAATCAATAAGCAAGTATGTTATCATGCTTAGGATAATCAATTGAAGCTTTGGCATCATAGGTTAGGTCATATGAATTGGGCGTGACCTGCTCAAATTGTCAAAAAAGGAATATGTCAGAGGTCTCCCAAAACTTGGGGGCACTTCAAATGCTGTTTGTGAGTCATGTCAATTTGGAAAACAGTCCAAGAGCTCTCATCCGGTTGTCCCATACATAACTACCACCAAGCCATTGGAACTCATGCATATGGATCTGGTAGGTCCTTTTGATCCTACTAGTCTGGGGGGAAAGAACTATGCCTTAGTTCTTGTAGATGACTTCTCTAGGTTTTCATGGGTTGACTTTCTTGCTCACAAATCCAATGCGTTTGAATCTTTCTGCATGCTAATTAAAAGAATCAAAAATGAAAAGACTGAATCATCTTTAAGTCCTGTCAGGTTGAGAACCGATCATGGGACAGAATTTGAAAACACGTTGTTTTCAGATTTTTGCATAGAACATGGCATCAAACATGACTTCTCTGCTCCCATCACCCCCCATCAAAATGTTATTGTTGCGAGAAAGAATAGAGTTCTCCTTGATATGTCACGTGCAATGCTCAGCTTTGCCAAAATTGCTCAATATTTCTGGGCTGAGGCCTTTAGCACTGCTTGTTACACGGCAAATAGGGTATATCTAAGGCCAGGGACAAAAACCACTCCATATGAACTCTGGAGAGGCAGAAACCCTACTGTGAAGCACTTGAAGGTTTTTGGGAGCACTTGTTATATTTATAAGGATAGAGAATATCTAACCAAACTTGATTCCCGTTCTGATGCAGGGATCTTCCTTGGGTATTCACTTAATAGTAGAGCATATCGGGTGTATAACTCCATGAAAAATTCAGTAATGGAGTCAGTTAATGTGGTCATTCATGAGTCCTTATTACAATATGATTATCCTACTGTTGAGTGTACAGGTACAGATGTTGAAGTGCCAGATGACTGTCCTGTGTCTAGTCATGAGAATGACAATCAGACAGGTCCCACCATCCACAGAACATGCACAAAACAGGTTCAGCGAGACCACAGTACCTCAGACATCATTGGAAATCCCTCAGATACTGTTCAGACAAGAAATAAGACTGCTAGGTCTCTAACCTCTTCATGCTATGTCTCTCTTATTGAGCCAAAGAATGCTGGTGCAGCCCTTAATAATGATGAGTGAACCTTGGCTATGCAGGAGGAGCTGAATCAATTCACCTGACATGATGTATGGTACCTAGTTCCTAGGCCTTCTGCCTCCAATGTCATAGGGACAAAGTGGGTCTTTAGGAACAAAACTGATGAGCATGGCACTGTGGTACGAAATAAAGCTCGTCTGGTAGCCCAAGGTTACACACAGATTGAAGGCATCGACTTTGATGAAACGTTTGCTCCCGTAGCTCGCTTGGAGTCCATTCGACTGCTGCTTTCAATTGCTTGCCATCTGAAATTTAAACTACATCAAATGGATGTCAAAAGCGCGTTCTTAAATGGGGTGTTGAATGAAGAGGTCTATGTGGAACAGCCAGTGGGGTTTGTAGACCCGCGTTATCCTGATCATGTCTTCCGGCTCAAGAAAGCTCTTTACGGCCTTAAGCAGGCACCTCGGGCCTGGTACTCCCTTCTGTCCTCCTACCTGTTATCACAAGGGTACCTTCGAGGAGCAATTGACAGAACCTTGTTCATCAAACGTACTGCCAAGGATCTGGTTGTTGCTTAGATCTATGTCGATGACATTGTGTTTGGTTCCACATCTGCCAAACTGGTTCAAGCATTTACTGATGTCATGACAACAGAGTTTGAGATGAGTTTATGTGGAGAACTAACCTACTTTCTTGGCTTGCAGGTACAGCAAGTGGACACAGGCATCTTCATCTCCCAAGCTAAGTATGCAAAGGATCTTGTCAAGAAGTTTGGAATGGAATCTGCAAAACCTGTCTCAAGTCCCATGGGTAAAAATGACAAACCATACAAGGACCTCACAGGTAAGCGTATTGACCAAAAACTCTATCGCAGTATGGTCGGCAGTCTCCTGTACCTTACAGCCAGTAGACTAGACATTGCCTTTAGTGTTGGCGTGTGTGCACGCTTCCAGGCTGATCCCAGGGAGTCTCATCTTGGTTTTGTTAAACGCATCATACGCTACATCAGTGGCACACTCCATCATGGTATTTTTTACTCTTCTAACTCAAATTCCGTGATTGCAGGGTATAGTGATGCTAACTGGGTCGGCAATGCCGATGATCGCAAAAGCACCTCTGGTGGCTGTTTCTATGTAGGCCACAACCTTGTAGCCTGGCATAGCAAGAAGTAGAACTGCATCTTCCTTTCCACAGCTGAAGCCGAGTACATTGCAGCTGGTAGCTGCTGCACACAGTTGCTGTGGATGAAGCAAATGCTCCACGACTATGGGATCACCCAAGGTAAGATGGATGTTTTTTGTGATAGCACCAGTGCTATCAACATTTCCAAAAATCCTGTTGAACACTCACGCACAAAGCACATTGACATACGACACCATTTCATTCGTGACCTTGTTGAAAATGACACCATCACACTCGAGTACATTCACACTGATAGACAGCTCGCTGACATCTTTACTAAGCCTTTGGATAACCCCCGTTTTGAAGATCTTCGCAAATCCATTGGAGTTTGCTCCTTAACTTAGTATTGGTACTAGGACTTGGTACTCCTCTCTATTTACTTACATTCGGTTTGCCATGTCAACTGGTAGCTTCTGTCTTGTCTTGGTGTCTGCGGTTTTACAATGGTAGACAGTTCACAAAGCAAGTGGGTTTCAAATGTCAGGACAATCGCTATGCAGTGTCCCGAGTATGTACAGATTGGCATCCCGGTAGCATTGTCTGTGCTCCACCATATCCCCACCACCACTCTCCCTTTTTGCCTATTTTTCGAAGTAAAGATTTTTGTTGTTCCTGTCTCCTCCCTTCTCGGACAGTCTTATAGCCTTGCTGACTTGGGCCAGTACATCCTTAGGGGTGCTTCATCACCTAGTGTCTTGCAGTCTCCTGAATCGAGCACACTGATTCAACACCCGTTACACTGGTCAGCCTGTTTATTAATAAGACTCCTCCCTCGTGGCTACAGTGTCTTAGGTTCGTAGCCTGCTTGACTCATGTTATTACATCTGAAGGGTGCCTTATCACCTGACACTCTCATCTCAACTGGGATGGTTGTGTTGATCTAACACCTGTTACACGGGTCTCTCAGAACTGCTTAATGAACCTAAGTCACCTCTGCCCTACCCCCACACCATGACACAAAAAAAAAGAAAAAAAAAAAGAGAATTAAGGAGAGGACCAACAGTTCCTTGACAAGATGGCTGGTGTTAAATGAAGAGTGTTGCACTATGGTGGGTGTCTCTGGTCCACCTTGCACCGATGGTTGCCAATCTCTCGTCCTACTCATGGACTCTCATGTCTCATTGCCCTGATCATCTGCTGCGCCTGCAATCTTTATGTCTCTTGTCTGTTGTTACCCCTGGGTCCCTCAATACTTGTACACGTCCCTTGCCTGTTGACTGCATAACTATGCCACTAAATGGATATGGTATGTAGTTTGTTCCAAGCACATCTTTCCCAAGGGGAGTATTCTCTCATTCAGGGGGAGTCTTCTCTATTCCGGGTCAAAGGGGGAGTATGGCTATGCATCAGTATCCATAATGGTTAAATGGTTCAATTCTCAAACCAAACATTTGCATATTTATGGTTAGCTATGGTCCATGGTTAGCTATGGTGTGTAGGCTCTGCATATTTTAACTGCTTGATGTTTCTGCATTTCCTAAATGGTTGGTGTTTTATATTTCCGGTTATGTTCTCTATTTCTTTGACTTCCCAACAGGTTTCATGGTATATCTGTGTGTCTTAGTGTGCAGGCTCACTACAGAGACTTAGTTATGTGATCAGATTGGTTCCTTGTTAAGAATGGTTTAGAATTGAAATAGTGTTGTCCCGGAAATGCCAAAGGGGGAGATTGTTAATGTAAATTGGCATTACCGGTCCAGATTATATTCTTGGGTTGTACTGTATGGGCTGGGTCATATTATGTATGTATAGATATTAAGCCCACGGTTGAGAAATCACTTGGTCCTGTCCAGCAAGGTTTCAAGCCTGTTTTCCCGCTTCGGCTTTGGTTTGTCGCGAAGAACCCGTGTCCCTTTGAAGCCCTCCCTGTATAGTTCTCTATACAGTATGGAATTTTCTCAGGACTCTTCCTCCTCCTACTAGTTTATATGAGAACTTCATGTCTCCGAAGAAATACACACAAACTCAACGAAAATCAGATTGTGCAGATTAAGAAGATCGATCGAGTGAATTTCTGCTTACTGGTGATTGACAGTCGTGTCCAGTGCTGTGCCACCTGAAGGAGTTGTGAGGAACCTCAACCATTGTGAATGTCAATTACGTGAAGGATGAAAGAATGAGCTACCTTGCTGTGGTGATTAGCAAGATGAGTTTCATATATGTTCATTCATGTACTTGAATTGATTTCATAGTAGATTGGTTCTTGACTGGCAAAGTGCCCGTGGATGTTTCCCTCGTGAGAGTTTTACCACGCTAAAACTCTCGTGTGTTTTACTTTTGCCTCACTGATTTTCTACTTGATTATTTATTAGTTGAGTTGTTATCTGGTTGATTGGTCTGGTTGCTATTTGAGTGGCGTAGTCGTTGAGTGCATAGGATAGGTCTGATTGGTTTTGGGGTCTTAGTCTTTAGGCAACTTCACTTCTGATAACAAAGTATTACTAAGTAGATATGTATTTATGAATGGAAAGTACAAAAATCATGCCCTTGATATCATCTAACAAAGTATTACTAAGTAGATATGTATTTATGAATGGAAAGTACAAAAATCATACCCTTGATATCATCTATAGAGACAAATGAAGGATGACACAGAACATCAGCTTGGATCAACTTGTGCTTTCCAAGTTCAACTACCATCTTGGCTGCGAAGTGAACATCACGCCTAATTTAATGTCAACATAGCAATGTAGTTTGTATTAGTTGAACTAATGAATTGTGGGGTTGTAAGTAAATATTATAATACTGTCTAGATGCAAACTAAATTAAAACACTGTCTAAATATGAGAAATCTTGTTCAACTGAACAATAAAATCCAAATAAATGCATCATAAAATTGAACTCACGTCCCCAGCAGAATCCCGCAACCCCTATTGTAGAAATTCCTCTTGTTTTCAAAGTTTCAATAACTGGTCTTGCATCTTCAAACGCCTTTTCCTATTAATACACACACAAGATCTCCATAAGCTAAATATTTCAAGAATACTTCAAACATATGGATTGCATAGAAACCTCTAGAACACCACAATATTAGGGACCCATATTTAACCATTGTCACAAAAAGGTGGAACCAACCTAGCAAGCTTAAACAAAAAAAACAATGGGACGACCAACTTTTTTTAAGACTACCAAGCTGAATCCATACACATCTTCAAACGGCCCAAAATGAAAGTTTTCCTGTAAGTATCTGAATTAATCTATGTAAACTTAAGAATCACAGATGGATACTTGTAAAAGCACTTAAATTATTCAAAAAATATAGAATATGATATTACTTAAAATAAGAGGATCAACCGTTCCATGATCTTTAATCAAAAAAGGTAGAGGTCGATTAGCATCCGTAGGGATCTTCAGAGCATGATATAAGGTCATACTATCTGATAGACAATCTAAAAGCAATGATGCAACTATTTTCCAAATATAGTTACTTATATTTTTTTAGAGAGGCCAAACAAAACCTTTTTCTTCCTTAATGTATGTACTCTTTAAGTAGATGATTTCAAAGTGACTACCAAGTCATCAAATTTAATCAACAAATGTATCTTTGCACAAAGTTGATATAAGAAAAGGGATGCAGAAAACTTTTCTTAGGACAGTATGCAGTACAAATAAACCAGCTGTAGGAAATAGATAGGAGTAAGTCATACCTCAAGTTTGGAGCTTCAAATCCTGCACGAAAAAGCAACATGTATTATATAAGATTAAAAACAAAAAAGTGGCGTGATGATAGGAGAGTATCAAAGCAAACAACTATAGCAGAGATATATGGTTTGAATAATCAGGTATCAATAATCTACATTATTAAGAGGAACAATCTTTTTTAATTGACTAAGGAAAATGACATACACAGGTGGCACCTAAGAGAAATGAAAATAACAATCACTATGACGCAAGTACACAGTAGAATGGAAAACAAACAAGAAAGAAAAAAAGGCCAAAATAATGATTTGATATATAAAACAATCAATCGCAAGTACACATTTTCATGACCAAATTGAAAACCATGGAAGCTAAGATTATCAAATTTGAAAATGATGAAAAGAATAATGATAATCCAGAAAGGCAAGGTGGGAAGGAAAATGCCATATACAAGATGATTCATCCAACCACGGCTCAATCAGTCAACCAAAAAAATTCAAAGTATCCATTGACATACACAGGCTAAGAATCAATACCATTAAACAAAAATGAATACAAAAGTTCAGATCACATAAACACAATTATGAAAATAACATAAAATGAACCAAACCAAAACATTAATACACAAAACAAAAGGACAGAGATAGATTCTTGAAGTGGTGGGCACGTACCATAAACGTCAGAGGGGAGAAGGACCGCAAACTTGGAGTCGAATGAGCCATTGACATAGGAATCGAAGGAGCCACTGATAACAATACATGTTACAATCATAGATATGTGGAGGAGATGGAAAGCAAAGGAAGGCATGGTGTTTGAGAGATGAACCTATGTAGTTAAAAAATTGCCCTATTTAATTGCATCTTCATAGTTCATAAATTTAAGTGTCAAAATTTTAATTGCCTCTTCAGAGTTAATTTGCTATTCTTGTTTAGTTATTGGGACAACACTAGAGGTAGGAGGGGATATGTGAAACCTAAAAGACATGCAAGAAAAAATATTAGCATGTCGGCTCTTATATCTCTATACCATCTGTTATGTATGAAATATGAATGGTATCTCATGGTTTAAATTGCTTCCTTACATTATCTCATTCTTGTGTTTAAAGTTTTAACCCTAAAATTCTCAACTCGTCAGGACCCGACCCTCTTCTGTCAGGTCCCCGATTCATCTAGCACGATATTGTCCGCTTTGGGCCTCCTTGCCTTTGCCCTCACGATTTTGTTTTCGGGAGCTCACGGTGCAACTTCCCAGGGGGTCACCCATCTGGAATTGCACCAACCTCAACTCGCTTAACTTTGGGGTTCCAATCCCCCCCAAAGCCACTGAGCTCCCAAAAGCCCTCATGCTAGATAGGTGTGTGCCTACACCTTTAAGGCACACCACCATTCCCTTCCCAGACCATTCCCCCCTCGCAGGAATGTGGGATTGTTCACCGTTCCCTCTAGGACACGGGTCTTACAATCCACCCCCCTTAGGGCCCAGCCTCCTCGATGGCACACTTCCAGGGTCGGGGTCTGGCTCTGATACCAAATTGTCAGGACCCGACCCTCTTCTGTCAGGTCCCGATTCATCTAGCACGATATTGTCCGCTTTGGGCCTCCTTGCCTTTGCTCTCAGGGGCTTATTTTCGTGAGCAGTGAAGGCCTGAACGGAGGTTAATCGGCGACGGGGAGAACCGGGTCTGTCCATCGAGGTAGGCTTTCGATCCTGTCTGTGTTTGTTTATTTTAATTAGCTAGAACTGTTTCTGGGATTAAGACGAGTAATTAGGAACAAACCGGAACAAAAATGGTTGTGAATTGATGAAATGGTGACCGGGTCATGATCGCGGGTCTGATCGACCCGAGTTGCAGAGATACGGGTCAACCCGTCTGAGGACAGAGGTGATGACGTGGCACCCTGTCAGACCTGTCAGGTGACGTGGACCACTCGTGAGCTGACACGTGTCACATGTCAGTGCACAGTCAGCACTGACATGTCAATGACGTGGCCCAATCAGGGACTGCCACGTGTCACTGACATGTCAGTGACGTGGACCAGTGCCGTGCTGACACGTGGCACATGTCAGATCTGACACGTGGCCTGACAGATCAGTGAGGTGGACCAATCGAGTGTTGACACGTGGCACCTGTCAGAGTCTGACACGTCAGACCTGACAGCTGTCAGATGACGTCAGCGATGACGTCAGCAGGGACTATTCCTGCGTTGACCGACGCGTTGACTGACGCGTGTGGGCGCGTGTGAATAGTTCTATTGGTGGGACCACCACCATTCTTTAGGTTTCGACGATCCGGATCCAATGGCGGTGGTTTCGGGTCGATCGGAGATCATTAAGTTGGTCAAAATGAGGTTTATTGCCTCAGGAAGCGCGTTCGGGCTGCTTTTCCGGGCCGGTTTCGGTCTAGGGTTTCATGGTTAAATGTTAGGGGTTTGTATTGACCTTTACGTATACTTTGGATATGACAGGGATTGTACAATTGTACCAGACCGAGGGTATACGTTTGGTTTTCAGCAGGATTGTACTGTGAGTGGGCCGTTTTCTTAAACCCTTGCGTGCATAAATGTTTTCTGGTTTATTATACATATTCACAGGCTAAAAACAATAATGGTTTTGATGATATGGAAATTATGGTTGTGGCACGTTTCATGGTATTTGGGCTTGAGACCCGTCTGATGAAACTTAAAGATTGGTTGGATTTTATCTATGTATATATATATGCTTTGCATGTGGATATCAATAAAATGTATTTGGTACTGCACTGTATATATCCATTCTTATGATACTGTCTCCTCCAGATGAGGTACCCCGGAGAGGTCACGGACGTCTAGAACGTCCAGCGTCTATGACGCTAAGCATCGGGGATGCTGTACCCGAACGGGGTTCGGGGATTGAACTCGGAATTGAGACCCGAGTGGCACGCGTAGCCTTGTGATTGTGACCTTATTGGACGTCAGGGACGTCAGACATCGGGGATGTCGGGATTGGAGTGTATAGTGCAGTGGCTAAAATGATGTTTATGGTTTTATTACATGCCTTATGGTTCATATTATATGATTTATGGTTGAAAATTCTGATGCATGCATGTTCGGAAAACGGAGGGGTAAATTATATTTTTACTTACTAAACGATTTTATAAACTTGAGTTTCGGCCCACTCACCCTTATTGTTTTGGTAACCCCTCCAGGTCGTGCTACTGAGGTAGAGGAGGAACCTGAGGCTGAGGCATAGATCTACTTCTGCGTACCTAAACCCCTGTTGGGTGGTTTACCCGCAGGTTTATTTTAGAGTCGTGCTCGCAACTTGTAATTTTGGATTTCATCCCTTGTCTGACATCTGTTTAATTCGGATTTGATGTGTAACTTTAATTTGGTTATTTATGCATTTGATGTTTTGAGGTTAAAATTGGTATGAATTTTGGGTGCCAGACGGGAGCAGGGCGCGTCCCCTTGTGGTCCTTGTGGGATCGGGGCGGGTCATGTCACAACTCCTTTCTCTATTTGGAAAAAAAATTATACAAAAGAAAAGTAATCTGCCTGCCCTAATTGTTTGACTTTTCAAGTATTCTTCACAGATATTTTGGACTTTAAAAAATAAGCTTCTAGTAAGGGCTGCAAGAAATGACAACCCTTTTCACCAACTATAACTCAATAAAGAAACTTAAATAGATTATATGACAAGATTTGTAGCCCAGGACTCCAGCCAAAGGTGCTGGTCCATGTGAAATTTGGCAAGCTGAATGAGGAACAATTTTACCAAGAAAAAATAAAGGGATGGACACATAGTCAATCCCCATGTTCAATATCTAGAAGATTCTCTACATTTGATGCAAGTTAAAATTTAAGGACAAAAACTTGTTAATTAAGATTCCCTCTGTCTAATGTTAGGATGTTGAAGTAATAGGTGCAAATTGAAATTCAACAGTCGAATACCTTAAGACTTAGCTGCACTTACTACAAAGAGACTGTTAACCTAACTAACAGTCTTAACACCATACCACCATCCTAAGTTTTTCACTTGCTTAAGATTTTGGTGGAGAATATAAGTTCTTATGTACCTCTAAGATTGGGGTTTTAGATGGTTTGATCTGGTTTAAACAAATATTAAAAGCCATAATCCGTAACTTGACTCGATTATTACACCTTTTCCAAACAGTGAAAGTGCAATCATCTACAAATATATAAATCACATGTCCCAATTCCATAGACTCAAATGTCTCAATTCCATAGACTTACATGTCTCAACTCAATAGAATCACAACATATCAAGATCATCATGAATCAAAACTACAAAATTTGAACCAACAAAAGATAAGGTCTCATGCTAAAGTTTCTTTACCAACCTATGAGGAATTCAGACTATTTCATGGTACAATAATTTTGAAGAAGATTGGTTAAGGAATTAAATCGAGAGATTATGAATTAAATCCTCAACCTTCAATTAATACACACAACCACAACAGTACGAAAGGAAAAAGAATACAACAACACATGGTATGATCACATATATGCAGAGAAGTCAAGCAAACGAAGTCATTGTAACGGCCCAGAACTTCAAAAAGGGCAAAAATGTAAATTCGAAAAAGATTTGTATAAAAATGAC
The DNA here is from genome assembly GCA_032719365.1 of Prinsepia uniflora. NCBI lineage: Eukaryota > Viridiplantae > Streptophyta > Magnoliopsida > Rosales > Rosaceae > Prinsepia > Prinsepia uniflora. Next base: position 47,862,419 of record CM064872.1, on the reverse strand, counting down.
GATTTTGCCCTTGTGAATAGTGTGATCGAACGTTGACTTTTTGTTTGGCGGGTCGAACAGACGTTGGCCGATGACTGTGACGTAGTTCAGGATGTCACGAGTCCGTAGACAGATGGCACATCTGATTTCGACAATTGAGGAAGAAGTTATGATGTTCATAAGGTCGAGGGTATTTTGGTAATTTGGTTAAAAGGGAAAAATTTGTTGACTTTTTACATGACAAGTATTCTTCACGCAATTCAAGGACTGTTAGGTAGGTCTTGATTCTCTGAGTACAACGACAGGCAGCACGCCGTCATCGGACGTCAGGCGGTTTAATTACGGTTCTAATTATGTGAGGGGTAAAATGGTAATTTGGACATTAAAGGGCAAAATGGTTTTTTGGCAACTTTAATCAGATGAGGACACCTGGGCTGGGAGGATTGGATATTTTGAGATGAGGACCATAAGATTGAGGACATCTGTCCCCCCTCTAGTGGCTTCTAGCCAACTCTCACCGTTATTGTTTTTAAAAGGCTGAAATCGATTAAAGAGAGAAAAACAGAGACATTGAACAATCGACCATTTATCATTTGAGTGAGTGTGTGTGAGCTCAGAGGTAGTGAGTGAGAGATCAGGGGCTTGTTGTGACCTCTTGTAAGTGTATATTCGTGAAGGACTAAGGGAAGAGTGGTTGTTAGAAGTGAGAAACCCAGAGACAAAAGAGGGTTAATCGTGAACTGTCGTGAGCTCAATCAATCAAACCAATCTAAAACTGGTCTTAGGTGGTGTTCAGTGAGCAGAAAGGAACCTAAGACGTTGAGAAACCACGGTGGAAGCCACGGCGGAGGACTGGGAGCAGGTATGGTATCTCGGTTGCCCTGTTTTTCCTGAAATAGTTCAAATGGAAATCTATAGTTTTAGGGAATGGTTGAGTGACTCTAATGACCCTTGCAGTCGTAGAAGGTTACTACTGAACCTAGGGAGTTGAAACCGTGACCGGAGAGACTCGTGGTGGCCGAGAACAGAGGGATGGAAAATTCAGAGTTTTGGTTCGACTTTGAAAGGTATGAAATAGGATTCATTTATGTGTTTTAATTAGTTAGATCAAACCTAAATATAAGGACGAAGCTAATAGTGAAGAGAGGATCGAGAATGGACTGGAAATGGGTGAAAACCTGCCTCGCCGGCTCAGTTGGGCCGGTCTGAACCGGGCTGGCGGGAGATAGACGACGATGAACAGTGTCGCGCATGGCTCCCACATGCAGCCTCTTTGGGCGGCGCGTAAGTGCGCGTGAGGGCGTGTGGGGCCTCTTTCGAGAATATGGTTTCTGTTATGCTTTTGATGATGATTTCATATGGATGATTTTTGTTTATACGTATTCTATTTTGCTAACAATTGGTGGATATGATTCGAGATTTGGAAGTGAAATTCGGGCATGAGTCCCATTTCGATCAAATACAATTTCGGTTTTCGATTTTCAAAGATTTCAAGTTTGGTTTTGGCTTTCAGATTTCAATGGATTTCCTATGCTTGAAAAATGGTTTTGGGTTTAAAGATCCGTTGAAAAATGGTTTTGGGTTTAAAGACCCGTTGAAAAATGGTTTTGGGTTTAAAGACCCGGAAAAAGGAAAATGGCTGGATCTGGTTTTGAGTTGAAAGACTCGGTTGATTAATGAAGGGGGAAGGCCCTGGATTGAGATGTTTTGAGTTTAAAAACTCGGTATATGTTTTGATTTTAAAGACTCGATTATTGTGATATCCCCCGAGGTCTGTTGATTGTGTTTTGAGTTTAAAGACTCGTTGATATCCCGAGAAGGTCTGATTATGCGCATGGTTTTGAGTTTAAAGATTCGGGCGCACTTGAGATCCATCAACTTGCTTGATTGATGTTTTTCACTGGTTTTCAAATGTTTTGGGCTGTGACCCAGATGATTTGGTTCTTACGGATTTTGGGCCGAGTGCCTGAACTTTGGTTTTGATTTCTGGTGATTTCCACATTTATTTTCATATCTTTTATATTATTGTTTCCCGATACTTGGTTTTGCAAGTATGTTTTAAAACGGAGGGTGAACCCTGGTTTATTACGCAAACTGTTTTATCACTCTTATTTTTAGTCCACTCACGCTTTTAATGTTTTTAACACCCTCTAGGTCGTGGTGCTATCGTTGGGGCTAACGTTGAGGCAGAGGTAGAGGCATAAAGTTTTCCCGTTGCGCATGTAGTCAGCTCACAGTAGGATTTTTAATCTTATCTTGTACTGTTAACTATGCTCTGTGCTACTGTTGAATAGTTGTATTGTACCTTCTCCCTGGCCTGATAATGTATGTTTTCGCGATTTTACGGTCATTTTGGTCTTTTTCCTTTTGGTTGTCAGACGGGAGCAGGGTTCGTCCCGATTATCGAGGTGATAATCGGGGTGGGTCCTGTCAGTCATGATGTTTTAGAGATGAGCCTACGTAATTAAAACATTGCCCTTTTTAATTGCTTCTTCACAGTTCATAAATTTAAGTGTCAGGAATTGTAATTGCATCTTCACAGTCTTTTCTCTGTTCTTGTTTAGTTATCGGAACAACTCTAGGCATAGGAGGGCATGTGTGAAACATGAAATACATGCAAGAGAAAATATTATCATGTTGAATCTTATTTCTTTATACTCATCTGTTGTGTACGAAACATGAATGTTATCTATATTGGTTTAAGTTGCATCATATTATCTCATTCTTGTGTTTTAGGTTTGGTCCTAAAGTCTCAACTCCTTTTATCTATTTGGAAAGAAAAATATGCAAAAGAAAAGTAATATGCCATCCCTAATTGTTTGCCTTTTCAAGTTTCTTCACAGCTATTTCAGACTTTTAAAACATAAACTTGAGGTGAAGGTTGCAATGAATGACAACCCCTTTAACTATAACTCAATGTAGAAAATTAAATAGGTTGTAAGACATGCTTTGTAGCCAAGGACTCCAGCCAAATGTGCTTGTTCATGTTGAAGTTTGGTAAGCTGAATGAGGAACAATTTACCAGGAAAGAATAAAGGATGAACACATAGAAAATCCCCATGTTCAATATCTAGAAGATTCTCTACATCTAGGGGATGAACACATATAAAATCCCCATGTAAGCATAATCTACAAAATCAAATCCATGGATTGAATTCATTCGACCAATCAAAGTTAGAAAGAAATAAACGCTGGTATGATAAAACAAGTAGAAAATCCTCAATTCAAAAAAAAACCCTAATTTCAAGATCAATTTTCCAAGAAGAAAACTAATTAATGAAAGAGCCATTTATAAAAGGGAAACAAACCTTCTGAGTCATCGATGTCGTGCTTCTCCTTTCACCGTCTTATTGAAGACGACGACCGTTCATTCACAGTGGTTTGTTCTCGATCAATGAAGAGGCAGACATTTTAAAGATGGCTTGATTATTGAACCTCTCAATTGAATGTCTATGGTCACTGTGGTCTGATACTTCGATCTCCTTTCGTTATTGCTATAGTGGTGTTCAATTCGATCCCTTCGATAACAGTGACTCTCGGTTTCCCCTGTCTGTTTTTTTTAAATGATGAACAGTGACTCACAGTTTTTCCTTCTCAAAACTTCAATTACCGCCTTCACTACTTTACAAATTTTTATTTCCCCCTCCTCCTAAGGACTCTAATAGATAACACTAAATCAAAAAGTGCTGTCTATTAGTTCCCAAAATAGTGAAAAAAAATAAGGCAATTAACATTTGTACAGGACCATAGATGACAATTTTAACCAAAACTGTCATCTTTGAGAATAACTATCATCTAATTAGTCTTATCTATGGCTGGGAGATAAGAACACATATTGCTTGATTTCCCCATTGATTTAACCTCGTGGATACAACTGTTTAGGGAAGCCTATTTGGGTTGGGCGACTCCAGCCCCTACAAGTGTAAAACTATAAGAAAAGTATATGTTTTCTGGTGCAAAAAAAGAAGAAAATAATGGTTTTTGAGATATGTGCTATTGTTGCACTCTTGTGAGTGGTGTGGATGGAGACTGGAGAGGAATGGAAGAATTTTTGAGGGAGCAAGGGATGAGGTGGCGGATCTTCCATGGAATTGATTTTTTTTTGTAAGTATATCTTGGGATATGTTCGGAATTTAGGGATATTCTCTTCAAGTTTTACTGAATTCACCTGTATACTATATTTTTGTTGATCTGCAACTTGTATCTTTGTTTCTTACATATGCTTGTATGTGTTTATCCAAATTTTTCTAGCTAGACCACTAGACATCTTGTCCTCTGTATTGTTTTGTTCGAACTATCTTTCAGGGTGCAAAGCTTCAATTTTATTCTACCCTCCCTTCCCAGATGTGTTCTCCCTTTGCCACACCACTTCCTCACATTCCTGCTTTGTCGACACGCCCCTGGCGCCTTCAATTCTACAACAAAATGCACCGCCAACTCTTCTCACAGTAAACCCACAGCTTCTCCACCTTCATTTTTCTTCCCTACTTCTCTCTCAACACGTAGGACACTCATCCATGGATTGGAGTCTCCATCCAACCTTTCATGTTTGGGGAATTTGAAGAGTAAGGTTTTGGGTTTTAGGTTATTGAGTTAGATTTGGTGAGTTAATTAGTTCACATGTTTCTTTTTTTGGAAGGCTTGATGAGGAAGATGATTTTACTGTTAGCTTCGGGTACTTTTTTCAGGTAAAGGTTTTATCTTTTGTAGTAATTAAATTTTGATTTAAACTTTTTAATAGTTTGGTGTAAAATTTCTTCCATTTACTATTGACGATTTACTGTTCAACGATGAACGAATCTTTCCTATTTATATTAAATAGAAAAAGCTCTATGTGCATCGATCAAAACTACCGTTTGAGTGCCTTCAGTTTTTATTGGCCGCATATATAGATTTCGAAAAACTTTTGAAATTGGATTAATAAGTTGGTTAAGAGAGTTATGTTTGTTAACTGATTTTAATCAATCCAGGGCAGCGTACTGGAAGTTCAGACTCTGTAGATGAAGGAGAAATTGCTATATTACAAAGTTTAAGTAAGCAAAGGTAAGTTGGCTCTTGAATTTGTAGTCTGTGAAGTAATGTGTTTGAATTGGGTCCAAGACCACGTTGGTATTGTTCTTTTGGCCCTCATTAAATTCAATAAAGATGTTTTCTTTTGTAATGATTGTAGAAGCCAGTTTTTGTTTGGAATGTTTTACTGTTAAGCCTATTGTACTTTTTTACTGATTGGATTGGTAGTAGACTAGATACAAAATAATTGATCAATTGTAAGTAAAGGAAATAATTTGGGGTCAAAATTGTTTAAAATCATGCTTCAATAAATTGTGGTCGTTGATGATGCATGGTTGAATCTAGCATAAAAGGCCACTTTCTAGCTCTCCGTCACGTTAGACTCCTTGGAGGCATCAATCCATCATCCTTTAGACGTATTCAACATGTAGTATGTCTCGATGAGGGGGAGAGTTACGTCGAGTCAAGTGGCACCAACTTCCTCGAGTAACCAATGTCGAAGTGTGTTAGCATATTGGTGAGTACGTCTCATCATCCTCGCTATAGTAACTAGAACATCTAGAGCCCTCGTTGATTTGTCCAGTTGTGCAGGCTTGTGCAATGTGGGAGGTTGCATGATGACGTTGGCTCTTATGTTGTATTCATCGTGTGATAGTGCTTTGACGTGCCTCTCGAGTTGTTCATGGGTTGATGGCGTTGGGTGATGTTGGCTTCTTATTCCGTGAGTGCAACTTTTTCTCCAGAATCATTCAGTAATGCATCTCGATAAATTTTCCAATGACGGACGTGCTCCTTGTTAGTGTGCCATAATACGATGCATCTCCTAGTAGCATCAGATATTCTGAGGTCTCCCAGTAGACGTTGTAGGAGCTCTAATTAGCTTGGTCTTGGTTGCTTAGATGTTCTACTTGCTGTGACAAGTCAACATGAGGACATGAATGTTGTAGCACCGACGCATGTGGCGTGGAGTATTTGGACTTACGCTACAAGCTCTAATAGCGAGGTGTGCAGGGCTTTGGGAGTTATGTCTCGAGCTCTAATAGCGAGGTTTTATGTCACGTTCTCCACGACCTTGAGTGCATCTTTGTGTAGTGCATGTTGTGCGAAGTGTTGGGACTTAAGCCTCAAGCTCTAGTGGGAATATGTCACGCCGCGTTCTTCATGGGCTTGAGTGCTACCTTGTGCAGTGCACGTCGTGCAAAGCATTAGGACTTATGCCTCGAGCTTTTATGACAGGGTGTTATGTCGCAGAAATGGATAGTTTTCGGGAGTACACAGGTACTGAGTGGCTTTGACATAGCATGGGCATCATAACTGTAACAACCCGAACCATATTTAATTTGTAATTTCGGAAATTTAATGTAAAATGACCGTTTTGCCCCTGGTGGGGGGGAGGGAAATGTTAACTTTTGACTCGGGTTATCTCTTGAACATTGACCAATGATCGTGATGTAGATCGGGACGTCACGAGTCCGTAGATAGGCGGCACGTCAAAATCGGACGTCGGATAAAAAAGTTATGATCACAGAAGTGAAATCGAAACTACTTATGATTTCTGAGATTTTAAAAAAATTATCTGATTTGATTGGTTGAAATATCTGGTGGGACCCTTGGATGCCCATTCCCCCGTGCTTTTGGATCTGATTTAGGATTCATTTCCTCATCATTCTTATTTTCTTTTTTGTTTTCCTTGCACCCAAACATACAAAACACAAAAAACATAACACCACTCAACCTTCACAAACTTACATCTCTCATCGGAGGCGGTGAGACAAGAGGAACATGGAAGGACGACGGCGCGACCTGAGCAAGACGGAGGTAAGAACCCAAAACCTTTTTTAACCCAAAATTGGAAAATCGATTTTTGACGATTGTTGAGGGTTCCTGATGACTCTAACCTATTCTTAGGACCAGTACGCCCTTGTAGGGATTGATTTCGAGAGTAGTGGTGGCTGGAGACGACGGGAAACAGGGAAGGACGATCACGGCTACTGTTCATCCATAGAAAGGTAATTTCTAGTTAGTTTTTCATGATTTTGAGTCAATAGGTCTGTTTCTAGGGCATAGACGATCGTATAGGGACAAGAATGGATAAAACGGTGCAGAAATGAGGCTTTTAGAGCAGAGCCAAGTTCGCGGTTCTGCGCAACCCGGTTCAGACAAATGGGTTTGAACTGCAAGAGGTAGGGGGTGATGACATCAACATGTCAGACTGTTAGGCTAGGTGGCCTAGTAAGGAGTCGACACGTGTCACTATTAGTGCCCAGTAAGCACTGACATGTCAATGATGTGGACCAACTGGATGTTGACACGTCGCACCTGTCAGAATGACGTCATCAGTGACGTTAGCGTTGACTTTGACCGTTGACTGTTGACCGTTGACCGTTGGCCATTGACTTTGACCGTTGACCAAGACATCAGCGTTGACTTTTTGACTAGCACATTTGACAAGCGCATGGGGGCGCGTGGGCATGAATCTCGAGGTGGGACCAGTGTTATTCTAAAGGTTTCGACGATTCAGAACCGATTGTGGTGGTTTCGGGTCAATCAGAGATTGTTTGATATGTAAAATTAGGGTTTAAAGCCTCAGGAAACATGTTCGGGATGGGTTCCCGAGCTGGGACTGTTCAAGGGTTTTATGTATGAACTTATAGAGTCTGTTAGTGACCTTTGGATATGTTTTGGATAGGCCAGAGAATGTGACTTAGCTTCGGAACAGGTTTAGATGGTTCGATTTCACAGCTAAGACCGTGTTTGAGTGGGCTTTTGATTTCTAAATGGATTGCATGCATAACTGTTTTCACTATATTTCTATATGATTGGATTTGGATTACTCTGGTTATTATTCGTGGATGGTTTATACGTATTACGTTGTTTTGGGCATGAGACCCGTCTAGATATTATAATGATTGGTTTTGGAGTAAAACAGGGATTTCATTGGTTCATACTATTGTACTGTACATAACGACCTTTTGGATTACTGTCTCCTCCAGACACTCAGTACCCTGGAGTAGTCACGTCGCATTGCTTGAGAGGTGCTGCTCTACATGAGAAACTATAGAAGGGCTCAGGATCAGGATTGCTATTGGTATACCCCGGGCAGCGATCTGGGAATACCTGGACACTAGTGGACCCAGGGGAGTACTCGGGATTGAGACCTCGGGTGGAATGCGTAGCCTTATGACCGTGACATTATTGGACATTTAAGACATCAGACATCTGGGATGTCGGGGTTGGGATATACGGTGTTTTATTATGATGGTTATATATGTATTATATTGTATGAGATTATATGCGTTTACGATTCAGATATTATTATCTTTGTTTTGACTAGAATGCATGCATGTTTGAAAACGGAGGGGTAAAACGTTATTTATTATCTTATAAATGATTTTGAACTGTTGTTTATTTTCAGCCCACTCACACTTTCATTTTTTTCTTGACCCCTCTAGGCCGTGACACCGAGGTATAGGTGGATCCGGAGGCCGAGGCATAGTTGTTATCGTTGCACACCTGAAATCCCATTTTGGGTAGGTTGAGCACTCTTATCTGACATTTGTGCTCACATTCGGTTATGTATTATCCCTAGTTTGACAATGTAGAACCCAACTTTGTTTATGCTTAGTTTTATTTCAATATTAAAACCCATTAAGGATATTTTCGGCACTCTCTAGGGTTATTGTCAAACAGGAGCAGGGCACATCCCCAGGTGGTCCCAGGGGGATCGGGATGGGTCTTGTCAGAGTGGTATCAGAGCGGAGCACTAGGATAGCGGTCTGTACTTTCTACAATAAGCTTTATATGTCAAACTAATCTTTGCCTCTTAACAATGGATCATTCCTTCGAGACGTGAACCTCATGTACAAACTGAGGAAGAGATAGCGAGAGAGATGGAGAGTGCGAGTATTGAACGAGCCTAACATGGGGTGCTACGATTTTCAGTGGGGGAGCAGACCCCGATGAGGCTCATTTGTGGATCATTAGATGGGAGCAGATCTTTTATTGTGATGCATTGTCCTTCTGAGGAGCGTGTACTATTGGCTACCTTTCTGCTTGATGATGATGCTTACCAGTGGTGGTATACACTGGAGATGATAGGCTGGAGTGCCAGCACTAGAACCTGGGAGGTATTCAGGGAGCGGCTCTTAGACCAGTACTATCCATGATCACTCAAGGATTCTTGTGAGACTGAGTTTCTACATCTCCAGCAAGGGAGCCAGACTGTGACGGAGTATGAGCAGAGTTTCCTGATGTTGTCTCAATTTGCTTCCGCTTATGTGAGGACCGAAGCGGATAACTATAGCCGCTTTGAGCAGGGAATAAGGGGGGATATCTGTGCTATAGTTACGACATCGACTCACACCACCCTAAGAGATTTGACAGACGTAGCAGTGTGAGTGGAGGCCAGTTTGTCGGCACAGCAGTAGACTTCTATTGAGTGGGGACGCCGGGATGGTCCGTATCTTGGAGTTTCGAACCATGGGGGTTCGTAAGGAGGACATTATTGAGGAAGATAATCCTCTCTAGGCCGAGGACGGGTTGGAAGATATGGGAGTCCTCAGAGATCAGGACCGAGGTCGAGTTACAGGCCACAACAGACGGCTACGAGTGGTACTTCAGTGAGCTTTTTAGGGTCGATAGGAATGTCTTGCTTTGCTTGTGGGGAGTCTAGACATTATGCTAGGGAGTGCCCATTGCTATAGGCTGGTGGAAGTGGGGCTGGTCAGAGCTTAGTGGGACCTGGGCAGAACACAACTACTACTTCAGATGCCACATGTAAGACCCATGTCCTGGAGGGAACGGTGAACAATCCCACATTCCTGCGAGGGTGAATAGTCTGAGAGAGGATGGTGGTGTTCCTTAAAGGTGTAGGCACACACCTATCTAGCACTAGGCCTTTTGGGAGCTCAAGTGGCTTTGGGGGGGATTGGAACTCCAAAGTTAAGCGAGTTGAGGCTGGTGCAATTCAATGATGGGTGACCCCCTGGGAAGTTGCACCATGAGCTCCCGAAAACAAACCGTGAGGGAGAGGCCCAAAGCGGACAATATGGTGCTAGATGAGTTGGGTATTGACCGAGGAGGGTCGGGTCCTGACAATTTGGTATCAGAGCCAGACCCCGACCGGGAAGTGTGCCAGCGAGGACACTGGGCCCTAAGGGGGGTGGATTGTAAGACCCGTGTCCTGGAAGGAACGGTGAAAAATCCCACATTCCTGCGAGGGGGAATGGTCTGGGAGAGGATGGTGGTGTGCCTTAAAGGTGTAGGCACACCTATCTAACACTAGGCCTTTTGGGAGCTCAAGTGGCTTTGGGGGGGGGGGATTGGAACCCCAAAGTTAAGTGAGTTGAGGCTGGTGCAATTCCATGATGGGTGACCCCCTGGGAAGTTGCACCATGAGCTCCCGAAAACAAAACCGTGAGGGCGAGGCCCGAAGCGGACAATATGGTGCTAGATGAGTCGGGTCTTGACCGAGGAGGGTCGGATCCTGACAGGTGGCAGAGGCCATGATGGAGTTAGAGGACGAGGACATGGTTGGCAGAAGGGACCACAGGCCAGAGTTTTTGCAGTTACCCAGCAGCAAGCCACAGCAGCATCGGGTATTGTTACCGGTACACTCACTATTTTTGATATTGTTGTTCGTGTTTTGATGGACCCCGGAGCTACGCATTCCTTTATTTCACGGAGTTGTGCTGGTATGTTGGATCTTGAGGTGTCGGCACTACATAGCAAGCTGGGTGTCAGTACACCGATGAGGGTTATCTACATAGTGAACCAAGTGATGAAGGGTTGTCCAGTGAAAGTAGGAGATTTGAAATTGACTACGGATCAGATTATCATGGACTTGCATGATTTCGACACCATACTTGGGATGGATTGGTTATCAGATCACGGTTTGATTATTGACTGTTGTAGTACGCTAGTGACCTTGTGGAGTCCAAGTCTACCAAAGGTGACATTCCAAGGAGAGCGGGGAGTCTCACCACCTGAGGTAATTTCTGCTCTTACAGTTACCAAGTTACTACGGAAGGGTTTTCAGGGTTATTTGGCTTATGTCGTGGAGACACGTGATGTTCTGTTGAGGACCGAGGACATACTGGTGGTATAGGAGTTTCCAGATGTATTTCTGGAGGACTTACCGGGTTTACCATCGCATCTGGAGGTTGAGTTCACAATTGAACTACTCCCCGGGACACGACCGATATCTCAGGCGCCTTATCGTATGGCACCAGCTGAGTTACGGGAACGAAAGGTTCAACTGCAGGAGTTGGTTGGTCTGGGATTCATCCAACCTAGTACTTCAGCGAGGGGAACACCGGTGTTGTTTTTCAAAAAGAAGGAAGGAAGTTTACGGTTATGTGTAGACTATCGGTAGCTTAACAAGGTGACGGTAAGGAACAAGTATCCCTTACCACGGATTAATGATTTGTTCGATCAGCTGCAGGGAGCAAGGTATTTTCCTAAGATTGATATTCGATTAGGATACCATTAGCTGAGAATTGCAGAGGAGGATGTTCCGAAGACTGCTTTTCGGACGAGATATGGACATTATGAATTCCTGGTAATGCCATTTGGGATGACGAATGCACCAGTTGCATTCATGGATCTGATGAACGGCGTGTTCAGAGCGTACTTGGACAAGTTTGTGATCGTATTCATCGACGACATCTTAGTTTATTTGAGGAGTGCTAGAGCGCACGAGAAACATTTGAGATTAGTGTTGAGCAGGCTAAGGAAGAACCAGTTGTTTGCTAAGTTGAGCAAGTGTCAGTTCTGGTTGAACAGTATTGGTTTTCTGGGTCATATTATCTCAGCAGAGGAGATTAATGTGAACCACCAGAAGATGGAAGCTATAACTAACTGGGAGATTCTAAGGACGGTTATCGAGGTTCATAACTTCGTGGGATTGGCAGGATACCGCCAGTGATTTGTAGAGGGTTTCTCTACCATCGCTGCTCCTTTGACCCGATTGACCTAGAAAGGGGTTCAGTTTCATTGGGATGAACGATGTGAGCATAGTTTCCAAGAGTTTAAAAGACGATTGACTACTGTGCCAGTTCTTTCACTTCCAGATAATGGTGGGGAGTTCGAGGTGTACAGCGATGCATCATTACAGGGTTTGTGTTGTGTACTGATATAGCACATAAGAGTAATTACTTACGCCTGACGATAGCTAAAGCCACATGAGTTGAACTATCCCACTCATTATTTGGAGTTGGTGGGAGTGGTACATGCCTTAAAGATTTGGAGGCACTATCTATATGGGGATACTTGCAGGATCTTCACCGACCACCAGAGTTTAAAACACTTGTTTATGCAGAGGAAACTGAATCTGAGGCAGATACGGTGGTTGGAATTGATTAAGGACTACGACTGCACAATCGAGTATCATCTGAGAACAGCTAACGTGGTAGCGGATGCTCTGATTAGGAAGTCAGCGGGTTCGGTTGTACACTTGAGGATAGTGTATCTACCATTGTTAGTAAAACTCCGGAAGGCTGGAGTCATGCTTTGATTGGATAATAAGGGATCCTACATTGTGTATTTATCAGATTTTAGTTGAAGCGGGTGACCGAGAGGATTTTACAATCACAGAAGATCGAGCTTTGTTGAAGCAGGGTCATATGTGTGTGCCTGCAGTGGTAGAGTTAAGAACGGAGATTTTGGAGGAGGCCCATAGTTCAGCCTATGCTATGCATCCAGGAAGGACGAAGGTGTATCGTACCCTTAGGGATTATTATTGGTAGTGACAGGACCCATCCCCGAAGGACATAGATACCCGTGCTCGGTCCTGTTTCCGTCTAACAAGTCAACTGAAGTTCCGAAATTACCCTCAGACTTGCCAAACAAGGGATAACCGCACCTGTGCCCACTCATGCCTCCACCTCTCGATCAAACTCGATCATCGCACCACGACATGCAGGGTCAATAAAACAAAAAAGGTGTGAGTGGACAAAACAAAGTTTTACAAATACATTTATCAAAATACATCCTTACCCTCCAGTTTCACAAACATGCAAGCATATCATAAAACCTCAGTTTCACAAACATGCAAGCATATCATAAAACATGAGTCATAGTGTGAAATAAATCAAGTATGAATAGTGGACCAATAAAATCAAGACATGTTTTCCCATGGTCCATAAAACTCACATTCATCAAATCAGTGCACGATAAAAAGTATATGGACACAAATATCAGTAAATCATAATACCACCAATCCTCAATATCCAATCTAAATATCCAAGTAACCCGTCACGATATCAATGCAACACATGCAAACTCGGGTGTCTCGTGTCCGAGTACCTCCCCAGGATCTACGACGTCTGGGGTGATATCATCTCCAGGATCTACGACATCTGGAGGATATCATCATAATCTCACACTCCTGAGACTGAGCCTCCCTCAGAGCTACTCATCTCCAGGTAGTAGATTGTGACCACTCCAGGATCTACGATGTCTAAAGGAGACTATCAAATCACAGAATATGGTATATGTGGAACAGTCACCAAATCCAGTAATCTCATTTTAAAACCATTCATGTCTCAAATCAAATCAAAAACATTTCAACAGGGCCTCTGCCCGAAACATAACTTTCACAAAGCAAATTCCACAAATCCATCATAAAACAGTGTCCATAATTTACTTTATAAATCAAAATCATCAAGTTCATCATATTCACATGTGACTCGAAATACGAGTCAAAATCACTATCCAACTGGGTCTCAAGCCCAAAATATCATTTTCACGCAAATCCGTGCAATCGCAACCTCAGTTGCCACTTTCACGTAAATCCATAAAAGATAGCCAAAAGCATTACAAATCCATCAAATCATTTCCCGACTCATAATCCGAGTCAAAACCAATCTCAAATCCCGGGCCTTCGCCCAAAATAGCAATTTCACAATTTTCACAAAAATCGTGCCCAAAATCATATAAAACAATATAATATTCCCAAAATCCGGAAATCATCATATCGAAACATTAATCACGCCAAATCATTTCAAATCATATCATAAAGAATTTAAAACATATATGCATGCATTCTGGGTAGAAAACAAAAGTCCACTCATACACCGTCCATATCGCTCGCTTTCCGAGCTACACATTTTTCCGTAAATTCTGAAAGTCACCATTCCTATCCAAAATCATTATCAAGGGTCACTAACATCTCAATATACCTCATATAATTTTTCCCAATTTTTCTGGGGTTGAAATACGTATTTTAAACGTATATTAAAACTTCGGATACACAGAACATTATCAAAACAATATCCAATTTCCTCAAAACCAGTGCCAAAATGTTTGTTACATTAAAAGGAACAAAAGTCATGTTGACCTCAGCTTGGCATTCCCGCTCACGCGCCACCACGCGCCGCAGCAAGAAGTGTGTCAGCGAGGCGTTGGGCCCTAAGGGGGGTGGATTGTAAGACCCGTGTCCTGTAGTGAACGGTGAACAATCCCACATTCCTGCGAGGGGGGAATGGTCTGGGAAAGGAATGGTGGTGTTCTTTAAAGGTGTAGGCACACACCTATCTAGCACAAGGCCTTTTGGGAGCTCAAGTGGCTTTGGGGGGGGGGGGGATTGGAACCCCAAAGTTAAGCGAGTTGAGGCTGGTGCAATTCCATGATGGGTGACCCCCTGGGAAGTTGCACCGTGAGCTCCCGAAAACAAAACTGTGAGGGCAAGGGCAAGGAGGCCCAAAGTGGATAATATCGTGCTAGATGAGTCAAGTCCTGGTCGAGGAGGGTCGAGTCCTGACAGGTGGACTATAATGAAGAAAGATATCGCTGAATTTTTCAGCAGGTTAAGGCAGAACGACAGAGAGCGTATGGTGCTATGCAGCCATTTTTGATTCCTGAGTGGAAGTGGGATCACATCACATTGGATTTCGTATTCAAACTTCCGAGGACACGTAGTGGTTATGATGGAGTTTGGGTGATTATGGACAAACTAACAAAATTAGCACATTTTCTATTTGTACGTGAGACGTTTAAACCGAACCGACTGACACATTTGTTCGTAAATGAGATCATCAGGCTACATGCTACTCCAGAGTCTATAGTATCAGATCGAAATCCGAGGTTTACTTCGAGATTTTGGCGGAGTCTACAGAAAGCTCTTGGAACAAACCTACACTTCAGCACGACCTTTCATCCGCAGACAGACGGTCAGTCTGAGAGGACTATTCAGACATTGGATGACATGATGAGAGCTTGTGTACTGCAGTTTTAGGATTCATAGGATATGTTATTGCCTTTGATGTAGTTTACATACAACAACAGTTATCAGGCGAGTATTGGGATGGCACCTGATGAGGCACTGTATGGTCGGCAGTGCATAACGCTTGTTTGTTGGATTGAGGTAGGCGAGAAGGCAGTTTTGATGCCTGATCTTATGGATATGACCTAAGAGAGGGTCCAGATTATCAAGGAAAGATTGAAGGCAGCACAGGATTTCCAGAAGAATTACGCTGATCGACGGATCAGGGATCTAGAATTCGCAGTTGGAGATTGGGTTTTATTGAAATTATCTTCTTGGAAGGGAATTGTTCGATTTGGTCGACGTGGGAAGCTGATTCCCCATTACATTGGACCATATGACATTATTGAGAGTATTGGTTTGGTAGCGTACCGGTTGGCTTTACCTTAAGAACTTGCCTGAGTGCATGATGTGTTTCATGTATCAATGATTCAGAAGTATGTGCATGAGGAATCACATGACTTACCAGAACAACCGCTAGAAATTAGGACCGACTTGAGCTTTGAAGAGCAACCAGTATAGATTCTGGATCGGAAGGACAAGGTTTTAAGGTAAAGACGATTCCTTTGGTGAAGGTATTGTGGAGGAATCATGACGTGGAAGAAGCCACATGAGAGCCAGAGGCCTAGATGAGAGAACAGTATTCACATCTATTTGTGTGAATTTTGAGAAATTTTTTTTGTAAGGTGGGTAGATTGTAACAACCCGAATCATGTTTAATTTATAATTTTGGAAATTTAATGTAAAATGACTGTTTTGCCCCTAGTGGGGGGAAAATATTAACTTTTGACTAGGGTTATCTTTTGAACTTTGACCAATGAACGTGATCTAGATCGGGACGTCACGAGTTCGTAGACAAGCGGCACGTCGAAATCGAACGTCTGACAAACAAGTTATCGTCACGGAAGCGAAATTGCACTATTCATGATTTCTGAGATTTTAAACAAATGGCCTAATTTTATTGGTTGAAATATCTGGTGGGACCCTTGGATGAGTGACAAGTGTCACTCATCCCATTGGCCCATTCCCCCATGCTTTTGGATCTAATTTAGGGTACATTTCCTCATCCTTCTTCATATTTCCTTCTTGTTTTCCTTGCACCCAAACATACAAAACACAAACAACATCACATCACCCAACCTTCACAAACCTGCATCTCTCATCTAAGGTGGTGAGACAAGAGGAACATGGAAGAACGATGGCGACGGCCTGAGCACGGCGGAGGTAAGAACCCGAAACCGTTTTTGACCCGAAATTGGAAAATCAATTTTTGACGATTGTTGAGGGTTCCTGATGACTCTGACCTGTTCTTAGGACCAGTACGACCTTGTAGGGATTGATTTCAAGAGTAGTGGTGGCTGGAGACAACGGGAAATGGGGAAAGAAGATCACGGCTCTTGATCATCCATAGACAGGTAATTTCTAGTTACTTTTTCATGATTTTGAGTGGATAGGTCTGTTTCTGGGGCATAGATGATCGTATAAGGACAAGAATGAATCAAAATGGTGCAGAAATGAGGCTTTTAGAGCCGTGTTAAGGGCGCGGGTGTGCGCGACCCGGTTTAGAAAAAAAGGGTCTGACCCGCGAGAGGTAAGGCACGATGACATCAGCATGCTGACGTCGTCATGTCAAACTATCAAGCCAGGTCACCTAGTGAGGATTCAACATGTGTCACTGTCAGTGCCTAGTCGACACTGACATGTCAGTGACATGGACTAATCATATGGTGCCACGTGTCACTTATATGTCAGTGATGTGGACTAACCAACAGCTAACACGTGGCACCTGTCAAGATGACGTTATATTGACATCAACAGTGACGTTAGCGTTAACTTTGATCGTTGACCATTGACTGTTAACTTTGACTATTGACCATGACATCAACGTTGACAATTTTAACGTTAGCGTTGACTTTCGACCAGCACCTTTGACTTCCACGTGGGGGGCACGTGGGCACAAATCTCGAGGTGGAACTAGCACTATTTTAAAGGTTTTGACTATTCAGATCCAATAGTGATGGTTTCGGGTCGATCGAAGATCGTTTGATAAGTTAAATTGGGATTTAAAAGCCTCGAGAAACTTGTTCGGGACACATTCCCAGGCTGGGACTGTTCAAGGGTTTTACGTATGAACTTATAGTGTCTGTTAGTGACCTTTGGATACATTTTGGATAGACCAGAGACTGTGACTTTTCTTCGGAATAGGTTTAGACGGTTCGATTACACAGCGAGAACCATGTGTGAATAGGCTTTTAATTGCTAAATGGATTGCATGCATAACTGGTTTCACTGTATTACTATATGATTGGATTGGATTACTCTGAGTATTATTCATTGGTGGTTTATACGGATTACATTGTTTTGGGCATGAGACCCGTCTGGATATTATAGTGATTGGCTTTGGAGTAAAATAGGGATTTCATTGGTTCATACTATTACACTGTACATACGGACCTTTTGGATTACTGTCTCCTCCAGACACTCGGTACCCTGCAATAGTCATGACGCATTGCCTGAGAGGGGCCGCTCTACGTGAGAAACCGTAGAGGTGCTTAGGATTAGGATTGCTATTGGTATACCCCGGGCAGTGATCCGGGAATACCCGGACACTGGTGTACCTAGGGGAGTACTCACGATTGAGACCCCGGGTGGCACGCGTAGCCTTAGGACCGTGGCATTATTGGACATCTGGGATGCCGGGGTTGGGATATACGTTGCACTATTATGATGGTTATATATGTATTCTATTATATGAGATTATATGATTTTAAGATTAAGATATTATTGTTTGTGTTTTGACTCGAATGCATGCATGTTTGAAAATGGAGGGGTAATCTAATAAATGATTTTGAACTATTGTTTATTTTCGGCTCACTCATACTTTCATTGTTTTCTTGACCCTTCCAGGCCATGACATGAAGGTAGAGGCGGATCTGGAGGCCGAGGCATAGTTGTTATCGTTGCGCACCTGACGACCCGTTTTGTTTAGGTTGAGCACTGTTTTTGTAATCTGACATATGTGCTCACATTCGATTATGTGTTATCCCTAGTCTGACAATGTAGAACCCGACTTTGTTTATGCTTAATTTTATTTTAGTATTAAAACCCGTTAAGGGTATTTTTGGTACTCTTTAGGTTATTGTCAAACGGGAGCAGGGCACATCCCCGAGTGGTCCTAGGGGGATAGGGATGGGTCCTGTCAATAACAGCGGGTTGGCGCCCCTTCTTGCACCGTGGAAAATTCTTGTTTCAAAAAAGGTCGCAGTTCCTATGCAGAGTGTTTTAGTTGGGCCTCTAGAATCCTGTTGAACATGTTGTTGTTATCGTGAGTCGTTGTGATATAGGCAGTGATCCTTTCAGATCGTTTTGTTCTTCATGTTGCTATCATGGATAAAGAATGAAGAATGATGATGTAGTTTTTTGAGAAAACTGGAGAGCATGCATTGAGTATTTGTCAATTCAGCTCTCAATGAAAGCACCAGATTTTGATGCATGAATCGTCCAGAATTGTAGAATTCCTTCTTGATCCCTACACACAATAATAAGAAATAAACGAGATTAAGATTGAAGCTCAATGGGTGATTCAACCAAGAACACTTTGAGGCCTAAGTTAGTTTAATCGAAGTAATAAACCAGCAGAGTATTGGTATTAGTTTTCGAATTACCTTTCGTGGTGAGGTAGGCTCTGTATTTATAGTGAAGCCTTAAGAGTCACCGGAGTGTCTGATTGGTTGAAGGAGATGGTGTTTAATAGGTGATTCTATTGAGAGTAATCACTATTATTAACTATATAAATAATAATAAATAACTCGCGGAGAGATTATTTATTATTGACATTAATCTGATTAATTAATATATTTAATTGATAAATATATTAAATTTATGTGAAGATTGTGTGCTGCCATCATCATCATCTATACCAAGGGTAATATTGAAATTATGAGAATTATGGGCCACATGACAGCTCCACAAGTTTTTTGTGATTTATGGTTCCACAATCTCCCTCCAAATTTTGAATTGGCTACCATTATTATGAAAGACCATAGTTGACTTCAGCCATACCTGTTTACAATTTTTGTGTATATGGTGTTTGTATCTGATGAATTATTGTTCTGGATATTGTAGCTTCTATCACGTTCGCATGATTGAGGTTATGACTGTTGTCTTTTGGCATGAGATGACACATCCCGCTTTGGAAAGTCTGAAAGGACACGAGAAGCGAGGCGTGCTAGCCGACATCTCAGTGGTAACATCCAGATTAGGAAAACCATTTGGATTAAAAACATTGCATTTTATAAAGGTCAGATGAAACTTAACCGGTGAAACCCGGTCACATTTCACCAAACGGTTGAAGCTTAGAGCATGGATAACTAAATTGATGATCATACACTACATACTACCTATAGATACCCGATTACCTCACCAATTCACTTTGAGCCCAATAGTGAATGTCAGAGCAGTATATGTGCCTCCTCGAAGTACGTGCACACTAACGACAACTTGAGGGCTTTAAAACACAAGGGTAAGTGGACCCAGATGCTTACTTAAGTCTAAAATCACAATTTAATAAAACATACTTTAACCCCTCATTTTGATTAAAATCCCAAAATAGTCATAATATACTTGCATGTAATACGAGAAATAATAATATCAATCATTTAATAATAATTTAAATAATACAACTAGATGAGCCATGTAGAAACCATAAAAATACGTCACAATATCAACCCACATCAAATTGCTCATAAGTCGCTCGAGTCTCTCACTAGTAACTAAAATTGAGTATGTATGCTCGGTACGTCGACCACGTGAAAGCTCGGTGCCTTGCACCGTCACCTCATGTCTCCTTGATCTTGGGGAACAAGCTGGCACACTTTAAACTAGTATTACGAGCGACTCAGGTGATCAATCACGCGGAGGCTGGTCTGTGGTTATACAAATGGGTACTAGATACTAGCGACTGCTAAGTGGATTCTAACATCTCAATCTCATCAATGTCTCGGGGACTAATATGCAATGCACATGTGACTCCATGACATACAACTATGCATAGCCATTTTATCGTAGTATACTAGGATAATTGAGTATGCAATATAAACCAATCATCATGATCAATTACCGCATATAACAAGACATGCATGCTCAACAAGTGTCATAAGTGTAATCATCGTAAAACGTGCGAGTATAATCAATATAGAATCAGTTATAGAGAAAGGGGTACACTCACAAACTGGTCGAGGAGTCGAAATCATCTGACGGGTCAAACCGCATAAGCTTGACATAAAACGAGTTAAGCGATATAAAAACGATAAGAAATCTCACTTACAACGAGTAAAGCGATGTAAAAACGGCTCAAACAGACATAAAACGTGCTTAAACGGCCCAAAAACGTCACAAATTAAGCACGTACGCATTTTGGATTATTCCCTAGAATATTCCTTGTCGAATATTCTACTGGAATATTCGTTAGTTGACCATTAAAACTAATAGTTGACTAACGACATTGACGGTTGACCATCAATTGACAATCCTTGCTGGAGCTCCGCCAAAGAAGGCATCTGGACCGTCGCTAGCGCCGCCGCCCACGGTGGGCGGAAATTGGAAACCTCGCCAGAAAATCCAGTTTTTCGGTGAGGCTCAAATCCTTCAAATATATTCTGAATTCAACATACAGAACATGAAACCTTATCTACTCGAAGCAAGGATTTCAAAAATCAATTTTTCGGGTAAAGGAAATACCCCACGTTGTAAGACTCGTGTCCTGTAGGGAACAGTGAACAATCCCACATTCCTGCGAGGGGGAATGATCTGGGATAGGATGATGGTGTGCCTTAAAGGTGTAGGCACACACCTATCTAGCACTAGGCCTTTTGGGGGCTCAAGTGGTTTTGGGGGGGATTGGAACCTCAAAGTTAAGCGAGTTGAGGCTGGTGCAATTTCATGATGGGTGACCCCCTGGGAAGTTGCACCATGAGCTCCCAAAAACAAAACCATGAGGGCGAGGCCCAAAGCAGACAATATGGTGCTAGATGAGTCGGGTCCTGACCGAGAAGGGTCGGGTCCTGACAATTTGGTATCAGAACTAGACCTCGACCGGGAAGTGTGCCAACAAGGTCACTGGGCCCTAAGGGGGGTGGATTGTAAGACCCGTGTCCTGTAGGGAACGATGAACAATCCCACATTCATGCGAGGGGGAATGGTCTGGGAGAGGATGGTGGTGTGCCTTAAAGGTGTAGGCACACACCTATCTAGCACTAGGCCTTTGGGGGCTCAAGTGGTTTTAGGGGGGATTGGAACTCCAAAGTTAAGCGAGTTGAGGCTGGTGCAATTTCATGATGGGTGACCCCCTGGGAAGTTGCACCATGAGCTCCTGAAAACAAAACCGTGAGGGCGAGGCCCAAAGCAAATAATATGGTGTTAGATGACTCGGGTCTTGACCGAGAAGGGTCGGGTCCTGACACACGTGGTCAAAAAATCACTGGGAAGTCGTGACCCTGTATTTTACGGCGAGGTCATCAATGTCGTGTCGTGCTCAAAAACAACATGCAAGTCCACGATTAGTCCTAACCATATGAAATGAAGTAGAGAAATGGAATTAAGGCTCGATAATCTACTTATCAAAGCTTGGGGGGTTGTTGGAAACTTACGGTGGCGCTACAATTTTTCCAGAAACCAGCGAGCTCCGGCCAGTAGCTAAACATGTCCAATCCAACATGCAACCACTTAGAAAGACAATTCTCAACTAGGAGAATCAATTGGTGCATGTTCAAGTTCCAGAGCTTAGCTTGACTGTAACAATTCCTTCGGGTTGTTCTCGGGTCAAAACGGGTCGAGCTCATTTGTTCAGGCCACGACATTTCTCTGGCCTCCCTGATAGGTTGGGTGAGTAAGAAATGTCAAGACTAGGCTGCAACTGCCATCTAGCTTCTGATTCGTGTTGCTTGGGCTGGTTGTCGTCATTAGTGTTCATGGTTCGACGCCGTGAGTAGTGTTCTCCTTGATAGAATCGAAGGAGGGAAACAAAGTTAAGAAGCTGGTGGTGGTGATGGTTGTGTCATCCGAGTTAGTATGACATAGAGCACCCCACCTTAAGACCTATGATCGAAGTGGGTACTCCTCATTGTGGGCAGAGGCATGTACTAGCTTGCAGTTGTGCAGAAAGGACAATGGTGGTTAGTAAGGGTGTCAATTTCTGACACGACTTGAAACCCGCACAAAATTAACCCGAGTCAACCCAACTCGATAAAAATTTGGATCAGTTTCAAGTCAACCCCCTATAACCCATTTATTAAATAGGGGGGTTTCGGGTGTCAGGACCCGTCCCAAATCCTCCCGGGATTAACGCAGGACGCGCCTTATCTCGTCTGACACGAAGTGTCAGACAAGGGAAAATTCTAACTTTAGCCCCAACGGGTTTCCAGAGTACGCCAGGATCCAGAGGAGGGTCCAAATCACGTGGGTCTCAGCCCAAATCCATTACCAGTGGGACTCAGCCCAAATCACATCACGTAGGTCTCAGCCCAAAACCATTACTAGTAGAACTCAGCCCAAACCAATTCCCGGCATCCCTGATTCCTGACATCCGAGATGTCACAATCACACCTCTCACGGTTCCAAGCTACGCGTGCTACCCGGAGTCTCAAATCCCAAGTCTCCCCAAGGTCCATCCAGGCCAATGACCGGCAGATCAATGACCCTCCCTGGGGGGAGGTTTTATCCTCTGGGAATCCCTTCTCCCGAGTCACAATACAGACAAGTCACTCCGTGCAATGACCCCTCGCAGGCAATTCCCCGCGACTACTCCAGGATACTACGAGATGTCTGCAAAAGATAACTCGCCACTCCAGGATACTATGGGACGTCTGGAGAGCATCCGTTCATGAGGATGGTGTACGGAAAACCATTTTCATAATTCATTTCCAAAACCATTCAAAGGGCCACACCCGGGTTTTCCATAAATCATCCTAAATCCAAATATGGGTCCCTGACCCGAAATCATGTTTATAAACCATAACTGGGCCTCATGCCCGAGATCATAACCAACTGGGCCTCAAGCCCGAATTCGTAAACCAACGGGGCTCTCGGCCCAATCGTATCACTCAAATGGGCTTCCAACCCGATTTCTCAATAAATCAAATGGACTCCAAGTCTGATAGTTTCCAATCAAATGGGCCTCATGCTCGATTCCATGTTTTCAAATCCAAAACCTATCCATAAAATCACCATAGAAAACACAGCACGTAGAAGCACCGTATAAACCTAGAAACCTCGAAATATGTGTGAATACGTACATACTAAACACCATAAAAAATGCACTAATGGCATTCCAAAACATGTATTAACACACTTATAAAACATTTATGCATGCATCAATTTAGAAAGAAAGGTCCACTCACAGACAGTCCAAAGCCAAGCCTCGATACGCGTGCCATAAGCCTCTCCCGACCAATCACCATCTCCGGGACTCCCGAACCTGTACAAATCGTAATAAAGGGTTACTAACTATTTAATTAACCCTTCACTAAAACCCTGTAATTTTCTGGAATTTTTAACTATTTTTAAACTCGATCCTAAACCTTCGGACACCCCAAAACATATCAAAACGATGTCCGATCGACACAAAACCTGTCCCAAAATATGTGTTACATCGAAAGGATGATTTCGTGTGTTGGAAGTATCCCCAAAAAGTGGTCCACGCGCCCACATGCACCGGCAGAAGCCCCTGCGCGTGAGAGCCACGTGCCACTGTGCAGTCATCCCTGTTCTTCGGCTAGCCCGGTCCGAACAGGCTGGTCTGGTCCGATTTGCAGTCTGGTTTGCCTGGACCGGTGTGACCGTCCAAGGCTATTCTCCCTCATTTTTCATTCAATTCGATCCAATCAAATCCTAATCTTCCTATTTCAAGGTTTCCTATCATTCTAAATCCTCAAATCATATAAAACAAGCTAGAAACTCCCCGTGAATTTTGAACCACCACGGTCTCTGTTTTTCCCGACCATCCTCAGGGCCATTCGGCCACCTTCCACCACCCTAAACCAACTCTACACACTCCCACAAACCTATTAAACCTCATCCTAACATTACAAACCACCTAACACGTCCAAAACGAGAAATAGGAATTTGAAACTACCTGAACGGGTTTTCTTTCCTTCCACCGTCCACGGCGGTTCAGTCCTCCTCTTCGCCGTCCTCAGCTTCACATCACCTCTCTGTCTCCCACTCAATCTCCCAAGTCCACTCAAGCAAGGATTGAAAGGGTTTTGAGGATTGATTTTGGGTGAGATCGGAGAAAACACACGAAATGAGGAAATGGGGATATGCATGTATGTAATAATACTGGGCAATGGAGGAGTGACACTTGTCACTTATCCATTAGGTCTGCACAACAACTGGGCCCACACTCAGGACAAAAGTCCCCTTTTGCCTCGTAAAATGTGCTGTCGTAAATAGTTCATCGGAACTTCCGTGAACCGTAACTTTTTCGTCGAACGTCTGATTTCGACGTGCCGCCTATTTACGGACTCGTGACATCCCGATCTACATCACAGTCAATGGCCCTTGGCCGTCGGACCTCACGGGTCAAAAGTTAACTTTTGTCCTCGTTTAGGGGTACAATCGTAATTTCACCCTGAACGTCCGTTAGTCCTTGGCTAATCCCTAATTAACCCCATTAATCCGTCATTAGTCTTAATTAATCCCTAAAATCAGGGACGGGTCGTTACAAACTCCCCTCCTTAAAGAATTTCGTCCTCGAAATTCCAACCGACCCAATTCCACAACTAACTGTGGAAATCCAATCATGTCCCAAGTAAGGGGTACTCTCATGTAATCATACACATCCGCCACTACCACTGTACACGTCGGTACACACTGTCACCGGAGCTTCCAAAGCTCCAATCCAACACTCGAGAACCATACGTAGGCCCGTAAGTTTAAAGGGAATTTATCAACCAAAAAATTATGAACAATAACTCCTAATGTAATACTTTGCAAGTGCACAAAATCGTATGACGAGTATAGTAGGTTTGCAAAGGTCAATCCCTCGAGGACTTGTTCAATGTGAATCCACTTAGTTTGGAATGAAACAACTTAAGAAAAAGTACAAAAACGTTGGGGGGTTTTGAGTGATGATTAGAACGAAATTCAATGATGAAAACAAGTGCAAAATGAAGAAAAACTTGATTTGAGAGTTGATTGGATGATTTGGAAGAATTAGGACATGTTATCCACCTTTACCAATTAAAGATCTCCTTAGATTTTTTTGATTAGATTAATTATGCATGTATCTTAATTAAGTGCCCATGCAAGGGTTCGGCTAAGGTTCACCCCACAAATTTATCTTCTCTTAGATTGCATGTTTAAGTGTGATGTACCTGCCCTTAAACAACTATTACCGATGGTGTGCGATAATGCATGAAACATGAAGAAGATTTAATGACACTACACTATCCCTAGTAAAGTGATGTGCAATCCTAGGGAGTCATGAGTTTAGATTACGAATAAGATTCCCCCTCTTAAACGTGATGCTACAAATTTCAGGGTGAACACAAATATCATGGTGATCCGTCAAGCAAATACATCCACAATTATACGCAAATAAGGTGATCAAACTTACAAGCATAAATTGAGTTCATGAAGCATAGTAATCCAAAAATTCCAGGCATACATAACAACCATAATCAACAGCTATAAATCTAATTATAAACTAACATGGCTAGGGCTTCAAACAACCCTAATCCTAAAGGAAACTACTCATGCATAACTAAGTTAACAAACATTGTAATTGAATGCATATAAACTTAAAGAGATTAGGGATTAAGAAACACAAATACTAAGATGAATGATGCGTGAGACAAGTGGCACAAACACTTCTTCTTCTCCCAAGATTCACGTCACAAAGAAGATGCAAGACTTGAATCCAAAAACATGAACAATAGGTAAATTGCGGCTACTTTGTGTATAAACTTTAAGCAGAAATTTTGCAGAGTTTTGGGACCTTAGGTGGTAAATTGCACATCCCAAAACAATGAGAAAACATCTATTTATATCCCCTAACACCTGCCCTAACATCTCCCAAAAAGAAGTGGAAAAACAACCCCCAAAACAAGAAGGAAAACGCCTTAGCCGCATTTTCGTGTCCCCCTTGCTTAAGGAATCTTCTTTTCCTTCTTTAATCCACTTCTTGACTTCATCTTTGACTAGGAATTTAATTATTATCTTTCCAAATCAGATCACAATCCCTAAATTAAAGGAAAGGGGCTACAAATTGCGGCTAAGGGTAAATTAACCCTAGCCATGATTTATGAATTTTTCTTGATTTCCAAGAAACTTCCTTTTCTTTATTTCTTGCAATCTTTAACTTCAGATCTGATTAGGAATATAATTAAGTCTTCTTATCCAAGTCAATCCATGTCATTCCTGATTGAGAAAGGTGGGAAAATTCGTCCAAGGATGCTTGATGCACAAGTAAACACCCTAAAACACCCTTAATCACAATTTTAGGCACTTAAGGGGCCTAGCCGCATTTTTGGTGATCTTGTGGGATCTTAGACGTGAAAATGGGAGATGATATGATCCTTGATGAGTCCTTGCTGGGTTCTTGAATATATAGCCTTGGAAAGATCGCATTTCATTGCAAAACATGATTTAAATCTCAACTAAGCAATTTGCACAAACTTCACAAAAGATATCATTTTCTCCTATTGTTTGAATGATTATAATCAAAAGATAAGTAAAAGTGATAAGAAATAACATTGAAATGATGCTTAATTTGTGACTTATCAAATACCCCCAAACCTATCTTTTGCTAGTCCTTTAGCAAAACAACAACAAAAAAATAAAAGACTCGATCTAGTTATGATAAGCATTTAAACCTCTAGGTTCACCTAGTAGGAGGAGTTTTGTCTCCTGAGGGTTATAGCAGCACGATACCCACAAAAGTTTTACTTAACACAAATGATGCTAGAAGTCATGCATTAATAAGTTAATAAGAATCAAGAATAGAAAATAAACTCGCACAAACCAAGAAACATGCCATAACCATGAACTCAAGTGTTAAGTGTTTATAGCAACATCTCAAATGATCAAATTAGAAAACAACGTCATCTAAACACCCTAGAAAGATTTCTCCTCGACTCTAATCCTCACTAGGCATCACTCAATACGCTCAAGAATACTAAGGTTTTCACTCAGCAAGCATATGTGAAGTGTTTATGTAAAGAAAATCAAGTTAATCACATATGGATTTCAATGAAGAAAAGCACTTTATATGTAAGTAATAATCTCATGAAGGAATTGAAGTTTAAGAACATAGATACGTACCTTAATCCTTTTCATAACCATTCACAAGATCAATAGGTCTTCATTCAAGGGTTGTAATGGGGCTAGGTTCTTGGGTTTAGAAAGGAAAGTTGGAATTCAATGAACCTAAACCGCGTCAAGGCATGAGAAGTCATGACTCCGACCTTGAGTTTAGATGCAACCGAGGTTAAGCTCACAGACATGCTCTAATTGAGGTACTTGGCTCACTTGACTCAACTCAACGTTCATTATCCTTTTGTTTTGTTTTCTTTTTTTTTCACAATTTTTTTGTTTTTGCATTCTATTCTTTTCTTTTCACTAGTGCACTTGATACATTTTTGTTTATATGAGCTGAGCCAAGATCATGCAATAACTTCCTCACTTTACAAATAAACGAACGATCTCTTCCATTCAAACATACTTCCATCACATGAGTATGAGCAGCACAAAACATCAACATATTTCCTCCTCACCATGAATCTCATTTGATGCAACTTGGTCACAAGTTTAGATTATAGGGTGTAGCCATTATGAATGGTTCAAAACTTGGTTAGGTCATACTGTAGGTGAAGAACAAAACGGCTAAGTGTTTGGCTTCAAAGGGGCTTAGGGAGCATGCAATGTGGACGGGGAAAAGAAGGGCCCTTAGGAGCTAAAACACACATAGCCTATATCACATCTCATAAAAAATTACACAATAAATCAAGAGCATCCAATAGATATGGTTCTTTAAACATCAATGCAAATAGATAGAGATCATGCAATTAAGAACAAAGTGATGAGTGTTTAAGAGTATAAACAAGTAGATCACTCAGAAAGAAAGGCAATTAAGCTCAAAGATCTCACAATGGTAGTCTCCACTAATTTTATAAGCATGCTCAAATTCAATTGTTTTGGTTGCTTAATCACTTGATTACGATATTGTGAAGTGCAAGTGTGAATTCAATGGCAATGGCAACGATTGTTAGTAAGTACAAGCAATTCTCATGTTCTATACATTCATATTAACTTGTTTAGGCATAAAAACTAGCATCACAAAACAAAAAACAGCAAAGAAAAAAAAAAAAAAACAAGGAATTAAGAGCAGAAAATAAAAAAACAGCAAGGAAATCAAAACAGAAACTGAGTTGTGTACCCCTAAACTTAAGTCCAATACCCCCAAACCTAAATGAAACATTGTCCTCAATGTTTTGAGCATAAAAGGAAGACAAATTCATTAGTTAGAAGGTGAAAAACGTCCATAAGAAAAAGGGAACAAACCAGGGCTAGGTTGCCTCCTAGATTTAACGTCAAGGCGAGACGAGGATAGCAACTCATGAGAGAGCAGGTGCAGGGGCCTCGGGGGCCTCAAGGGGGATGGGAGACTTCCCATAGTAGTGCTTGAGCCTATGGACATTCACCTTGAAGGGTTCTCGCTTAACTAGATGTTGAATTTCAATTGCACCATGAAGAAAAACATTAGTGATAATGAAAGGACCAGACCAGCGAGAACGTAACTTACCGGGAAACAACTCGAGTCGGGAGTTGAAGAGCGGGACTTGTTGGCCAACTTGAAGGACCTTCCTTTGAATGTTCTTATCATGTAAGGCTTCTCCTTGTAAATTCGTGAGCTTTCATATGCCTCATTGTGAAGTTCATCGAGCTCATTCAGTTGCAACCTTCGGTGAATTCCAGCAGCGTCTAGGTCCATGTTCATGCGCTTAACCGCCCAAAAAACCTTGTGTTTGAGCTCTACAGGTAGATGAAAACCTTTACCAAAGACTAATTGAAAAGGGGACATACCTAAAGGTGTCTTGAAAGCCGTCCTATAAGCCCAAAGTGCATCGTTCAACCTTAAGGACCAATCCTTGCGGCTAGGATGAACTGTCTTTTCAAGTATTGCTTTGATCTCCCTATTGGACACTTTGGCTTGCCCACTTGCTTAAGGATGATAGAGGGTGGATACTCTGTGATTTACACCATACTTCCTCATCAAATACTCAAAAGAACGATTGCAAAAGTGGGAGCCTCAATCGCTTATGATGGCCCTTGGTGCACCAAACCTAGCTAGAATATGGTTTTGAATGAAACTCACAACAATCTTAGCATCATTAAACTCACAACAATCTTAGCATCATTAGTTTTAGTGGAAAGTGCCTCAACCCATTTAGATACATATCCACAACAAGCAATATGTAAACATTACCAAAAGAATTAGGGAAAGGCCCCATAAAATCAATGCCCCAAATATCAAAGATCTCAACAACTAAAATCGGGTTCAAAGGCATTTGACTCCTAGGACCTATGTTACCTTACCTTTGGCATCTATCACATGTGAGCACGAATTCATGAGCATCCTTGAAGAGTGTGGGCCAATAGAAACCACTTTGAAGGACTTTATACGCTGTTTTCTTGGCCCCAAAGTGACCTCCACACGCAAAAGAATGACAAAATTCAAGGATAGAACGTACCTCACAATCGGGAATGCATCGTCGAATGATTTGATCCGAGCAATGTTTCCATAGGTAGTGCTCATCCCAAATGTACTACCTAGCTTACTTAGCAAGCTTATTCCTTTGTTACCTGTTCAAAAAAGAAGGGAATTGCTTGGTTACAATAAAGTTAATCAAATCAGCGTACCATGGATCGATTGCTTCAATGCTAAAAAGTTATTCGTCGGGGAATGTCTCGTGCAAGGGCAAGTGATCCTCTTCTTCATTCGAGCCATGGATGAGACGACTCATACGATCAGCAACTACATTCTCACTATCCTTCTTGTCCCAAATTTCCAAGTCAAACTCTTGAAGCAGAAGCATCCATCGCAACAATCTAGGCTTTGCATCCTTTTTGCTGAACAAATATTTCAACGCTGCGTGATCGGTGTAAACTATGACCTTTGTTTGAATCATGTAACTCCAAAATTTTTCCAGGGTAAAGATGACAGCAAGAAGCTCCTTTTCAGTTGTAGAATAGTTCAATTGGGCATCATTAAGGGTTCGGCATGATAGTATATGACATGAGGAAGTTTATCGCGTCGCTGTCCCAAAATAGCACCTACCGCAAAATCAGAAGCATCGCACATAAGTTGGAATGGAAGGTCCCAATTGGGGGGCATAATGATAGGGGAGCTCGCGAGCTTCTCCTTTAAAGTGTCAAAAGCCTCCCTACATTCTCTATCAAAGTTAAACACAGTATCCTTAGCAAGAAAAGCACACATAGGCCGAGATACCTTGCTAAAATCCTGAATGAACCTCCTGTAAAATCCAGCGTGTCCCAAGAAAGATCTAACCACTTTAACTGTGGTTGGGTATGGTAATCTCTCATAAACATCCAACTTAGCCTTGTACACCTCAATACCCTTGCTATAAATCATGTGGCCCAAGACAATACCTTGTTGAACAATGAAGTGACACTTTTCCCAATTCAGCACTAGGTTACTTTCTTCGCAGCATTCAAGTACCCGAGAAAGATTAATCAAACACAACTCAAATGAATGCCCAAACACAGAGAAATCATCCATAAATACTTCAATGATATCCTCAACCATATCCGAAAAGACACTCATCATACACCTTTGAAAAGTGGCCGGTGCGTTGCACAGACCAAAGGGCATGAGCTGGTAAGCGAATGTTCCATAGGGGCAGGTGAATGTCGTTTTCTCTTGATCTTTTGGTTCAATTGGAATCTGGTTATACCCAGAATATCCATCTAGGAAAAAATAATGAGAATGCTCTACCAATCGTTCCAACATTTAATCAATAAAAGGCAAGGGAAAGTGATCTTTACGAGTGGTAGTGTTGAGCCTTCGGTAATCAATGCATACTCTCCAACCCGTGTGTATCCTTTGGGGTACAAGCTCATCCTTTTCATTCTTAACCATAGTGATTCCACTCTTTTTAGGCACTACTTGCACTGGACTTACCCACTTAGAATCACTTATTGGATAGATGATGCCCACATCCAAAAGTTTTAGCACCTCTTTTTTGACAACTTCCTTCATTGGTGGGTTCAACCTTCTTTGTGCCTCTTGGGAGAGATTCGGATTTTCTTCAAGGATAATCCTATGCATGCACTTGTCTGTACTAATGCCCTTAATTTCAGCAATATTCCACCCAATGGACTTTTTATGGGTGTGAAGGACGGGACAAAGCAAGTCTTCCTCGGATGGAGTAAGGTTCGCAGCAATGATGACTGGGAGAGTTTGGTTGCTGCCTAAGTAAGAATACTTGAGATTTTCCGGAAGGGGTTTAAGCTCAAGGATAGGAGGAGAGACATGAGAGGGCAAGTTCTCTGTGGTGGTGAGGGGCAAGGCTTCATAGGGGGCCTTGGACAAGTGCATGTACGGCAAGGCATTTAGGGAGAGCAATTCGGCCATGGTGTTTGGGTCCATTGTGTTTAAGGAAGGTGAGGGCTTTTTCTAGGTCATCTCCCAAACATGATAGCTTAAGATTCTCATTAAGAAGTATATCCATAATATTCAAAGGGAAATCCTCAATAGGTTCCGCTGGATATTGCATGGTATCATGTATAGAGAAAGTATGAAGCTTGCCTAAAACCCGAATAGATACATGTCCATTCTTCACATCAATGAGGCATTCCGCTGTAGCCAACAAAGGACGTACAAAGATCAATAGGGGCTCCCCATTATTGTCAATTCTATCCATCTTCAAGGCATAGAAACTAGCGGGAATGCACGTATCCCCAATCTGAACCACAACATCCTCCAGAACACCTACAAGGTTAGAAACCAACGCATTAGCCAATCGAACACAAAGATGAGTAGGTTTAAGATCTCCTAAGTTCAAAGACTTATAAATATGGAAAGGCATAATGTTAGTTGAAGCTCCCGTATCACATAAACAATGTTCAAAACGTTTAGATTGAATGACACAAGGAAGTGAAGGAGCCCTGCGATCATTAAATTTCGGGGGCATGGAAACAAGGGCTACCTTGCAAGCTTGGGGCAGGTCCACGACATTTGGGGCTTTAAATCCTCTTTTTCCAGCAACTAGTTCCTTGATAAGCTTGGTAAAGATGGGCATGTGCTCCAGGATTTTGGAAAAAGGAAGTGTGATTTGAAGTTTCTGCAGCATCTTGATGATCTCGTCCTCGATTGCTTCCTTATTTTTGTTTTGATTTTGAAACCTGCGAGGAAATGGATATGAGACATTATTAGATAACTCAAAAGACACCTTCTTAGACATTTTATTGGAATTAGAAGGATTTTTATGGTTAGAAAGTCCAGCATGTTGCTGGGGTACTGCAGGGGTAGCCGAAATGGATGCATCATGTTCCAATGCTTTGTCTTTCGAGTTCACGGGCTGTTGTTGGGTGCTTGGGCCTTGGGTTCCAAGGACCTTAACCTATGGTTCATCATCTTGAAAGTGAGCTGGAGGTTGTGCCACGTGGGTGGGCTCATCTGAGGCCAAAGAGGGGGCAAACTACACGTCATAGGGTGCTGGAATTTCCTGATGGTTTGACACTGAGTACTCGGGTAGCTTGCTGGATTTTGAGTGTATGGCTGAGATTTTTGGACAGCAGGGTCCTGGGGTCTTGAAGTATGATTCCTTGGGGTGTACTCTAGGCTAGGAAGTTCAGTGCCACTCCGGAGGGGGATGGAATTCGCTGTTGGTCCAGGGGGACCCTTCAGATTCACCATAACTTGACTAGGGAACTTACCGAGCTCTCTTTGGTTGAATTGATTGGAAATTTTCCCAAGTTGCCTCTCCAAGTTAGTAATGGCATATTTACTCTGATTCGTGAAGGCATTGGTTGCTGCTTGGTGATTCCGAGATTCATTCATGAAGGCATTAGTGTGATGTGCCAGAGTTGAAAGTGCATCCTCCCATGACTTACCGGTTGAACCTTGAGTTGAGGATGTACCTTGGGGCTGCATAGAAGGGGCAGCAATGTGAGGTTGCTGGTATCCAGGGCGTGGCAAGGGGTTAGCCATGGTTTGGTTGTTGTTCCACCTGAAATTCGGATGGTTCTTCCATCCCGGATTGTAAAAGTTCAAAAAAGGATCATTCCAGGGCCTTGAAGCATTGTACCCGCCAACATAGTTGGCTTCACCCACTTGTGTGCACTCATCCGAAGAGTGTCCTTGGACTAAACACACCTCACAAACCAGGGTATTCTTAACCTTATCCCTACACAATTGCTTTACCAAAGTCGTGAGTTCAGCAATGGATCCATCTTTTTCCCTAGGCTCGGCCATGGACCTAGTTGAGTGGCCTCAGTAACTAAACTGTTTCTTTCTTTGAGCTATCTTCTCAAATGCAATTCGGGCCTCAGTTTCCGTGCCATCTAAGATACCTTGAGATAGGGAATTAATCATAGTACGATCCCTATAACTAAGACCTCCATAAAACCACATCATGAGGTGATGATCCTCAATGTTGTGATGGGGACAAGCACAAAGCATCTCATTAAACCTTTCCCAATACTCATAAAAGGCTTCATCTTGGAGCTATCTAGGGTTCATAATCTTAGCCTTAAACTCATTAGTTTTCTCAATGGGGTAGTATTGGGCGAGGAATAAACTAGACAATTCTGTCCATGTATGAATAGAGGCGGGTGCAAGTGAATGAAACCAAGCTTTAGCCCTATCCTTAAGTGAAAAGTTAAACAACCTCAACCTAATTTCATTCTCAATCATCCCATTGATACGAAGAGTAGAACAAACCTGGAGAAAATCCTAGATATGAAGGTGAGGGATTGCTCCAAAGAGTCCATCAAACGTAGGCAACATGTGATCCCAGACTTAAGCTCAAAGTTCTCAACGGTGCTTGCAGGAAAGATAATGGGGAAGTGATCTTCGGGCACATGCGGGGCTGTGAACTCCCGAAGGAGCCTAGGTGCAGGTGGAGGGACAAGAGCACGTTCTTGTGGGTTGTCCATGGCACGAGGGCTTGGTGGGGGGCTGCCGTGAATTGAAGAGTTCTGGGAGGAACAAGTAGGGCAATGAGTTGTTCCCTCCACTGAGGAGCTGTGTGACATGAACTAGTACCTGAAAAACAAATAAACCAACCAAGTTAAATAATTCCAAACTATATGGACACCGTTGAGGGACAAGTCCCCAGCAACGGCGCCAAAAACTTGATAGAGAATTTATCAACCAAGAAATTATGAATAATAATTCCTAATATAATACTTTGCAAGTGCACAAAATCGTATGACGAGTATAGTAGGTTTGCAAAGGTCGATCCCTCGAGGACTTGTTCAACGTGAATCCACTTAG
This sequence comes from Prinsepia uniflora, assembly GCA_032719365.1. Classification (NCBI taxonomy): domain Eukaryota; kingdom Viridiplantae; phylum Streptophyta; class Magnoliopsida; order Rosales; family Rosaceae; genus Prinsepia; species Prinsepia uniflora. Next base: position 47,827,650 of record CM064872.1, on the reverse strand, counting down.
TTTGGAATGAAACAACTTGAGAAAAAGTATAAAAATGTTGAGGGGTTTTGAGTGATGATTAGAACGAAATTGAATGATGAAAACAAGTGCAAAATGATGAAAAACGTGATTTGAGAGTTGATTAGATGATTAGGATGAATTAGGACATGTTATCCACCTTTACCAATTAAAGTTCTCCTTAGATTTCGTTGATTAGATTAATTATGTATGTATCTTAATTAAGTGCCCATGCAAGGGTCCGACTAAGGTTCACCCCACACATTTATCTTCTCTTAGATTGCATGTTTAAGCGTGATGTACCCGCCCTTAAAAAGCTATTACCGATGGTGTGCGATAATGCATGAAATATGAAGAAAATTTAATGACACTACACTATCCCTAGTAAAGTGATGTGCAATCCTAGGGAGTCATGAGTTTAGATTACAAATAAGATTCCCCCTCTTAAGCGTGATGTTACAAATTGCAGGGTGAACACAAATATCAAGGTGATCTGTCAAGCAATTACATCCACAATTATACGCAAATAAGGTGATCAAACATACAAGCATAAATTGAGTTCATGAAGCGCAGTAATCCAACAAATCCAGGCATACATAACAACCATAATCAACAGCTAGAAATCTAATTATAAACTAACATGGCTAGGGCTTCAAACAACCCTAATCCTAAAGGAAACTACTCACGCATAACTAAGTTAACAAACATCCTAAGTAAATGCATATAAACTTAAAGAGATTAGGGATTAAGAAACACAAATACTAAGATGAATGATGCGTGAGAGAAGTGGCACAATCTCTTCTTCTTCTCCTAAGCTTCACGTCACAGAGAAGATGCAAGACTTGAATCCAAAAGCATGAACAATAGGTAAATTGCGGCCACTTTGTGTATAAACTTTAAGCAGAAATTTTTGCAGAATTTTGGGATCTTAGGAGGTAAATTGCACGTCCAAAAACAATGAGAAAACATCTATTTATATCCCCTAACACCTGCCCTAACATCTCCCTAAAAGAAGGGGAAAAACAACCCCCAAAACAAGGAGGAAAACTCCTTAGCCGCATTGTTGTGTCCCCCTTGCTTAAGGAATCTTCTTTTCCTTCTTTAATCCACTTCTTGACTTCATCTTTAACTAGGAATTGAATTACTATTTTTCCAAATCAGATCACAATCCCTAAATTAAAGGAAAGGGGCTACAAATTGCAGCTAAGGGTAAATTAACCCTTGCCATTATTTATGATTGTTTCTTGATTTCCAAGAAATTTACTTTTCCTTATTTCTTGCAATCTTTAACTTCAGATCTGATTAGGAATATAATTATGTCTTCTTATCCAAGTCAATCCATGTCATTCCTCATTGAGAAAGGTGGGAAATTTCGTCCAAGGATGCTTGATGCACAAGTAAACACCCTTAATCGCAATTTTAGGCACTTAAGGGGCTTAGCCGCATTTTTGGTGATCTTGTGGGATCTTGGATCTGAAAATGGGAGATGATATGATCCTGGATGAGTCCTTTCTGGTTTCTTGAAGATATAGCCTTGGAAAGATCACATTTCATTGCAAAACATGATTTAAACCTCAACTAAGCAATCTGCACAAACTTCACAAAAATATCATTTTCTCCTATTGTTTGAATGATTATAATCAAAAGATAAGTAAAAGTGATAAGAAATAAAATTGAAATGATGCTTAATTTTTGACTTATCATAAGTCTCACTCGAGACTCCGACACTCGTCAATCTCACCTGTCACTCATTCCGACAGGTCCGATATACTAGGTTGTCATCAAATCGGCTTTTCATCCTACCACACTGACACGTTCCAACCGATAAGTGTCAGGCTGAAATACGTACTCCACTAAGGGTCATCACATCCAAGCTAGCATCCAGCTCCTCATCCAATCAGATAACATTCTCCAGATCATGCCATCCCCATGGCACAAATCCCATCTTGCAGGACATACTCAGACCTGCGACATTTATCGGCCTCGGTACTCATAACAGTCAACGCTCTTGTTCTCTTATACTTATACTAACTCTCATTAGAATCCCATCAATCTATACAAATCCGAACTCGTCAGATACCGATTAAATCCATTACCACTACATGCCAGATTGACTACATACGGAAGCCAATCTCATCAACCACTATCATGACCAGCCTACAACTCCCAGCTCCACTGCGCTCTCGTTGCGCTACTCTGATCTCGACTCACTCTCGAGTCCCAAACCGTCACAACACTCATCCTGTCGAAACACATTCGACATCGTACCCATCCTGGTTATATCTGGATCCCAATTGAATACTTGTCTCAACAGAGATAGCACATTTGCACTGTAGGGTTCCCTTAGTCATCCACGACTTTGAGCCTCCGCTCACATCAATCACTGAACCCTACTAATCCACTCTGCTCGAGCACACAGTAGTCGACGTCCAATCAACTCATCATATCATTGTGTCGGAACACATCCGATCATGGTATTCATCGAACTGTCACTATCGGATCTAATCCGATCGCCACTCATGTCCATCTCAAGGTACTACCCGGCCTACTCGAGGACTGCACTCTGCAACGTCCAAATCACACACTTCTCAATCTGACTCACCTCGGTCTACCGTGAACCCACTATGGGTCCAAGGTAGTGGACACTCACTCGTCACATCCATGACACTAAATACCATATTCTCTCTGAATCATTCAAATTTGACTAACAGTCTAGGTATTCGGTTCTTACACCCTCTTTAAACCCTTTAGCTATCATATCACTCCTCGTCATCCCTCTTAGGGAAGAAACAAGGAGAATCCAAGATGATGACATCAAAGTTCATCCTATGTCGTCCTCCGGCACCAAGCACTAACTGCTAAAGAGTTAGACTCAGTGACCTCGGAATATCCATCACCAATGCGGAATCAAGTACTTTCTTCATTGTCTAAATCTCAACTTCTCTTGATTCCGAAGTTCCAATCACGTTGGAAGCATGTTTCTTTTCCAATTACTGAGCTCACTCATTACCCGAGCATTCCTGCGTCCTATAGGAAAACGGTTTCCAAGTTCTCAACTCAGGAGCTATGGTCAACTGTAATCAACCAAAACCAATACACAATGGACTCTCAAGTCCTCAGCTAAACCGAACACCATCCACGCATCCGTGAATTCCGTTTATGCACATCCAAAAGGATGTCAATTCATCCTGATCCGATGTACCGCTCGAGTAAAGAGTCACAACAGGCTCCTACTGTGATTTGCAGTCAAATCTCTACATATCACCATATTTGACCAACCGATCACTAATCCGCACTTAGGTATTTCAACCTTTAACGTTACCACTCTTGGGCACACATTTGTGCCTCAAGACTCGTATCATCAGGGAACTGGTCACCAAACCAAGTACTCCCCGTGCCTCGCACTGTGCCCCTCGGGATCCTCTCTGTCCCGCTCAGTGTCCACCAAACTCACAAGCTCACCTTTCTAGGCACATCTATTATCCCGTCAGCAAACTGATTCGCACATCCCAACTCTATGGGATCAATTCCAACACTCACACTCGTGTGATCCGTCCAAGGATATCTAAGGCACCTGTCAGTCATCTAGGTACATCACACTCATCACTGTCACCTCCACAGAGTTAACGTGGCACACTTGCCAACACCCAAAGTCCAACATCTCATTCTACGATCGCACTCAGTCGTAACCGAGTCGAATCCATAAATCATTGCTTGTAACATGCGTCACTCAGGTACCCTCGTATCCTCGTCATGATTGACGAATCTCATCGCCTTAGTCGCCATGACAACCTGAGTCCATCCAACTCAATAAGACGCGATCACATCCTTCAATAGCAGCGTTTGCCACAACCTCATCCAGACCAATCTCAGAAACACTCTGCTATCGAGACTCCAAATCCATGCGGTCAACTCACCTCCGGTACCAACCACTCAACACGCAACATCCACCGATCACTCCACCTCAGGATCTGGTCGAAAAGTACCACTCTCCTGGTAACTTGTCCAATCATTCTCCTACTAGGGTTATCACAAACGCGACTGCCTGCTGCAGCCCAACCATCTTGACCGATCCATCACTCACGACTCCGAAGAGTCCTCATACTCCAATACTGGTACCAATCAACCAGTAACCACAATCTGAGGACCTCATCCTCTCGTAACTCTACGGCCTCCTCGATGCCTACCACCACTCAACCACGACATGTCACAATCACCGCATGCCATACCAAGCCATACAACAACCTATACCGTGGCATCACCTGCCAGTCGACACAACATCTCATGCCAAATTGGGTCAAACGTTCCTATTCCAAAAGTATCACTCGGGTCATCCACGACCTCCACAAATACCACTTTTCACAATCCATAACCTTCATGACCATTCAACGGTCCCGACTCTCAGGTCGTTATACTGTGTCTACTAGTACACTGGATCCTATCCACTAGTGACACCACGGCTCTAAGCCGTTGGATTCGCACGAAAATCGATCATACTCGGGATCCAACCTCTTGGAAAATGTGGCATCCTATGCCAATCGAACCCTAAACCGTCGCACCTCGTGCTAACATAATCTAACTAGGGTTCGATCCCACTGAATCCTCATACTCTTACACTAACTATTAGGTTGATGACGGAATGTTTCCACTGCAGAGACATCACATCCTCGACCTGCGCACCACTCTGAGAGCAAAACCCGCTCTGATACCACTTTGGTATCAGAGTACCACGGGCAAACCTTGCTCAGAGCGCACAAACCTCGCTCTGATACCACTTTGTCAGGACCCGTCCCAAATCCCCCCAGGATTAACGTGGGACGTGCCTGATCCTGTCTGACACGAAGTGTTAGACAAGGGAAAATTCCGACTTTAGCCCCACCGGGCTTCTAGAGTATGCCAGGATCCGGAGGAGAAGTGTGATGTCTCGGTCTCCACTACAGCCCGCATCCGCTATTAACCCGAAGGGCATTAAAACCACAAAAAGCGGTGAGTGGACAAAATAATAATTTAATAAAATATTTTCACAAAAAGGCATTTATGCCCTTCACTAAAAAGTATGCATGCATTCAAAAACCAGTTAATCAAATCAATCATTAGGGCATTAGCCCAAAACCGTAAATCAAACCATATGTGGGAACTCAGCCCAAATGAATTACATGTAGGACTCAGGCCAAATCACATCACGTGGGTCTCAGCCCAAAACTATTACTAGTGGGACTCAGCCCAAACCAATCCTCGACATCCCTGATGGCTGACATCCGAGATGTCACAATCACACCTGTCACAATTCCAAGCTACGCGTGCTACCCGGGGTCTCAAATCCCAAGTCTCCACAGGGTCCACCAAGGCCAATGACCTTCTGGCAATCTTTGCTCCTGAGTCACTATACGGATCGGTCGATCTTTGCAATGACCCCTCGTAGGCAATGCCCCGTGACTACTCTAGGATACTACGAGACGTCTGGAGGAGACAACCCGCCACTCCAGGATACTACGGGACGTCTGGAGGGCATCCGTTCGTGAGGATGGTGTACGGAAAACCATTTTCGTAATTCACTTCCAAAACCATTCAAAGGGCCACGCTCGGGTTTTCCATAAACCATCTTAAATCCAAATATGGGTCCCCGATCCGAAATCATGTTTATATACCATAACTGGGCCTCATGCCCGAGATCATAACCAACTGGGCCTCAAGCTCGAATTCGTAAACCAATGGGCCCCCCGGCCATATTGTATCACTCAAATGGGCCTCCAGCCTGATTTCCCATTAAATCAAATAGACTCCAAGTCCGATAGTTTCCAATCAATGGGCCTCATGCCTGATTCCATGTTTTCAAATCCAAAACCTTTCCGTAAAACCACTATAGAAAACCCAGCACGTAGAAGCACCGTCTAAAATCGGAAACCTCGAAATACAAGCAAATACGTAGATACTAAACACCATAAACAAATGCACTTACGGCATTCCAAAACATGGATTAAAACACTTATAAAACATTTATGCATGCATCAATTTAGAAAGAAAGGTCCACTCACAGGCCGTCCAAAGCCAAGCCTCGATACGCGTGCCATAAGCCTCTCCTGGCCACTCACTATCTCCGGGACTCCCAAACCTGTCCAAATCGTAATAAAGGGTTACTAACTACTTAATTAACCCCTCACTAAAGCCCCGTAATTTTCTGAAATTTTTAACTATTTTGAAACTTTATCCAAAACCTTCGGACACCCCAAAATATATCGAAACGATGTCCGATCGATGAGAAACCAGTCCTAAAATGTTCGTTACATCGAAAGGATGATTTCTTGTGTTGGAAGTTTCCCCAAAGATTGGGCCATGCGCCCACACGTACCGGCAGAAGCCCCTGCGCACGGGGTGCCACGCACCACTGTGTAGTCATCCCTGTCCTTCAGCCAGCCCGGTCCAAACCGGCCAGTCTGGTCCAATTTGCAGTCCGGTTTGCTTGGACTGACGTGACCGGTCCAAGGCTATTCCTCCCTCATTTTTCATCCAATTCGATCCAATCCAATCCTAATCTTCCTATTTCATGGTTTCCTATCATCCTAAATCCTCAAATCATATAAAACAAGCTAGAAACTCCACGTGAATTTCGAACCCTCACGGTCTCTGTTTTTCCCGGCCATCCTTAGGGCCATTCGGCAACCTTCCACCACCCTAAACCAACTCTACACACTCCACAAACCCATTAAACCTCATCCTAACATTAGAAAACCACCCAACACGTCCAAAATGATAAATGGGAATTTGAATTGGAAACTACCTGCACGGGTTTTCATTCCCTCCGCTGTCCATGGTGGTTCAGGACACCTCATCGCCGTCCTCAGCTTCACAACACCTCTCTGTCTCTCACTCAATCTCCCAAGTCCACTCAAGCAAGGATTGAAAGGGTTTTGGGGATTGAAAGGGTTTTGGGTGAGATCGGGGAAAACACGCGAAATGAGGAAATAGGGATATGCATGTATGTAATCATATTGGGCAATGGATGAGTGACACTTGTCACTCATCCATTGGACTTGCACAACAACTGGGCCCACACTCAAGACAAAAGTCCCCCTTTTTGCCTCGTAAAACGTGCCGCTGTAAATAGTTCATCGAAACTTCCATAAATCATAACTTTTTCGTCGAACGTCTGATTTCGACGTGCCGCCTGTCTAAGGACTTATAACGTCCCGATCTACGTCACGGTCATCGGCCCTCGGCCATCGGACCTCCCGGGTCAAAAGTCAACTTTTGCCCTCGTTTAGGGATAAAATTATAATTTCACCCTGAACATCCGTTAATCTTCAGCTAATTCATCATTAGTCTTAATTAATCCCTAAAATCAGGACGGGTCGTTACATCAGGTCAATCCGTAAACCTATTAACTAACCTATCAACCCATTTATTAAAAAAGTTATTGAATCACATCATACTAACCTATAAACCGCCAACCCATTTAAAAATATTCGTTCCTCTAGGGTTTCACAAGGACCCCGGATAAATACTTAAATTTTATTAATCTAAATCTCAGTAGCCACTTTCTCACCCTTCTCACTTCTCACACTCACTCCTCTCCAGAAAACCAATGCCTCCATCCCCTCCATGCGACCACGTCGATTTTAGTACATTTCAAGCACCGGCATGGCGTCAATCGATCTGCCGCAGTCTCCTAAGCCCTATCAAAGTTTGAACCAACCACCGTGGATCCTAGACTTGCACCACGACCACGAGCATCGCCTCTGCAAAAAAAATTCCCTTCTACCACCGATCGCAACCTCCATCTTTCATCGGTAAAGTTTCTTGCAGAAGAGTTTGGATAATGCTTTGTGAGCACGGTTGTGCGTGGGGGCCATTTTGGGTGTTGATTTAAAGGATCCAACTTACATGTGAGCTTTGCTAGTTTGTTGATTGGAGTTTCTCTTTATTATAATTATGTCTTTATGCATTTATGATTATATATGAGAGAACTGTAGTCCCTCAGTTAAGTCTAAGTGCTTTCTCTCCATTTTATGAAGGAAAACAACCTTTTTATCTACTTTAGGTTGTATTCAATCGGTGACAAGGAAATTGTTCTTGTGGGTATACCTTATTTGATTCCTTTGGAGAAGGAACGGAAAGAAAAAAAATGTCTTCTTGATAGTGTTTCGTTATTTTAGATTTTGTCTTTAATTTTGTGTTATAGATATGCATAAAAATAATTAGATTCATTGTTTGTAAAATGTAAAAATAGATACTGGCTTTCAAAAGATGTACCAGTTGAAAAATGACGAAAATGACGAAAAATGGATTAGTCATCGAAGAAATTTGCCCGGTAGAAATGGAAGAAGAAATATCTCCTCATGGTTAATTTATCATTTACCCTCAATTTATACAAAATTTGGAAATTGGTATTAATTTCTTCCTGAACCCAGTGAGTCAACCAGTTTCCGGTGTTGCCCAGCTTTCCAGTTCCTCCATTTTTATGACATTAATCATACTGCATCATATGAATTTCTGATAGTCTGCAATTTTTGGTTTCAGAATATTCTGTAGAAGGCTTATTGATGAACTTTGTCCTTAACCGTATACTCAGGCATTTTGGCCAACTTTGTACCCAAATGAGTTAAAGTGATTGCGAGTAGTGGGTTCAAATGTTCAATGGTCTCTGCAATCTTGCAGTTTGGACTTTGGAGCCCAATCAGATGCTTAATCTGTAAAAACATAGTCATCACATGCAAAACATTTACTTGCATCCAGGGCTTCAAAATTACTCAAAATTCTTTAAAACTTGATTGTCCTGCTTGTTTGTTCCAATGTGATCAACTTTTCCAATGTGCTTTTTATGTTGGATAGTAAATTATTATTGCCTTATTTAATATTTTTCCTACTTTTAGTAGAAATTGTTCCTTCTTGTAATATTGCACAACATTGGGTTCACATTGTGGAGAGATAATTGAATGCTTTTATCTACGTTGCTTGTTGAATGGTACTATAAGATAGTTTCTGATTAATAATTTGTAAGTGCCTGCTCAGCTTGTTGACACTTTCCTTTTAGAGATTTAGTGTTTTGTTGAATGTTATTTTCATATATACGATGACAAATTTTCTCTGACATGTAGATGGAAACTCCGTTTGATAATGTTGGAGATAGTTTCGAAGATCGAAGAGCAACCGAAAATGAAAATGAAAGATCAATTTCTTTTGCTAATTAGTCACTTATTTTTATTTGGTATTATGTGCTAAATGAGCAAATGTGATGCTTACTTTCTTTTGGAGCTTAGAATTACATTGATGATGGTGTATTGTTGGTAATGGATGCTAAATTATTGTATTAACTTATAAATTATGAAGTTTGTTAATGGTTATATGATAGTTTAGTGAAAATTTTGTTTCAAAAATTATATCATTTGTATGGTTAAACGAGTTAAACAGGTTAAACGAATTAGATATGTTAAACGAATTAGAAAGGTTAAACGAGTTAGATAGGTTAAATGAGTTAAATGGGTTATTCAACACAACTCGTTTAATAAACAGGCTAAATAGGTCAGGTCGGGTCGAGTTACTTGATTAATAAATAGTTCGGGTTCATATAGTTTGACACGATTAATAAATGGGTCGGGTTCGGGTTGAGCTTAAATAGGTAAACTAGAGTATGACACGACATGAATTCGACACGGTACGATTCATTACTACCCTTAGGCTATGTTTGATATGCCGTATAAGAGACGAGATAGGATAATATAGTACGAAACCAGTGTTTGGTATCAGTCGTATTAATTAGTCACCGTATAAGTTAATACGGTTGAATATTTTTATACGGTCCAGACACGCTAAAATAATACGTTCGAAATTGTCCGTATTAAATAGTCGGATAACTAGTAATCTTGTAAAATATAATAATAATAATAATAATAAATAATATAATAAAAAAATATTAATTTAGTAAATATTAATAATAAAAAGTAATAAATTAATAAATATTAATAATAATAAATTAATAATTAATGATATTTTAATAAATAATAATGATAAAATTAAAAATAATTTAATAAATAGTAATAATAATTATTATTAAAATAAATAATAATAATAATAATAATAATGACATACATAATTAATATTTAAAATATAAGTATTTCGTCAACTACTATAATTTAATCCGGTTAGTATAATATAGTCGGCATTCTAATCCGGAAAAGTATCAAACGCCCGACTAAATAATCAGTCTATCTGGTGGACAGATTAGTCTATCCGATTGAAATAGTCAGTACAGTACGACATACCAAACGAGGCCTTAGTGGTCAGCAAGATGTGGCGAGCACAATGGTGGCAATCCACCGAGATGACGTTGGTGATCTGGTTCCAGTGTAATAGTCAGGGATGTGGTTCGAGTAGCTGGGGCGTTCGAGAGTTTCACGGTCGTGGGTTCAGGGTTCAAAGGTAGAAAGGGGGGCTAAGTGATAACCAAGAAGCAAGCTTGGCCTTAGTGGGCCTTATCTCAGGGCACTACATTGGGTTCTTCAGAAGGGCCACAATCAAATGGGCTTGGGGTATTGGGAGGATCAAGGATATTCATAGGGCCTCCAAACAATTGGGCTCAGACTGAAACAAGGGTCCAACACAAGGTTTCAATTATGACCCAACCAGTAAATTTTTATTTTTACACAATAGGCTTCGAGGTCCGAATCACCTAGGAGTATTTTGGTAAATTCTAAGATTTTGAATTTTGTAAAAAAGGAAGGGGATGTAACATGAGATAGATCTCATAATCTGGAAAATTAATTTTAGGCACGAGAACAATCTGAAAATTTGTTTGTGACCTGAAAAGGAAGAATGAAATGTTTTGTCATGACTTTCGTGATGGGAACCGACTTGGTATTCGATATTCCCATCATTTTTTGGTGCTATGCTATCCATGATTCTGTTGCAAGTTTCCAACATGTTATCTGTTGAGAATATTTGAGGAATAGTTTGTCACGTGCTAACATATATTGTTGTTATCCAAATTTTCATTCTTACTCAACTTATGAGGAAATATGTACTCAATATTCATTGAGATGCTTGTCTCTCATGTAGTCATGTCACATTTTCAGGGTTCAGAGCACGGTCCTCCCACATTGAGGATGTTGAATGTCCATGATGGTTTGTATTTTGTTCATTTTCATCCAACTCTGTCAATTCTGCAGTCTTTCTCAATTGCAGTAGCAATTATCCGTACATAGAGTCTCATTGTTTGGCCCAAATGTACAAGAGTTTTAAGTACCAAAATTCAGGGTTGAGATTTTTTTAGTAGTATTTGTAACTCTCTTACTGTATACAACAGTGGGTAATTTAAAATAGACATGTTTTCATACTTGCAATCAAGATGATTCCTGCTATGTTTTGTGGTTTTCGTATATAGTGACATCAGATAGTTTCTGATTCTAGGTTAGCTGGTGTTGGGACATCTAATCCTTTGTTTCTTAGGCCAAAAACCCTTGTAATCTGCTCCTTAGTTTGTTCAAGATTTTTAATGTACTTAAGTTAATAGCAAATTGGTAATTTCTATAACTTTGTGTGATCATTCTGAACTGGAATTGAATTCTTAAACCAAACCTCACGTAAAGCGGCAGATTTGCAGCTTCTTGTCATGCTTGCTTAGGTTGGCACTGGTCCAGTGGTCCGTATATAACCATCATGATACATGGTGTGCATTATTCAAGAGCTCACAAAGTATGTTTACCTGGATCTTTCCTTCCTTTCGTTTTAGGCTTGTTTTCAATGCGACGTGTTTTAATTACAGGGATTAGATTTGATGTATTGCATTGCTTTACTTGTTTGAAATATAATATCCTTGCCATTACCAGAAACCGAACTTCAGTCATCTTCGTTCACATTTCTACTGTCAATAGTTTCATGATTTCATCGTTTCAAAATTTTTGAGTTCTGTGGAACCATAAATCAACAGAAAATTGTGGAGCTGCCACGTGGCCCATAACTCTCATAATGTCGATATTACCCTTGGTATATACTACGACATCACACGATCTCCGCATTACTCTAATATATTTATCAATTAAATATATAAATTAATCAGATTAATGTCAATAATAAGTAATCTCTCCACAAGTTATTTATTATTAATTATAGTTAATAATGGGTGATTTCTCCCAGTAGAATCACCTACTTGATACTATCTCCTTCAACCAATCAGACGCTCCGGTGACCCACAAGACTCTACTATAAATACAAGGTCTCTCTTCACTTCAGGGGGTAATTCAAAAACTCATACTGAAACTCTGCCGGTTTATTCTCTCGATTAAACTGACTTTGGCATTGAAGTGTTCTTGGTTGAACCACCCCTCTAGACTTCAACCTTAACCCCGTTTATTTCTTGTTATTGTGTTTAGGGATCAATATGGAATTCTACAAATCCGAACGATTTCTGCATCAAAAACTGGTGCTTTCATTGAGAGCCGAATTTAGAAATACTTAATTCATTCTCTCCAGCTTTTTCAAGAAAAATTTCATTATTGTTCAACATTCATCGTTCTTTGTCTATGGCAAGAACTTGAAGAATTAAACGATCTGACAGGCCAACCGCCTTCTTCACAACGACATATGATAAGAACAACCTGCTCAACGGAATCCCAGAGGATCAATTGAATCACCCCTAATGGGAACTGCGACCTGTTATGCCATGATGCAAGAAAGAGTGCCAGGCCATGGATACGACGTTCATGCCATGTCAAACCCACTCGGTACCGTCATATTCCCCGACATTAATCCACTTCCCTCATTCTGCGAGACGACAACCTTTGTCAGGACCCACCCCTAATCCCCAGGGATTAAGGGTTAAACCCTGCTCCCGTCTAACTTACGCATGACACAAAGGTTAAACAGACGTCCAACCTTTATGTGACGCGTAAGTCGGACAAGGGATTTTCAATTCGATCGTCCAACAGAAACCAGACTTCCCAGAGTGCACAAAATCTACTGTGGATCGTGCGTGTGATGTCTCCATCCCTCTCGACCAACAGCCCGCACCGCAACAACCTGGAGGGTATAAAAAACACAAAAAGACTATGAGTGGAAAAAAATAAAGCATAATTCAAAAAAGTTATCAAAAAACATGTACATTTTTACCCTCCACGCAAAAACCAATGCATGCATATCAAGTCATGTTATGAAACCATTTATATCAAAACCATCAGTGAAAACCATTATCGGAAACCCGAATCAAAATTGTTATTCAAATCCAGGCCTCAGCCTCAAATCACAAAGCAATCTCAAATACGGGAACTCAGTCCCAAAACTCATCAAATCCAATTCATCCGGGCCACTGCCCAAAACATCGGAAAACTAGTGAAAAACATCAAGCATACAAGTTTACTGGATCTCAAGTGCGCTCGAGTCTTTAAGCTCAATAACCAGGCCTTCCCGGGATATCAACGAGTCTTTAAACTCAAAACCCAATCGCATGCCTCGGGGGGGGGGGGGGGGGGGGGGGGGGGGGGGGAGGGGGGGGGGGAGGTGGGGTATCATAACCGAGTCTTTAAACTCAAAACATATCAATCCAGGGCCCTCCCCCTGTCAATCAATCTGAGTCTTTAAACTCAAAATCAGATCCAGCTGTTTTTCTTTTCTTTTTCCGGGTCTTTAAACCCAAAACCATTTTTCAATCAGCAGTGAAAAACCACAAAAATCCATCTTCGAATTCGCAACAATGATTCCGTAAGCTAGCATCCGGAACCATCATCCCAAACCCAAATCCAGACTTCCTTTCCAAGTCTCAAAACTAAATCCGACATCTCATTTCCGAAATCCAATTTCAAAACTGAAAGCTCATGAACAGGGCTCCAAGCCCAAAATCACTTTTTCCGAAAACCATTTCAAATCATTGAAATCAAATCATATTTCAAATCCCGAAATCAAATCATCAAAATCATGCTCAACTCACAATAGAAATCGAAACCTCGTAAAACGTGCAAATACGTAAATATCTCGAAAATCGTGCAAAACCGTAAACCATCAAGATCATAAATTAATTCATAGAATCACGTATAGAAAACATATAAAAACATATATACATACATCAAGAGTTAGAAAGCAAAGTCCACTCACAGACCATTCCGACGTCACCTCGATAAGCGCGCACTTACGCCGTTCCCGGCCATTCTGTTATCCTCGGCTTTCCCGAACCTGTCCAAATCACATACTAAGGTCACTAACTACTTCACAATATTCATACTAAAGCCACATAATTTTTCCATATTTTTAACTATTTTTAACCGAGGCCTAAAATCTTCGGAAATCCCAAAACCTATCGAGAAGATGTCGGATTGACTCGAAACCAGCGCCAAAATGTTCGCTACATCGAATAATTTCAAAGTCATGCTGAAAACTTTCCCAAACAATGCCCCATGCGCCCCCACGCACCGCCTAAAGGGGCTACGCGTGAGGTCCACGCGCCATACTATTCATCGTCTTCAACCCCTCGCTGGACCAGTCCAGACCGGTTCGAATCGGCCCGGTCCAACCGAACCGGAGAGGGCGGTTTTGTGTCCATTTTCAGTCCAATTCCAACCATTTTAATCCTAGTAACTTCGTCCTAATCTAACCAGTTATTTTCACTATTGAAAACAAAGAAAACCAGGTAGAAAAGTACCTCCTAGATCGACCAACACTCCTTCTATTTATCCCCTCTCTGTTTCCAAGTTCCAGGCCACCTTTGCTCGTGGTTTCAAGTCCAAACATCACCTTGAAGCCTTCAGAAGCCTAGCCAAGTAACCAATTTGATCACCAATCATCAAAATTGAGTTTACCATTTTCAATTTAAAACTCGGCTTTTTCACGGTTTCTTACTTACCGTCCGCCGTGCCTACCACCATGACTACCATTCAGCCTCCCTGTCATAATTCCTTCACAAGGTGACGAAAAAGGGTGAGGTTTGATGACAGGACCACGTCCCAACTGGACGTCAAAAACCGTACCCGGTCCTGCTCCCGTCTGACATGTCAACTAAAGGCCCGAAACTACCCTTCAGTGCTTGCCAAACAAGGGATATTTGCACTGATTTCTGTTGCTACCTCCGCCTCTCGATCAGCCCCGAACGTCGTACCACGGCCTGGAGGGTCAATAAAACAGAAAAGGTGTGAGTGGACAAAAATGACCTTTTATAAAAACGTTTACCAAAACACATGATTACCCTCCAGTTTTCACAAACATACATGCATATCGTAAAACATGAGTAATAGTATGAAATCAATCAAGTATGATCAGTGGACTGATAAAATCAAAACATGTTTCTAAATTCCACGTCCACATTTTCTTTTAAACCCATGTTTATCAAAATCATTTCATCTTTCCATAAGACTACATTTTCCTCAAAATCACTTTCCATAGAACCACGGGACTTATTTCCATATTCGATCTCATATATATAGTCACGTTTATCCCTGCAACGAGTGCAAATCAAATAGGCTCAAGGACCGATCAAAATCCGAGCATCCGCTGCAGTGAACACATCACCAGCCAGCAATCTGTCGCTGTGAACACATCATTAGCCAACAATCCAGATCGTCGTGAACACATCACCGACCGATCTCCATATAATCCAGCACATCTGATCTGAGTCGAGCCTCCATCGGCTGCACGACAACAGACCGTGCTACGTGACCTCCTCGGGGTAAACACTTCCATCCCGAAGGCGAGCGTTATCTCCAAGGTTCATTCCGGGGAAACACATTCCCAACCGGAAGCCGTAATATCCAGGGTGCACTTCGGGAGAAACATATTCCACCCCGAAAGCCCTAATATCCACAACATATCAGCATCATAAAAACCAGTGAAAACAGTTGTATTTGAAATCAAAATCATTTTCAATACAAGGTCTCAGGCCAAAACATAATTTGTAAAACCAGAGTTCCGATTATTTCATAAATCCGGAAACCATCAATCTTATCATGTAATCACATGGAAATACAAATCCAATCAAAATCACAATTCCATTGGGTCTCAAGCTCAAAATCTCATTTTCACGCAAATCCGTGCAACCGTAAACCCGAGTTACCACTTTCACATAAATCCATGAAAGCAATCTCTGACTCATAATCCGAGTCCAAATATCATTTTGAATTCCTGACTCATAAACCGAGTCAAAACATCATTTTCAATCCCGGGCCTACGCCCAAAACATCAATTTCATAATTTCTCGAAAATCGTGCCAAAAATAATATAATAATCCATAAAATCGAGAAATCACCGGATTGAAATATCAATCATGCCAAAGCATATAAAATCATATAATAAAGCATTTAAATCATATATGCATGCATCACGGTTAGAAAACAAGGTCCACTCACACACACCGCCCAGATTGTTCAGCCTCCAGCTGTTCGTTTTCTTTCGACGTCCCAGGAATATTCCTGCCTGCTAAACAAAGTGATTTAAGGTTACTAGAATATCATATAGTCCTCATATATGAATCCCCTAATCGTCGGAATTTATAATATTAGTTAAATATAAACTATACGCGTCGGGTACTCGAAACTACTCCGAATCCATATCCGATTGACCCGAAACCAACGCGGATAGGTTCATATCATCGAGAACATCAAAACTCATGTTGACCACTTCCCCGGATTCCCATCCACGCGCCTTCACGCGCTGCCGCAAGCGGCTGCGCGTGAAAGCCATGCGCGTAGCACAGTAATGCTACAGTGCTTCGTCTTCGCCAGTTTGTCTGATAAACGGGTTGGAAAACCAGCGACAGAACCCGACTCATTCTCACTCAATTCGACCTCAATTCTTCCCATTATTTCACTTGATCCCTTCTAATACATCTAAATTCCAAATCTGTAACTTCAATTACTTAAATTAGGGTCTAAATCTTCACAACTCATGATCAACCTTCGACGGGTTTTCTATTCGGGTTCACTCTAATAGTCTCCGTTTTCCAAATTAATTCATACTAGAAGCATCGTGAGAGTGTAAGGAACGGTTTTACAAAATCAATTTCATAAATGCTTACCTCTAGCTAGTTGAACCCAAGCTCGATTTTGAGCAGCAATGGAAGCTTCTGTTCTTCCCCAATTCGACACCATTTCTCTTCGTTCTTGTTGCAGAATGGTTAGTATTGATCCCAGAAATCTAAATCAGGCCTCAATTGTGATCCTCAGTGCTCACAATTTCGAATTCGAATTTCCCTCAATTTTCTGAATTTTTTGAATTCTGTACAACCAGTTACTCTCAGTCCCTCGTGTTCTTTTCTCTCCACTCTCCATTCAGTCTCCTCAATTTCTCATTCACAGATTTGTAGCTGAAGCAATCGATTTATCAGATTGTAAATTGAACAATGATGAGGACAATCCTTAATTAAGGGGTTAATGTCCAAAGTAATCATCATTATGTTTCCATAATTCCCATTTCCATGTTATCTGGGGCAAGAAGAAGACAAAGTGATAGATGTCACTGTCTGGTAGCATGATTCATGGTTAAAAGACCATTTTACCCTTGGTTCGACAAATTACCATTTTGCCCCTAGACTTCCGTGACCCGTAACTTGGTCACCCGATGTCCGTTTGACGTGTGCCGCCTGTCGTTGTACTCAGGGCCTCGAGACCTACCTAACGGTCCTCGAATCGTGTGAAAATTAGTTGTCAGTCCAAAAAGTCAACATTTTCCTCCTTTTCGTCCAAATTACGAAAATGCGCTTGAACTTCCGAACGTCATAACTTTTTCCTCGAATGTCGGAATCGAACGTGCCACCTGTCTATGAACTCGTGACGTCCAGAACTACGTCACAGTCATCGGTCAAAGTCCGTTTGACCGCCTGAACTAAAAGTCAACTTTTTGCCCACGCTAGGGCAAAACGGTCATTTTGCACATTTCGTCCGATTTCACTTAACTAATCCCAGATTAGTCATTCTAAACCATAATTAATTAATATTTAATTTCGGTATTCGGGATGGGTCATTACATTTGAGGGATGTTAAGAAGCTGGGATTTCACGGCTCGCCTTCCTGTCTTTGTTCTCCACAACACCACTTCCACCGTCGCGACTGACCTCCCACGACGGCACCACCACCTATCCCATCCTCGTGTCTCTCATTTCCATTCTCCAAGGGTACAGAAATGATGAAAATCGAAGGAAGAGGAGAAGAGATTCCTCAGGCTCTGTTTTCTTTTCACTACGTTCTTCCCTAACCCGTGTAACATTTAAAACCAAGCAAGTGGTGAACAATCTTCCACGACCTTCTAGTGGGGGGACAAGTGTCCCAAATCCAGTGGACAAACAATCCTGAGGCAGCCAAGTGTCCTCTGACCACTGGGCACCAATCCCCATGCAAGCCAATTGACCAAAAGACCCTTTGAGGTAAAATTACCAAAATGCCCTCGGCATGTTTAGACCCGTAATTAATTCATTCAAGGTCCGTTGATGATGTGCCTCCTGTCGTTGTACTCGGGGCATCGAGACCTACCTAATGGTCCTCGAAATTTGTGAAAATTCCTTGTTGTTTGAAAAGTCAACAACTTGCCCATTTCTCTCCAATTTACCGAATTGCCCTTGAACTTCCGAACGTCATAACGTTTTCCTAGAATGTCGTAATCGGACGTGCCACCTGTCTACGGACTCGTGACGTCCCGAACTATGTCACAGTTATCGGTCAAAATCCATTTGACTGCCCGAACTAAAGTCAACATTTTGCCCATTACAAGGGCAAAATCGTCATTTCGCACCGTCTGTCTGCGATTTTCCAACTAATGACCGATTATCTTCACAAATCCGTCATTAACAACTAATGTAATCCTAATTTCCGGGACGGGTCGTTACATCCTTCCTACTTGTAGATGAGGGACTAGCTAGAAGGCGTCACAACAAGTCCCAAATTGGCTCCATTTTGACACGGAACTTCGGAGGCTTATGAACAACCTACATCATTATATGAGGATGCACTCAATCCCATGAAGGACATGGTGTGACACCTTGCCACTAAAGCACGAGACATAAGTCCCAATGCTCCGCATGACACGCACTAAACGAGGATGCACTCGAACCCATGAAAAACGTGACGTGACACCGTCCGGCTAAAGCTCGAGGCATACCTCCTAATGCTCTGAAAACCATCCACGAGGATGCAGACGAGCCCACGTAGACTGCAACGTAACAGTAGACCGCTAGAGCTCGAGGCATAACCATGAACGCTCCATAAGACATGCACGAGGATGCGCTCAGGCCATGAAGAACCCGACGTGACTCCGTGCCACTAGAACTTATGGAATAAGTCTCAACACTTCACTCGGCATGTAAGAGGACACACTCAAGTCCGTGAAGAACGTGATGCAACACCTTTCCAATGGAGTACGATCAAGTCGAACAGGTAAGGCCCAGGACCGAGGCTAATTGGAGCTCCTACGATGACGTTTGGAAGACCTCGGAACCTCTGGTGCTACTAGGAGATGCAACACACCTGACAAAGGATAGGAGAACATCCCAAGATGCGCTAGTAAAGAGCATGTCCATCACCAAACTATTTCTTGAGACACGACACTGAATGATTTTAAAGAAAACGTTGCACTCACAGAATAAGAAGCCAATACCACCCAAGGCCATCAGCTCATGAATGACTCGGGAGGCACTTCAGAGCCCTATCACACGTTGAGTACCACGTAAGAGCCAACGACATCATGCAACCCCCCAGATTGCACACGCATGGTCAAATTAGGTGGACAAGTCAACGAAGGCTCAAGATGTCTTTGCTGCTGCAGTAAGGATGACGGGAAATACTCACCAGCATGCTTACACACTTCGACAATGGTGATCCCAGGAAGTCAACACCACTAGATTCGATGCTACTTTCCCCCCTCATCAAGGCATACTTCAAACAAAAGGAGTCTAAAAGATGCTGGATCGATGTTCCAAAGAATCCAATGCGACGACGGTCTGGAAGCGACATTCGGCACCAGATTCAACATGCATCATCAATTTCAAGTGTTGGACCATGTCCCGTGACACCTCTCTAGGCCTTTTCCACGTGAAGCATTTGAAACTTTCACCACGCGAAGCACTCGAAGCCTTCGCCACGCGAAGCACTCTAAGCCTTCGCCATGTAAAGCACATGAAAATTTCGCCACGCGAAGCATTCTAAGCATTCGCCACATGAAGTACTCAAAGCCTTCACCCTATGAAGCACTCTAAGCCTTCGCCTCGCGAAGCATTCCAAGCCTTCACCTCGCAAAGCATTCCAAGTGTTTGCCACGCGAAGTATTCTAAGCCTTCGTCCCGCTAAGCATTCCAAGCCTTTGCCCCGCGAAGCACTCTAAGTCTTTGCCCCACAAAGCACTCCAAGCCTTCGCCCTACGAAGAAATCGAAGCCTTCGCCTCGCAAAGCATCCCTAAGCCTTCACCATGCGAAGCACCCCTAAGCCTTCGCCATGTGAAGCACCCCTAAGCCTTCGCCATGCAAAACACCCTTAAGCCTTCACCATACGAAGCACCCAAAGCCTTTGCCCCGCAAAGCACTCAAGCCTTTGCCCCGCAAAGCACTCCAAGCCTTCACGTACGAAGCAAAAGCATCGCTTGCGAAGCCTCATGGCAATTGCCCCACGTTGTAGCAAGGAAATCGCCTCGCGACGTATCAAGGATATCGCCACACGACATATCAAGGCAATCGCTATGTGACATGACAGGACCCATCCCGATTAATCCTCGCTAATCGTGAAGGATCCCGCTCCCGTCTGACTATGAATTTAAAATACCAACAATAGTCTAAATATATATAAGTACATAATATAACATAACCAACAACCCACATAGTCAGAGCAGGGATAGGTATATTGTTAGGACCGTTGACTATCTCAGTCGTCAACCGGCTTACAGAGCATACGAAATTTTTACAAACAAGATTTAAGTCCTACCGCGGTCAACACTCGAGTATGCAGCGGTTTGATTATTCTTCTGCCTCAGTACGAGCCTCGGTACCTGTGCACGGGCCTGGAGGGTACAAAAACAGTAAAGGTGTGAGTGGACAAAAATAAAGGTTTAGAAATACATTTATTAAAATTGTCTTACCCTCCAGTTTTCACAACATGCATGCATATCATATAAAACATAGGTATATATAAATCAAAATAAAAGAAAACAGTTAATATAATTCAAAATCAATCATGATACCATCATCCTTAACATCCAATCTCATCAATATCCAATAACCCGTCACGATATCAATGCAACGCGTGCAAACTCGGGTGTCTCAAGTCCGAGTACCTCCCCAGGATCAACGACGTCTGGGGTGATATCATCTCCAGGATCAACGACGTCTGGAGGATATCAATATAAACTCACACTCCTGAGATTGAGCCTCCCCTCGGAGCTACTCATCTCCAGGTAGTGGATCGTGACTACTCTAGGATCTACGACGTCTGGAGAGACCATCAAATCACCGAGGATGATACCACAAATCAAGAATCTCATTTTAAACTATTTAGATCTCAAAATCAAGTTAATAGTTCAATAGGGTCTCTGCCCGAAATATAGCATTTCCACAGCACAAGTAAATTCCATAATTTCATGTGTAAAGATCGTTTATAATTTATATTCGTCAATTAAATCATGTAATTTAATTTCAAAATCAAAAATCATTTCAAATTTCATATCATTACCCAAAATCACAATTTTATAATTTTTCTCGGAATTCGTGCCCAAATAATATAATAATAATATAATATTCCCAAAATCTGGAAATTATCATATCAACATCATAAATTATGGCAAATCAACTTAAATCATATTATAAGCATTTAAAAGCAGTTAAAACATATATGCATGCATTTAGGGTAGAAAACAAAGCCCACTCACACACCGTCCAGATTGCTCGGATTCGAGCTGTTCGTTCTCCGTCCCGCCTGTCCCGAGAATATTTTGGCCTGTCAAACATGTAATATAGGGTTACTAAAATATTATATACTCTTAGGTACGAAGTTCCGAGTTGTCGGAATAAAATAATATTATTTAAACGTAACCTATACGCTTCAGGATACGTAAAACTATCCTCAATTTATCTCCGATTGACCCGAAACTAACGCCATAGGTCCGTATCATCGAGAACATGAAAAAAGTATGTTGGACCCTTCTTCAGATTCCCGGTCACGCGCCCTCACGCGCCGCCGCAAGCAGCTGCGCGTGACAGCCACGCGCCCGTGAACAGTGGCTGCTACAGTTCTCTTTCTCGCCCGTTTCTCTGGTATTCGGGTTGTAGACCCGCGATCAGACCCGACTCGTTCCCCTAAATTCTAACTCAATTCATCTCGTTCTTTCACTCATTAATACATATTCAATCTAACTAATAGTTCTGTGTCTTCAATTAAACCAATTAAACCCGAAAACATCTCGACTCACGACGAACACTTATTGGATCTTTATTCGGGTTTGACCTCAAATCGACCTGCTTTCTTCAATTATTCACATCAGAAGCATCATAAGACCATAATGAACACGAAATTAGATCAATTCCATGAAATTTTACCTCTAAGTAACTCGGACTCAAGCTCGATTTTCCAAACAGTTTCAGGGCTTGGTTGTCACGATTTCTCCACCAATTCTCGTTCAGTTGATGGGTTCGAGTTGTTTAGCTCCCAGGAAGCTTAATCTCTCGTCAATTGGAACGAAACCGTCTACAATCTCAAATTCGAAAATGGAGAATTTTAATGAATTTTCGGGTAAGCTCAGTATTGATTCCAGGTCCAATTTCCTCTCAATTGTCACTCAAACGTTCACTAAATTCCTCCCCCTTTGTTCTCTAATACTCACTCTTATTCTCTGTGTTGTTGGATCGATCAAATTGGTAGGAGATGGGGTGTTGTTCTCTGTTTTGTGTAATTAGCATTAGTTAATTAATGGAAGTTAAGTTAAGTGAAGTTAGACACTAAGCACTCATGTGCCACTAATGAGTTTCTTAAGAGGGCGGGTGGCATTAGTTGGGTTGAATCAGCATATTAATTAGATGAATCAGCAAGCCAATTTATATTGTAATGGTTCTTCCACCGTTCAAGTACCCTTCACACAAAATTACCATTTTACCCTTCTTAAGCACAATTACCATTTTACCCCTACACTTCACAACCTCATAATTTCTTCATCGAACTCCGTTTTCGACGTGCCACCTGTCTACGGATTCAGCGTTCCGAGACCTACACAATGGCACAAGTAAAATATACAAATAGTATACCAAACAAAAAGTCAACTTTTAGCCATATCCTTCTAGGGTTAAAAGCGTCATTTTGCATTATTTTAATATTTTACAATTTTTGGATTTTTCGGGGCGTTACATGACACAACAACATCCTTGTTCGTCAAAAGCCATAATGCCTTGAGCTCACAACCTATCATCACATGCACCTGGTGGACTACCAAAGGTGTCCACTGGCGGAACACTCAAAGACTTCACCTCTGAGGGACTCGAAGCTCCTCTCCAAAGGGAAAAGTATAGACTTCACCTCAAAGAGCTAAGTCACCACCTCCAGCAACTTGACGACTAAGTTCAATGCGATTGACCAACAATGAGGTACATACTACTTAAGCACATTCCCAAGCATCTGTCACTCATACCCAACAAACGGACTTGCTAGAATTGGAAAAGCTACTAAATATTTCTTCCTACCCCACCAAGGGGAGCAACAGCTGGGTCATGTCATGACAAATCTTGGGCAAATGTCTTAGTGCGTGCGACTACAAATTCCAGCACATAACTTCGAGATGATTCGAATGTACCAACTCAAATTTTACTTCCTTGAAGAGAGCTTAATGGCGACAAAAAGGTATGGAAGTCAGCTTTCCAACACCACCAACGACACTTAATTCGGAGCTAAAACGAAGTCAGAAGATCAAATTTACTACAAAAAGGTCAAATCTGCCGAAAATCACAAAACACTCAAAAATAATGGAAGGCTTCTATTAATGAAAATTAAAGAAGTTGGAAATTCATAAGGGGCATGATCAATTCTCCATTCTATGTTCCGCCTTGCTACACCCCATTTTGAGCTCAACAAGGGCTTGAAGATCAAGTCTCTTGAAGGTCATCCGTCATCCAAAGCAACTACTTGGAAAGATTTAGTTACTTCATGGCACCACATGCACTTCGCCTTGCGTCATGGGAAGCCTTTCTTTGAATATGAAGCACATCTCTCCTTGTAGCTATAACACATATTACCTTACGGCTGGAACAAGTCTCATGCCTGGGGTTGTGACACGTCACATTCCAGTGATGGGACTCCTTGCCTCGCACTTGCAGCATGCCTCGCCTCGTTAGTTGCACCATGCCTTGTCTTGTACTCTGCTACACCTCGCTTGGCACCATGTTGCACCTCGTCTTACACTCTACTGCACTTTGCCTTGCACTCTGCTGAGCTGTGACACTTCGCACTCCAAGTGATGGGACTCCTCGCCTCACACTTGCAGCATGCCTCACCTTGTACTCTACCGCACCTTACCTAGCACTCTACTGCACCTCACCTTGCACTCTATTGCACCTTATCTTGCACTATGATGCATCTTGCCTGATACTGAATTGCACCTCGTCTTGCACTATATGTATCTAGCCTGGCACTCTACTGCACCTCACGTTGCACTCTACTGCACCTCATCTTGCACTCTGCTACACCTCGGCATGCACTATGGTGCACCTCGTCTTGCACTCTGGTGCACCTCACCTTGCACTCTGGTGCACCACGCCTTGTACTCTGCTACACCTCGCGTTACATTCTGTTGCACCTCGCCTTGCACCTCTGCTGCACCACGCGTTGCATTCTGTTGCACTCTGTTGCACTCGCCTTGCACTCTACTGCACTCGCGTTTGATTCTGTTGCACCTCACCCGTTGAAGGCCTTGATGTTGGCTCCGCCCCACATGAAGATGAAAATTCATCAACGCGCCAAGCTCTTCTATTCACTAAAGCACCACAAGCAAGTCAACTGAGGAAACGTCTTGATGTCAAGTCAACTGAGGAAGCGTCTTGATGTCAAGTCCACCATCTCTTGAAGTTGGAAGCTCTAACAACGATCGGGACATTCCACCAGATAGCCTTAGGACCTACTGCTCCAAAAGTGAGTTTTTCAAAATTATATCAGAAACATGCCTTCATACATCTTGAAATGACCGTCTCGAAGAGTAGAGCACACCACCGCTTGAATCGTTGCAATCGGACAACTACAGCTCCTGAAATCTTTAAAAGGGCGAAACAATAAAAAGATATATATATATATATTATCTAAATAAATGTAAATATATAACATATATTACATTTGGGCGTGAGATTGGGCGGCAGAAAGAAATGAGAAAAAGGAAAAAACGATGCATCTGGACGCTGCCAAGGAATAGAGCGAAAAAAAAAGTCATGTGAACTTTCGTGAATTATAGATTGATGAATTATAGATTGATGGGATTCTCGCCAAGAACAGCGCAACTACAATTACCTGCTTTGCTACAAACGGTAAGTAAAAAACAAGAAAAAAACGGAGGGTTGCATGGATTCGCCTGCATCATCAGCCACCAAGCTTTCCTACTTTGTGCGCGTACCTGCAAGACTCCACCAGCCGACAGGGCGTGTTGCGCCACCCCATCAGTTTCAGCTTTTGTTTATTTCTCCTCCAATCAACATCAGCTCTCTCCTTCACTTGAAATGAGGAGAAAGAGAAACATAAAAAACGAAACATATTTTCCTCTTAGCAATAACAACAGCAACAAGGAGAAAAGAATTTGGCGGCTCATGCACTCGGTTTAGTTCTTTTTATTTTAAATGGAGGCTACAATAACCTCATTTAAATAAATAAAAAATGAACAAACCCTAATTGTCTATTGGGCTCTAAAAATAAATTTAAGGCAAGTTTTAAGCGCAAAGCTTACTACAGGGAGACCAAAGCAACGTTCAAGGCCAAACGAACTTCAACTGCTCGAAGTAAAGCGGAGTCCTACTTCGTAAAAAAAAAAGGAATTTATCGGGACCACAATAAAAATTACATCCCTTAGAATTCCCTAAATTCCTAAGAGATATGGGGGCATTTGTGAAACCATAAATCACCGAAAAATTGTCGAGTTGACACGTGACCCATAACTCTCATAATGGTGATAGTACCCTTGGTATAGACGACGACAACACACGATCTCCGCATTAATTTAATATATTTATCAATTAAATATATAAATTAATCAGATTAATGTCAATAATAAGTAATCTCTTTACGAGTTATTTATTATTAATTATATAGTTAATAATGAGTGATTTCTCCTAATAGAATCACCTACTTGATACTATCTCCTTCAACCAATCAGACGCTCCGGTGACCCAGAAGACTCCACTATAAATACAAGGTCTCTCTTCATTTCAGGGGGTAATTCAAAAACTCATAGTGAAACTTTGCCGATTTATTCTCTTGATTAAATTGACTTTGGCATTGGAGTGTTCTTGGTTGAACCATCCCCCGAGCTTCAACCTTAACTCCGTTTGTTTCTTGTTATTGTGTGTAAGAATCAAGAAGAAATTCTACAAGTCCGGACGATTTCTGCATCAACAAGTTCAAATACCGGCGGCATATTACCACCGAAACACAAAAGTTATTGAAACCCCCGACAGGATCTTGAAGCACTATTTATGCCTTTCATTGTTTGTGTACATATGTGCAAGGTAGCTGAGTCATTTAGTTGGTTTTTCTCATTGCTAGCGATCTTGTTTACCTGTATTCAAGGTATAAGCTAGGGTGAATGAGATTCTTTCAGCATTTTCTAACTTGTCTTATGCTTTTTACTATACACAAGTTGATCGAACTGGATGTGTATATCAAAATCCTTGCTTCCTTTTTGTTTTTCTTCCCATAAAAGTATGCTTTCTGAGTAACTTATGTTTGCTTAAATTTTGTTAAAAATATGGGTCTAATCTGCAGGTATTTTATTTGCAGAACTTGTGGGTTTGAGCACCTATTGTTCAATAAGAACAAGAAGACGAAGATGAAGTTTACAGACTTCTGGGCCTTTGTTGGGCTTTTTTGCCCACAACAGAGCATTCCGACCCGTCTCTCTGGCTCTCTTTAATGCCTGCCATCTTACTGACTGCCACTTGGTATAACCCCCGTGGCACAATGACGGTCCAACACGTAGTAAGGTTTGACGATTTTGGCCCCACAATTTTCAGTGTGCTTATTTGAAGGATTGATTAATCCGGATTTAAAGAAGAGTAAACAAAGCAAGTGAGACTGATCGTGTCTAAATGACATGATCCCAGAATGTAGAAGAAGTGTAAGAGTTTTTTTTCTTGATTTTGGGAAATCATTTTTGCTCTCCTCCACATATTTTCCTCATATTCTTTTCTTTCTTATTTTTCCTTTACTTTTTCGGGGTTTTCCATTTTTGGGTACAGAAAGAGACGAAAGGGCAAAAAGTCGGTGGTTTTTCACCTCATACATTTGAACTGGTCTGATAGCACTCAATAATAACGTGCTCATTAAATATGATCAATTTATAATTTTTAAATAGCATTATATGATAATCATAAGCTCTTTGACTACGACACTTACCTAAATACCCTTTATATACCCTATCTTAAAAATTCAAACAACAAGAATTTCATTTTTTTAATATATAAATTAATGTTATTAAATTATTTTAAGTTTAATTATAAATGGATAATTTTTATTTTCCTAATTTAATAACATATTCTATGTTGGTAACATGTATATTTTTCTAATTTCCTAACATATTTTCTAATTTCAACGATTTCATAATATTTTCACCAATTTCCTAACATATTTTCTATTTTCACATTTTCCCTACCAAATTTTCTAATTTCCTACACATTTTCCACAAATTCCGAACAATTTCTACAATTTTTTCACAATAAATCACAATTTCTTGACATAATTATGTCTGAAATTCTAAGCAAAATTAAATTGAAAGGCAAAAACACATACCTTTTTTATGAGTATTCCTTCAAATCACCACGAATTTCCTAAAACACAAAACTTATTAAGGTTTCAATCAAAAATCAAAATCCCAAAACTAAGAAAATAAAAATCCTCAATCTTTCAACGACGAAGGAATTTAATTGACTGGTAGTGAAAATGACGATGAATGGCTGGTGAGAAAGAGAGAGAGAGAAAGAGAGAGATAGAGAGAGAGTGTGTGTGTGTGAGAGAGAGAGAGAGAATTAGAGAGAGTGATGAGAGATGTTAATTAGATTGAGCAAAGAGGAAGAAGAAGAAGAATGATGAGGTGGGGTTTTAATGTATGAAACTTTTGCCCAACGGAGGGTTCGCCAAACAAAGTTTAATGACCTGCCCTTGTTACAAAATTAAAGTTTGCTCGACAGAGTGTGTTATCCTCACCTTGCAAGGCTCACAATCTTTACGCACCATGTTTTTTCCTCCTCACCTAGACTTTATTCAGCGAATTACCTTTACCAGGCAAACTTTAGGCAACGTTAGGTTTTTCCCAGCCAAGGAAACTCGTTGTTAGTGATGTTTTGCCCGGCGGATGGTGTTAGCTTGGTAGGCAAAGTTTTCCATTTTCACACGCCAATGGAACAGTGTTCCCTCAAAGATCTTACCTGGCGAGTCTTCTTTTATTCGCCAGGCAAAAAGTTTTTTAGTGGCGAAAAAAACTTTGTCGAGCACGGTTTAGACGGGCAAGTCATATTTTCTTGTAATGTAATTCTTCATTGTATAAGAAGACGATAATAAACATGTATAACTAAAAAAAAATGACAATATAACATATAGCTAAAAAATAGTGGAGGAATATCGAACTAAAAAATTGTCATATCCCAACATTAAGTAAAATACGATCTTGCATTTTACTATTTTATTATCGTATTAATTGGTAGTTTATTATACTTCCTTTTACTATTTTATCTTCGTATCAGTAACGAATATCAGAATGTCAAGATTGAGTTCCCCTTGGACAGCAAGCCAAGGTGGAGCTAAAAATAAACTGGTAGCCATGCATGTATGTTGACAAAAAAAAAAAAAAACATGCACGTATTGGTAATCCAAGATTAAAGGAAGCCACTGTTAAGCATTACCATCCATTGTGAGTGGATCCCTATTTTGGTAGAACAATAACGACCCCTGGTTTTGACGTGCCTCGAGACAATGATCTCCCTGCAGCCTCACATTTCCTAACAGAGTTAACCGTCAATCGAAACCCTAACCTTATAAATACCTCCCCACCCAGAAGTTTGAAAGCAGAGCAGGGGCAACAAATAAATATTTACCCTATTGCCTCAATAAGTGGCCCCAACAGCTCTGCAGCAATCAACTGAAAAGGAAATAAGAAGTTACAAAATCCCCATTTGCCACTTCTTTATTTCCTTGTCGCCACCAGAATCCAACCCAAAGGAAAAAAACTATTAATTAATTGTATTGTAGTTTTCTATTTTAATTATTCAAAATGGGCGGAGAAGGAGATCATAAGAAAAAGAAGATCGCCATCATCGGCGTCTCCGCTCTGATTCTGGTGGCAATGGTAGTTGCTGTAACTGTTGGAGTCACAATATCCCGCCACAACGGCAAACCGGCCGAGCACACCTCCACGTCGACCAAAGCGATCCAGGCGGTCTGCCAGCCCACCGACTACAAGAAGACCTGCGAGGAGGGCCTCTCAGCGGTGGCCAGCAACACCACCGACCCTAAGCAGCTTGCCCAAGCAGGGTTCCAACTCGCCATCAACAAGCTCCGTGAAGTCATCAAGAACTCCACCACCTTGCAGGAGCTGGCAAAGGACCCCGACACCAACCAGGCCCTCCAGAACTGCAAGGAGCTCCTCGAATACTCCATCGACGACCTCGGCGACTCCTTTGACAGGCTAGGTGCCTTCGACGTCTCCAAGCTCAATGCTTACGTCGAGGATCTCAAGGTCTGGCTCAGCGCCGCCATGACCTACGAGCAGACTTGCCTGGATGGGTTTCAGAACACCACCGGTGAAGCCGGTGAGAAGATGAGGCTGTTCTTAAAGACATCTCAGGAGCTCACCAACAACGGCCTTGCTATGGTCAGCGAAGTGTCAACAATGTTCGGAGCTCTCGACATCAAGCCTGGGCGCCGTCTCCTTCAGGCTGCTGCTGTCGACGACAAGAAGTTCCAGAGGGCTAAGGTCATCCCAGCATGGATCGACGCCCGCAGACTCGACCTCGCCACCGCCACTCCTCAGACGCTGAAACCCGACGTGGTAGTGGCCAAGAAGGGAGGCAAATACACGGCCGTGAATGATGCCTTGAAGGATATCCCCAAGAACAACGCCCAGAAGGTCTTCGTGATTTATGTCAAGGAGGGAGTGTACAGCGAGCAGGTCATTTTCGACAAACACATGACCAATGTCATGCTTATCGGAGATGGCGCTACCAAGACCGTTATCACCGGGAAAAAAAACTTCGCAGAGGGTGTCAAAACCATGAATACTGCCACAGTCGGTATGTCTGTTTCCTTTGTTATATATATTTGTTAGGGTACGTCTGCATGCATATATATATATATATATATATATATATATATATATCGCTCTCTCTTACGCTCACAGTCTCACTCTCATACGTATATAACGTTCAATACCTTGCAGCTGTTGTTGGAGACTACTTCATTGCGAAAGACATAGGATTTGAGAACACAGCCGGAGCCATCGGACATCAAGCTGTAGCTCTGCGTGTGCAATCTGACTTATCTATCTTCTACAACTGCAAGATCGATGGGTACCAAGACACCTTGTACACCCAAACCCACCGGCAATTCTACCGTGACTGCGAAATCAGTGGAACCATCGACTTCATCTTCGGGGACGCTTCCGCAGTGTTCCAAAACTGCAAGATGATCGTGAGGAAGCCACTGGAGAACCAGGCTTGCATGGTCACCGCCCAGGGCAGGCTCGACAGACGTTCACCATCCGCCATCGTCCTCCAGAACTGCACCATCTCAGGCGAACCAGGGTACGACAAGGTCCAAAACAAGGCCTACTTAGGTAGGCCATGGAAGCAGTACGCAAGGGCCATCGTGATGCAGTCCCAGATCGATGACGTCATCGCTCCCGAAGGGTGGATGGAATGGACCGGATCACAGAACCACAACACATGCTGGTTCGGTGAGTTCGGAAACAGAGGGGCTGGTGCTGATCAGAAGAACAGGGTGACGTGGAAGGGAAGGAAGGAGGTTACACCTGCACACGCCGCGGATTTCACTGCTGGAAATTTCATGTTCGGTGATAGATGGATTAAGCCCAGCGGTGTGCCATATGTTGCTGGCATGATGACCGCAGTGTAGATTTGTACTACACATCTACAACACCACCCAACCCAGCGACACCCACCCGCCCCCCCCCCCCCCCCCCCCCTAACACATATGTATTCTACTATTAATTTATTGATGTAATTAGAAAAATCCAAACATTAAATTATTATTAAATGTATAATGCTATTTGTACCTTTCAAATTGACTCCATTTAGTAACCATATTGATTTGTCAATCAACAAAAATAATATGTCAATCAACAAAAATAATACAGAAAAAGTGACTAGAAATTTCATATACGAACTTCAACCATCGACATCGAAAACTTCAACAAAAAGGACTCATAAGAAGAAAGAGCGGATGCCGAAGTTGTTGCGTAGGAAAAACCCGAGACATAAACATATTATACTTTGACATCTTTTTTTTTTAGTTTGAGCCTATACCTATATTTTTTTGTAACTATTAATTCAAGGTGATAATTAAGAAACAGAAATGGTCTAATATGTCTCCTTTAAAGAATATTATTTCAAAGATGTCTCTTTCCAAAATGAATATCTAAGTTAAACTCTAATATTTACATATTTATAAAATTGACCCAACTTCATATACAAAGAGCAGCAAAAAATATATCCCCATCATAGTCCTATCGTTTCATTTGTTAATACTTGAAATAGAGATACGTGAAGAGCTCAGGACCAAACTCAACAGAAACAACCAGCGATTTGTAAAGAGCTCACCCACAGAAGCAAGCCTTTGCGATCTTGGATGCTTGGACGGAACTGAGGGAGAGGTCATGATCTTGGATTATCCTTGGTAATCGAAGATGAGGGGATGCAAACGCGATAGGAGCTAAACCCACATAGACAACACAATGGTGACTTGGGGAACCAAAACTGAAACCTAGAACGCGACACGATCTTGGACTGTGGAAGGAACTGGTGAACTTCACCAGCAATTGAAGGTGGAATGCATGCTAGGGACGTCAATCTACCCGCTAATAATGATTAGTTAATTCCCATTTTCACCTGTTGTTATGTTTGATTAGACTGTATCTGGAATGCTATAATTGAATATTGAACCCATAATTACTTGAAATATTTTTATTTACATTTTTGAAAGTATGTATGTTAAATTTTTCCTCCAAATCGAGGTTAGTGTAATGTATATTTGAAATTTGCACTGATTGAGGCTGTTATGAAAGCATGCTTCAATTCTATCGGTGTAAATTTGTTGTGTTAGGGTGTCTTGTTTGAATCTCCAGCACCTTGAATCTATGTCTTAGCCAAATCCAAATTCATATCACAACATTTATGTTTTCTTACTGTGGCATACTCTATTTTTGGGAAGGTGGGATATGGTGGGTGATCCTTGCGGATTGTGTTTTCTTACTTAGTGAGCAGCACAAAGCTTTGGAAAAACGAAGAAGGCTACATTCTTGTGGGAATTTTGTAGGCTAGTTGTTTTGTGGGTAATTTGGCTAATTGTCTAACAATTTTCCTTAGTCTTCAAACGTTGTTGAATTGTTGGAAACAAAATATGGATGACAAGCCATGTAACACCCTGGACATTCGAAAAATAGAAAATAACCATTCTACCCCTAGAAGTCAAAATGTTGACTTTTTGACCAGGATCTCATTTAGGTAAATTAAGAAGACTATTAAGAAGGTCTCAGCCTCCTGAGTACATAGACAGGTAGCATGCCAAAAATAGAGTTTGAATAATCTTGTTATAGGTCTAAAACAGTTAAGGGCATTTTGGTAAATATGGGATAAAGGGAAAAATGGTAATTTTCCCTCACTTCCTCCACCTACATACACAATGATATATATGAGTATGTAGTGGGCTATAAGGGAGTTTGGGGGTGAGATTCCGAATCTATGAAAGCCTTGAAAATGGCTTCCCGCCAGAGGAGAGAAAAATAAGGAATGAGGAAATAGGAGGAGAAGAGAGAAAAACTCTAAGGGAAAGATAGGACAATAAGAAGAAGAGACTAAGAGAAAGGAAATGGTGAACTCACCTTGAAGAAAGAAGGGAGGAAACAGGGAGTTGAAGCATGAACCTGTAAGCTTGGATTTCGGGTTTCCAGGTCTAAGGCATGAATATGGAAACCAGGTGCTTCGATGTCTTCCTGGAGGTCTCAAGGTTGTTCCTATCTCGAAAGGAGGGAGAATAAAACCCTGGATTAAGGTGGGAGAAGTTGGTAACCATGGCCCAAACAAGGAAGGTATGAATTCTAACTTTTAGCTTGTGTATCCTATTTTTATTGTCATAGAAATGCTTAGGAGATTACGAGAATGAAGTTTGACGAAGAAATCGAGAGAAATTAATGTAGAAATAGGAAGCTAGAACCGGGTCGGGCGACCTAAAAACCAGAGAATCGGGTGAAGGTTACGACACTGTGCACTAGCGCGTGAATTCCATGCGCATCCACTTTCGGTGGCCCGTGGGGGCACGTGAGGGGTTTCTTGTCACGTCCCGACCCATCTAGCACGATATTGTTTGCTTTGGGACCAACCCTCGCGGTTTTGTTTCTGGAAACTCATGTGCAACTTTCAAGTAGATCACCCATCCTGGAATTGCACCAGCCCAAACTCGCTTAACTTTGGAGTTCCAACCAAACTCAAAACCAGTGAGCTCCCAAAAGGTCTCATACTAGATAGATACGTACCCACACATATAAAGCACTTCACATTTCTTTCCCCGAGCGATGTGGGATTGTTCACTGTTCTTTCCAAAACACGGGTCTTACAATCCACCCCCTTGGGGCCCAGCGTCCTCGCTGGCACGCTTCCGGTCGGGGTCTAGCTCTGATACCATTCTGTCACGTCCCGACCCATCTAGCA
The DNA here is from genome assembly GCA_032719365.1 of Prinsepia uniflora. Taxonomy (NCBI): domain Eukaryota; kingdom Viridiplantae; phylum Streptophyta; class Magnoliopsida; order Rosales; family Rosaceae; genus Prinsepia; species Prinsepia uniflora. The sequence goes on along the minus strand of CM064872.1, from coordinate 47,793,595 downwards.
CATTATTGTCCGCTTTGGACCCAGCCCTCACGATTTTGTTTCTGGGAACTCACGTGAAACTTCCCAGTAGGTCACCCATCATGGAATTGCACTAGCCCAAACTCGCGTAAGTTTGGAGTTCCAACCTAACTCAAATCCAATGAGCTCCAAAAAATCCTTTTGCTAGATAGATATGTGCCCACACATATAAGGCACTTCATCTTTCTTTCCCCGAGCGATCTGGGATTGTTCACTGTTCTTTTCAAGACATGAGTCTTATATTTCTGGGGAAAGTTCCAACACGAATAATATTCCTTATTCAATGCTGAGTTTATTGGTATTAAGTTTAGAAATATTGGAGATTATATGAAAATGTTATGGATTTATAATGGATATGTTATATTATATAATTTACTACGATTCTTGAAAATTAGTGGATCTTTATGTTGGCTCATGGTTAAGGCCTAAATAATCATTACTATCTGTAGTGGTTGAATCCGAGGGACTTTAAAATATTTTTGGTAATAGAATGTTTATTATATATATATACATATTTCTCATTTTGCTAATAATGGTAGTATGTGAAATGTGTACTTATAGAAGGATTAATTAGAAAGACATAATGTGTGATCATAGGAATTAATGACTAACATTATAAGTCATATACATACTACCCAGTTAAAAACAATTATACTAAATTCATATCCTGTTGGGGAAAGAGGGTTGGATGTGGGCGGTACCCCGCACGTGAAGGAATTGGTTTGGGCTACTTTTCAAGTATTGAATTAAAGGTAATTAAAGACATCCCTTGTATGATCTGAACCGTCAGACGGTAGCAGGACCGGTATGATTTTCTTGGAAATTAGGAACGGGTCCTGTTAGGCCAGCTAATTACAAATGATGTAACAATATTAATTTCTCTGGAAAAGCTGATATTTTCCTATGGTTTCCTTAGCAATCAAAATTGGATTTAGTATGTATCTCTTTATATACTTGAAACTGTTTTTCTCTCCTCATTGTCACTTGTGCAACATAGTCATAAAAATTTTGTTTTCTATGAACAAATTGTTCTAAAAGGCTGCCATAATTAATATGGACTTAGAGTGATAAATGTAAATAAAATGAACTTAAAGTGATAGATGTAAAGGAAGTGATGGTGAAGGCAAGTAAGACGGGTTATCTAGTGGCAATTAGTAGCTCTTCATCCATGGACACTAATGAGAAAAATCATAGCCACTAAAGAGAGAAATTCAGAAAAGATAGAAACAACAAAACTCCTGATTGCTTCCTTGGACCAACAACCCTTAACTCAGAATATCAATAACTTGTTGGGGTCTGGGGTGGTTGATGACTTTATCTTGATGGCTACCCATAGTCCATGTGTTGTCCAAGGGTACCTTGGATTTGAATTTGATTTCATTACTTTCTTTCCATATGTTCTCCATTAATACTCATCATCATATATACCAGTTTCAATACTCATAATATGTAGTATTTACAGAAAATTTGCTAAAATTTAGTGTGATATGAAATTTTGAATTCTAAATAGTGTATTGGGTTTGTGCAGGAATGGACACTGCTATACTACAATAGGAAATGGTGGAGAATAAAAAAGCATTGTAGTTTCACCTAATATCACATTAGAAGAAGTTGTTGCTTGTGTTGTAAAGCATTGAAATAAAAAAGACGTCAATGAAAACAAATTCAACGTTGAGTTGAAGTATTTTGTCTCTATTTCTAGTGTAAAAACTAAACACTTGAGTATTAAAGATGGTGATGACTTGAATTTTGTATCACCTACAACAAAAAATTGATCTATCGATCACGAGGTGTTCCTTTAATTGTGAGTCTAAAAATGTTGATGTGGATAATATAGACTAGTTTATTGGCACTATCGTAAGTGTTCAGTAGGTAGGCAATGGTGTAATTGATGACATCACTGTAGAAGATGTGTTGGGTAGAAGGATGTCCAATCATATCTCATAAGGCATTGGTATGTAGAATATTCATGTAGTCGGTCCTTTGGGTGTGGGTCATTTGCAAGATTCAAATGAAGCAAATCAGCAAGGTCCTCCAATATGTTTTCAAACATCTCCAACTACCAGCGAAGGGTTCATTGGTGTGTTGATGTAGATGGATCATTTACCCCAAAACTTGAATCATGCATAAAAAAAAACCCTCTAGTTATTAACCATGGTGAAGAAAGTTCCCAATGCCAATGTGAAAATTATCAAAGAGGGCTCCAGAGTATAAATTGGACACCGAATTTCAGAAAAGGGGAAAGGTTTTGCTACAAAGAATGTACTTTTGAGAGCCATATGGTTGGTTTCCATTAGTGGGCATTTTCAAATTGGGAAAGGGAAATCAAATCAATTGTGTGTTGCGGTCAAATGCAAGGATGAAGATTGCCCTTGGATTGTGAAATGGTGACAAATAGAGCCCAAGAATTTTAGGATTATGCTTTACACTTGCTCACAAGAATGTGATATGAGGTCTCTCAACCATTCCCCACCCTTATAAATTTAATGGTGTTTTATCAGATGCTTTATTGCATAGATATGGGGATGCTCATACATTATTCACTCCTGGGAACATCATTAAAAAATATGAAATTTACCATTTTACCCTTATTACACCATTCAGGTTTTTTTTGGCATTTTGTTTAATTTATTAATTGAGATGGATCATGTGAAGTCTCATTTCAGAGGCCCAAACCCATAACATAAATTTGCACATTTAATGTGGGCTTAGGAATTCTTAACCAAGCCCAAGTCCTAACACCCTAAGCTCTTGGATTCAGCCTAAAATTAAGGCTGATTGAGCCCAACCCTTGTTGGCCCAACACATCATCTAAACCCATCTAGGTGCACTGATCCATGAAGCCCAAAACACAATTTTGGTATGCCCCCTTTACTTGTTGTCTCTTAGTCATAGAAGAACCCCCAGAGAGTTCGATGCTCTATGGTGAATGTCCACACAAAATCACACACTTGAACCCGTGACCATGAGCACACAATCCACAAGCTAATCACCCTATATCCACCCATAAAACCTAAATGACTAAACCATGAACATCTTTTTCTTCTTACAATGTGCACACGTGTGCACACACGCATCGATCAATGACGCACGCATGGGGTCGCGTGGCAACACGTGAGCACGTGTGGTCAGCGCATGAGCCCCATAGTCGGCTCGTGGGCATGTTTTCAAGACCTTTTAAACAACCTTAGGTACCTTTCCAGCCCTTAAATGGTGCGTAGAACTGTTTTTCACCTCCCAATCGCGCCTGGACGCTATTTTCCAGGGGTTTCAAACACTCCTAAACACATCTAAGTCCATATTAGGTTATTATAAGCATCATTTTCGTGTTACCCTAGAGGGATGTGACCTAATTAGTTGGTATACAAACTAATTACAATCTTTTGGTCTATTGCCTAGGGATATTTGGATTCAAGGCTTTTGTTAGCATGGTACGTCGGGTGACTTCGACTCCCCGACAAGTGTGTGCATGGACCTTCTTCCTTAAAGTGGTTTTAATTATTTACTACATGCACGTTTTACAATGTTTACATTGACAAGACCCATCCCAATCCCCCCTGAATTATCGTGGGATGTGCCTGCTCCCGTCTGACACCACGTGCCTAACAAGGGATAAAACCATAACCTGCTTTATCTAGAGTACACAAGGATCTATGGCTGCATGTGATGTCTTGATCTCTACTACGGCCCGCATCTGCAATCAACCTGAAGGGTATCAAAAATACATTTATACCCTTCACGTAAAAACAGTATTTCAAATACTTTTCTGGAAAACAAGATGTATTGCTGTTCAAATCAAATCCAATAAAAACATGACTCAATCACAGCTAATTCCTCAATAGGGTCTCAGCCCAAAAACTAAATCAAAGGGGTCTTAGCCCTAATCAAATCACACAGGGTCTCAGCCCAAGATATCAACCATGTGGGATCTCAGCCCACATAAAATCATATGGGGTCTCAACCCAAATATAAAACATGTGGGAACTCAGCCCATCATCATCAACATCGTCATCATCACCAGTAACGATTCTAATCCCAGCACACGTGCCCATAAGCTTAAGGATTGCTCTGATCCTGAGTATGTCACCGTGAACACATCACCGGATGACAATCACCAGATCGTCGTGAACATATCATCGATCGATCTCATATACGAACTCCTGAGTCGAGCTGACAGGACCGCCCCCGTAAGGGGCATCGGTAACCGTGCCCGGTCCTGCTCCCGTCTGGCAAGATGACTGAAAACCCCAAGTTGCCATCAGTGCTTGCCAAACCAGGGATAGCCACACGTACTTACTCATGCCTCCGCCCCTCGTACAGCCTCGAACAACGCGCCACGACCTGGAGGGTTAATAAAAACCAAAAAGGTGTGAGTGGACAAAAGGAATTCAGTTAATAAAATAGTTACGGAAAGACGTTTTTACCCTCCAAGTAAAAAAAAAAAAAACCAATGCATGCATACAGAAATCATTTTGCAATCCGTTACAATTTCCACATAAGAAATCAGTATATGACAATCAAAATCATTTTCCTTTTCTTAATCTTCGGGTCATAGCCCGCACGTCATAAACACAGAGCCTCAGCCCAAAACCACGAAATCAAAAACCCAGTACACATCATGCACCAAATTCGTCAACCACATAAACCGGGCCACCGCCCAACGCATCTGAACATTATAGAATACCAATGAATCACAATCAATCAGTTTGCTGGATATTAAGTGCGCCCGAGTCTTTAAACTCAAAATCATGCGCATAATCAGGCCTTCCCGGGATATCAACGAGTCTTTAAACTCAAAACATAATCAATAGGCCTCGGGGGTATCACATTAACCGAGTCTTTAAACTCACGAGTCTTTAAACTCATTAAGGGCCCTCCCCCGTCATCAATTAACCGAGTCTTTAAACTCAAAACATGCTCCAGCAATAGCACTGGGTTTTTAAACCCAAAACAGTTTTCAAACACAACAACGGGTCTTTAAACCCCAAAACGGTTTATCAATCACGACAACGTGGGATCCATCCCAAAATCACATTTTTCACAATAGGACCCATGGTCCGAAATTCCACATTCATTTCCCCCAAATCATACTTTACAAACATAATCAAATCATCATGAAACACGGGGCATGCAAAAACAGACCAAATCACTTTATTAAATCCTTTTTCATTCCCGAATTCGAATTCGCAATAATGATTCCGTAAGCCGGCATCCGGAAACATCATCCCGAACCCAAACCAAGAATCCACTTTGAATTTCCGAAATTGAAAACTCGTTAATCCAAGTTACTTTTATGCCCCAAGCACCCAACCAGAAATCATCTTTTCCAAAATCCATTTTCAACACATCAAAACCACAACCATAATCACCAAAATCACGATCCAATCAAAACATACTCAAAACCTCGTAAAACGTGCAAATCCGGAACATTCTCAAATCCGTGTCAAAATCGTAAATCATACTCACATTTATATTCAGAACATTATTAAAACCATGACACGCGCAATTCATATAAAACCATACGTTAAACCATCATCAAGCATAAGAGTAACCATAGTCTCGAAATACGTGTAATTTCGTATGTATAGCAAAAATACGTATAAATAAGGGAATCGAAATCAACCACAATTTATAATCATAATCATAAAAATCATGGAAATATTTATGCATGCATTAAATTTTGAAAGCAACGTCCACTCACACACCGTTATTAAGGCTCGGTTTCGCGCCGCCCGCGGTTTCGTAACTTCCGGCATTTTCCAGAAAACCCAAATCCTGCCCGAAATTACATTCCAGGGTCATTAAGGTCTCAATTAACCACATACTAATTTCCCATAATTTTCCGGGAATTAATCATTAATTAAAAACGTAATAGAAATCTTTGGACCCTCGAAACAACATCGAAACAGTGTCCGATAAATTTAAAACTAACGTTAAAATGTTCGTTACAATGTGTAGGACAAAAGTCATGTTGGACCTACCTCGAAAATCGGCCTCACGCGCCGTCACGCGCTGCCGCAAGCGGCTGCGCGTGACACCCATGCGCCAGCTACAGTGCCAGCTACAGTCGTCGTTCCAACCCGACTGTCTGTAAATGGGTCCGGTTGGCCCGCGGCGTGACCCGGCTGCGAATCCGTCAATTCCAACCTAAATGCATCAATTCAAACGTTCAATAGAATTGCCAAGCATCTAATTTGGGTTCTGTGACCTCCAATTTGTGACATCTTACCTGAATCCAGACGATTAGAAGTCGAACTTCGAAGAACGGGTGGGTATTGTTCAGTCGTCAAACTCGACCAACTTCGATTGTTTACTTGAAATTGGCCCACTTAGAAGCGTCGTAGTGTTCGTATGAACTTGTTTCTCCTGCCAATTGCTCCTCTAGACTCCTCCAACACCACAACTCAAGCTCGATTTTCCGGCGAAGAACCGACCACAGTTCATCACTGAAGTGCACTAATACTCATCGTTTTCTTCAGTTGCCTCACTCAGTAGCATCGCAGGATCCATAAGAACATGTTCCTGAGCTCAATTTCAAGGTCTCAAGCCTCCCACCACCAGGACTCCACCACGACCCGTTCCCAGAACTGAACTCCGGTCTGGGGTCAAAACACGACCACTCCCATTCGATTTTTGCGTGGTCGCAGTCGATACCAGCCCAGGAAGCTGCACTAATAATCAGTTTGGACCCCCAAGGCTCACAAATCAAATTTGGTATTTTCCCTCCATTTTCAAATTTTTCCAGGTTTCTGCCTCCCTAACTCTCAAACTCCCAGTGTCCCTCCGTTCTTCACCGCCACTCCCACCAGTTGATTCAGCTACCCCAAACCCAAACTCAAGGTAGCCCGTGCTCTGATCAATCCACACAATGGTTTGAATCCTTCTCAGTACTCTGCTCCTCCCACTTCTAATGGCACACACCAGTACTCAGTCCCAGTTCCACCCCACTCACACTGACACTCCCGTGCCATGCTTCTAACTCTGTTCCTCACTCAATGGTGTAAACAACCTCAAAACCGTGCACGCTCACAACCGGCCTCTGTTCTCTCACCCAGTTAAACAAACCAATTCAACAGACGGTGCTCTGTCCTCTAGACAACACCCACACTGTCCCCAATTACCAACCCAGTAATACATACCCATTATCTGCCCAAGACACCTTAATCTGCATAAACAAGTACTAGCACTAAGCCCAAGAATTGTGTTCCATAAACAATTTCACCCATGATCTGTTTTCTGAGAAGTGCCAAGCACAATACGCGGCTGTCGCACAACAGCAGCCAAATTACCATTTTACCCTCAAATGACAATTTACCAAAATACCCTCATGTACGCTAGACCCGTAACTTGGTCATTCAAACTCCGATCGACGCGTGCCGCCTGCCTACGGACTCAGGGCATCGAGACCGTCCTAACGGTCCCCGGTCCTCGGTCATCGGACCTCCCGATCGAAAAGTCAACATTTCCCCCCATTTCGTTCAAATTACGGAAATGCCCCTGGGCTTCCGAACGTCATAACTTTCACCACGGATGTCGGAATCGAACGTGCCACCTGTCTATGAACTCGTGACATCCCAAACTACGTCACGGTCGTTGGTCAAAGTACATTTGACTTCCCGAATAAAAAGTCAACGTTTTACCCACGACTAGGGGCAAAACGGTCATTTTGCACCGTTCGTCCGAATTCGCCCAACTAATCACTGATTAACCCTGCTAATCATGATTAGTTAGTAATCTAATCCCGAATTCCGGGATGGGTCGCTACACGAGCATCCCTCGGCTACCGCCTCTTTCGGTTGCTCGACAACAGGCACATCGCGACCTTTTCGTACCTCGGAGGCGAGCATATCTACAGAGTGCTCTCTTGGGAAACATATTCACAACCGGAGGCCCTCTAATAAAATCTGAGTCTTTAAACTCAAAATCATAGGGACACAATCCCAAATATCATCAATAAAGTCATAAGCCCGAAATATCATCAAATGGGTTGCAAGCCCGAAAACAGTGTCAATCAACACTCTATAGCCCATGTTTCCTCGAATCCTATCAAATCCACAACTAGGTGTCATGCCCGAAATATCTTTCATAAATCTCATAACTGGGTCACAGCTCGATATATCTCACGTTTGACTATATTCTAAATCAAGCCATAAATCAACTGTCATACGCCCGAAAGATATTTCTAATTTTGAAAACCATTTCATGAATCAAAATTCCCTTTGACTATCATCTGAGTCAAAGTCTAAATCAACTAGGACTCATGCCCGAATACTGATTTCACGCATCCCCGTGAAATCGTACAAAATCAAAAATCAACTAGGACTCATGCCCGAACACATCACCGGATGACAATCACCAGATCGTCGTGAACATATCATCGATCGATCTCATATACGAACTCCTGAGTCGAGCATCCCTCGGCTACCACTTCTCTCGGTTGCTCGACAACAGGCACATCGCGACCTTTTCGTACCTCGGAGGCGAGCATATCTACAGAGTGCTCTCCTGGGAAACATATTCACAACCGGAGGCCCTCTAATAAAATCTGAGTCTTTAAACTCAAAATCATAGGGACACAATCCCAAATATCATCAATAAATTCATAAGCCCGAAATATCATCAAATGGGTTGCAAGCCCGAAAACAGTGTCAATCAACACTCTATAACCCATGATTCCTCGAATCCTATCAAATCCACAACTAGGTGTCATGCCCGAAATATCTTTCATAAATCTCATAACTGGGTCACAGCTCGATATATCTCACGTTTGACTATATTCTAAATCAAGCCATAAATCAACTGTCATACGCCCGAAAGATATTTCTAATTTTGAAAACCATTTCATGAATCGAAATTCCCTTTGACTATCATCTGAGTCAAAGTCTAAATCAACTAGGACTCATCCCGAATACTGATTTCACGCATCCCCGTGAAATCGTACAAAATCAAAAATCAAATCGTCGGTTTCACGCCTCTTCGTGAAACCGTCAAATCATATAAAACATATGCACGTAGAATACTTGGCCTAAGCCCAAATGCCCTATAAAACAGAAATCTCAAACCACGTGGAATAACGCATTTTCTATGAAAATTCCAAACAAATCATATTTAAATCACATGTAGTCTATGCATCTCAAATAATGTTCATAAAACATATAAAACAGTTATGCATGCATCATATTTATAAAGCAAACGTCCACTCACAGACCATTTGTGCTATGCGCTCATAAACCTGTGTTGTAAGCCACTCTAGGCTATTCCATACACTCCAGGATGTTCGGACCTATCTAAATCACATCCAAATGCTACTATCAACCTATACAAGTCTATATCAAAAACCCTCACACATCTCGGAACTGTCAACGTGTCCCGAACACGCTTTCCAAGGAAAAAACCTTTATTTAACCTATGAAACTAACTCTGATTGACCTAAAACCACCACCATTGGAATCATATTGGCTAAACCTTTCAAACAAGATCAGTTTCATCTCAAAATTTGTGCCCACATCCCCTCACGCGCTGGTCAAAGTCGTCACACGATGGTTAACGACGGTCAATGTTGACGTTAACAAAGTCAACGCTGATACTCGCTGATGTGGCACCATCTCATTGGTCCACGTGGTCTGACATGGCTGACGTAGACCTGCCACTTCATCTTACAATCCCTGACAGACTACCACGTGGCACCATCTCACTGGTCCACGTGGTTTGACAATGCCTGACATGGCACTGCCACGTCACTGCTGATTGGACTCGACAGTTGCCATATGTCTCCCTCTGGTTGGCCACATGGCTTGACAAGCCTGACACATGATGACATGGCTTGTCATCGTTAACCTCTCGCGGATTGACCCGTTTTCTTGTAACCAGGTTGCTCGACCGGCGACCATGACCCGGTTCTATCTCCTTCATTTTTCAACCATTTTCCTCCATTATTTTTCCATTTTTGACCCTGACCCTACCCTGACCCTGACTCGACAGTTGCCATATGTCTCCCTCTGGTTGGCCACATGGCCTGACAAGCCTGACACATGATGACATGGCTTGTCATCGTTAACCTCTCGCGGATTGACCCGTTTTCTTGCAACCAGGTTGCTCGACCGGCGACCATGACCTGGTTCTATCTCCTTCATTTTTCAACCATTTTCCTCCATTATTTTTCCATTTTTGACCCTGACCCTACCCTGACCCTGACCTTGACCCGCGACGCTGACCCGATCCTATTTCCTTCATTTCTCAACCTTGACCCGACCGTGACTCATAATCAACCTAGAAACCTATGCCTAACCTTAAACCATATAAACAGGGAAGAAATCTCATTTTTCATAATCGATCTTCATGGTTCAACCTTCGAACCTTCACCTAAGCACCTCCCAGCATCCACACGCTCTGTTTCTAGGCTCTACGAACTCGCATGAACTCACACCAGGTCACTATGACATTACTTTCGAGTTCTAAGCATCCAAATCGAATACACCATTTTGAACTTCACGTGCTACTTGTTTTCTCACCACTTTCAGTCTAGCCACCGTGGCCCCTCGCCTTTTTTCCATCTCGTCAACCTCTCACGATTTCCCTCAGTCACTCTCTGCCCCCCTCTCAGGTGAGTACTAGGTGATGAGGAAGATAATGGTTTTGGGGTGGGTTTTCGGGTAGATGTATGTATGTGTAATGGGGAGCAATGGATGAGTGACACTGAGTCACTCATCCATTGGGCCTAAATACAAATATCTGGGCCCACTCAATACAAATTCAAAAGTTAACAATCGTAAAACATGCCACTGTAAATAGTTTCCGAAATCGTTTAAGACCAGTAACTTTCTCGTACAATGTCCTATTTCGACATGTCACCTGTCTACGTACTCATATCATCTCGATCTACGTAATGGACCTCGATCCACTTTCCATTGACCTCCCAGGTCAAAAATCAACTTTTCACTCTCATATAGTGGCAAAATATTCATTTTACCCCGATCTTCCGTTAATCCTCGATTAATCCCAATTAAATCTTAATTAATCCGGTAAATTTGGGACGGTTTACATACATACTCGATACTTGTTGATCATGCATATCTTGTTCTCTATTATTTTTGGTATACCGTTGTGATGCATGATTTACTATGCTTATCCGGTCATGTTGATAGATTGTAATACATTATTGTGAGTATGCATAGTTGAAAGTATTGAGTCACATATTGCATTGCATATGATTCCCTAGGGTATTGATGAGATTGAGAGGTTTAGAACCCACGTAGGAGTCACTAGTATCATATACCCGTCTATATGACCACAGACCAGTCTCTACGTGATCGATTACCCCCGCCGCTCGTAATACTAGTTAAAATTGTGTTAGCTTGTACCCTGAGCTCTAGGGGACATAAGGTGACGGTGCTAGACACCCAGCTTTCACGTGGGTGTGGTACTAAGAAAGAATACTAAGTGTATCTTTCGAGTATGAGAGTCAAGGCGACTCATAAGCCTTGATGATGTGGGTTGATATTGTGACATATTGCGACATATGGTTTCTGCATGGCTCATCTGATTGCATCGTTTAAATTATTATTGAAAGATTGATATTATATTTCTTGCAAGTATGTTATAGTTGTTCTGGGTTTTATACTAAAAGGAGGGTTTAAATGTTGTTTATTGAAAATGGTTTTATACTGAAATGACAACTGGGTCCACTCATCCTTGTGTTTTCAACCCCTCAGGTTTCGGTGGCGCACACGTACTTAAAGGAGTTCAGATGTTTCTCTAACACTCACTCCCAAACGTAGCGTGAAGCTGAAAGTACAGTCGGGTATTGGCAGGTAAAGCCTTTTTGTATGATATGATCATCAGTTAATTTCGTCCATGCTCTGATCTTCCGATGTCAGGTGAAATGTGATCGATTTTCATTGGTTAGGTCTCACCCGACTCTCCAAAACATTTTGTTTTTAATTTAAATGGCTTCGCCATCTGAACATCATCGTCCAGATGTCAGCCAGTATGCCCTGACTTGTGTGCCATAAATGGACTTTCTGGGTTTGGGTGTATCAATTTGGTATTAGAGCATGGTTCTCGGACGCATCATTAGTTTTCAGACCCTTGATGATCATGTGACTCGATATCTGGTGTCAAATCCACTCCTCGAGTAAGTATTACACCTTTTAAAACTCTAGTGATAATGGTTTACGGTTTGATTGCGCATTCCCACAAGTTAATCAGGGTTCAACCTAATCGTTGTTGCCCATAGTAACGAGATTAGTGAAATTGTATTCTGTCAAATTTCGCATTCGAGTGGTGCTTACAAGTGGAGCTCATAATGGGTGGTGTGAACGAGTTATTCAAGGATGATTGTGCCACATATTGTGATGTGATACATCTTGACGCCATACTAAATCATGCATTTTGACAACCGGGGATCCCGTTCCTCTTTTTTTTTGCTTTTTGGTAAAGTTGTTCTAAATCACAATTTTGGAGTTACCTTTGGTAATCGCTTTTGACTTTTGACGAAGGTTCAATTTTGATGAATTTTATTCCCCGGCGGATCTAGTAAACACTTTTAAGTTCCTTAATGAAATTGCATGTTCAGCGTTTGTGTCACATCTCACATACTCGAATTTTTACTTACGGCTCTTCTTCATCCTTTTCTAAAATTTAGGTGATCCTATAATTTAGAGAAATTTGAGTTTCATCTACTCCCTTTCTAGTTGAATGTTTTTCTTCAAGAATTTCAAAATACTTGAGTTTTACCCTCTAGTGTCAGGGGCGAATCCATCTCGTTTGGGGCAACATGAATTATGGAAAAGTTTTTTCGTATTTTGGGTGTTTCAGTTGAGAGTTGTTTAATCCTAGTTTTGGATGCCTTGTTTATATGGACTCCACCTCCCATTTTATTTGGGTGTTAAATTACTAGATCTATTCTTAAGCTAGTCTATTGACTAAAAATAATTTCTTTGATTTGGAGGGCGAGTGTGTGATACGCTTTCACCGAGCATTAAAGTAAACACAAAGTAACACTCAATACTTAATAGAAACATATACAATTTAAACCTTTTTTGTGTAGATGTAGTATTGGTAAATAGGGATCGTTCTTAACCGGAGAAATTAGAGAACATTCACAATGGTTAGTAGAAAAGATAAAAGAATAATATGGGGGAAGTTTTGAACAAAGTGTAAACATAAAAAAAAACATGTAAACAAATTATAAAATTAATTCTACTTATATTTTAACCTTTGTACAATGGACTTTTCTTTAAACACAAATTTTATCAACACATTAACATTTTCCACATATTGAACCAATCATGAAATCCTACCTTCATCATTTCAATTACAAGCGTATACTCTTCAATATTATAAATGCACCGAACAGTAGTCATAAACACTTACAATACGATTCACCTTACTTTTTTGATTGAATGCGCGTCAAACATTAAATATTTTCTACCCCATTCTAAGTGCACTGAACATCGATCATAAATACTTAGCGTTGAATTGAAGTTTAAGTACGAAAATGTGTGAAATAATTGAAATTCAGAAAGTAAAACACATGGAGATTGTATTCATAAGTACAAGTGTTAGAAAGGAAATACCAACACATATATTGAATTATAAGTAAAACCAAAAAGAATATCAAGCGTTTAAGTAGAGAGAACCAAGTTACACTTTCGGGGATCCAAGAACAGCTTGAGATGCCTAGGTGGATGGAAACAATGGACTGTTATTCACAGGATTCCTTGAACAGCAGGCGAAACCTTGTGAAGATTGAGGGAAAAACAAGAGGAAATATGGACTTAAATTCTTGAATTGCCTTGGATATACCCGCCTAGGGTTTTTCCTTTAGGGAGGCTCAAGTTTTTGTCTAAAAAGAAATCCCTTTACATTGAGAATGAGCTCCATTTTTATAGTGATAATAGCTCCTCAAAATTTAGGAAATAAAATCCTAATTAAATAATTAAGATAAAAACATGCTAGAAACTAGCCTAGAAATCATATTTTCTTGATTTGGCATGAAACCCTAGGTTTCTAGGTTCATTTTGGAGCTGGAAAATGCCAAATTTGTGCAGAAAACAGTGCTAGAGTCGCTGGAAATATTCTGCAAATGCTGGATGAAAGGCCAGCTGAAATTCGGTGGGACGTTGATGAAAATGGAAGGGGAATTCGGTGTCAAAAGCTGGTCAACGACGCAAAGGGAGTTGGAATGCATTCACCAAGCGTGCACCAAATGGGGATGTTTTGGTTCAGGACACTTGGGCAGAAGTTGGAGGCTCCAAATCGGGACACGCGCGCCTAATTGAAGGTAACATGATCAGTGAGATCTTACTGAATCATAGCTTGGGACTGCTGGGATAGACTCGGTAGGGAGTTATCGAGTTCTGAGGCTCGTTTTGGTGGCTTCCCTTGTTTCGATCATAACTTCTTCGATAAAACTCTGATTGAGATGATTCTGGCGCTAAAATTCTCATAATGACGAGCTCTATCCAATTCTGCACATTTATCACAAAATATATTATTTTTCCTATTTTTTGAAATTTTTGCATTAAAAGTTAAGCATAAATGGTATAAAATATAAAATAACGCTAAAATAAAGGCTTATTAGTGTGGTGTAAGATCTACTCCAGTAGCTTTGCAGCCTGTCGTTATAATGGATTCGGATCATGGTTTAGGAGATATTTGGAATGAAATGTCAATCCAATTAGAATCTAACCAGAATGATCTTGGATATGTTTGCCGCGTTTATGGGCATCAGACTCTTCGATTGTTTTCAATAACCATCCACTTCTTATCACACCCACCCTGCTTATATTTGGATGTTCAGAAGTCGTGGGGTTAGTTACCCATGCTTAACGATGACTACTTGGACTATGAAAAATTCCCCACTTTTTAGGTACAAGCCTTCTCCTCTTAGTGGTCAATCGAAGACTTATCGTTTCAATGTTTTGGATCACAGATCCCGAGTTCAGAAGTAAGACAACTTCTAACTAGATTGGATCACCACATTTTATCTTGCCTAGTTTAGTTTTCTCCCCCAGACCTTAGGTAACTTCTGAGTATTATACTCTTTACCTTATCGATGCATTCTTTATGCTAATGTTTGGACTTTACATTTGTGACACCCTAAACACTTGATACTCCGACTTGTCATGAACTAGTACCTTGAATTGGATCGCTTGTTGAGGGTCTTCTATACAACATTTGACTCGGTTTGTTTGATTCAAATTCTACTCACTATTGCACATTCCAAGTCGAATAGGTTACATTGACGTTTTCAATCTCCCTTTATTCGGAGTATAAGCATGATGTTCCTATCCCACTATCACCAAGGATAATTCTACCTTAACCCGATGTATTTTTATTACCAGGACGATCTTGAATCGAGGATTTAACAACGATCTCCATATTGTGGTGAAGGAACCTGCCCTAACTCGTACCCATTTCGTTCGAGAGGAATTCCTGACTGGTATCGATGTCGTTGAAGTTTACTTCAGGATCGGTTAAACTAGTCTTGGATATGAGAATTTACGTTGACCACGCTCTAGAAACGTTTGTAAGGATTGTGAACAAACAAATAGACTGGTGGTTTTATTACAGTGGTAAGCTTGCATTATGGACTTGTGCGGGCTTAGCTTCAGACTCCCAACTAAACGTTAAATTAAGTCATAATTGTGGTATTGAAACTCTGTTGAGGTGTTGGAGTAACCAACCAAAACTCATACCTTAGCAGAGGTGGACACCAAAATGGAGAATTTTTGCTCCCTGAGTAAGCTACTATTCTGTACTCGGGAACGTTTGCCACACTTTGACCCTAAGTCGTAGGGTATCGTTGTGCCACTCTATTCTTTTTTTAGTGATTGCATAAGCTCTCTCTTAGATTACCTCATCCTTATATTATGTTTTCAGACACCACTCAAGTTGTGAAGTGACATATCTATCCCTGGAAGTATTCCTTTCCCCTTTATTCTGACTTATTGGAAATGGAACCTTGGAAATTTTTACAATACTCTGAACGAAGAATTAACCACTTTCGTGAAGAAAGTTATAGTGGATTACGAGGTAAGGAAAGGGTTTCCTTGAGCATAATCGCTCTAGTCAACCAGTTTGAGAGTTTTCCATGTTTTGGGTAGTCGTAGATTGGGAGATAACGCCATTCGAACACATGAGTTTTAAGGCATCTACTCAATAATTCATACCTTCTCGTTGAAGTGACAGTTTTGTTTGTCGACTGTTGAGGGATACTAGGTGGGCCGTTAATTGAGCATTCACGGCCCGAGGCACGTGGTATTATCCCTTTTCTCTTGAAGATTTAAAACTAATCAGAAATGTACTTGGGTCTTCTGTTTCCTTGTGATAGACCATTAGATTTAAGGAATCCTTTAGCCATGTTAGCTATTTGATGAACCCTGGACACGTGACATGTCCATTACTCTTATCCCAAATGATCGGTTGGGTCAACTCATTCTTATCCCCAACTTAGACCACTGTTTCTACGAAGATCTGTACCATATTTCCTTTGATGCTTTAGGCCGCTCGAGATTTGCTATGCTAATACGAGTTGGACGCCTTGAACCATGATTTGAGAGAATCATTATGAAGTTCATATTTGTTGGTGGGTTAGTTGTACCCTATAGGACCCTTACTGAATCAGGTGGAATCGCTGGCTCCATGTCAGATGTATTGTTGAGGTCCTTAACCTGACTGAATCGAACCCAGTCACATTACAGGGCTGTTGAAATCAAAGTTTTTCTATACTTGACCAACTTGGTTTGTTGGCGAAGCAAAAATTGACCTATTCGAGCGTGTTTGGAACCTTCCCGAGTCGAGACAAATCGTTGTTTGAGGAATCCTTACTGGACATTCAAGGAACTATTCGGGAAGCATCAGATTTGTTGTATCAATTGAGGGAGACCATTGTGGATTACTTGAGGAAACTAAGTGATTCACCGGTAGCTTGATGGTTGGAAAATGACAAAATCCTTGGCAGAACACTATTTTTTTGGACCTTGCGAGGAAGTCAAGTCTTAATTGGGATGGTAGCGGACGACTATCGATCTCCATTGGTAATTGTATCACTGATCTACGTTGATCAAATTTCGAGGAAAAAATTTCCTGGGGGGGGGGGGGGTAGACTGATACGACTTGTACCAAAATCTAGGAAATAAAAATATGAAGTTTACCATTTTACCCATATTTCACCATTTGGGTTTTTGTTTGGCCTTTTGTTGAATTTATTAATTGGGGTCGATCATGTGAATCTGGTTTCGGGGGCCAAACCCATAACATAAATTTCCACATTTAGTGTGGGCTTAGAGATTTTTAGCCATGCCCAAGTCCAAATATCCTAAGCTCTTGGATTTAGGATAGAGTTAAGGCTGATTGAGCGCAACCCTTGCTAGCCCAACACTTCTTGTAAGGACCCCTCCCAAGTTTACGAGATTAATTAAGGTTAATGATGGATTATTAAGTATTAGTTGGGACTAATTGAGGATTACCGAACGATTTGGGGAAAATGATGATTTTGCCCTTGGAAAGGGTAAACATTTGGCTTTTGACCTGGGAGGTCCAATGCACAAGAACCAAGGACTGTTACGTAGATCGAGACGATACGAGTCCATAGAAAAGCGACACGTCGAAATCGGACATCGTACGGGAAAGTTACGAGTCACGGAAGGTTCCAGGAACTATTTAGGATTGTACTGGTTTCAAAACGGTTTGTTTTTAGTGGTACCCAAAATATCTTTTGTGGACCAATAGATGAGTTACAAGTGTCTCATGCATTGGTCCACACCCATACACATATATGCAACCATCATCATCTTCATTATTTCATCATTTTCACCTTCATCCTTCACCCAAATTTGTACCCACCACCCCAAACCATTCCATCTTCATCCTTGAGATGATAGAGAGATAGAGGAGATGCGAGAGAGGTGGAGAGACGGTCGGGGACAGCAGAACTGCCACGGGGTAGCTAGAAAACACGAACAAAGGTAAGGTCGTGGGTTTAAAAAAGTGGGCTTTCGATTTTGGATTTTTTACATGATTGTAAGCCCATAATCATGTTCTTGGAGATCATACGAGCTTGTAGGTGCAAGAATGGAAGGTTTTGGACAATGGGAGTGGCTGAAACATCGATTCGAAGTTTGGCCGAAACTTTGGGAGGTCATATTTTCAAAACCAGGTATTTTTTCACAATTATGGGTTTAGATTTGGATTCATGGGCTCGAGTAGCATGATTTACATATATAGAATGTAGAATTTGGTGGAGAAATGAGTGAGATATGAAGGTTTGAAACAAATTGGGCAAAAATAGGGTTTTCCAGCCGCCGGAGATGGCGTCGCACGGCGGCGCCAGTTGCCTTCCCTGGAGAGCCGTTAACCCGATGACATTAGGATTACCTTTGCTAACATCATCGTTGACTTTGATCATTGACCATGATGACGTCAGTGTTGCTTTGCTGACGTTAGTGTTGACCGTTGAGTTTTGGGTTGACCAAAATTTTACCCGCGCGTGGGGACGCATTGCCACAAAGTTCAAAGTCAACCCTATCTTGTTCGAAAGGTTTCGACGATCTGAATCTAATGATGGTGGTTTCAGGTCGATCGGAGATTGTTTGGTAGGTCAAATGGAGGTTGTTTTCCTCAAGAAGTGTGTTTGGGATGCGTTGACCGTTTTGGGGTGTGTGCGCGTTTATGATTAGGAATTGTATCGATGGTTAGTGACCTTTGAGTATGATTTGGACTGGTCAGGACGTCTTAGAGAGAACGGATTAGCCCTAGAGTGGCTTACACCGCAGGTTGCAAGTGCGCAACACGGATGGTTTGTGAGTGGACCTTACTTGATAAATATGATGCATGCATAAATGTTTTATATGTTTTATGAACATGGTTTTAGATGCAATGGTTACACGTGTTTTGACTCTGATTAAGCATTTTCGTAGAAAATGCTAGTATGCATGTATTTCGAGATTTATATTTTATATGATATTTGAGCTTCAGCCGAGTTTTATACGTGCATGTGATTTATATGATTTAACGGTTTAACACACTGGATATTGCTTCTTTCAAGTTGAAAGATCATTCTTTGTATTCAAATTCAGATTTTAATTATGAAATCTTTATGGATTGGGGGAGTTTCAAAGTGTATGTAATATACCAGTGACAAGGATAATGGTTTATAGTTAGAAGCAATATCCAACAAACGATGAAAACCATTATTTACAGTGACAAGAATTGTGAAGCTGTAACACATTATTTACAGCTAGTTTGCCATGGAAAGAAAAATGAAAACCAACAAACGATGAGGAGGCGGAGGCGGAGGATAAGGAGGTGGATGAGGAGTAAGAGGAGGAAGGGTGACAGGACCCGTCCTAATCTCCCTGGATTATCGTGGGACGTTCCTGCTCCCATTTGACACCGCGTGTCAGACCAGGGATAAACTCGTCACCCACTCGGGGTCCATCAGAGTACACTAGGATCGGCGGTGGCGTGTGACGTCTCGATCTCTGTTACAGTCCACATCCGCTACCAACATGAAGGGTATTAAAACCATTAAAAGCTGTGAGTGGACAGAACAACAGTTTATAAAAATCATTTATATCAAAAATACATTCATACTCTTCACGTAAAAGCATGCATGCATCATAAAACAGTTATTTCAAATACTTCCTCAGAAGCAAGACGTATTGCTTCCCAAATCAAAACACAGTGAAAAATGCTTTTCAGTTAAAGCCATTACCTTAGTAGGGTCTTAGCCCAAAAACCAAATCATACAGGGCCGCAGCCCAAAACAAAAATCAAGGAAAACCAGAATGGAACCTCAACCCAAATCATATAACACGTGGGAACACATCCCATGGGAACTCATCCCAATTATAGTCACGATTGTAATTCTAGCACATGTTCATATAGCTCAGGACCGCTCATAATCCTAGCATGTCACCGTGAGCATATCACTCACCGTGACTGTCTTTAGATCATCGTGAAGACATCACCGATCGATCTCGGAGGATACCTCAGCACTCCTATGTTGAGCCTCCCTCAGACATTGCTTCTTGCGGCTGCTCGAAAATAGGCAGTACATCGTGACCTCTCTGGAAGGAACACATCCGCAGTCTCAAGCACGGAACATCACCAAATGGGTCACAGCCCGAAATATCACCAACTGGGTCACAGCCCGAAAACCCGTGTCCAACGACACTTCACATCCCAGGATTCCTCGAATCCTATCAAATACACAACTGGGTCTCATGCCTGAAATATCTTTCATAAAACTCATAACTGGGTCATAACCCGACTTATCTCATGTTTGACTATACTCTAAGTTAAACCTCAAATCAACTGGGTCATACGCTCGAAAGATATTTTCAAATTTGGAAACCATTTCTCATTTCCAAAACATTTTCAAATCATCGTTCAACTGGGACTCGTGCCCGAATCTCAATTTTACGCATATTCGTGAAATCCTCAAAATTGTAAATCAGTTCATCGATTTCACGCTTCTCCGTGAAACCTTCGAAATCACATAATACAAGCACGTAGCACACTGGGTTGAAGCCCAAACATCGTATAAAATAGAAATCTCAAACTACGTGTAATAACGCATTTTCCTCTGAAAATGCCGAACAAATCATTTTGAAAATACATGCACTCATGGCATCTCAAATCATGATCACAAACACATATAAAACATTTATGCATGCAACATATTTGACAGGACCCACCCCTAATCCCCCAGAATTAAGGGCTAAATCCTGCTCCCGTCTAACTTACGCATGACACGAAGGCTAAACTGACGTCCAACCTTCATGTGACATGTAAGTCGGACAAGGGATTCTCGATCCAATCGTCCTAAAAGTATCCGGACTTCCCAGAGTGCGCCGAACTACTGTGGATCACGGGTGTGATGTCTCTATCCCTCTCGACCAATAGCCCGCACCGCAACAACCTGGAGGGTATAAAAAACATGAAAAGACTGTGAGTGGACAAAAATAAGTAATAAGTTCAGAAAACAGTTATCAGAAAACACAATTAAATTTTACCCTCCACGCAAAACCAATGCATGCATATCAATTCACGTTATGAAACCATTCATATCAAAACCATCAATGAAAAACATTATCGAAAACCTGAATCAAATTCGTTATTCAAATCCAGGCCTCATCCTCAAATCACAAGCAATCTCAAATATGGGAACTCAGTCCCAAAACTTAACACATCCAATTCATCCGGGCCACTTCCCAAAACATCGGAAAACCAGCGAAAAACTAGTGAAAATATCAATCATACAAGTTTCCTGGATCTCAAGTGCGCCCGAGTCTTTAAACTCAAAACCATGCGCAATAATCAGGCCTTTCCGGGATATCAACGAGTCTTTAAACTCAAAACACAATCACAGGCCTCAGGGCGGGGAAGGGGGGTTAGGGGGGGTGTACCGAGTCTTTAAACTCAAAACATATACCGAGTCTTTAAACTCAAAACATCTCAATCCAGGGCCCTCCCCCCGTCAATCAATCCGAGTCTTTAAACTCAAAACCAGATCCAGCGGTTTTTCTTTTCTTTTCCGGGTCTTTAAACCCAAAACCATTTTTTAATCAACAATAAAAACCATAGAAAATCCACCTCCGAATTCACAACAATGATTCCGTAAGCTAGCATCCGGAACCACTGTCCCGAACCCAAATCTAGATTTCCTTTCCAACTCTAGAAAACCAAATCCGAAACATCGTTTCCAAAATCCAGTTTCAAAACTGAAATCTCAATCACATGAATAGGGCTCCAAGCCCAAAATCTCTTTTCCGAAATCCTTTTCAAATCATTGAAATCAAATCATTAAAACCATCGTCAAATCACAAGATAGACCGAAACCTCGTAAAATGTGCAATTCTATAAACATCTCGAAAATCGTGCCAAATCGTAAATCATCAAGATCATAAATCAAATCATATAATCATGTATGAAAACATATAAAAACACATATATGCATGCATCAAATTTTTTAACGCAAAGTCCACTCACAGACCATTCCGCCGCTGGCTCGGTACGCGTGCACCTACGCCGTTCCCGGCCAATCTACTATCACCAACTTTCCCGAACCTATCCAAATCCCATAATGAGGTCACTAACTACTTCATAATACTCATACTAAAGCCCCGTAATTTTCCCATATTTTTAACTATTTTTAACCGAGGCCTAAAACCTTCGGACATCCCGAAATATGTCGAGACGATATCCGATTGACTCGAAACTAGCGCCAAAATATTCGTTACATCGAATACTTTAAAAGTCATGTAGGAAGATTTCCCAAAGTACCCTTCACTTGCCCCCATGTGCGTCTGAAACCTTCTGCGCGTGAGACCCATGCGTGTGAACAGTGTCGTCGTCAACCTCTGGTGAACCCGGTTCACCTGGTTCGAACCGGTTCAGTCCAACCGAACTGACGGTCACGGCTTTCGTCCATTTTTCTAGCTATTTCAATCCTATTTGTCCCTATAGTTTTGTCCTAGCCTAATCAATGGATCTAGCTATTGAAAACACAAGGTTTATGTTGAGAAATTACTTGGCAAACCTTTGATCAAACCGTGAACCTTCCTTCTCTGGTTCTGGCCACCACAAATCACCTCTAAGCTTATTTCCCATTCCTATCGACTCCTTGGACCTCCAGAGTTCATTTCCAAATATTAAAACGCATCAAAGGCCACGAATTCGTGATTTACCGTTTTGAAAATCGAAAAACATCTCACGGGAAATTACCCTTACCTCCCCTGTCGTCCTCCGTCGTGGCCACCCATGTTCTTCTCTCCACTCCCTCTCACTTTTTTATTCAGAGATTATAAGCAAAGGATCATATTTGAGGGGAGAATAGCTCACTGATTCCTCACGGCGTACAGGTCTCTGTTTTTGTTTCCATGGCCACCGTCCACGGCAACCGTCTTTCCCTTCTCCTCAGACATGTCTCTCCTTCCTGTTCACCGTCTAAACAATTAAAACCGTTATCCATGTCCTAAACTAATAATCCAAATTCGAATTCAAAAGCAGAGTTCACTGTTCTCACCTCCTTCCCACCACCACCATGCACGATGGTGCTTGTAAGAGGACCACCACACTCCTCACCAGGTGTTCTCTCAATTCCCTTCACACGGTAGGCAACATGGATGAAGTTTGGAGGAAGTATTGGAGGGTTCCTCACAGCTCACTCTGTTTTCCTCTGTTTTTTTTTTCTGAAAATCGTGCAACTTCATGTGTTTTCAAACACGAGTAGGTCAGCTAGAAGGTTTCCACAGACCTCTAGAGAAGAGCCATGTGTCCAAATGTCAGCAAACAACCACCCCTAGGCAGCCATTTGTCCATTTTCCATTGGCACAAATCTCAATGAAATCAATTGACCATTTTGCCCTTCTCATGTACAAATTACCATTGTACCCTTCACTTGACTAGGCACAAAACTAAGCTGTCCGACGTCCAATGACGGCGTGCCGCCTGTAGTTGTACTCCGGACATCGAGATCCACCCAATGGTCCTCGACTTGCGTGAAAAATACTTGTCATGTAAAAAGTCAACAACTTACCTCTTTTTAACCTAATTACGACAATACCCTCGAACTTCCGATCATCATAACTTTTTCCTCAGATGTCGCAATCGGACGTGCCACTTGTCTATGAACTCGTGACGTCTCGAACTACGTCACGGTCATAGGTCAAAATCCATTTGACTGCCCGAACAAAAAATCAACATTTTTTTCCATTTTAGGGGAAAAACCGTCATTTTGCACCGTCTGTCCGAAACCGTCCAACTAAGTACTGATTAACCTTACTAATCCATCATTAACAACTAATCTAATCCCGATTTCCAAGACGGGTCGTTACAGTATTCATCAAACAAAGTCCACTCACAGACCATCCAAGCTGCGCCTTGACATGCGCGCCATAAACCTCTCTCGGCTAATCCGACCTCTCATGGTCATTCGGACCTGTACAAAACTTACTCAAAGCTTACTATCAACCTAGACAAGTCCTAAACAAGAAACCCCAACATTCCCAAAAAATTCAACATGTCCCAGGCAAGCTTCCCTAGGCTTTAAGCCTCAATTTGACCAACCTAACGATCTTCGATCGACTCGAAACCATCGTCATTGGATTTGTATTGTTAAAACCTTTAAAATGGTTTTGGTCCCACCTTGAAATACATGCCCACGCGCAGGTCAAAATGGCTAGTCAACGCTGACTTCATCACTGACCCGTCCGCAGTGACGTCATCCTTGACACCTGTCTGTCTGACATGTCAAACCCGACATGATGACGTCATCTGATGGCATCATCGATGACGTCATTTTATGTCATCATCATCATCCATGTCCTCTGTTCGGGTCGACCTAGTTTATTATTTCAGGTCACGCAGACCTGTGAACTCGACCTTGTTTTTCTCTCTGGTTCCTGGTTTGATTTTGAAGTCGTTGCTTCCTACGTGATCTTCCAATCATGCCTAGTCGATCTATGTGGTCAAAACCTATAGAAACCGCCTAAAAATTACCTAGGCAATCGATGAACAGCGACCCTGTTTTCCTCCGTTGATAGCCTTTGATTCCTGTCAAGACTCGTCCCAATCCCCACGGGATTAACGCGAGACGTGCCTGCTCCCGTCTCACACGAAGTGTCAGACAAGAGATTATTCCAACCTCAGCCTGAACGGGGCTTCTAGAGTGCGCCAGGATCCGGAGGAGGAGTGGACGAAAAATAAATAATTTAATAAAACTCAATTAACACAAGACATTTATGCCTTTCACTAAAAAGTATGTATGCATTCGAAAACCATTTATCAATCCATTTAAATCTTTAGGGCCTTAGCCCAAACCATTTATCAATCCATTTAAATCATTAGGTCCTTAGCCCAAAAACGTAAACCAAAGTATATGGGAACTGAGCCCAAAACCAATCATGTGGTACTTAGCCCAAAACCAAATCCGTAGGGACTCCGCCCAAATCAAGTCATGTGGGTCTTAGCCCTAATCCATTTATCCATTCACAATACATCATTTCATAATTCCAAGAAATCATGTTTACCAAGTTTCATATAACCAATCCTGTCACGATTTCCAAAGCGATGCGCGTGCTACCCGGGGGGTCTCAAATGCCAAGTTTCCCCAGGGTCCACCTAGGTCAAAGTCCGCAGATCATTGACCCTTCCTGGAGGTTATAATCTATAAGACCATCCTGAGAGTAAGGTACCCCACGGGGGTGACTCCACTTAGTTAGTGACTCCACCTAGGTCAATGCCAAGTTTCCCCAGGGTCCACCCAGGCCAACGACCCTCCCCGGAGGAGACAATTCATAATAAAGGATGGTATATGAAACACTATTTCGCAATCATTCTCAAAACCTTTCAAAGGGTTCATGCCCGGTTTCCGATAAAACCGTCATGAACCCAGAAATCCATTTATGGGTCCCCGACCCGAAATCACAATTATAAACCATAACTGGGCCTAATGCCCAAATTCATAAACCAACGGGCCCCCAGCCCGATTATATAAACCAAATGGGCCTCCAGGCCGATTTCTCATTAAATCAAATGGACTCCACGTCCGATGGTTTCCAACCAAATGGGTCTCATGCCCAATTCCATGTTTTCAAATGCAAAACCTTACCATAACACCATCATAGAAATACTAGCACGTATAAGCACCGTATAAAACCAAAACCTCAAAATACGTGCAATTACATGAATATTAAATAACAGAATCAAATGTACTCATGGAATCTCAAAACATGTTTATAAACACATATAAAACAGTTATGCATGCATCAATTTAGAAATCAAGGTCCACTCACAGACCGTCCTACGCCGCCGCCTCGAAATGCGTGCCATAAGCCTTCCCGGGCATCACCATCACCGGGACTCCCAAACCTGTCCAAATCACACTAGAGGGTTACTAACTACCTTATTAAGCTCTCATTAAAGCCTCATAATTTTCCCAAAATTTTAACTACTTTTAAACTTGATCCTAAACGTTTTAACACCCCAAACTATATCGAAACGATATCCGATCGACACGAAACCAGTCCCAAAATATTCGTTACATCGAATAGATTAAAAGTCATGTTGAACAGATTCCCAAAATACCCCCCACGTGCCTCCACGTCCCGCCGCAAGCGGTTGCGCGTGAAGCCCACTTCCCAGCGCAAGCGCCTGCGCATGAAGCCCACGCACGATGAACAGTGTCAACGTCTACCTCTCGCTGGACCCAGTTCGGTCAGGCCCACTGTAACCCTGTCCAGCCGAATCGGCGAGACCAGTTCTCCCCATTTTCTCAACAATTTTCAATGCTTTCAATCCCTACAAGTTCGTCTAATTGCCTAGGTTTTATAATCAAAACTCCTCCCTCGACGGTTTCCAATCACCGTGCACCACCGTCCCAGTCATTTTGCACCATCGTGCTCGTCTCACTTCATAGGTCACACCCATTCCCTTAATCTCACACATGAACACAGAGAAGGATAGTGGGGTGATAGGTGTGTTTGTTTTGAGGGTGAAAATGGAGATGGTGCACGGGTTTGGAGAATAGAAGGTGTGGTTTGGTGATGATGATCAGATGAGGTAATGAATGGTGAGGATGAGGGGTTTGAGGGAAATGAACGGCGGGGATTGAGAGAGAGTGTGAGAGAAAATATTTAATAATAAAAATAATAATAATTTACTATAATACCATCCAATCATGTTTGAGATCCACAAATTAGGGTCAAGAACCAATGGGATGAGTGACACTTGTCACTCATCCATTAGGCCTGAAATAAATATCTGGGCCCACATGAGTACAAATGTAATCCGTCTCATAATTCGTTCAATAGTTTCCATGAACTTCCGTGCCATAACTTTCCCTTCGAACTTCCGAATTCGACGTGCTGCATGTCTATGGACTCGTAGAAACCCGATCTACGTAAGGGTCCTCGGCCCTTGTGCCTCGGACGTCCTGGGTCAAAGTTAACTTTTTGCTCTCGTTTAGGGGAAAAATCGTAATTTCGCCCTGAACGTCTGTTAATCCTCGGCTAATCCCCGATAAGCCTTACAAATCCATCATTAAGTCTTAATTAATCCTTAAGATTAGGGATGGGTCGTTACAATTCCGGCCACCTTCGTTCGTGGTTTTTATCCTGTTGAAGTCGTCTGGTCCATAGGAACCTGTTTTGGTCATCAGAACCATCCAACAAACCCTCTAAACCTAACCTAGAATTTGGACCCATAAAACCGGTTTCGGGTTTACCTGGTCCTGACCTCCTCCACCGTTCACGGCGGTCTTGACACCTCCCACAGTCTTTCTCAGTCCCCCACTCGTCTTCAGTCATTCTCAAGAGCCATCAAACGAACCAGCAAGGGAAGGGGAACTTTGGGTGGTTTGGGTTTTAGGTTTTGGTTCAGACTTTGGGTGGTGTGGGCCTCACAACTGGGCAAAAGGTACTCGTCTCCTAAAATATGCAATAGTACCTCGAAACTTTCGTAACCCGTAACCTACCCATCAAATGTCCGATTTCAACGTGCCACCTATTTACGGGCTCGTATCGACTCGATCTACGCAATGGTCCTCGATCTCCGTGCACTAGACCTCCCGAGTCAAACATCAAATTTTTGTCCTCGTGTAATCCCTGATTATCCACACTAATCCTCAATTAATTCTTAGTTTATCCCAACAATTTGGGATGGTCGTTACAAAGGGGATGGGAGCTCGAGGGTTCGGGGGCTAGGTGGAGTGGATGTTCACTTCCGAAAACGAATACACAAGTGTTTAGTTGAAGGGGATCTTTTCACTGTATTCTAGTATAGGGGGTGCAATAAAAGTAATTAGGGAAAATGGGAGGAAGGCTGGAAGCCTTGGGCCTATGCTAAGTGGGCTATTCCAGCTGGCTTGGCCTTCTAGCTTCCTTCACGTTAGTCGTGCCACTAGTAGTGACTACTACTAGATAGGGTTAGAAGTTGGTTTCGAATTGCGGCCCATAAACTAGTGTTCGAATCAAGTGGGAGTGGTGTAAGCGGGTATCTTGCCTGCGTTGTTCTTTTATATGCCTCTTGCGAGGATTTTAGATATTTTATGTTGCACCTAGTCCAAATTCAATATTGGAGTGTTCATGTAAGAGACGTGCAATTCAGGTTTATAAGGGGGTCAGATGGATCAACCACTCCAAGTCAGCCTATTCAAATATTGAACCAAATAACGAAGATGGTTCTATGACTTAAGTAGCCATAGAACTCATTGGTTGGTATTTCCAATTATCGAAGTGAAGACTTAAAGTAGCTAATTGTAAGGGGAAAGAGGAGAAGTGCAAACACTTAGAACATAAATTAAATATTTATGTTTTAGATTAAATTAGAAGTGCGTGAAGTAAACTATCTCGAGACTAATCCATGAGTAATCAGTAGGATGAATATCCGTTGGAAATCATACCAAAGGTGTTGGCATAACTGTAGGAAGACATGATAATGGAGAGAGTTTGTGTGGTTCTCAAAGACTAGTCAGATGCAACAGAAATGAGAGAAGCGATCTTCAAAAGAGCTGTGGAAGATAGTAAAAATGAAGTATAAAGGTTGGGAAATCTCCAGAAATGAAATTTGAATGCATATTAGATTAAGAGGAAAGCTTTGTGTTCTTGAAAACTGAGAAGAGTTAAGAGGAAAACTGAATCTTGATCCTGGATCGAAGAGACAGGTTTTTTCAAGAAGGGGAAATTTTGAATAACAAAGAAACTTTTGAGGGTTCGCTATTATTGTAATATATTGAGTTTGATCCATTGTTATTTGGTTGATTTGGTTATCTTTTGAGAAGAGGGCTTCTTCTCATTTATAGGTGCCATGAGGATGCGGATGGTCGATACATGCGGTCTCATGTGCAGCTCTGTCACGTTGACTTAGTTGTATGCCTTATTGCCCCTTCTAATGGTTTTGCACTGACCGTTTATATATTGCTTGTTGAAGTATGGTCCATAATGTTCAAATTGGTCATTGAGCGTATGTACCTGCTTGGTATTTAAATGATTTTTAAACCTTGATGGTGATATAAGTTCTAATGTCTCTAACATCACAGCATTCTTCTACTTTTCTTTAAAAATTTTATGTTATTCATATCCATTTTTTATTTAACTCCTAACCCTTTGGGCCCATTACAATCTGCATAAGATTTTTTGATCTTGTTATTTTTATATCAATATGTGGATATTTGAATGAAATATGAGCATATGATGTCACTTGTTCTTACATTCAAGTAGTAGCAGTCCTTTCATATGATCATATTCAGAAGAAAAATACTGAAAGTGTCTTACTTTCTTGTTATATCATATGGGAGTATTTTGTTTCCCATTTACATCAATCCCTTTACATATAACTAGTATAGGAAGAGTGACTTAACCATAAAATATGAGGTAAAATCAGAGAATATCCTGTAAGATTTTTGAGTTAATTCTATTCAGCATGTATGATGTGTCTTCCTTGGTTTCATTGATTTAATTGTGAGCTTGCATATAATTTATATGAATGCATATTAACTCTTGAATCATATCGACCAATGCTATGCTTATGATGAATCTTAATATGTCATGATCCATAGAAAATCTCTGAGGTAAATGTTGGAAGGATTAGGTTGAATAACTAAATCTTTGTTTCTTTGCTTTTATTTTACTCGAGGACTAGAAAAAGCAAAGTGTGGAGGAATTTGATTGGAGCATATTTATGCGATGTTTTATCGTATTTTCCAATAATTTTCTTAACAAGTTTTCCTATGATTTCGTAGTACTTAGCATGTTTCGTGTTTTTATGTTTTGTAGGATTTTTGGAAGCATTTTACACAAGGAGTTAATGCATTGATGTTTTGAAAATTCAAAAAGAAAACGTTGAAAAAGACAGCAGCATAATTGTCCACTTCTCGGAATAAACTGCACCTTCTCGGGAATAATTAGCTAATGAGCCATACATCATTGGAAAGATACGGAAGTCTAGTTTCTAGAAAATTTTACGGTTCATTAATTGAAATTTTCTAGAAAGAGTTATTAGTGCAGTAAAGTCAAGTTGATAAGAAATTAACAACTTCATCACTGGGTAGATAAGAGAGGGAACCGTTTTACAAAATTGAAAATAGAAAATATTAATCTCTCTTTCTCAATTCATGCAACATTCAACCCATGTTAATTGCAGCATTCAACTCACAATTAAATGAACATAACACCTTTGTTAGTCCAAGCTGTTTTCTCATTTAAGAATGTTGCGACGTACATATCAATTAGTCTTCAAAAAACCGGTCTATACATATTACTGAAGGGTTATAAGACATCTAATTTTGGGGCTTAACTCCAGGTTAAGGAAAACCCAAGGCCCTAAAACTCAACTCTACACCCCAAGTGCTAACAAGCATCAACATTAGAAAAAAATCGAAAAAGATTTGCAACTTAAATGGTACAAATCAAGTCCTTACGCAGTATTTCGAAAACTATAATTCCAAGAGTTTGCAACTGAAGTAGCACATTATTTTTTTCATTTAATTAATTTTTGAAGCTGCAAATTTGACAATCATTACACTGTAGAAGAGGGCGTAGAAGATATCATATACACATTTTACTTACTTTCACCTATTGCTTCACAGATTAGTGCATACAATCTCAACAAATAGCATTCAACACAATCCGGACCAACATAATCCTAGTATCAAGATCGAGTCTTCAGATATGAACATTGTTTTCCACGCAGTATCTATAACGATCCTATCCGTAGCAAACTCTAGTTGTGCAGCGGTTAACATCCACATCCTCAGCCAACAGTTTATCTCGTAGATAGAGCCCCAAAATCTCTTGACGACCTCGCACATCTGGATTAGGAACAACAATCAACGTAGTAATTTATGTAAGTCTATTATTTCAAAACAAAAACAATTGATAAAAATACTCTACAAATCATCAACCTAATGGTTCTGGTTAATGAATTTTCATTTGAGTATGAGCAATCCGAATAGGATAGCATACCCTACGTACTACACCTACTTAATTGGAAGATAATCTGTCTTATGATCATATGCGGAAGAACTAGGACATGTGTATGATTGCTTCACAATGAACAATATTCACTTATTGTGACCATACAATGTTCTTGTATCGAGCTTTACATGCATGTCAAACGACAAATCAAAGTCAGAATAATACAACCAGCCCTCAAACTTAAGGCACCCAGTCGTCTGGTGAATGTATTGCTCGTTTTAGGAGCCGAGGCATTCCGAGGAAATTGAAGCTGGACCTTCGAGTGAAATCTTTTTTCTTCGGAGCTAGGGAGGTGGACCATTCGTGGGGATCTCTTTTGCTTCAATGCAATATGGAGATGATGGATAGGCTAAGCAAGATGGGCCTTGAGCAACAGTTGATCCCTAGATGGGCAGACCTGAAAGCAATTAGGCAAATTAACTCAAGTGCAAGCATGCCACCAGTAGAGAATATACTAATGGACAGTATAATTGGGTTTCGTTTTCAGCCCGAAAGCTTTCCTTCTGATCAATGCGATTGTGAGGTGAGTGGACAAGAAATCCTCGTGCTGTTATTTTCTATGCCTTTTTCAAGGACATAAAATCTTTTTTTTTTTCTAGTGATGCCTAAATCAGAAGTTATTTTGGTATGATATTCAAATTGGCAATGTTATTTCAACAATTAAGTGGGAGATGGTCCAAATTCCCTCAAGTCAGAATTGAAGTATTTGGACCAATGCACAAAAATGGTTTCCCAACTTATTGAGTCGCTAACAACACTTGGATGGTATATTCCAAGCACTAATTCCTACTTAATAAAATCTAGTTGTATTACAATGGAAATGGAAGTACAAGTACATGAACGAAAAATACTAGAATTAAATAACAACTGAAATTACAAGTGCAGAAAATAGTAAATTATTTCCTTAACATTTCAAACCCGTGAAGAGCAGGAAATTTGAGAAATCATCAACTAAAATGAATATCAGTTGGAAATCTTGCCCTCAAATGCGACCGCAAGACGTCAAAAAGGGAAGTTTGAGTACCTTGATGACTGTCTGTATGTCAGTAGTCGGGATGGCTATCTGTTAGACGGTGGTCGGAGACTGTCCATGAACTGGTAGTCATAATGAATATCCATGATTTGGTAGTCGGGGTGACTTTGTATGTCGGTAGTCAGGATGGATATCCGTATAATCGGTGGCTGAAGACTGTCTATGAACGATAATCAGAATGACTGTCCGTGAGACGGTGGTAAGGGTGACTGTTCATATGTCTGTAGTCGGGATGGCTATTCGTATAATTGGTGACAGGAGACTGTCCGTGAGCTAGTAGTCAGAATGACTGTTCGTGAGACGGTAGTCGATAATACACTAAGTGGTCAGAAAGAAGGTTAATCTTTCGCGAACCTCAGCCGAAAGTCCATGAACTGGTCAATCGAAAAGAGGGTGACCCTTATGACACTTGAACGGTAAAAAAAAAAGGTCTATGCATGGATTAAGAGCCAACCATCATGATGTTGTTTTGTCAGAAAAACGGTTAGGCAAGTGCATAAATGCCTCAAAGGGTTTAGAAGACAAGCTGCATCCTAATTTCCTAGTTCGAATTAGTAGTTTTTTCCACAAGGGTAAGTTGTACCATGAAATTTTGGTTAAAGGTGTTCAAAGGTTCAGAAATTGATAAAGATCAATTTACTGAGGTTGATTGGTTGGTTGTTCGACTTTGAAAAGCTACGTTGCTCTATATTTATAGGTGGTGAATGAGCTTGCCACTTGCAACCTTGGAATCTGTATATTAGGGAGAAATTGCTTACTGGAAGTTCAGACTCTGTAGATGAAGGAGAAATATATCCGAGACCACGTTGGTATTGTTCTTCTTGGTGTCATTCAATTCAATTAAGATGTTTTTCTTTGTAATGATTGTAGAAACCAATTTTTTGTTTGGAATGTTTTACTGTCAAGCCAATTGAACTCTTTAGTGATTGAATTGGTAGTAGACTAGATACAAAATAATTGATCAATTGTAAGTAAAGGAAATAATTTGAGGTCAAAATTGTTGTTTAAAATCGTGCTTTAATAAATTGTGCTCGTTACCTTATCTCCTATTTTTCCAATATGCTGATAGAGATTTTACAAGCACAACAGATGTACTAGGATAAACCTCTATGTGTAATAACTTTACAAGTGTACAAGACCCGTAGATAGTATAGATGGAAGCAAAGTTCGATCCCACAGAGACTTGCTCAATAATATCAAGTCCAATTCGTTTTCGTTCGAGTGACTTTAGTGAACTAATTAAGGAACAAATTGGGAGGGAGAGGGGGGGGGGGGGGGGGGGTGGTTTATGGCATTGAGAATGAAAGTTAATTAACTAATATTAACTAACTAAGTCGAGCTAGGGTTTCTATCCACCTTTAGCAACTATAGTTCCGTTAGTTTTCCTTGATTAGATTACTATGCATGTTTCTGAATTAAGTGCCCGTGCAGGGGTCCGCCTAAGGCTCACCTCACACATATTATCTTCTCTTAGATTGCATGTTTAAGCAAGATGTACTCGCCCCTAAACAACTATTACCGACGGTGCGTGATAACACATGAAACATGAAAAGGATTTGATGATACTACACTATCTCAAACAATGAGAAAATATGATCTATATATAGGATCACACCTGCCCTAGGATCTCCCTAAAAATAATGGAAAACAAAACCCAAACAAGGAAGTAATTGTGCTTGCCGCAAAACACCTTCTTAGCTGCAATTTTGGGATCCTTCTTGAACAAGGGATCCTATTCCTTCTTTCCAATTCTTTACTTCATCTTGGACTGGGAATTAATGAATTATATTCCAAATCAGATCACCAAGTCCTAAAATAAAGGAGAATGGATAAAATGCGGCTAGGGTGTTTCCTTAACCCCAGCCGTGTTCTTGACTTATCATATGATTCAAAGTTCTGATTATTCAGTTAGTTTTCTTCAATTTGAAATGTTGATTCCAAGCTCTCTGACCCTTAAACATACTCAATTTAAAATGTACATACAAAATACCTTATTTGTCTTCTTCAACATTTCAGAGTCACCGTTTGTTTATCATGTGTTAATAGTGTCAAACAAATCATGGTCCATTCATTACTGGTCCATTTAGTAAGAAATATCTACATTTCTGCCATCATTTTGGGTTTGTAATGATTGTACATTTTAGCTTTTGTTGCAAATGATTTTTATTAATGCTAATTAATAGTTAGTGATTATTTTATCTCTTAGGGATTGAAAATTTGGGTGTGATAAAAAATTATTAGTGTAAGGTTTTGTAATAGCTTTGGTTTATCTATTTACTCTTTTTTTCTGTTCATCTGTTCATGGCTTGAAGAAATTACTTGTATGACAGTATAACCATAGACCCGTATGTACATATGTAGGACAATATATCACTAGACTTGTATGTACAATACAGGCAAAACCACTCTCCCTTCTCCCTCCTCTCACTTTTTTACACTACAAAATGTCCATAAAACCACTGGTAAAACCACTCTCCCTTCTCTCTCCTCTCACATTTTTACACTACAAAATGTCCTCTGTGTGCCTACTAGGACCAGAAACCTTCTATCTATCTTCCAAGTTCAATCAAACTAACAATACTACTATTGAATTGTTCCCTCATTTCTTTCAGATGAAGGATCTCAGCACGGGGGCAGTCCTTCTCCATGGCCAAAGTAAAGACGGCGTGTACGAGTGATCCCCTACATCCCCAAAGCAACCTACAGCACTAGCGGGTGTGGTAGTTTCCCCAACAGTATGGCATCGTCGTCTAGGGCATCCAAGTTCAAAATTCCTCGAGTTTATTTTTTGTTCCAATTCCTTTCATGTATCCTCTAAAATATCTGAGTTTGTATGTTTATCATGCAAATGCAATAAAAGTCAGTGCCTTCCATTTGGTGAATCTTCCCTCAAAACAACAAGGCCCTTGTAATTAATTTACTCTGATATTTGGGGCCATGCCCCTACTTTTCCATAGAAGCTTACTCTTACTATGTCACTATGTCGTATATGTAGATCACTGCACGAAAGACACATGGCCATACCTTCTCAAAAAGAAACCTGTTGTCTTTCCTACCTTCATTGACTTCAAAAACTTGGTCGTAAAATACTTTCAAACCTCCATTACCACACTCTACACCGATGGTGATGGAGAGTATGTCAAGCTAAAAAGGCCTTTCTTGCCACGCATGGCACCTCTACACACACAAACCTCAACATAACGGGGTTGATGAAAGGTGCCACTGTCATGTGGTGGAAACCAGCCTCACTCTCTTTCACCAAGCCACCCTCTGCTTCACTTATTAACCCTATTCCTTCAAGGTTGTGGTTTACCTAATCAACTGTCTCCTTAACTCCATCGTCCAAAACACCACTCCATACACTTCCTACTTCCACTAGCCACCCAACTACAACCACCTTCGGGCGTTTGGGTGTCTTTGTTTTCCATGGCTCCACCCCGTGTATCTTCCTAGGCTACTCTTTCAACCAGAGTGCATATCTTTGCCTTGATCCCTTTCTAATCGTCTTTATGTCTCCAGACATGTACAGTTTGATGAGTCCACATTTCTTGGACTCACTCCTCCCTCCAACGCCCCTAAGATAACTTTTAATCACTTTGAAGAATGGTTGTCCACCATTCCTCTCGTGTCCACCCTTCTAGCTCCCACCTCCATCGGTCTTGTCAGCTCCTTCCTGGATCCTCCAACACCCTTAGACCTCCTAGCCAGTCGTCCTTTCCTTAGCCTTGGAGCAGCCCTACCACTGTCCCCTAACCACCATGCCACCGGCAGTCCTTCCCCATCCCCTGCTGCACCTTTAGCACCTCCCATAAACACCAGCACTGCCACCAACCCTTCTCAACCACCTCTATGCCACCACTACCCCCATCCCAGACTTCCACTCATCCCACGCGAACTCGAACCCAAACAGGCGTCATTCCTCCTATCCGCATATGCCATGGTCGCCACTGCTCACCCACTCACCCCCCTAACACAACCCACATCTGTTTCCCAAGCAGTAAAAGACCCCGAATAACACTCTACCATGTCAGCTGAACTCACAGCCCTCATTCACAAAGGAACTTGGGAGTTAACTCCCCCTCATCTTCACCACAACATAATGAGCAACAAATGGGTCTTTAGAATAAAACGAAACCCAGATGACATAATACACAGGTACAAAGCCCAGCTGGTTACCCAAGGCTATCATCAGCTACCCGGTATTGATTACGCAGAGATCTTTAGCCTAGTGGTCAAGCCTACCACCATCCGGCTCATTCTCCATCTTGCAGTGAATCATGGCTGGCCTATCTGCTAGTTGGATGTCAACAATGCCTTCCTACAAGGGACACTCACCGAAGATGTTTACATGGGACACTCAACAATGCCTTCAAGTGAGATGATAAGCACTGAAACCAGCCTCGAGGAGCCTTCTTGAGAACGTATAGGGACTGGCGGAGGAGGCAAATATGGTCAGGTAATTTAGTGTTTGTGAAACCAGGAGGCTGGCGTATGTAAACCTGTCAAGAAACCCATGGAGGAAGGCGTTTTGACCGTCAAGCTGGTGGACCAGCCAACTAAATTGAATGGAGAAAGCCAAGATGAGAGGAATTATGGAGTGGTTCACAACATGGGTGAAGGTCTTGCCAAAGTCAAGTTCAGGTTACTAATGAAATCCATTGACAATGATGGGGCCTTATACCGTTGAATGAAGCCATCAGAGTTTTGCTTAATACGAAACACGTGTTTACTTGGGAAAAAATTCATCGTGGAAGCTTGAGGGACCAAAGAGCAGGTGCCAGCCCGTTGAAGGGCATTGAATTCGTCGGCCATAGCACGACGCCAGTGCTCGGAGGTGTTAGCCTGGCTAAAGCAAGTGGACTTAACAAAGTCCTTAGAATAAGGGTTAGCATCATGAGCAATTGGAGGAAATTTCTAGAAATTCTTACTCTTACCACTAGTGATCATTGGGTGCACAGAGACGAGTTCCAGCAAGTTGGTTGGCGCTAATGAAGGTGGCAGTGGCGGGGAACTAGGCTCGAACAAGGGAGGTGGGCAATTTTCTGGTACGGGGCAATTTTCTAGTGCTGGGCAGGCCTGGGAAACAGGTGCAGGGGCGATGGGTATTCTGGCTTGGGGCATTGATGATAGACGCAGAGGAAGGGAGTGATGAGAGCTAGAGACGTAAATGATTAAGGAAGTAGATGAGCTGGGGCAGGGCTGATAAGTGGTGAGAGAGTTGGCTGATTTGTTTGGGCCAGGGCAGGTTGGGCTGGTTGTAAAATTGTACATGGATGTAGTATAGGCAGATCTAGGGGCCCGGTTATAAGGATGGGGAATCTGATGGCTTGGAAGGCTATCCTGAGGACCGAGCAACCCTAGTCTCAAAAGGAAAAGAAGATTCATCGAAAATAACTTAACGCTACAAAAAAAAAACGGTTAGGAAAGTTCTAAGATTGATAGCCTTGATGATCAATGAATAGTCGAGAAAAACACATTTAATGGAACCGAATTGTAATTTTTTTGTATTATATGGACGAAAATATGGAAAGCAAGCACACCTAAATAATTTGAAAAATTCATATTGAGGAATACGATTGAATAATTTTTTATAAGGAGATAGTGAGCCCAAAGTGCGGGTGGGAAGTCGATTGATGAGATACACGACAGTATGGAGAGCTTCGGCCCAATATACTGTAGGCATAAAAGCATGTGCAAGGAGGGTAAGTACAGTCTCAACTAGGTGACAATGCTTTCATTCAGCAAGACCGTTCTGTTCTGAATGATGGGGACATGAAAATCGATGGACAATGCCATGGGTGGATAAAAAGATTTTAAAGAGATTGCTTGTATACTCCCCACCCCCATCTGATTGTAAACATTTAATACGAGAGGAAAACAAATTTTGAACCATGGACTTAAATTGAACAAAATGGGAATACACATCTGATTTGAGATGCATAGGATATATCCAAAAGTAACGAGAATAATCATCAACAAACAAAACATAATACTTAAAACTAGAAATAGAAAAAGTCTAAGAGCTCCATACATCGATATGAACGAGTTCAAGAGGAAATTTACTAATTGAATCGGAATATTGAAAAGACAACTTAGCACTTTTACCGAGAGGGCAAGATTGACAAACAAACGAATTAGAAGCCGGAGAGCGAGGGATAGGAAAAAGCTTCCGAGAAAATAAATACCGCAAAGTTGAACAAGACGGATGACCAAGACGCGAATGGCAAACATTTTCAGTAACACGAACACAATGAAGTGCGACATGAGCAGAAAGTGGCATATTAGATGAACTAGCAAGGAAGTAGAGACCATTGTTACTCGTGCCTCAAAAAAGAATGTTCCCAGTTGTCAAATCCTGGATTGAAAAAGTGTTAGGAAAGAAAGTAAAATGACATTGATTATCAAAACTAAATTGACTAACAAAAAGAAGAGAGTGAGAGGCATTAGGATGTGAAGGACATTGGTTAAAGGAAAGGGAGAATTGCGCAAAGAAAGGGGTGTTGAACCAATATTTTGGATAGGTAAACCTGTGCCACCAATAACTTCACCAACCGAATCAGGCCCACAATACTCACTGGCCCTTGTTAAGGAGCCCAAATCATTGGTGATGTGAGAGTTTTCTCTAGCATCCACTACCCAAGTCAAGGAAGTAGGGGATTGAGCTGCCCTTGCTTGCTGAGCTGCAAAAGTTGTGAGGCATGAAGGAGGGACACAAACGTCATAAGAAAGGTTAAGGCGATTGTAGCAATCGATCGCCGAGCGACCAGAGCCAGTGGGAGAGGTACCAGTGTTATTGCCACTAGGGAGGCAGAGCCTAAAACGCCATCGTGGCAATAGCCACACGAAGAAAATTTTCCGCCTACGATGGTGCTGTAGCCTCCTGTTGAGCTGCGCAAGTAGCCGCGGTGGCCTCTGGAACCACCACGTGAATCACCATGGCCAAGGGAACCATCAAGGGCTTGGACCATAGGGTATGTGTTAGAATGAAGCAGCGGCGGAAGATGCTGCTCTGCACTGAGAAAAAGTGGCTCCAGGTCGGCGTAGAAGTTGGATGTATCACGGGCTTGAGCAGAAGCCACTGCGTTTTCATATTCTTGTACAACATAGGACATTATGATGGTAATGAGGTTGGAATCAGAAAGAGGTGAACTAAAGAGAGCCAGAGAGTTGGAAATGGAGTTGACCTTGTCCAGATAATCAGTGATGGAAAGATCCCCACAGAGAGTACAAAACAATTCACTGCGAAGCTGTAACAAGCTGTTTTGTTTTCTAAAGAGAACTGATGCTCAAGAGCCAGCCCGGTGGCTCGAATGGTGGTGAGGTTGGTGACAATGGACAGAATAGTGGCGGTGAAGAGAACCAATATTCCAGGACAGTACCAATTGGTCATGCTGAGTCTAAGAATCGTACTTAGGATTCTCCACATGAGTGAAGTTGACAACATCCTTGTCAAGGGTAAGAAACTGAGCTGGACAGGGGGAAAACCCATCGACAAAATAAATGAGTCGACGTCTACGAAGGATAGGGAGGATTTGGGAAAACCAAAGAGGGTAGTTAGTCTGGTCAAGTCTAACAGTGAGGACATGGGAGACGTTGGGCAGAGCGGTCTCAAGGGAGGAAACATCAGAGGGAGTCATTGTGAGAATGGGAAGATTGAGGGAACAAGGAACTGAACAGAAGGAATTTCAGAGGGATCGAAGGGGAACAACAATAGTCTAAAGGTGACTAATACGATGTAAGACTACACAACAGGTATGCTTTGATGCTTGATTTTCATTGATATGAAAGATGCATTATATACAATAGAGACTTCCTAATATGTACTATGTTTGACTTGCCCCTAAAGTATAGGGATTGACAGTATAGCATAAACGACCTAAACAATAAGATTCTAGGATCATAGAAGATACATGTAAATCATAGAGTATCTACGCCTATAAGGCTGTGTATTCTAGGATCCCAGGATATGCTTCAGCAATCAACAAGGGAAGGAGCAGAAACATCTACACCTATAAGGCTTATGTATTTGTACAGAAACATTGCGCATATACATTTTGCTTTGAGTAGAGGGGAAAAAATGAACAGAATAAAAACGGATGCATCCTTATTCAATTCTTTGTCTAAAATATTGCAATCCCTAAAATCAATACATCTAGAAATACCATACAATCAAAAACCTTCTTTTTTATATAAATAACAATGAAATCAAATAGTTTAGTAAATTAAAAGATTTTTTTTCTCCGATAAGTAAAAAGTAAAAGAAAATGGTCAAAAAGTCCATGATCCAATCCAGCAATCTTAAAGAGTTTCAGGTTTTAACAATTACCAATTCCAGATTTTTTGTTTGAAATGAAATCGAACACTAAAAACATCCGCAATGAAGTAGAATTACAAGTGGAAATCAGATTCTCAAAAACTTAAGAAGCCCATATCCTGATTTCACCAGCTTTGGATAGATTAATTGAAAACTTCAACCAAAAGAGTATCACAATAATGCCATGGTACTACTTTCATGTCTTATGGTTCTTACATTGTAATGATTAAGCACCTCACACATTCCTACTTTGGGGAAATAAAGTAATCAAAAAATAGGATCACAGCATTCTAAAAAAGAAAAAGATAAAACCTTTACCAGAAAAAAGCACCGAAGCTAATAGTAGAATCCTCCTCCTCAAGCTTTCCAAAAAAACAACATGCAAACTAATCAACTCACCAAATCTAACTCAATAACCAAATTCAATGATGAATTAAATAAAAACTGAAACCTTACTCTTCAAATTCCCCAAACATGAAAGGGGGGATGGAGACTCCAATCCATGGTTTAAGCGTCCTACATGTTGAGAGAGAAGTAGAGAAGAAAAAGGAAGGCGAAGAAGCCGTGGGTTTAATGTGAGAAGAGTTGGCGATGTGATTGCGTGAAAGCGGAGGAGAAAGAAGGCAGAGACAAAGGCGAGGGGCGGTGTGTTTTTTCACAGTATTGAAGGCTCCAGGGACGTGTCGAGGAAGCAGGAATGTGAGGAAGAGCGGTCGCAGAGGGAGAATACATCTGGGAAAGGAGGGTAGTGTAAAATTGAAGCTTTGCACCCTAAGGTTTGGTAGCAAAAGATCAGTATTTTTTTTTTACTTTTTTAAAATCAGGAAGGAAATTAATATTTTTTTTATAATATTTAATGTTGCTTCAAAAAATGAAACAACAGAGGCTGTTTTGTATGAGCTGCATTCTGACATGCTTCGATCAATGAAAGAGAGTGTGGCTGCAGTGCTATTTTAGATGGTCCCTCTCATGCATGCAATGTAACGCCCCGGACGTTCTGGAAATGTAATATTATAAAATATTGAATAAAATGACGTTTTTACCCCTGTGTTTTGTGTGGTCAATTTGTTGGCTTTTTGATTGGGGGGTCGAACGGACTTTGAGCAATGACCGTGACGTAGTTCGGGACGTCACGAGTTCATAGACAGGTGGCACGTTCGATTCGGACGAACAGGGTGAAAGTTATGATGTTTGGAAGTTCAGGGGCATTATCGTAATTGGACGTTATTAAGGGGAAAAAGTTGACTTTTTGCTCGACAATTGATTTGCATTTGACTCGAAGACTGTTGTGTTCGTCTCGACGCCCCGAGTACAACGACAGGCGGCACGCTTAAATCGGACGTCGGATGACCGAGTTATGGGTCACGGAAGCTGGAGGGCATTTTGGTAATTATTGCGCAGAGGGGCATTTTGGTCATTTCACGGTGGTTACTGTAGCACCACCGTGAGAAACAGAGTGCGGCCGTGGTGTTTTTGAGCGTGCATTTGTTTATGGCTAAGTGGACTGGTGAGTGGGTTTAGTTTATGGATTTTGAGGTTGTGGGAAGCAGCCATGCGTGTCTGGGCAGAGACTGAGTGCGCGGGAGGAACGAGAAATGGCTGTGGTCTCTGTGTATGCGGGAAACCGTTTTCAGAGGCCTCAGTTGGTCTCCCACGGGCTGTTGGCCACACCGATCGAATAACTGAGTATGGGAATGGAGTGAGGTTGGAGTTAGGATCATTTTGGTTCAATTTGGAAGCTGAGCTTGAGAGGAATTGTGAGAGAAACCGTGAGCAAACCGTTTCGGGTTTTTGGGGGGAAATCGCAGAGTTCAATTTCTAAGGGTCGAGGGATCAATCTAAACACACTGTGAGTCTTCTGGGAGTGACAGAATCTCGGCCGTGCAAGAATTGAAGGGATTCGAGCACGGATTGCCCAAGAACCCAAGGTCCAGTTCGAAGGAAAAACCAGTTGGAGGGAAAAATCTCATTCAATTTCTGGAGCCTGTTGATCGAAACCAAAGGCCGTGTTAGACTTCTGGGGTCACTTCGTGCACAACCGTTCAAGAATTGAAGGAGGAGGAGGACAGTTTGGCCAGGAACCTGAGTCTCAGTTTCAGGGGAAAACCAGTGCTGAGGACGACGACTTCCAGGTAACGGCGAGCTAAATTGTTAGTGCCATTGTGTTCATATGGGTCCCTTAATGCTACTGGTGAAGTTAATTTGGGAATGGAACCGTGTAGGGTGAGTTCCAGAAGTCGACTTGTTCGACTGTTCGAGCTTGAGTTGGGTCGATTTGGTGTAAGTCGAGGTTAACCATTGATGCAGACCTAAAATAAATGGGTTAGAGAAGATAATAGGATTGAAAACAGGAAGAATTGATTGAGAATTGAGGCTAACTGATCGGGTTGAGTCGCGGGTATCAGACCCGTTTAGCAGGCTGTTCGGGTAAGGGAGAAGACACTGTAGCTTAGCGCGTGGCCTTCACGCGCAGCCACTTTGGGCGGCGCGTGACGGCGCGTGTGACGTCAACTCCGATCACGGTCAACATGAGAAATAATCCTTTCAGTCTAATTAACAATTTCCCTTTTGGATTCGAGTTGTTCGGGAGTCGTTCGGGATAAGCTCGGGAGCCCGGAAGTTTAGGTCCTTAAGGTTTACTTTGCCGAAAAATCCGGGAAATTAGGGAAAAATCTTACGAGCTATTTGGGGATGTTTGTAACCTTTCTTGTACATTTTTACAGGCCCGGACACTTCCGAAGCTACGGAGGAGCACGCGGGACGCGATTGACGCGTCCTAAAACCGTGAGTGGACTTTTTGATTTCCTAAATTGGGCATGCATGACTATTTTGCTTATTTATCTCATGGTTTTCCATATGATTTTATGATGGTGATATGTTATATCGGTTTTACGTGTTTTCACGTTTTTCGAGATATTTACCGTATTTCACGCATTTCGAGGTTACGATTTTCGCTTATGCATGTGTGATGATCTTGATAAAGTACCTGGATATGAATATGCATGTTTCGGATTTATGATGTTTGATCACATTGTGAAGTAATTTCTGGAAATTGCATGTGTTGGAATTTGCATGTGAATTCGGACATGAGTCCTATTACGATGAGAAATGTTTTGGAATAATGTTGGAAAAAGACTTGTGATGAATCCTGATTTATTATGTGTAAAAACGGTTTTGGGTTTAAAGACCCGGTTAATGGTTGGATCTGGTTTTGGGTTTAAAGACCCGGTACGTTGATGACGGGGGCGGGCCCGAAAATTGGGTTTAAAGACCCGAATTGTGTTTAAAGACTCGTGAGTTTAAAGACTCGATTATTATGATACCCCCCGAGGCCTATTAATCATGTTTTGAGTTTAAAGACACGTTG
The DNA here is from genome assembly GCA_032719365.1 of Prinsepia uniflora. NCBI lineage: Eukaryota > Viridiplantae > Streptophyta > Magnoliopsida > Rosales > Rosaceae > Prinsepia > Prinsepia uniflora. Next base: position 47,749,880 of record CM064872.1, on the reverse strand, counting down.
ATATCCCGGGAAGGCCTAATGTTGAGTTTAAAGACTCGGATGGATCCAACGGCATAATTGTGGTTAATGATTCACGTTTTACTTGATTTGTGCAATTAACGTTCAAAATGACGGTTTCTGAAACCTGGAATTATTAAATGGTTTTTACATGAATTATGGTGACCCTTTGTAACGTTTTCCATGTGTTTCGGAAAAAGAGTTTTCAAAAGTGCAATATGCAAAATTTGAATTTTTGGTTATGCATGCGTGTTACAAAACTGGAGGGCGAACCCGATTTCGGAAAAACTATTTTCCCTATAAAGCTTATGTTTCGGTCCACTCACACTTTGTTGTTTTAAAATTCCCTCCAGGTCGTGGTACAAGCGTGGGGGCAAGCGCCGAGGCAGAGGCGGAGGCATAAAGTTTTCCGTTGCGGAGTAGTTAGTTCACAGAGTAGGACTTGTTTCTTTAATTTGTTTTGTAATATTGCTCTGTGAAACTGTGGACTAGACGTCCAGTCGGTTGTAATCGTTTAATCTCCCTGGTCTGACAATGGGTGTGTTGTAATATTAATTAGTTTTCCGGTCTTTTGGATTCGATTGTCAGACGGGAGCAGGATGCTTCCCGATTATCGAGGCGATAATCGGGGTGGGTCCTGTCATGCAATAATGAGTTCGTTTGCTCTAGGCTTCAAAACTTGGTTATCTATCAATCTGCAATTCAAACATTGCGACTTTTCAGGTAAATTGTGGAGCTGCCACATGACCCATAATTCTCAAAATGTGATATTCGTATTTGTGAAACCATAAATCATCGGTAAATTGTGGAGCTGCCACATGACCCATAATTCTCAAAATGTGATATTCGTATTTGTGAAACCATAAATCATCGGTAAATTGTGGAGCTGCCACATGACCCATAATTCTCAAAATGTCCAATTTGCTCATGGTAATAATATTAACAGTTCACAAACACTCATACATTAAATAATGTATATCCAGCTAAATATATTATTTAATCGGGTTAAAACCTCCATAATCTTATTTCACATTATTCATAATAATGGATAATTAATAAACATTAAATTACTTTAATTATCATTATAATGAGCAATTATTATAATTATTAAATAATATATTTAATTAATAATATAGTATTTATTAATTATAAATTCAACCGACCAATCAGAACACTATGATATTCCCAAAACAATCCTATAAGTAGCGGAGCTCATTTCACTTTTGAGGTAAGTCGATTCTTCGCTTTGAAATATTTCTTTTTCATCTCTCAAAGCTAACTTAGGTATCAGAGTGTTCTTGGTCGAATAACCACCCTGGAAATCGATCGAGGTAACGATAGTTGATTGTTTGCTGTTTGTAGGAAATGTGAAGACTTTTCGTGGCGAGTATGATTTCTACTTCAACAATTCGTGCTTTCATTGAGAGGCGATTGAGAAATACTCAAAGGGAGCTCTCACGATTGTGTATCGTTGCTCAGACCTTGTTCATCATTCATCATACTGTGTTCGTCGTTCATCAAGAATGTTCAAAGTTCTTGAACGTTGTTCATCGACAATGTTCGAAGTTCTTGAATGTTGTTCATCGTTCATCGGCTATGTTTCTCGTTCATTAAACCTCGTTCGTTGTTTATCGACTATGTTCAAAGTTTTTAAACGTTGTTCGTTAGTCATGTTCATCGTTCATTATACTTCGTTCACCGTTCGTGGACTATGTTTGAAGTTCTTGAATGTTGTTCACCATTCATCAGAACTTTCCATTCAATCTTCTTGATTCAACATCGTTAGGGTGCGACGATCCATTCGATCATTTGAAGGTAGCGTTTCAGCTTTTGCAGCTTGGAATGGGAATGGGCATGCACTGTGTCCCCAGAAGAGCATACAAAGCCTTCACTCCCATAAAGCATAAAAAACCTTCGCTCCTGTGAGGTATCCAAGCCTCCATCCCTGCGAAGCACCAAAGGTTTCTCCCCCGCGAAGCATCCAAAAACTTCACGGAATTAAGAATCGACATAGGCATGTACATGCCCTTTTGCTCATGGAGATTACTTTGTGTTGCGGCTGGTGTATTCCGATCATGATTTTCGTAGGCGCTACAGAATGAAGAACCACCTATTTGACCGCATATTTCAAGATGTTTTCGCTCATGACAATTACTTCGATGTTTCACTCATGACAATTACTTCGTACAAAATCCAGATGTAGTAGGTGTACTCGGGTTATTGACTCATCAAAAGATTGCACGTACAATTAAAATGCTAGCGTATGGCTCCTTGGAAGATCAATGTGATGAGATTTACAGGTTGGGGGTTCAAATAACCATTGAATCTATAATGCGTTTTTGCAAAGAAATTGAAGATCTTTACACCAACGAGTACCTATGATCTTCAACACTCACAGACTTACAAAGGCTTGCGGCGATAGCTTGGCAGCGGGGTTTCCCAGGTATGCTTGGTAGTATTGTTCATAATTTTGATGGTTTTATGGTTCGATATGCACAAAATCACTCTGATATTGTTCATAACGCACTCCTCGATGATCTAGATGAGCATATTTGGGCAAGGGAAGGAAACATGTAAAGTCATATTTATTGTAATATTGTTAATTTAGAATATATGTTTTAATTTAGGATATATGTTTTAATTTAGAGTATATGTTTTAATTTGGAATATATTTTTCAATTATCTTTAAGAAAAATAATTCACATAAAGATTTGAATTCTTGCCATTCTTACTCCTTGCCCCTCCCCATTAGAAACATAAAAAATAGCTTTGGGCAATATATCATGAGTAGTGTCATTTGAGGGGCTAAATCTTGTCTTTAGCCTCTTGCCCTTACATCTACCACTACACATGCTCTAACATCCTTCCCTCATCGCCAGCTTAACAACATAGTAAGGCAAATGATGATGTCAAGCACTGCTAAGCTGTCATCGCACGTGCGCACACTTGCTATAGGCTTGACTCCCCCAACCGCCAACACTGGCATGAGCCCTCGACAGTCTCCATTTGCCACCATGGCCCTGTTCCTGCTCCAATTTCATTTGAAGCCCCCTGCCTCTACAACAACCACACTATTTCTCCTACTGCAACCAAGAAGGAAGAAAAAAGAAAATTATTTTCTTCATCCCTTCACCAACGAAACAAGGGGGAAAAGATGAAGAAAATAATCATCCTCACTTTCTCCGCAATATAACGGTAGACTTTCTTTGAATGGAGGTAGCCATACTTTCCTTAAAATAATTATGTTTACCCAAAAAAATTAATGGGTGAATTCATTGTTATTGATGGCCATGCTTTTCAAATTTTCTTACCAAAGGCAAAGCAAATGAAGAGCAAATGAAGGCAAGGAGTTTCTTTTGTTTTTGTTTTTTGGAAATAGAAGTTACAAACTTCCATTAAATAAGAAAAAATGAAACCCCCAACCATTATTGCTGGAATAAAGTTCAAAATAAAAAATCTATAGTCATCAATAAAAAAATTAAATCTCATCATTAAGGGATTTAATTTCGAATGGACCATCATTCAAGTCCAACCAAGGAAATGCAACTCAATCTCTTGTTAGGCTCTGAGCCCAATACATATATGTGTTAACTTGGTGAAACATTTCGAGCCCATTGGAATTTTTACTCCATAAGAACAACGACACAACGGAATTGAAGACCAAGTGGAGTCCTACTCCTATATAAAAATTTATCGGGGCCACAATACAAATTACATCCCTTGAAATTCTCCGAATTCCTAAGTGATGTGGGGGCATTTGTGGAACCATAAATCACCAGAAAATTGTGAAGCTAACATGTGACACATAATTCCCAGAATGTCCAATTTGCCCATGGTAATGACAATAACTGCTCACAAACACTCGCACATTAAATAATGTATTTCCAACTAAATATATTATTTAATCGAGTTAAAGCCTTCATAATATTAATTCGCATTATTCATAATAGTGGATAATTAATAAATATTAAATTTCTTTTAATTATCATCATGATTACAAGTTTAACCAACCAATCAGAACACTTCGAGACTCCAAGGCATTCTTATAAATAACAGAACACATTTCACTTTCGAGGTAAGTCGATTCTTCTCTTCAAAGTATTTCCTATTACTCTCTCAAAGGTAACTTAGGCATCAGAGTTTTCTTGGTCAAACAACCATCGGGTAATCGATCGAGACAACGATAGCTGATTGTTTGCTATTTGTAGAAAATATGAAGAATTTTCACGGCGAATACGATTTATGCTTCAACAGCTTGGACTTTGTGGTTTTGCTAGAAATGGAGAAATCATTAGATTTTTAATGATGACCGTGAACCTCCCCAATTGTAGCAACCTGTCGGGGAAATTCAAGGCATTTTTGGAAAACAAATTGAGAATGGATAGATTGATCCCTACTTTTATTGAAGGCCCAAAAGTCAATTTAAATTCAAGAAACTTCTTAGAAGTTTCAATTGGAGAGTCACAAACTCACGAGTTTGTAGACAGATGGTATGTGAAAAGAAGAGAATGCATGAAAAAATTATGGGTCTAAATAATTAAAGGCATTTTGGTAAATCTGGAAGCCAAGGTCTTTTTAATACTTTTACCTTAAAGTACCTATTGGCTCATCTTGTTAGTTGAATTACACATCACTCAGCGGCTGACTGGAGGGATGGGCTAATCATCTCCCTCACTTATTCGATATATGATGAAAGACATTTTTGGGGAAAGGAAGGTAAAAATAAAAATAAATAAAAGAAAAAATCTTCTTGGTTTTTGTTCTTGGAAAAACAGTGTAACAACCCGTCCCATGTTACGAGATCAATTAATTAGTCCAGGATTTTTGGACGATCGATGTAACATGACGATCTTGCCCCTAAAAATGGGTAAAAAGTTGACTTTTGATCCGGGTGGTGTAATGTATGGGGACCAAGGACCGTTACGTAGATCGGGATGTTACGAGTACGTAGATAGACAGCACGCCAAAATTAGACGTCGTACAAGGAAGTTATGGTTCACGGAAGGAACCAAGAACTATTAATGAGTATTCGATTTTCAAAACTGTTTGTTTTTAGTTGGACCCAAATATCTAATTTTGGACCATAAGATGAGTGATACTTGTCACCCACCCAATGGCCCATTTCCATACACATACATACACAACATCAACCATCTTCATATCATCTTTCTTCTTCATTTTCTTCTCCAACCCGTACCCACACCACCCAACCATCATCTTCATCCTTCCATCTTCCATTGTGAGACCATTGAGGGACAACAAGTGAAAGAGAGACTGAGGAACGACCAGGGATGGTGGAACCACCGCGTGAGGTGGCCAGATAGCAAAAACACGGTAAAAACCATGCGTTCAAATTTTGGGTTTCGAATTTTGATGGTTTTTTGGACTGTTTGGTTGATCAAATCTTATTCCTAGGGACTGTACGAGTGGTCGGGGATCAATTTCGAACGTTGTGGTGGCTGGAATCGATGAGAAAGAGCGGTTATGAAGGTTGTGGTGGCTAGAACTTTTCTTGGATTTCTGGCATCATGGGAGGTGTTCTAGAGGCCAGTACGAGTCTATAGGAACATAAAGGGCGAGGAACGGTTGATTTTTGAAGGATTTAGAGTAGGGTCGAGTCACTGGTTGAGTCGAACCGTTACAGTGGAAACGTGGCAGCTTTCAGGTCCAGCTAGCATTGACAAGTGTTAGACATATGGACCAATCGGGTGTTGACACGTGGCACTATCAGACCTGATCGCTGCCAGATTTGACAGATGTCAGACCCGTCTGGTGACGTCAACGATGATGTCACCGTCGACCATTGACCATTGACCACGACATCGGCGTTGACTTTTGCTACCGTTAGTGTTAACTGTTGACCAAAGTTGACCGAGAACTTTGATCGGCGATTGAGGGTGGGGTGGGCATGACTTCTGAGGTGAGACTGATCCCGTTCGAAAGATTTCGACGATCTGAATCTAATGGTGGTAGTTTCAGGTCGATATGAGATAGTTAGGTGGTCAATTCGAGATTTTTAGCCTAGGGATGCGTGTCCGGGATATGTTGACTTTTCCGAGAACTTTAGAGGTCTTTGCTTAGGACATTTCTGTGTTGATGGTGACCTTTGAACATGTTTTGGACGGGTCCAAATGACCTGGAGAGTTCGATATAGTCCAAAGTGGCTTACGGCGCAGCTTGCAAGCGCGCAGTAAGGACGGTCTGTGAGTGTACACTTGATTTCTAAATATGATGCATGCATAACTATTTTATATGTTTTATATCTATGATTTGAGACCCTTGAGTGGATATGATTTTGGTATTTGGTATTTACGTATAAATGTGGAATTACACGTATTTCACAGTTTATAGTTTTATATTAGGTTTTATACGTGCTTTTAATTTGAATGATTTGAATACTGAAATGATTTAGGATTTGGAAATATGAAATCGGGCTTGAGACCCATTTGACTTATGAACTATCAGACTTGAAGTCCATTTGATTTAGTGCGGGCTGGAGGCCCAATTGGTTTATACTATTGGGCTTGAGACCCAGTTGGTTATGATATTGGGTATGAGTCCTAGTTATGGTTTTATGAAATGGAATTTTGGGCTGAGTCCCCACGAGTTTTGGAAATTGGAATTGTGGAAATCGTTTATGAAATTTATAGCTCGGGTTGAGACCTTGTTGAATTAGATTTGAGTTTGGTTTTTAAAACACCATCCTTAGGAGTCGATTATCTCTTCCAGAGGGCAGGGACACTGGAGTAGTCACGATGCATTTCCTGAGAGGGGTTGCTCTACACGAAAAACTGTGAAGAGGCTCAGGATCATGATTTCTAGAGATTATATCTCACCCTGGACTAGGTTCGGGGAAGGGCTCGGATTGAGACCCCGAGTGGCACGTATTTCCATGATCTGACCCATCTAGCAAGATATTGTCCGCTTTAGGCCCATCCCTCACAATTTTATTTCTGGGAACTCACATACAACTTCCCAGTAGGTCACTCATCTTGAGATTACACCAGTCCTAACTCACTTAACTTTGGGGTTCCAACCAAACCCAAAGCAGTGAGCTCCCGAAAGGCCTCACGCCAGCTAGATACGTGCCCAGACATATAAGGCCACATCACCTTTCCTTACTTGATCGATGTGGGATTGTTCACTGTTCTTCCCAAGACACGGGTCTTACAATCCACCCCCCTTGGGGGCCAAATTCTTCTCTAGCACACTTCTGGTTGGGGTTCATCTCTGATACCATTTCTGTCAGAACCTAACCCATCTAGCACAATATTGTCCGCTTTGGGCCCAGTCCTCACGGTTTTGTTTCTGGGAACTTACGTGAAACTCCCTAGTAGGTCACCCATCTTGGGATTACACCAGCCCTAACTCGTTTAACTTTGAGGTTCCAACAAAACCTAAAGCTAGTGAGCTCCCAAAAGGTCTCGCGCTAACTAGATACGTGGCCACACATATAAGGCATGTCACATTTCCTTCCCCGAGCGACGTGGGATTATTCACCGTTTTACTCAAGACATGGGTCTTACACGCGTAGCCTTAGATCGTGACATTATTAGACATCTGGATGTCAGGCATCCGGGATTCCAAAGATTGGTTAAACTGTATTTCACTGGATTGGTTTTTGGTAGTAACAGATTTTGGGAGTGACCCACATACCTTGGTTTTACGGTTTTGGGCTAAGGCCCTAATGATTTGAGGAAGGAAATGGCTTTGATTATGAATTATTTTTCATTGAGTTTGATTTGGAAAACCTACAATTTGATGTAAAGTAAAAAGGTTGGGATAACTGGTTTTCGAATGCATGCATGCTTTTTAATGGAGGGTATAAATGTCTTTTGTGAAGTGTGTTTTATTAAAACTATTTATTTTCGTCCACTCACAGTTTTTAATGTTTTTAATACCCCTCATGTTGATCACGAATGCGGGCTGTAGCAGAAACCGAGACATCACATTCCTTTACAGATCCTAGTGCCCTCTGGAAGTCCGAGATGGCCAAGGTTTGGGTTATCCCTTGTCTCGCAAGTGGTATCTGACGGGAGCATGCCATATCCCACATTAATCCCCGGGGGGGGGGGGGGGGGGGGGGGGGGGGGGGGGGGGTAGGGGATTTGGGTTGCTCTTGCAATGTGCACATGTAGAGGATGTGATGTCTCTACGAGGAGTTAATGCCTTGTTGTTTTGAAAATTTAAAAGAGGAAACGTTGAAAAAGATAGCAGCATAAATGTCCACTTCTCGGAATAAACTGCATCTTCTCGGGAATAACTAGCTAATAATGTAACAACCCGTCCCGAGGACCGGGATTTCTAGAGTGATTAAGGGGTGATTAGTAAGGTTAATCAAGGGTTAGGTGGTCCCGAGGGGTCCGGGAACCTAGAATGACGATTTTACCCTGGGGTGGGCAGAAATGTTGACTTTTATTTCGGGTGGTCAAATGGGAGTTGACCAGTGACCAGGACGTAGTGAGGACGTTACGAATCCGTAGGCAGGTGGCACGCCCGATTCCGACATCCGAGGAGGAAGTTGTGATGTTCGGAAGATTGAGGGCATAATCGTAATTAGGGGGGAAAAGTTGACTTTTTGAATAATTGGGTTTTGGTAGGTTGACCTAGGATGGTTAGATAGTTCTTGTCGTCCTGAATTTGATGACAGGCGGCACGTGTTCATCGGACTTACGAGGTGAGAGTTACGGGGCTAGGAAGTTTCGGTAAAACCGTAAAATGAGTAAAACAGAAGGGTATTTTGGTCATTGTGGCACATTGGGATCTGTGCACAGATAAAAGAATGGACGGCTGGGATTAGGCCATGTGGGAGTGTGTGGAGTGGATGGTGACACATGGCATGTGTGTAGAGGATTCTGGTGGAATCCTGTGTGTTCACGGTCCCAAATAATTGGGGTGCAACCGTGCAGTCCTTCGAAATACAGAGAACAGAGGGTGAGAGTTGGGATCAGTTGATCGATCTGAGAGCAAGGGTGAGTGGTTAGGGAATTGTGAGTGTGTTAGTGAGGCAAGGCGGAGCTAGTGGCCGTGAATTGGAGGTGCAATTGTGCACGGCGGCACGGCGGAGGTGTGGAGGAATTTTGGGGAGAAACAGGGAGCTGTGAGGTTGAGGTGGTGGCTACGCCGTGAGGCGAGGCAAATCGAGGCCAGGGGAGGCTGAGGAGACTGCAAGGAATCCAGCGACCACCGTGGAAGGCGGCAGTGCGCACGGCGGAGCTGCAATCGAAGGTGAGATCTCTTTACTCTGTTTTTCCCGTAAATTTCATTTGGGAAGTCGTGACCTTGGGCTGAGAGTCGAGAGGATTGGAGGTTAGGGTAGTGATCAGGGAGGTCCTAGGTGTCGATTTGGGTGGTCGCCGTGACGGGGGCGTACACGGCGGAGCTCAGGCGAAGAGGAATTTCTGTTACCCTGTTTCGACCGTGACCTTCGAACCCAAAGTCGTGGACTTCTGGGGTGAGTCGAAGGGTTAGGGGTGTTGGACGTGGATCAGTGAGGTTGTGGGGTGAGTCTGGTATCACCACCGTGACGGGAGGTGGCTGGAGTGGAGGAGTCGTGAAACAGGGGTCGAAGGGCTGTCTGGTTTTGAGTTCAGTCGAGGGGATTGGGACAGTGTCGAGGTGAATGGAGTTGGGGAACCGATAGGGTTGGCCTGGACGATGCTGTTGGTGAAGAAAGGAACCGTTTTGGTGGACGGAGGAGGAAGAACCAGGTACGCCGGTCTGAGTGCAGACCACTGTACTGAACCCGGTTTGCTCGAGGAAGGAGGTGGTACTGTAGCAGCGCGTGAGGGCCACGCGCAGCCACTTTGGGCGGCGCGTGGGGGCGCGTGCGGCGGCGATGGGGAAAACGGTCAACATGACTTTTGGTCTAGGAGTGGTGGTGAGTTCAATGGAGTTGGTTTCGGGTTAATCGGAAGTCTTTTGAGTATAGTTCCGCGAGGGTGAATGTGTAGGGTTCCGGGGTTTTAAGTCTTTGGTCCGGGGATTTTTGAGGGCTTTTAGGTGAGTGTTCGTAGACGTGTTAGTGACGTAATTTGGCGGTGTTTGACAGGATCGGGATTTCCCGAGGAAGCCGAGGAACGGGCTGGACGTTCGGGACGCGAGTAGGGCTCAGTATTGTGAGTGGACCCTTTCTCTAAACTCGAACATGCATAACTGTTTTCTATAATTGTTTTATGGTTTTAATCTTGATTATCGAATATGTTTGGTCGGTTTTACATTATTACACGTTTTTCGAGAAAAAGACGGTTTTGGCACGGTTTTCGAGAAAATGTTGGTTTTCGGATTTTGATGCCACATTTGGGGATTTCCACCGATAAAGGTTTTCTACTAATGATATATGGGTTATGAAATGTGATTTGTGATTACATGGGGTTTTGGTATGAAAATGGATATTTTCCGGATTTGGGTTCGGAACGACGGTTCTGAATGCCGGAAGGGCTTCGGACCAGTGATTTCGGATTCGGGTTTGGATATGGATTGGTAAATGGTTTTCAAATGGTTTTGGGATTGGATTTGCTGGATCTGGATATTGGGTTTAAAGACCCGGATATATGTGACGGGGGACCGGCCGGATTGGGTTTAAAGACCCGGATTGAGTTTAAAGACTCGGGAGTTTAAAGACTCGGATATATATTGATTTTCCCCCGTAGGCCTTGAGTTTAAAGACTCGGGAGTTTAAAGACTCGGATATTATTGAGGCCTGGATTGAGTTTAAAGACTCGGGAGTTTAAAGACTCGGATAGATCCAGCAGGTTTGATCGAGAAAATGATGATTTGGTGGTTATGGTTTATGATACAGTTTTCTGATACTCATGTGTGGTTTCTTATGGTATTTTATAGTGTTTCTGTTTCTTATGATGTTTATAATGATTATTTTATAAATGTGTTTATAATTGTTGGTTATGCATGTGGTTTCAAAACGGAGGGTTTAACTCGGTTTTCTTATAAAATGGTTTTTAAACTTTTGTACTTTCTGGTCCACTCACATTTTCTGTTTTATTTGCCCTCCAGGTTGTGGAGCTAGCGTGGGGTCTTGACGTCGAGGCAGTGTCCAAGGCATAGAAGTGACGTGAGGGATCCTAGTAGAGTAAAGGCTTTCGTGTGCGTGTAGTTATCGGTTTTATTTTCGTTGTATGTTCGTACTATGTTCTGTAAATGCTACCTTCGGGACATTGTGTCTAATTACTCCTGCGTTTGACTGGGTAGAATTTGAGTGAGTTTTACTTGAGTTTTGCGTTGGGGAGTCAGACGGGAGCGGGATTTACCTCGGGTTTCGGGGTGAAACCGGGGTGGGTCCTGACAATTGGTATCAGAGCATAGGTTTGTCGAGTTGTTGGGTCTGTCGGTTTGTGAGGTTGTGTTTTAGTTGTTTGACTACTTCTATTCCTCTTTCAGTGTGCGGTTGACGATGCCTCCGAGACGTAGACCCTCTCCACAACCTGAAGAAGTAGCCAGAGAGACGGAGAGTGCCACGATTGAGCGAGCCCAGCGGCTCGGGGCTACTACTTTTAGTGGTGGGGCTGATCTTGAGGAAGCCCAGAGGTGGATTACTAGACTGGAGCGGATTTTTGCGGCGATGCATTGTCCGCTGGAGGAGCGAGTATTGTTGGCTACCTTTTTACTAGATGGTGCGGCGTACGAGTGGTGGTATACCCTCGAGTTGTCAGGTTGGGATGTCCACAGTGTGACCTGGGAGACGTTTAGGGAACGGTTTCTGGAGCAGTATTATCCTCGTTCCTTCCGGGATGCCAAGGAGGCGGAGTTTCTGCAGCTCCAGCAGGGGAATATGACCGTGGCAGAGTATGAACGGAAGTTCCAGATGTTGTCTCGGTTTGCTCCTGCTTTTGTGGCCACTGAAGCCGAGAAGTGCCGTAGGTTTGAGTTGGGCTTGCGCGGTGAGATTCGAGCCGTAGTGACGGCTGGATCTTTTGCTACCCTCCGAGACTTGTCGGATGCTGCGGTGCGAGTTGAGGCTAGTTTGCCGGTGCGACGCCGGGAACTATCTATTCCTGGAGCTTCGAGCCAGCGGACGCCGAAAAGAGGTAACTTCGGTGGATCGTCCTCGTCGGGCGATGATCGTTTTGGTAGGCCTGGCAGTGCCCAGAGTTCAGGATTTTGGGGTTATCGAGTACCGCCGACTCCGCAAGCGAGTGCGACGTCGGTAGCGTCCACAGGGAGACCGAGTAGTGGACCAGGCTGGAATGTGTGTTTCTACTGCGGGGAGCGAGGTCATTTCCGACGTGAGTGTCCACTGTTGCCACAGGAAGGTGGTGTAGGCAGAGGAGTAGCGGAGTCCGGACAGAGTACAGCATCAGGGACAGCGGGCACTAGAGGAGGTGGTGGCACAGCCACGAGTAGTTCGAGGGGTCGTGGTAGAGCGTCAGGATCTCAGGCCCGGGTGTTCTCGATGACTCAGCAGGAGGGTCAGTCGATACCAGATACGGAGACAGGTACTTGTTTTATTTTTGGTTGTCCTGTTGGTTTGGTTGTTGGATCCCAGGGTAGAGTCTAGGAGTTCGCCTAGAGGACTAGGAGTGTACAGTAAGTTCCGTAGGAGGGTGACGGAAGGTATAGGAAAGGAGTGAACCCACAAGCTACTATAACTGATCGATTGGAGACTGTGGAAGGAGAGAACCCACAAGCTAGAGTTTGCCTTTAGGACTTTTTGGAGTTAGTTCGACCGTGGCCGGAATAGTAGCCGAGGGAGATGGGTGGTGGTATACGAGGATGTACTCTATGATTTCTGTCGCGTATTGTGAAATGAGGTATTGTATAATACCTTTGTTTTCTATTCATAGAGTTTCCCTTGCGTACACCATGTAGTTGTTACATAGCTAGGGTTGGCTGTGGTAACAGTAGCTGGGGTTGGAGTGAAATACCCAAGGTGGAGATGATAGACAGGAAATCTAGAAGAGGTTGTTCCTTAGGAGCCCTAGGGGTCGGGAACTAGCTGTGGAATTTCGGGGACGAAATTCTTTTTAGGTGGGTAGATTGTAACAACCCGTCCCGAGGACCGGGATTTCTAGAGTGATTAAGGGGTGATTAGTAAGGTTAATCAAGGGTTAGGTGGTCCCGAGGGGTCCGGGAACCTAGAATGACGATTTTGCCCCTGGGGTGGGCAGAAATGTTGACTTTTATTTTGGGTGGTCAAATGGGAGTTGACCAGTGACCAGGACGTAGTTGAGGACGTTACGAATCCGTAGGCAGGTGGCACGCCCGATTCCGACATCCGAGGAGGAAGTTGTGTTGTTCGGAAGATTGAGGGCATAATCGTAATTAGGGGGGAAAAGTTGACTTTTTGAATAATTGGGTTTTGGTAGGTTGACCTAGGATGGTTAGATAGTTCTTGTCGTCCTGAATTTGATGACAGGCGGCACGTGTTCATCGGACTTACGAGGTGAGAGTTACGGGTCTAGGAAGTTTCGGTAAAACCGTAAAATGAGTAAAACAGAAGGGTATTTTGGTCATTGTGGCACATTGGGATCTGTGCACAGATAAAAGAATGGACGGCTGGGATTAGGCCATGTGGGAGTGTGTGGAGTGGATGGTGACACATGGCATGTGTGTAGAGGATTCTGGTGGAATCCTGTGTGTTCACGGTCCCAAATAATTGGGGTGCAACCGTGCAGTCCTTCGAAATACAGAGAACAGAGGGTGAGAGTTGGGATCAGTTGATCGATCTGAGTGCAAGGGTGAGTGGTTAGGGAATTGTGAGTGTGTTAGTGAGGCAAGGCGGAGCTGGTGGCCGTGAATTGGAGGTGCAATTGTGCACGGCGGCACGGCGGAGGTGTGGAGGAATTTTGGGGAGAAACAGGGAGCTGTGAGGTTGAGGTGGTGGCTACGCCGTGAGGCGAGGCAAATCGAGGCCAGGGGAGGCTAAGGAGACTGCAAGGAATCCAGCGACCACCGTGGAAGGCGGCAGTGCGCACGGCGGAGCTGCAATCGAAGGTGAGATCTCTTTACTCTGTTTTTCCCGTAAATTTCATTTGGGAAGTCGTGACCTTGGGCTGAGAGTCGAGAGGATTGGAGGTTAGGGTAGTGATCAGGGAGGTCCTAGGTGTCGATTTGGGTGGTCGCCGTGACGGGGGCGTACACGGCGGAGCTCAGGCGAAGAGGAATTTCTGTTACCCTGTTTCGACCGTGACCTTCGAACCCAAAGTCGTGGACTTCTGGGGTGAGTCGAAGGGTTAGGGGTGTTGGACGTGGATCAGTGAGGTTGTGGGGTGAGTCTGGTATTACCACCGTGACGGGAGGTGGCTGGAGTGGAGGAGTCGTGAAACAGGGGTCGAAGGGCTGTCTGGTTTTGAGTTCAGTCGAGGGGATTGGGACAGTGTCGAGGTGAATGGAGTTGGGAAACCGATAGGGTTGGCCTGGACGATGCTGTTGGTGAAGAAAGGAACCGTTTTGGTGGACGGAGGAGGAAGAACCAGGTACGCCGGTCTGAGTGCAGACCACTGTACTGAACCCGGTTTGCTCGAGGAAGGAGGTGGTACTGTAGCAGCGCGTGAGGGCCACGCACATCCACTTTGGGCGGCGCGTGGGGGCGCGTGCGGCGGCGATGGGGAAAACGGTCAACATGACTTTTGGTCTAGGAGTGGTGGTGAGTTCAATGGAGTTGGTTTCGGGTTAATCGGAAGTCTTTTGAGTATAGTTCCGCGAGGGTGAATGTGTAGGGTTCCGGGGTTTTCAGTCTTTGGTCCGGGGATTTTTGAGGGCTTTTAGGTGAGTGTTCGTAGACGTGTTAGTGACGTAATTTGGCGGTGTTTGACAGGATCGGGATTTCCCGAGGAAGCCGAGGAACGGGCTGGACGTTCGGGACGCGAGTAGGGCTCAGTATTGTGAGTGGACCCTTTCTCTAAACTCGAACATGCATAACTGTTTTCTATAATTGTTTTATGGTTTTAATCTTGATTATCGAATATGTTTGGTCGGTTTTGCATTATTACACGTTTTTCGAGAAAAAGACGGTTTTGGCACGGTTTTCGAGAAAATGTTGGTTTTCGGATTTTGATGCCACATTTGGGGATTTCCACCGATAAAGGTTTTCTACTAATGATATATGGGTTATGAAATGTGATTTGTGATTACATGGGGTTTTGGTATGAAAATGGATATTTTTCGGATTTGGGTTCGGAATGACGGTTCTGAATGCCGGAAGGGCTTCGGACCAGTGATTTCGGATTCGGGTTTGGATATGGATTGGTAAATGGTTTTCAAATGGTTTTGGGATTGGATTTGCTGGATCTGGATATTGGGTTTAAAGACCCGGATATATGTGACGGGGGACCGGCCGGATTGGGTTTAAAGACCCGGATTGAGTTTAAAGACTCGGGAGTTTAAAGACTCGGATATATATTGATTTTCCCCCGTAGGCCTTGAGTTTAAAGACTCGGGAGTTTAAAGACTCGGATATTATTGAGGCCTGGATTGAGTTTAAAGACTCGGGAGTTTAAAGACTCGGATAGATCCAGCAGGTTTGATCGAGAAAATGATGATTTGGTGGTTATGGTTTATGATACAGTTTTCTGATACTCATGTGTGGTTTCTTATGGTATTTTATAGTGTTTCTGTTTCTTATGATGTTTATAATGATTATTTTATAAATGTGTTTATAATTGTTGGTTATGCATGTGGTTTCAAAACGGAGGGTTTAACTCGGTTTTCTTATAAAATGGTTTTTAAACTTTTGTACTTTCTGGTCCACTCACATTTTCTGTTTTATTTGCCCTCCAGGTTGTGGAGCTAGCGTGGGGTCTTGACGTCGAGGCAGTGTCCAAGGCATAGAAGTGACGTGAGGGATCCTAGTAGAGTAAAGGCTTTCGTGTGCGTGTAGTTATCGGTTTTATTTTCGTTGTATGTTCGTACTATGTTCTGTAAATGCTACCTTCGGGACATTGTGTCTAATTACTCCTGCGTTTGACTGGGTAGAATTTGAGTGAGTTTTACTTGAGTTTTGCGTTGGGGAGTCAGACGGGAGCGGGATTTACCTCGGGTTTCGGGGTGAAACCGGGGTGGGTCCTGACAAATAAGCCATACATCATTGGAATGATACGAAAGTCTAGTTTCTAGAAAGTTTTATGAATCATTAATTGAAATTTTCTAGAAAGAGTTATTAGTGCAGTAAAGTCACGTTGATCAGAAATTAACAACTTCATCAATGGGAAGATAAGAGAGGCAACCGTTTTACAAAATTGAAAATAGAAAATATTCATGCCTCTCCAAAAACCTGTTTATACATATTATTGAAGGGTTATAAGACATCTAATTTTGGGGCTTAACTCCCGGTTAAGGAAAACCCAAGGCCCTAAAACTCAACTCTACACCCCAAGTGCTAACAAGCATCAACATTAGAAAAAAATTGAAAAAGA
The DNA here is from genome assembly GCA_032719365.1 of Prinsepia uniflora. NCBI lineage: Eukaryota > Viridiplantae > Streptophyta > Magnoliopsida > Rosales > Rosaceae > Prinsepia > Prinsepia uniflora. The sequence goes on along the minus strand of CM064872.1, from coordinate 47,733,513 downwards.
TTTGCAACATAAATGGTACAAATCAAGTCCTTACGCCGTATTTCGAAAACTATAATTCCAAGAGTTTGCAACTGAAGTAGCACATTATTTTTTACATTTTATTAATTTTTGAAGCTGAAAATTTGACAATCATTACACTTCAAAAGAGGGCGTAAAAGATTTCATATACACATTTTACTTACTTTCACCTATTGCTTCACAGATTAGTACATACAATCTCAACAAATAGCATTCAGCACAATCCGGACCAACATAATCCTAGTATCAGGATCGAGTCTTCAGATATGAACATTGTTTTCTGCGTAGTATCTATAATGATCCTATCCGTAGCAAACTCTGGCTGTGCAGCGGTTAACATCCGCATCCTTAGCCAACGGTTTATCTCATAGATAGAGTCCCAAAATCTCTTGACAACCTCGCACATCTGGATTAGGAACAACAATCAACGCAGTAATTTATGTCAGTCTATTATATTTCAAAACAAAACCAGTTGATAAAAATACTCTACAAATCATCAACCTAATGCTTCTAGTTAATGAATTTTCATTTTAGTGTGAGCAATCCGAATAGGATAGCACACACTACGTACTACGCCTACTTAATTGGAAGATAATCTGTCTCATGTTCATTTGTGGAAAAACTACGCCACGTGTATGTTTGCTTTGTAATGATCAATAGTCACTTAATATGACCATACAATGTTCTTGTATCAAGCTTTACATGCATGTCAAACGATAAATCAAAGTCAGAATAATACAACCAGCCCTCAAACTTAAGGCACCCAGTCGTCTAGTGAATGCATTGCTCGTTTTAGGAGCCGAGACGTTCCGAGGAATCTCTAACTGGACATTCGAGTGAAATCTTTTTTCTTCCGAACTAGGGAGGTGGACCATTCGTGGGGATCTCTTTTGCTTCAATGCAATATGCAGATGCTGGATAGGCTAAGTGAGATGGGCCTTGAGCAACGGTCGATCCCTAGATGGGCAGACCTGGAAGCAATTAGGCAATTCAACTCAAGTGTAAGCATGCCACTAGTAGAGAATCTACTAATGGACAGTATAATTGGGTATCGTTTTCGGCCCGGAAGCTTTCCTTCTGATCAATGCGATTGTTAGGTGGGTGGAAAAGAAATCCTCGTGCTGTTCTTTTCTATGCCTTTTTCAAGGACATAAAATCTTTCTTTTTTTTCCAGCGATGCCCAAATCAGAAGTTATTTTGCCATGATATTGAAACTGGAAATTTTATTTCAACAATTAAGTGGGAGATGGTCCAGATTCCCTCAAGTCCTAATTGAAGTATTTGGACCAATGCACAAAAATGGTGTCCCAACTTGTTGAGCTGCGAACAACACTTGGATGGTATATTCTAAGCACCAATTACTACTTAAGAAAATCTAGTTGTATTAAAATGGAAATGAAAGTACAAGTACATAAACAAAAAATATTGGAATTGAATAACAACTGAAACTACAAGTGTAGAAAATCGTAAATTATTTCCTTAAAATTTCAAGCCCGTAAAGAGCAGGAAATTCGAGAAATCATCAACTAAAATGAATATCAGTTGGAAATCATGCCCTCAAATGCGACTGCAAGACGTCAAAAAGGGAAGTTTGAGTTACTTGATGACTGTCTGTATGTTAGTAGTCGGGATGGCTATCCGTTAGACGGTTGTTAGAGATTGTCAATGAACTGGTAGTCAGAATGACTATCCGTGATTTGGTAGTCGGGGTGACTTCCTATTTAGGTAGTCGGGATGGATATCCGTATAATCGGTGGCTGAAGACTATCTATGAACGACAATTAGAATGACTGTCTGTGAGACGGTGGTAAGGGTGACTGTTCGTATGTCGGTAGTCGGGATGGCTATCCGTATAATTAGTGACAAGAGACTGCCCGTGAGCTGGTAGTCGGAATGACTCTTCGTGAGATGGTAGTCGATAATATCAATCGTATTACACTAAATTGTCAGAAAAAGGTTAATCTTTTGCAAACCTGAGCCGAAAGTCCATAAATTGGTCAGTCAGAAAGAGGGTGACCCTTATGACACTTGAAAGGTAAAAAAGAAGGTCTATGCATGGATGAAGAGCCAACCTGTCCCAAGTTGCGGGTTCAATTAATTAATTAATTAAGGATTAAAGAAGGATTATCATGACTAATCGGGGATTAGTCCAGAATTTTCAGAAGATCGGTGTAACATGACGATTTTGCCCCTATGAATGGGTAAAAAGTTGACTTTTGATCCGGGTGGTGTAATGTACGGGGACCAAGGACCGTTACATAGATAGGGATGTTACGAGTATGTAGACAGGCAATATGTCGAAATCGGACGTCGTACAAGGAAGTTATTGCTCACGGAAGGAACGGAGAACTATTCATGAGTATTCGATTTTTAAAACGGTTTGTTTTCAGTTGGACCCAAATATCTGATTTTGGGTATATACACACCCAATGGCACATTTCCATACACATACATACACACCATCATCCATCTTTATTTCATCTTTCTTCTTCATTTTCTTCTCCAACACGTACTCACACCACCCAACCATCGACTTCATCCTTCCATCTTCCATTGTGAGACCATTGAGGAATAGACAAGTGAGAGAGAGACTGAGGAACGGCCAGGGATGTTGGAACCGCCGCAGGAGGTGGCCAGATCGCCAAAACAAGGTAAAAACCATGGGTTCAAATTTTGGGTTTTGGATTTTGAGAGATTTTTGGATTGTTTGGTTGATCAAATCTTATTCCTAGGGATTGTACGAGTGGTTGGGGATCAATTTGGAACGTTGTGGTGGTTGGAATCGACGATAAAGGGCGGTTGCAGGTGGGCCGAGTTGCTGGTTGTGTCGACACGTTATAGTGGAAACGGGTCAACCCGTCGCTAGGAACACGACGATGACGTGGCACACCACATCTGTAACGCCCCGGAAATTCGGAGAATGTAATTTTGCAAAATAATGAATGAAATGACGTTTTTACCCCTGTGATCAATTTGTTGACTTGTTGATTGGTAGGTCAAACGGATGTTGACCGACGACCGTGACGTAGTTCGGGACATCACGAGTCCATAGGCAGGTGGCACGTCCAATTCCGACGATCAGGGAAAAAGTTATGACGTTTGGAAGTCCATGGGCATTTTCGTAATTTGGACGAAAGGGGGAAAAATGTTGACTTTTTGTTTGACAACTGATTTCCACACAATTCGAGGACCGTTACGTAGGTCTCGATGCCCTGAGTCCATAGACAGGCGGCACGCTAAAAACGGACATCGGACGGTTGAGTTACGGGTCTCGGAAGAGGAGTGGCATTTTGGTAATTTGGTGCAGAAGGGCAAAATGGTTATTTTGCCAAGCCAAGTTTGAACAGCCGTGGTGAGTGGGGTGCAATTGTTTAATCCACCCTCTGATAAAGGGTTTTTTTAAGTCTGATTTGTAACGACCCGTCCCGAATATCGGGATTTAATAATATTTAATTATGATTTACTAATCTGGGATTAGTTGAGTGATTTCAGATGAATTGTGCAAAATGACCGTTTTGCCCCTAGGCGTGAGCAAAATGTTGACTTTTAATTCGGATGGTCAAATGGACTTTGACCGATGACCGTGACGTAGTTTGGGACGTCACGAGTTCATAGACAGGTGGCACGTTCGATTCCGACGTTCGTGGTGAAAGTTATGATGTATGGAAGTTCAAGGGCATTTTCGTAATTTGGACGATATAAGGGGAAATGTTGACTTTTTGATCGAGAGGTCCGATGGCCGAGGACCGAGGACCGTTAGGAAAGTCTCGATGCCCTGAGTCCGTAGACAAGCGGCACGCATCAATCGGGGTCCGTATGACCGAGTTACGGGTCAGGATGCGTGAGGGGCATTTTGGTAATTTACTGTACAAGGGCAGAATGGTAATTTCACGGAGTGTTTGAGCGGTTACTGTAGCACCGTGGAGGGGAACATGGCCAGCGCACGAGTGGTGTGTTTATGGAGCAAATTGATGGCCTAAAACTATTGTTTATGGGTTGTATGGATTGTTTAATTGCTTTGTGCGATGCCAGGCTGTGTGGGACGGTGGATTTGGCCATTAACTATGGCTGGTACACGGAGAAAAACAGAGTGCTTCCCACATGTGTTCAGCCTTTCCAGGGCCCAATTGAGCGGATTTGTGATGGGCAATGTGTTTAAGGGACCGAGTGAAGTGTTCTGGGATTGAGAACGAAAGGAATGGAGTGAAAATGGTGGAGGATTGTTCTGAAACCCGAAACTATGTTTAACAAATTCAAATTTCCAATTCGAGGCTCTGGGTCAGCCCAGGACAAATTGATGATTCATTTAGTTCTCTGGGATCATTTCCAGTCGAACTAGATCAAATGGGGCAAGCTTTGGGGCTCCTAGGGCTGTGGACGGACGAGGTGGACGGCCGGAAAACTCAAGCTTGAGTCGTGGTGATTGAGGTAACGTCGTGTTTAATTAATCATTCGAATTGGTTCATTTTAATCGTAATAAGCTTCCTGTGAAGTTAATTTGACAATGGTTGAGGATTTGTGGAGTTTTGGTGATTGACCCGTTTTGGGTGGTCACGGGTTGGTGGCACGATTATGGATTGGTTGACGTTAATCGAGGTCACAGAACTGAAATTGTTTGGTTAATGATTGTTTTAGGATCAAGAACGGATTGAATTGATGTCGAATTGGGTGTGATTGAACGGGGTCCTATCGCGGGTTTTTCAACCCGTTTACCAGACAAACGGGTGAAGAAGGAACACTGTAGCAGTCACTGTAGCAGACGCGTGGCTTTCACGCGCAGCCACTCACGGCGGCGCGTGACGACGCGTGGGCACGAATCTCGAGGTGAGTTCAACATGACTTTTATCCTATACAATGTAACGAACATTTTAGCGTTGGTTTCGTGTCGATCGGGTCCCGTTCCGATATTGTTCGGGATGTCCGAAGGTTTTAAATCCAGTTTAAAAATACTTAAAAATTCGGGAAAATTACGGGACTTGAATAGGATGTTTATGTGGAGGTTAGTAATCCTATAATGTGATTTGAACAGGATTGGGAGTCCCGGTGATAGTGGTGTGGCCCGGGAAGGCCTATGACACGCGTATCGAGGCACTCGGTTAAACGGTCTGTGAGTGGACATTGGTTTTATAAATTCGATGCATGCATAACTGTTTCATGATTTTTATAATTGTGATTAAATGATTTACTTTGGATATCGGTGAATTTAAATGATTTCACGCATTTTGAGGTGATTTACGTATTTGCACGTAAACCGAGGTTTTCTGGATTTGCACCGATTTCCATAAATGTGGTTGGATATGATTTCATGAAACGGTTACGGATTTGATAAATTAAAATCGGGCCAGGGGCCCAGTTAACTTATGAAATCGGGCCAGGGGACCAGTTAACTTGTGAAATCGGGCCAGGGGCCCAGTGGACTGATGAAATCGGGCCAGGGGCCCATTTTATGTATATATGTGATTTCGGGTCGGGGACCTTAAAATGGAATTGAATAAATGATTTTGGATTTAAATCAACTATTTAGACTTATGACGGTTTTATGGAAACTCGGGGCAGGGCCCTTGTGATATTTTGGGAATGAATAATAAAATGTGTTCCATAAAACCATCTCGATATGAGGATATATATCCTGGTCTCCTCCAAGTGTCGGGGACACTGGGGAAGTCATGGTGCATTGCCTGCGAGGGCTCATTGTACGGAGCTACCGGACCGTATAGTGATCCAGGAGCAGGATTGCTAGACGCCATGGACGTCAGACATCGGGGATGTCAGAGATATGGACCCGGTGAGACCCCGGGCAACACGTGTTGCTTAATACCATGAGATATGACGTCGGGAACGTCAAGCGTCTAGGACGCTAGGCATCGGGGATGCCGGAGATGGAAAAAATAATAAATGAACATTACTGGATTTATGAAATAACTCTTGGATTGACTTTTGGGATTCGAAACTATGCTTTGGTTTCCGGGCTAAGGCCCTAATGGTTATTTCTAAATAAATATGGGATTATTGGTTTTTGGTGCATGCATATGCTTTTACTGAGGGGCATAAATGTCTTATAAATGTTTTAAACAGACTTGTTTATTTTCGTCCACTCACGGCTTTTGTTTTTAATGCCCTTCAGGTTGATTCCGGATGCGACTGCAGCAGAGACTTGAGCATCATACACCTCCTCCATCGATCCTTACGCACTCTGGAAGCCCGGTTGGACAGTGGCAACAGGTTATCCCTTGTCTGACACCTCGTTGTCAGACGGGAGCATGACACATTCCGTGGTAATCCCGGGGGGATTGGGATGGGTCGTGTCAAGTGGTATCAGAGCAGGTTTAGCTCTTTTGTGCTCGAAGGTCGAGGGTGTGATGTCTCTTTGGGCTGCAGTTCCGTTGTCAACCTGATAGATAGTTTTGGGTTTGAATGGTGGATTGGGTGTGTTTGGCCCGATACGCCGTGCATTGATGCGATTCAACCCAAGTGGGTTGTATACGATTAACTGGTAATGTGAGACCGTCGGTTCGGTCACGTGATGATGGATTGTTGTGCTGCTGGGCACAGCCGGGTTCAGGGAACCCCATTTGAATAATGTTATGGAAATGCGAAACTCAGTTGAGTATTGGTCTAAGTTTTGGACCCTGGTAGTGTTGGCTAGTGTACGGGGTGTTGGTACATCAGAGTTAGCCGATGACCTTCGTGGTGGAACCCACGATGGAACCCACGTTGAGTTGACGATTGGATTGGATTGGACGTCTATACGATGTCAGGACCGCGGGGTCGGTCAGGTTGTGGATTTTACTGCAGAAGGCAGTTGGGTTCGGTGGAACCCTAGGGTGTGATTTTGGAACCCTAATTTATAATCGATGGACTGGAAAAGTGAACTTTAAATGGGAACTTGTGCTGCGACGAGTGGCGAAGGTCGTGGATGACCATGTGGATGACTCTAGTGAGTCTAGTCAGGATTATGGGTTTCGATCCACGGATGCGGTTACGAGATATGATGTGGATTTCCGTGTGGGATCAAATGGTAGTGTGATGTGTGGATACGGATCTTGACAAGCGATGACTGTTGGTCGACAGTTGTGTCGAGATGACTGGCTATCAAGGGTATTTAGTGTGGCTTTCACACTTGAGGATCAGGGGACGTTCAGGGAACGTTCATTATCCTGATGTGCCGATGGCAAAAATTGGGGGTACCCATAGTCGTGGGGTACGAGTGCTGTTACGGGATCGTCGTTCGGAATGAACGGAGATCCAGGGTAACAACTTTGCACACAAGTGTGCTATGTATGGATGTTGGTATGTTGGTACTTTTATGCCAATACTAGTATGGATGCCTGTGTGCTGATACTAGTGTTGATGATAGTGCGCTGGTGCTGGTACTAGCGCTGGTGCTGGTGTCCGTGATTGTGATGACGATGAGCCACCAGTTGGGGTGTGACTCTGTCCTGATGGACATATGATTGGTATCTGCGACTCAGTGGTGGTTGAGTCATGGACTGGATGGGATCTAGTGGAGGTTGTGTCGTGTTGGGATAAGTCCCAACCGATTTATGATGACAAGTGATGAATGGATATTAAGGTATGATTGAAACTTGAGGAATCTAGGGATGATGTTCCCTATGTCATAAGAATTGGTGGATTTGGGGAGTTGTTGTCAACTCCGAGATTGGTATGTTGGTATACTTCTTATATCCCCAGAGAGTACAAGGAAATTATTGAAATTGGAAAAGTCGGGGAAACCATTCGTGGTATTGAGGTGTGATTTTGTGATTGTGAATCACTTGGAACCTGAGGATTGAACCTGTAAAGGTTGAGATGTGAGACAAAGGCAGTATGGTATGCACATCCAGGAAAAGTTGTGGATATTCCGTTCGGAATCAGGGTGTGTGCGTCCATGATTATTGGCGGACGTGAGGTCCGAGTAATAAATTGATTTTGGACACGTGGTGGTCAAAGTGAGGTAGGGACGTGAGCAGTCCAGTGGTTGGACTTGACATCTCATTGGGAGCATGTATGTTTCCAACATGGTTGGAACTCCCGATTCGGGGAGAGTTGTGATTGGGAGACGAGCGGAGTGCTCGTTTCCGCATCGGTGATTGGTATTTCGAAGTCATTGGGGCTGACTTCTTATTTCCTGCCGTGGCAGATGATGATTGTTGCTACCAGTACGTTGAGCGTGTATCGGTTGGTGGACCCATGTTTGGCTTGGGGTCATTGGACACAAGAAGTTGTGTATGATTTTAGATTTGGCGGTGAAATGCGAGGTCATCTTTCCACCAAGGGAAATTTGGCGAATGATTCAATGAGGGTGTAAGACCCTACGATAAGCTTTCAGATGGATTGTTAGCTACGTGAGCAGGTGTGGATCCTAGGTGGATCTGATTTGTGATGTTGTCGAGTTTGGTCGATGTGACAATCTAGGATCGTGATGTTACTTGTCGGATGACGTAGTGATAGATCTAGGTCGTGATCGTGATGATCCAGATTGGGTGTGAGTTTATCACTCATACCTTGATATGTGAGTCGTAAATGACGGGACTGAACTTCATTTCGGAGTGAGTCCATATGGTTTGTGACTTGGTTGAGTAGGTTTCCGATGTGGTCGGATTTTGTCAACCTTTGACGTATGGATATTGGGATTGGCTTCCCTATGAAGTCAATCGAGTGTTTTGAGCAGGTAACCGATAGGATCGGTTATGTTACGTCTTGGTGGACGTAAACGAGATTTTGGGTTTTGGAATCGAATTTCTGGGTGACGATTCAGGATTAGATTGCGAAGCTCGAAAATGGATTACTGTATTTGGGTGCGGAATGATTATTCCAATGCTAGCTTACGGAATAATGATTTCGGATTCGGATTTGGACATGGAATAAAAATATGATGTTTGGGTTCGAATTCGGGATTTCTTACGAAATCGCGGATTCGGATCCGGAATTGAAACGGGATGATGGGTGGAGTTCGTTTTGTCTCATGTTGGTTTGGGCAAAGGTACTTCATTATTGGAACATGTTTGGCTATGACCTAGGTGGTTATAGGCAGATTGATGGATTGAGGTGCGTACAGGGTACGTTGTACGAGGATTGATACTGGTTAGGCTGAGTGGTGCCTAATGGCGGTACATGGGATGTACCCGTGGTGTGTGATTAAACGTGTTGGTAATCGGCTTGGTTCCGATATCATTTATTTGGCTGTGTTGTGGACTGGACATTGGATACTGTGCGCTGTGCAGAGTGATTTTGTCGGGTTCAGTGATTGTACGGGCAGGTGCTCTTAGCCATGGTTGGCTAGTGGAACCCTAGTATTGAGATGTGTGATCACTGCTGGGCTGGTATTCATTGTGTTCCAGTTACACCACTTGATTGAGTAAGTTGACGGTATACGTACACTCAGGATGAGTGAATTGGTGGTCAGAGTAACCACGAATAGCCTTGTCTGTTGTTTTCACACCGTGGTGTTTCCAGCGTCTTGGTTCACTGAGGGAGTCGGCGATTATGGACATTGAGATTTATTTATGTCGCAGGAATGGGCTTGCCCTGCGAATTGAGATCATGTGGTTGATCTTACGCTACATCGAGAGTGATGTAGTAGGTGGTGTTGTCACTGACTGGCTGATGGTTGGGGCTTTACCAGGGTGGTAAAACTTAGCGGTGACAGTTTGACTGGTGGAGTCAGCATGGACTGACAAATGAGATTGGTGACTCCCAATGGGAGCAAATGCAAGGATATATTGGCAATGGAAAGGAACCCTCTAGCTGAAGGAGTCAGCTTAATGGTTAAGCGATTTTATCGCGGATCAGGTGATTATGTCCACTCGAGGTGGTCGAGTGTTGTTGTTAAGACGTATGACTGTGATGGGATGTCTGGGTACAGACGAGACTGGTGTTGTTCCAGTAAGTGGATGTACAGGTGTACACAGATGTGAGGTCGAAATGTTTTCCACAAGGTGGTTGTGGAATAAGGTTATTGGTAATTTCGAGGACGAAATTCTTTAAGGAGGGAAGGTTGTAACGACCCGTCCCGAATATCGGGATTTAATAATATTTAATTATGATTTACTAATCTGGGATTAGTTGAGTGATTTCGGACGAATTGTGCAAAATGACCGTTTTGCCCCTAGGCGTGGGCAAAATGTTGACTTTTAATTCGGATGGTCAAATGGACTTTGACCGATGACCGTGACGTAGTTTGGAACGTCACGAGTTCATAGACAGGTGGCACGTTCGATTCCGACGTTCGTGGTGAAAGTTATGATGTACGGAAGTTCAAGGGCATTTTCGTAATTTGGACGATATAAGGGGAAATGTTGACTTTTTGATCGGGAGGTCCGATGGCCGAGGACCGAGGACCGTTAGGAAGGTCTCGATGCCCTGAGTCCGTAGACAGGCGGCACGCATCAATCGGGGTCCGTATGACCGAGTTACGGGTCAGGATGCGTGAGGGGCATTTTGGTAATTTACTGTACAAGGGCAGAATGGTAATTTCACGGAGTGTTTGAACGGTTACTGTTGCACCATGGAGGGAACATGGCCAGCGCACGAGTGGTGTGTTTATGGAGCAAATTGATGGCCTAAAACTATTGTTTATGGGTTGTATGGATTGTTTAATTGCTTTGTGCGATGCCAGGCTATGTGGGACGGTGGATTTGGCCATTAACTATGGCTGGTACACGGAGATAAACAGAGTGCTTCCCACATGTGTTCAGCCTTTCAAGGGCCCAATTGAGCGGATTTGTGATGGGCAATGTGTTTAAGGGACTGAGTGAAGTGTTCTGGGATTGAGAACGAAAGGAATGGAGTGAAAATGGTGGAGGATTGTTCTGAAACCCGAAACTATGTTTAACAAATTCAAATTTCCAATTCGAGGCTCTGGGTCAGCCCAGGACAAATTGATGATTCATTTAGTTCTCTGGGATCATTTCCAGTCGAACTAGATCAAATGGGGCAAGCTTTGGGGCTCCTAGGGCTGTGGACGGACGAGGTGGACGGCCGAAATACTCAAGCTTGAGTCGTGGTGATTGAGGTAACGTCGTGTTTAATTAATCATTCGAATTGGTTCATTTTAATCCTAATAAGCTTCCTGTGAAGTTAATTTGACAATGGTTGAGGATTTGTGGAGTTTTGGTGATCGACCCGTTTTGGGTGATCACGGGTTGGTGGCACGATTATGGATTGGTTGATGTTAATCGAGGTCACAGAACTGAAATTTTTTGGTTAATGATTGTTTTAGGATCAAGAACGGATTGAATTGATGTCGAATTGGGTGTGATTGAACCGGGTCCTATCGCGGGTTTTTCAACCCGTTTACCAGACAAACGGGTGAAGAAGGAACACTGTAGCAGTCACTGTAGCAGACACGTGGCTTTCACGCGCAGCCACTCACGGCGGCGTGTGACGACGCGTGGGCACGAATCTCGAGGTGAGTTCAACATGACTTTTATCCTATACAATGTAACGAACATTTTAGCGTTGGTTTCGTGTCGATCGGATCCCGTTCCGATATTGTTCGGGATGTCCGAAGGTTTTAAATCCAGTTTAAAAATACTTAAAAATTCGGGAAAATTACGGGACTTGAATAGGATGTTTATGTGGAGGTTAGTAATCCTATAATGTGATTTGAACATGATTGGGAGTCCCGGTGATAGTGGTGTGGCCCGGGAAGGCCTATGGCACGCGTATCGAGGCACTCGGTTAAACGGTCTGTGAGTGGACATTGGTTTTATAAATTCGATGCATGCATAACTGTTTCATGATTTTTATAATTGTGATTAAATGATTTACTTTGGATATCGGTGAATTTAAATGATTTCACGCATTTTGAGGTGATTTATGTATTTGCACGTAAACTGAGGTTTTCTGGATTTGCACCGATTTCCATAAATGTGGTTGGATATGATTTCATGAAACGGTTACGGATTTGATAAAGTAAAATCAGGCCAGGGGCCCAGTTAACTTATGAAATTGGGCCAGGGGCCCAGTTAACTTGTGAAATCGGGCCAGGGGCCCAGTGGACTGATGAAATCGGGCCAGGGGCCCATTTTATGTATATATGTGATTTCGGGTCGGGGACCCTAAAATGGAATTGAATAAATGATTTCGGATTTAAATCAACTATTTAGACTTATGACGGTTTTATGGAAACTCGGGGTAGGGCCCTTGTGATATTTTGGGAATGAATAATAAAATGTGTTCCATAAAACCATCTCGATATGAGGATATATATCCTGGTCTCCTCCAAGTGTCGGGGACACTGGGGAAGTCACGGTGCATTGCCTGCGAGGGCTCATTGTACCGAGCTACCGGACCGTATAGTGATCCAGGAGCAGGATTGCTAGACGTCATGGACGTCAGACATTGGGGATGTCAGAGATATGGACCCGGTGAGACCCTGGGCAGCACGCGTTGCTTAATACCGTGAGATATGACGTCGGGAACGTCAAGCATCTAGGACGCTAGGCATCGGGGATGCCGGAGATGGAAAAAATAATAAATGAACATTACTGGATTTATGAAATAACTCTTGGATTGACTTTTGGGATTCGAAACTATGCTTTGGTTTCCGGGCTAAGGCCCTAATGGTTATTTCTAAATAAATATGGGATTATTGGTTTTTGGTGCATGCATATGCTTTTACTGAGGGGCATAAATGTCTTATAAATGTTTTAAACAGACTTGTTTATTTTCGTCCACTCACGGCTTTTGTTTTTAATGCCCTTCAGGTTGATTCCGGATGCGACTGCAGCAGAGACTTGAGCATCATACACCTCCTCCATCGATCCTTACGCACTCTGGAAGCCCGGTTGGGCAGTGGCAACAGGTTATCCCTTGTCTGACACCTCGTGTCAGACGGGAGCATGACACATTCCGTGGTAATATCTCTGTTCAGGGATTAGTTAAATGGTTTTGAGGATATTGGAAGCATTGAGGTATGTTGGGACAGTGAACCAGTGCACGGGCAAGCTTTTAAAATTGGTTTGGGTCTGTTTTGCGGGAAACAGAGTCTCAGTGAGTCTGAGTGAGATTCCCACGGGTGTCTTCTAAACGGTTCGATTAACAGAGTAGAGTTTTGAGTAGAGGGTTCATTTTCTGTTGAAGAGGGCTTGAGAGTTGAGAGAAAACAGAAACGAAATAAAAAACTGGGAAATTGGAGGGAAAATTCGAAGATTAATATGTGAGGGGAGAGGAGCTAAACAGAGATTCGAATTAGCCTTCTGGGTTCATTTCTAACTCAACCATACAAGTAAAGGTTGAGGACGACTACCTACAAGTAAAGGTGTGTGAAATTGGTTGCGGTTTAATGTTTGTTTAGGTCGTATGAAGCTTCAGTGTTAATTAATTAGGAAACCAAGTCAATTTGAGGGAGTTTCGAAAGTCGACCCGTTCGACTGTTCAAGTATGAATTGATCGATTTAGGGTAAGTTGAAGCTAATTAAGGAAAGAGATCTTAAATTAACATGTTAAGGAATGATTAGGAGGAAGAAGGGAAGGTTTTGAGTGAGAATTGAGGGGTAATTGGCCGGGTCGAGTCGCGGGTTGCGGACCCGTTTAACAGGCCAGTCGGGTGAAGATGGTGACATTGTAGCAGTAACTATAGCAGGCGCGTGGCTTTCACGCGCAACCACTTTGGGCGGCGCGTGACGGCGCGTGAGGCCTTGTTTCCGATCACGGTCAACTTGAGATTTAATCCTTTCAATTTATTGAACATTTTTTATTTAAAGTTCGAGTCGATCGGATGTCGTTCGGGATAGTTTTGAGGGTTCGGAAGTTAGGGCTTTAAGTTAAATTACGTCAAAAAAATCCCAAAAAATTAGGGAAATTAATACGAGCTTTTTGGGGATGTTTGTAACCCTTATTGTACTTGCGGACAGGCCCGAACATTCCCGAAGCTACCGAAGAGCTCACGGGGCGCGATTGACGTGTCTGAAATTCGTCAGTGAACTTTTGATTTCTAACCGAGCATGCATAACTATTTTTATTCATTTATCTTATGTTTTCATATATCATTTTATAGTGATGATTATGATATTTAGGTTTTACATGAATGCACGTTTTTCGAGGAGGTTATCATGTTTTACGTATTTCGAGATTACGTTTTCTCCTGTGCATGAATGAGGGTTTGATGAAGTGATTGTTATGAATTATACATGTCATGTTTTAATGATGATTTGAGTATGTTTGTAAAGTAAGTTTGGGATTTGCATGTAAAATCCGGACACAAGTCCTTTTTTTTACGAAATGTGATTTTGGAATGGTTTTGGAAAATAGATCCCGATGGATCCTGGTTTGTTATAATGTTTCCACGTGATTTTGGGTTTAAAGACTCGGTATGATTGTTGGATCTGATTTTGGGTTTAAAGACCCGGTTAATTGATGACGGGGGCGGGCCCGAATTGGGTTTAAAGACCCGAATTGAGTTTAAAGACTCGTGAGTTTAAAGACTCGGTTATTACGATACCCCCAAGGCCTATTAAATATGTTTTGAGTTTAAAGACTCGTTGATATCCCGGGAAGGCCTGATGTTGAGTTTAAAGACTCGGATGGATCTAATGGCTTGATTGTGATTATTGATTCAGTTATACATGATTTGGTATGATTGATGTTTCGATATGGCGTTTTCTGGATTTTGGTATTATTATATTATTTTACATGAGTTCATGGCTGTTTACTGTAACATTTTCCATATGATTCGAAAATGGGATTTCGAATGTTTAGTATGTGGTTTTCGAATATCTAGTTATGCATGCGTGTTATAAAACTGGAGGGTGAACCCCGATTTCATTAAACTGTTTTCTGGAAACTTTTGTTTTAGTCCACTCACACTTTTCTATTTTAAATACCCTCCAGATCGTGGTACAAGTTCGGGGGCTAAAGCCGAGGCAGAGGCAGATGCAGAGGCATAAAGTTTTCTGCTACGGTGTAGTTTAGTTCACAGAGTAGGATTTGATCTTTATCTTGTTTTGTAAATTTTGCTCTGTGAAACTATGGACTTGATGTCTAGTGGGTTGTACTGTTTAATCTCCCTGGTCTGACAATGGGTGTGATGTAATTTTATTTGGTTTTCTAGTCTTTTGTGTTCGATTGTCAGACGGGAGTAGGATGCTTCCCGATTATCGAGGCGATAATCGGGGTGGGTCGTGTCAAAATCATCCCCGGTCATGGGTGTCAGGCCATGTGGCCAATCACGGGCTGCTCCGTGGCAGCTTTCAAGTCCAGCCAGCATTGACAAGTGTTAGACATATGGACCAATTTGGTGTTGACACGTGGCATTATCAGACCTGACCTCTGACAGTTTTGACAGATGGTGACGTCAGCGATGACATCAGCGTTGACCATTGACCGTTGACCACGACGTCGACATTGACTTTTACTGACGTCAGTGTTGACTATTGACCAAAGTTGACCGTGAACTTTGATAAGCGCATAAGGGCATGTGGGCATGAATTATGAGGTGAGAACGATCCCATTCGAAAGGTTTCGATGATCTGAATCTAATGGTGGTAGTTTCAGATCGAACAGAGATCGTTAGGTTGGTTAATTCGAGAATTTTAGCATAAGGATGCGTGTCCGGGATATGTTGATTTTTCGGTGACTTTGGAGGTCTTTGCTTAGGGCATGTCTAGGTTGGTGGTGACCTTTGAACATGTTTTGTACGGTCCGAACGACTCGGAGAGTTCGATATACCCCAATGTGGCTTACGGCGCAAGTTGTAAACGCATAGTAAGGACGATCTGTGAGTGTACACTTGATTTCTAAATATGATGAATGCATAACTATTTTATATGTTTTATATCTATGATTTGAGATGCCTTGAGTGCGTATGATTCTGGTATTTGGTATTTACGTATAAATGTGGAATTGCACATATTTCGAGGTTTATGGTTTTATATTCGGTTTTATACGTGCTTGTGATTTGAATGATTTGAATACTAAAATGATTTTGGATTTGGAAATATGAAATCGGGCTTGAGACCCATTTGATGTAACACCCCGGAAATTCGAGGATTATGATAATGTAATTTAATGTATGAATTGACGTTTTTACCCTTGCGATTGGTATGGCCAAATTGTTGACTTTTTTATTTGAGGGTCAAATGAACTTTGAGCAATGACCGTGACGTAGTTCGAGACGTCATGAGTCCATAGACAGGTGGCACGTCCAATTCGGACGCTCAGGGAAAAAGTTATGACTATCGGAAGTTCAGGGGCATTACCGTAATTTGGACTTTAGGGGCGAAAATGTTGACGTTTCGTTTGGCAACTAATTTTCACATGACTCCAGGACCGTTAGGTAGGTCTCGATGCCCTGAGTCCGTAGACAGACGGCACGCCAAAATCGGACTTCGTATGGCTGAGTTACGGGTCTAGAAAGTGAAGGGCATTTTGGTCATTTTGCCCTGGTTACTGTAGCAACCGCGGGGGACCATGGGCGGCACTACCATGTGCGGTGGATCAGTGTGCAATTGTTTATGCTAGTGTGTGCTGGAAAGAAAGGGCTGTCTATTGCTTTAGAACGTGGGCTGAACCGTCCACCTTGCACGGTCGAATTGATTAATTGAAGATTCGAAGCTTTGTAGGAAACTTTCTCAGTGGCCAGGCTGGGTTTCCACGAGCTGTTGAGTGGCACTGATAGTTTAAACTGAGTGGAAATTGGGTAAGCTTCATTCTGCTGTTGAAGAAACTGAGAATTTGAGAGGAAAGCCAGAGAAACCATTTCGGGGAAAATTGGAGGGAAAATCGGGTTTTGATTTCTGGTGACTGTTGGACCAACCTACGCACTGAGTGAGCTTTCTAGGAGTGTTTAGAACACCTCCATATCGAAATCGAGGGCAACCAGCCACGGTGGAGCTGGGACGGAGGCTGCCGTTTCAGAGGAATTTCAGAGGTTTGGACGGCTACTTCCAGGTAACGTTTTGTTCAATTGCTCATTCCTTATAGTTCGTTTAGGTCCTATGATGCTTCCTGGAAGGTTAATTTGATTTTAGTTTGGAAACCAGTGAGTTGGGATGATCAACCCGTTTGGTTGATCACGGGTCGAATGGCCAGTTAAAGGACTTGTTGAGGCAAATTATTGTCACATGACTTAAATTGGAAGAATAATAAACATGTTAGGATCAAATTGGATTGAAATCAAGTTGAAATTCAGGGTTAATTTCCTGGTTCATATCGCGGGTTGAAGGTCCGAATAGCAGGGCTATCAGGTGAAGAAGGTGACACTGTAGCAGCTACAGTGTCAGGCGCGTGACTTTCACGCGCAGCCACTTTGGGCGGCGCGTGAGGGCGCGTTGGACCTTATCTCCGATCACGATCAACATGAATTTTGTTCCTCTCATCATTCTGAACATTTTTGATGAATTAACCATGTTGATCTGAGATAGTTAGGAGGGTCAGTCTAGGGCAGGTTGTCTCAGGAAACGTGTTGACGGTTTCCCCGAGCCGGTTTCTGTTTCGGACTTTTTGGATAAATGTTTAAGACTTATAGTGACCCTTACGTGTGATTTGGACTGACAGGAATTGTACGATAATCCAGGTACAAGTTCGTACGCGCAGGTTCACCGCGGGATCGTACTGTGAGTGGGCCCGATTTCATTAAACCCTTGCATGCTTAAATGTTTTCCGATTTACTTATATGTTCACATGCTGGAATCAAGAAACGGTTTTGATGATATTAAAATTATGGTTATGGCACGTTTCACAGTATTTGGGCTTGAGGCCCGTTTGATGAAACCTAAAGATCGGTTTGGATTTTATCTATGTATATATATGTTTTGCATGTGGATATCAATAAAATGTATTTGGTACTGCACTGTATAGATCCATTCTTATGATACTGTCTCCTCCGGATGTGGTACCCCGGAGTGGTCATAGCGCATTGCTTGCGAGGGGAAATTCTACGGAGGAACCGGACCGTAAAATGACTCAGGAGCAGGATTGCTTATTTTACGTCAGGTGTCAGGACCCACCCCGGTTTCGCCCCGAAATCCAAGGTAAACCCCGCTCCCGTCTGACTCCCCGACACAACACGCAAGTAAAACTCACTCAACCAAGTCAGACGCAGGAGTAACACTGTTCCAAAATTATCAGGTACAGAGCATAGTACGAAAATACAAGGAAAATAAAAACCGATAAATTACACGCACACGGAAGACTTTAAACTATTCCGGGATTCCCCCATGATTTTGTTTCTGAGAACTCACGTACAACTTTCCAGTAGGTCACCCATCTTGGGATTACACCAGTCCTAACTCGCTTAACTTTGGGGTTCCAACCAAAGCCAAAGCAGTGAGCTCCCGAAAGGCCTCATTCCATCTAGATACGTGCCCACACATATAAGGCACATCACCTTTCCCTACCTGGGCGATGTGGGATTGTTCACTGTTCTTCTCAACGCACAGGTCTTACAATCCATTCCCTTTGGGGCCCAGCTTCTTCGCTAGCACACTTGTCGTCTGGGTCCAACTCTGATACCAATCTGTCAGAACCTAACCCATCTAGCATGATATTGTCTGCTTTGGTCCCAGCCCTCACGATTTTTTTCCCGGGAACTCTCGTGCAACTTCCCTGTAGGTCACCCATCCTAGGATTACACTAGCCCTAACTCGCTTAACTTTTGGGTTCCAACGAAACCTAAAGCCAGTGACCTCCCAAAAGGTCTCACGCTAGCTAGATACGTGGCCACACATATAAGGCATGTCACCTTTATTTCCACGAGCGATGTGGGATTGTTCATCGTTCTTCTCAAGACAGGGGTCTTACACGCGTAGCCTTAGACCTTGACATTATTATACATCTGGGATGTCACATATCAGGGATTCCAAGGATTGGTTAAACTGTATTTCACTAGATTGGTTGTTTGGTATTAACGGATTTTGGGAGTGACCCACATACCTTGGTTTTACGATTTTGGGCTAAGGCCCTAATGATTTGAGGAAGGAAATGGCTTTCCTTATGAAGCATTTTTCACTGAGTTTGATTTGGAAAACCTATAATTTGATTTAAAGTAAAATGGTTGGGATAACTGGTTTTCGAATGCATGCATGCTTTTTAATGGAGGGTATAAATGTCTTTTGCGAAGTGTGTTTTCTTAAAACTATTTATTTTCATCCACTCACTGCTTTTAATGTTTTTAATACCTTTCAGGTTGATCACGAATGTGGGCTATAGCAGAAACCGAGACATCACATGCCTCCATAGATCCTAGCGCGCTCTGGAAGTCCCGAGAGAGCCAAGGTTTGGGTTATCCCTTGTCTGGCATGTGGTGTCAGATGGGAGCAGGTCATATCCCACATTAATCCGGGAAGGGGGGAAGAGATTGGGATGTGTCGTGTCAGTGAGGTATCAGAGCATTTGGGTTGCTCTAGCAATGTGCGCATGTGGAGGATGTGATTTCTCTAGAGTACGACATCCCATCATCAACATGAGAGTTAGGGTAAGAGTAGGTGAGTCTAGTGGAATCAAACCTCAGCAAGGTTACATTGGGCATGGTATACCATGAATCAGTGCGATGCGACACCATGGAGGTTGGATTTAACAATTTTCAGAGTCGAGATCGTACATCGGTCAGGTTGGGGGTTGTGATTTAGAGCGCAGCTGAGGTCGTGAAAAGCTCTCGTTGAGACTGAGTTGGGTGAAATTCGAGGAATATTCTTTTCTTGCGTGGTTTTCCAGAGTTGTTGAGTTTGAAGGGAGGTCGAGTTCCTCCGACATGAGTATGGGATTGATTATGTGCTCATCGTCTAGTCGAGCTTGCACGGTGGGAACTGTGTTGAGATGACTTGTAACGCCCCGGAAATTCAAAAATGTAATATAGTAAAATATTGAATAAAATGATGTTGTTACCCCTATGATTCGTTTGGTCAATTTGTTGACTTTTTTATTGGAGGGTCGAACGGACGTTGACCGATGACCGTGACATAGTTCGGGACGTCACGAGTTGATAGACATGTGGCACGTCCAATTCAGACGAACAGGGTGAAAGTTATGACGTTCGGAAGTTCAGGGGCATTATCGTAATTTGGACGTTATAGGGGAAAAAGTTGACTTTTTGTTTGACATTTGGTTTTCACATGACTCGAAGACCGTTAGGTTCGTCTCGATGCCCCGAGTACAACGACAGGCGGCACGCATGAAACGGACATCGGATGACCGAGTTACGGGTCACGGAAGTTGGAGGGCATTTTGGTAATTATTGCCCTGAGGGCATTTTGGTCTTTTTACATGGGTTACTGTTCACCACTGTGAAAAAACAGAGTGCAGCCGTGAGTGCCCTGCATGATTTCTTTGTTAAATTCTGTAGTGTACTGCTCAGATTAAATTGTTTAATTGTGACAGGACCCATCCCAATCCCCCCGGGATTAACGTGGGATGACCCTGCTCCCGTCTGACACGAAGTGTCAGACAAAGGATATTTCCAACCTTTGCCCTCCCGGGCTATCAGAGTACGCCAGGATCCGGAGGAGGCATGTGATATCTCGGTCTCTGCTACAGTCCACATCGTGTCCAACCTGAAGGGTAATAAAAACAGAAAGACTGTGAGTGGACAAAAATAAAGATTTATAAAAACATTTCCATCAAAGACCTTTATACCCTTCACTAAAAAGCATGAATGTATAGTAAAACCATTTATCCAATCATATAAGTTAAAACATCCATAATTAGGGTCTCAGCCCCAAATTCCGTAAATCCAAGTCATACGGGCTCCTGCCCAAAACCATTTACAAAAAACCTTAGTATAGTAAACATACGTGGGATCTCAGCCCAAATCCATTTATCATTATAAACACAATTTCCCAAAACCAGTTGAAATCATGTTTATCCATTATATTCATATCCAGAACCTGTCACGGTAAATAAAGCTACACGTGTGCTAACTGGGGTCTCAAACCCAAGTCTCTCTAGGGTCCACCCAGGTCAATGTCCGTAGATCAGTGACCCTCCCTGGAGGTAACGAACCATGCCCATCCTGAGAGTAAGGAACCCAATTGGGGGGCGACTCCACTCAGTCAGTGCTCCGTGACTACTCCGGGGTCCACCCAGGCCAACGACCCTCCCCGGAGGAGACAATCATATATAAAGGATGGAATATGAAAACCGTTTGAAATCATTCTTTAAATCTTTCCAGGATTCATGCCCGGCCCCGATAAGCCGTCATGAACCATAAGATCCTTTCATGGGTTCATGCCGGTTCCCATAAACCGTCATGACCCGTAAATCCATTTCAAAGGTTCATGCCGGTTCCCATAAACCGTCATGAACCATAAAATCCATTCATGGGTTCATGCCGGTTCCCATAAACCGCCATGACCCATAAAAACCATTTGTAACACATAACTGGGCCCTAGGCCCGAATCCACATAGAAACTGGACCTCAAGTCCGAATCGTAAACCAACTGGGCCTCCGGCCCGATTCCGTAAATCAAATGGACCTCAAGTCCGAGAATTACCTTTTCAAATCCAAAACCATTTCATGAAATCATATCCAAAACCACAATGGAAAATCAGTGTAAAACCGGAAAACCTCGATTTACGTGCAAGCACGTAAATCGCCTCGAAATACGTGAAACCATATAATTCACAAGCATCCAAATCAAACTCATCAAATCACATTCATTATCCTTTTGGAAATCCAAAACCATTTCATTCAGACCAATAAAGACGTACGGACCCGTATAGGCACCGTATAGGGCCGAAACCTCGAAATACGTGCATATACTTAACCACACATCCAAATGCACTCATGGCATCACAAACAAGTATTTAAAACATATAATAAACATTTATGCATGCACCAATTTAGAAAACAAGGTCCACTCACAGACCGTCCGAAGCCGCGCCTCGATACGCGTGCCATACGGCTCCCCGAGCCGATTACCGTCACTGGGACTTCCAAACCTGTCCAAATTAATTTAGAGGGTTACTAAATACTTAATTAACCTCCTATCAAAGCCCCGTAATTTTCCCGAACTTTTAACTATTTTTAAACCGACCCTAAACCTTCCGACACCCCGAAACCTATCGAAACGATGTCCGATTGACACGAGACCAGTCCCAAAATCTTCGTTACATCGAATAGAAGATTTCCCGTGTTGAACACTTCCCCAAATTATGGTCCACGGGCCCTCACGAACCCCTAGAAAGTCGAAAACACTGTTCATCGGCATCAACCTAAGAGAACTGAACCAGTTACTGTAGCAAACACTGTTCATCTCGGGTTTTTCTTCCGTTTCTGGACTGATTCGGGGTCCGTTTGGTCCCATTTTAATTCCTAAATTCCTATTTTCTCATTTCCTATCTAACCCAATTAATAAAACGACCTAAAAGTGACTAAAACCCGTGAACCCAAAATGGACCTCACGGTTCAAAGTTTTCCATTTTCCCTTCCATGGCTTCCCAGCCGTTAAACCCAATAAAAACCTTCATATTAAGTCCCTAGCAACCTATTTAGTTCAAACCAATCATCCAAATCGACCCATAACAACAAAAACATGATTTTGGGTTCAAAAACCAAAACCGAGCCATACCTCGGGTTTGGTCTCCGCCGTGTACGGTGGCTTCCTCTTGGCCGGCCAACATCATCCTCAGTCCTTCCCTCACGTCTGGTCTCAGTCCTGGTCGAAATGGGGTTGGGTTGGTTGGGTTTGGGTTGCACAAAGATGGAGAGAAAAGGGTGAGATCGGGTGGGTTTGTGTGTGTGTGTTTGAAATGGGAAAAAGGAAATGGTTTGCATGGTGCATGAAGGAATATGGTGTCCATTGGATGGGTGACACTTGTCACTCATCTATTGGGCATCAAGACAAATATCTGGGCCCACTAGAGTCCAAAAGTAAACCCGTTTCGTAATTCGTGCAATAGTACTTCGAAACTTCCTTGAACCGTAACTTCGCCGTCGAACGTCCGAATTCGACGTGCTGCCTATCTACGGATTCGTATCGTCCTTATCTACGTAACAGTCTTCGGCCCTCGGTCATCGGACCTCCCGGTCAAAAATTCAACATTTGACCATTTTAACCAAAATTACCAAAATGCCCCTAAACTTCCGCACATCATAACTTCCTCCTCGAACGTCGGAATTGAACGTGCCACCTGTCTATGAACTCGTGACGTCACGAACTACGTCACGGTCATCGGTCAAAGTCCATTTAACCGCCCGAATGAAAAGTCAACGTTTTGCCACCACTAGGGGCAAAACGGTCATTTCGCATCGTTCGTCCGATTTCGCTCTACTAATCACGGATTAGCCTCACTAATCGTGATTAGTCACTAATCTAATCATGGAATTTGGGACGGGTCATTACAAATTGGATTAAGGATATTGGAAACAAGACATGGTGGTTGGGACTGTATGTCGTGCACGGGTGAGGTTTTAAAATTGGCCATGGGCTCTGTGTGCGGGAAACAATTTTTCAGAGACCTCAGTTGGTCTCCCACGGGCTGCTGGCCGCATTGATCGATTAATTGAGTTAAGGGAAGAGAGAGGGATCATTTTTGCATCAGTTGAGGGCTGGGTTTGAGAGAAAAACAAACGGGGAAGAAAACCAGAAAAATGGAGGGAAATTCAAAGGTCGAGTTTTGAGGTGAGTCGAGCCAAACCGTGAGTTGGATTAGCATTCTGAGGCCATTACAAACATCCCCGTGCAAGAATTGAAGAGGTTCGATCAAGGTTTGCTCAGGAACTCAAGTTCCAGTTTCTGGAAAAACACAGTGTTGAGGACGACGACTTCCAAGTAACGGCGGGTTCAATTGATTGTGCCATTGTGTTCGTCTAGGTCCCCTTAAGCTACTGGTGAAGTTAATTTGAAAATGGGGCTAGGTTGGGTGAGTTCCAGAAGTCGACCAGTTCAACTGTTCGAGTCTGGGTTGGATCGATTTAATGTTAGTCGAGGTTAATCATTAATACAGAACTAAAATTAAAATTGGAGAAGGTGATAGGATTGAAAACGGGAAGAATTGATTGAGAATTGAGGGCTAACTGATCGGGTTGAGCCGCGGGTATCAGACCCGTTTAACAAGCTATTCGGGTGAGGGAGAAGGCACTGTAGCTTGGCGCGTGGCCTTCACTCGGAGCCACTTTGGGCGGCACGTGACGGTGCGTGTGATGTCATCTCTGGTCACGGTCAACATGAAACTTATTCGTTTCATTCTAATTAACATTTTACCTTTAGGGTTCGAGTCGATCGGGAGTTGTTCGGGATAATTTCGGGAGTTCGGAAGTTTAGGTCCTGAAGGTTTATTTCGTCGAAAATCCGGAAAAATTAGGGAACATCATACGAGTTATTTGAGGATGATTGTAACCCTCCTTGTACGTTTTTACAGGCCCGGACATTTCCGAAGCTACTGAGGAGCGCACGGGGCGCGATTGACGCGTCTTAAAACCGTGAGTGGACTTTTGGTTTCCAAACTGTGCATGCATGACTATTTTACTTAATTATCTTGTGTTTTCACTCATGATTATGTGATGATAAATATGCTATTTCGGTTTTACGTGGTTTCACGCTTTTCGAGATAAATATCGTATTTCACGTATTTCGAGGTTATGGTTTTCTCCTATGCATGAATGATGTTTTGATGAAGTATTTAGATATGATTATGCATGTTACGCATTTATGATGTTTTGATTATATTTGTGAAGTGACTTTCGGGGATTGCATGTTTCGAGATTGCACGTGAATTCAGACATAAGTCCTATTTTGATAAGTTATGATTTCAGAATGATTTCTTTGGGAAAATGGATCATGATGAATAGTGTCTATAAATGGTTTTGGGTTTAAAGATCCGGTTGATTGTTGGATCTGGTTTTGGGTTTAAAGACCCGGTTAATTGATGACGGGGGCGGGCCCGGTAAATTGAGTTTAAAGACTCGTGAGTTTAAAGACTCATGAGTTTAAAGACTCGGTTATTGTGATACCCCCGAGGCCTATTGATTATGCTTTGATTTTAAAGACTCGTTGATATCCCGGGAAGGCCTGATATTGAGTTTAAAGACTCGGATGGATCCAACGGCTTACTTGTGATTATTGATTCACTTTTACTTGATTTGCTTAATTGACGTTCAAATGACGATTTCTGGATTTCGGTAATATTATATTGTTTTACATGAGCTATATAGTTTTCTGTAGTGTTTTCCATGTGTTTCGGAAAAAGTAATTTCGAATGTTTAATACACGGTTTTCGAATATTTGGTTATGCATGCGTGTTATAAAACTGGAGGGCGAACCCCGATTTCCTTAAACAGTTTTCTGTTAACCTTTGTTTCGGTCCACTCACACTTTGTTGTTTTAACTACCCTCCAGGTCGTGGTACAAGTTCGGGGGCTAGCGCCGAGGCAGAGGCAGAGGCATAAAGTTTTCCGTTGCGGAGTAGTTAGTTCACAGAGTAGGATTTGTTCTTTAACTTGTTTTGTAATATTGTGCTTTGTGAAACTAAGGACTTGAGGTCTAGTCGGTTGTATTTGTTTAATCTCCCTGGTCTGACAATGGGTGTGTTGTAATATTATTTGGTTTTCCGGTCTTTTGGATTCGATTGTTAGACGGGAGCAGGATGCTTCCCGATTATCGAGGTGATAATCGGGGTGGGTCCTGTCATGACTAAGTCGTGATTGGGAGGAAACCCAATGGAGATGTTATTGGATGCAATGATATGAGATGTTGAGCTTTGGGTGCTCTAAATGAGGTAGTTGGACGAGTACAGTAGTCGTTGAATGGGACTGAGTGGATCCCAAGTCACTCAGTAAATTAGAGTTGCTTGGTTACCAAAGGTAGGGGATACCTAATTTGGTGACTGGTTACCTAGTCATTGTGAGACTTGAGGAACGAAGGTGTGCTCTAGAGTTGAACTTGTAAGTGTCAGAACATGAGAATCAGGTAGTTCCATCACTACCTTTTAGATGTGCATAAATAATGTATTGTCGACAGGCGAGGTTGTTATTGAGGTGGATTATTTACGGGACACATGGGTGGATGTTCGAGTAAGTTGAGGACTGGGGAGTTCAGTGGTAGGACTTGACACTCAGTTGACTAGTGTCACAATTGGGAGACCCAATGTGCTTTTCGATAGAACTTCAGGAGTCGGTTTCGACCAGACTGCGAATGAACGCACATCCTCTTCTGCTAATAAATATATTAAAGCTCTTAGTGAACTTCTCATCACTTGTGTTGGTATGGTATTGTAAGGGTTGAGCTGATTCAAGGAGTGATACGATAATGAAAGGGTTCAAATAGGGTGTAGGACTTTGCTTCCAGATGGAGGGTTGAAAATTGAATGAGTGGTTAAGGTTGAGCTAAAGTGAGAAATTACTTGGTCATGGAAGAATCACGACAATAGTTTAAACATGGCCAGTGCATATCCCTTGTCTGATGAATTCTCGAGTTGCATTGTCGGGTCCCATGGGTTTTGGTTATTCCATGTAGTGTTTTCAATAGTTGATTATGCTTGTTGAATGTACACTTTTGGAGGTGACTGATTCTAGGGATACCGCTGGATGTGTTTGGCTCCTGAAGAGGCACTATTTTGCCTTCAGATTTCATTAGATCCCAGAGATGCTATCAAATGTTGTACGTATGCTACAGGGTTCCCGAGGCTACTCAGATGTTGTAGGTACATTGCAGAGTTCCCGAGGCTACTCGGATGGTGCATGTACGCTGCAAGGTTCTCGAGACTACACAAACATTATAGGTATGTTGCAAGTTCCAAGACTACTCGGACGTCGTCAGAGCTCTAGTCTGCAAATCTCAAAGCTACACGGACATCATTGTAGTTTTACTCTATAAATCATGAGGTGTTGTTATGATATCTATTGGATGGCGAGACGTTACTATTCTTGTGGATATCACACGAATGAAAAATGTGTGACTCCACATATATCGATGCTATTTATGCATATTCAGACGTATGAATTTTGACGATGCATACTTGAGGCACCGAGTCATGTGGTGAATGCATTGCTAAATGCGAGAATTTGAGAGCCTAATATGGTCATGCTTTGAGATGAGACTAAATTTATTGATGGAGAATCTCCCACCTTCAGAAAGACAGAGAGAATGTTGTAAGTTGTAAATCGTCATCCCCGCAAAATTTCCCCATCCCTATCATCATTAATTAAGATAATAAGATATCCACGTTAATATAATATACAAACATAATTATACTAATATTAAAACGTTAAAAAAATAAAATGCACAATTCGAAGCCATAGTAACAGAAGAAGGTGAATCATAGACTATGTTGTGCAAATACAAGAAACATTTTGGGGACACAAAGTATATGAATGCTGCCGGATACTTACTGGATAAGGTACTTACAATGTTCAATAACAACTAGACGCATTTGACTATCAGATACGGGTAAAAAATGACTAGAGCATGGCAATCATACACATGGATATGGTCAGACTCCCATATCTTTCTGAAATTTGTTTTCCAAATACCGTCTGATTCAAATTTAAATAACTTACGGGGTAAAACCTGAACTACAGTTTTGTAAAGTCAAAATTTAACCAACCACATCTTTGCTCCGCTATAGTTCTATAAAATGACGCAGGGCATAAGGTTTTTGATGGTTCTGACTTCTGATAGAAGAGTAGAGGAGAAGACATTTTGGTGATTTGTTTATGCATACAATAGCCACTTCTACAAATCTGGCCTTCTACATAGATAAATAAATATGTTATAAACTAACCTTCTTAAACAGACTTTTACATGATCATAGGAAAGATTGATGCTTGAAACAAATTTTTGTCTTAGATACCAAAACATTGTATTTAGTATGACTAATAGAGAATCCTTACAACAAAGAGAACTAAGAAAACATGGAACTACTAGCATCACACCAGTAGTTTTCTACGAATCACTCCTAGTGGCCTTAAGGATTGCACCTAAGGTTAGGTTGAATCACACAAATCTACAGACAAGCAAAACTACGAAAACATATACTATAGTAAAACAAAATACGATAATAATTTATTATAGAAAATTATATATATATATAGATATATTTAGTATCCAATTTATTCTCGACCTTCTTGTTGCAAAATTGAGTGGGGTGCTCAAGAAAATTAACAAACTTTGGTCTAATCCATGAGTTTTTTTTTCTTAATTATTGAAACTTGGGAGTTCAAGTTTAGAGTTCAAAAGAGAGAATTGGACAAGGAGGTCAACTTCAGCCCTTTCACGGGAGAACTAGGAGACGCAAAAGGGTTTGCACATTTTCTATTCTGTCTATTTTCTTCAAAAAGAAAAATATAGCCTTTTAAACCATAGAGGCTTAAACCTCATTACAAAAATAACAAATATGTATGCTCTGACACGTTATTACAAAATTACTAAAGTACCCTTGAAATTAGAAATAAGCATGCTCACCACGTGTCACATAAGGGATATTACAATACCTCACTCGTGATATCCAGAGTACGCAAATGCACGTGATGTCTCAGGCTTCCTACAATCTACGTCCGCAATCAACCGGGATGGTGCCAAAATCAATAAAAAGTGTGAGTGGACAAAAATAAAGTATTGAAAAACCATTTTCTGAAAACATCCTTTAAACCCTTCGATTTAAAAAACATGCATGAATAGGCCAATAAACTATTACAGTATCACTTATAACAAAACATCAAGATATATATAAAGTAAGGGTCCAACCCAAAATCACACAAATATAAAAAGGCACCCTGGTCCACAATTCACTGAAATCTCCCGCTCTAAGCCGATTTGAACACTTTTGCATATATGCCAAACCTGACCCACAATTCACTGAAATCTTATGCTCTAAGCCGGTTTGAACACCTTTCATATATGCCAAACCAGATCATTTGAAGGTTGCTAGGGATGTTAAGTCCATAACCTCGCTTACCAAAAATAAAAAATCCATATGCTCAGATGAAGGTTGCTGGGGATTCAGAATTTTCTTAAAACATTACTACGACTTCTATTGTCATATGATCAACTTAATTCGATTTTTTAAATTAGTTGTATAATAGCTTTTTCACTAATTTGTCAAGTCCATATGCTCATATGAAGGTTGCTAGGGAATCAGAATTTTCTCTTCAAAATATTTTATTGATGTAACGGATTAATGCTATATTGATGATCCTTATTGCAAGTAGCTGAAATGCTTGGCTAGGAGTTGTCTTTTTTTTTTTATAGATGTTAATTGATGTTTGAATGTAATGGTCAATTGAAATCCATTTATACACACCAACTACTTAATAAAAGTTCTTCATGGATTTTATGAGCTGTTTCTAAAATCTTGCATGTTGTTTCCACAAGGATTGTGGTAGATACTATTAAGTGTTACTGGAATCCTGCGGTAAAAGGCCTATAACTGCATACTATCTTATATGATGATAGCACCCACATATACAAATATTTGATGCAAATGCCAATTCAGTAAATGTGAATATAGAAAGACCATTCATTTTCACTAGCCTCTCAAAAACTGCAAAATAACATGCATACATTAAATACTTAACATCCTCTACATAAATGGGCATAACCCTTGGTCCTTGGTTGATCACGCCCAAACCCTGGGAGTCGGTGGGGTGGCAACGGGCTTACCTTGGGACTATGATAGAGCCTCGGGTTCTAGGTTTGATACCTCATCATCTTCCATCGAGTACTAATTTAAGCATTCACATTGTTGAGGATTCGGCAATCTGGACCCTAGTTTACGAGTAAAGGTAGTCGAATCGGAAGGGCTCACCTTCGAGTGAGATCTGGGTACCAAAAAGAAAAAAAAATAACCACCAACTTATCAATAGGTTCCCCTGCCATGTTCCATATCATCCATAAATACTAAACAAGCCAACATTATCCAAAAATAAATAAATAAAAATTCTATAAGCTCACTAACATACCCTCCAATGACGATGCACCTGCATCCGCATCACCGTTTTCATAAAAGAGTAATCGCTCCTTTTATTATAACTCTCCGCATTTTGCAAAAGCTTATCGTCGTCAAGCTTTTCAAACTGCTCCACCTTTTGCATAAAGTTTATCATCGCTCAAGATTTTCAATCTCTCCAATACTTGTAAAAACCTATTAAGGCCAAGATTTTTTAACCTATCCTCCACTCGAACAACCTTACCATCTCTGAATTTTGTCCACTTCTCTAGCATCATAAGCCTTTCATTGTCAAGATTTTTCATGTCATTCCCCCTGCAAATCATGTATTATATATGAATAAGAAGATATAAATATATATAAATAGCAAGTTATTTTTAAGTTAATTAAATCATACCAACTTAGATCCAATATATCTATGCGGTTTAGCATGTTCTTATGCTCATATGGTGAGCGTGATCAAGCTTGATAACAAAATATAAATCATTCTCTAAGTTTCACCATGTTTCTCCTTAATAATAAGTCATCAACACAAGAAAGACAAAGGATATAGAATTTACTACCATCATTATTCTAGTCTCATCTTAAACTGAGTGGAAGAAGTAGGGAAAATACTAGTACGGAGTTTCCAACTTCACAATGGAGCAAAAGAGGTTTACAACTTAGAGGATTACAAATTACAAGTATTGACCTTCTAAATGCTCGATAATCAATCATATATGTGTGTTGGTTTGAGAATCGATGGTGCTTTCAAGTCACAACTTGATAAAATTTAACTACAATTCTAAACGTCAAAACAATTACAAACATCTATAATTGCACTAACGGACACAAGATGGCATGCACTAGAAAGTTAAGAATACAAGCATTGCCCAAACTAATCTTGGCATCAAATAGCAAGGAACATTGCGACAAATGAATGTACCCAGCCAAGCAAATACCAAATAAAATGACACGTCACAGATGTAAACGTGTATGGATTTTGAGGAATTATAACATGCCATCTTAGAAAGCATGCATCACTAGTACCACAGTTGAAATACAAATGAGCAAAAAGAAATCCAACAAATAAGAAAATAAAAAGATAAAAAAATAAAAGACCAAAAGTTTACTTACCACAGACAAAGTGATATTTTAGAACGATAAAAAGAAGGGATAGAATAAGTTTCTGAAGTCTTGATATGTGCATGAAGACATGCATCATCGGAGGTGGTGAACACTTGGAACAACGCTACACGTACATGTGTCTCACCTATGTCTATGGCACCCATATCATAGCCTGCACAAATTAAGATCATCAAGCCACTATTGTTTACAAGCGTGATAATGGCTGATGGCTAGCATATTTGAGTAAGGAATAACTTTCGAAGCTCAACTAGTTCCCCACACTGAATGGGCACACCATATGAATTCAACTTATAAATGAGAACGCGTTGGCACTGTACTGGGATGCCAATTAGAAAGTCCTTGAATTGTGCCACACCAAAGAGAGGTGCGTTGGGCATTTTAGGTGTTGCCTTCCATTTCTCTCTACGAGTGTCAAACCAGTAATTAGTATCAGTATCTTTGCTGTTTATAACAAGCTTATGGCCCAAATTGAAGTGTCCTGAACCGATGCTACAGTCTTTGATGGGGGTTTGGTAGCACTTTCCACAATCTGGAAACAGGATGGAACACCTCAAAGCGGGCTGACCGAAATTTTCCCACCTTCCCCTCATGAAATTTAGATAGAACATAATATTTGCCGTCCATGGTCATCACCATAGGATTGAATTTGGGAGCGGTCATACTGGGAAGGGTACTACCATCCATATCAACCCTAGAGGGAACAACATCCAAATCTGAAGCACATCTAGTATACTCCCTGATTCGTTCATCCCCTTCGTTAGTATTTTCAAAACCGCCTACTTGATACACTTTGGAATCCACAATCATCACATCAAAACCAAAAGAAGGTTTTGGTGGTTGATCGGAAAATACAACTTTTTCAAAATCTGGCCTTGGAGTTGGAGAGCTTCTTCGAAGCCATAATTCACTAAGATTTAGAAGATATACAGCCCAGTATAAAGATACATACAAAATTGAGTCCTCCATCATCGCGTTTTCGTCAAAAATTCTCAACTGCTCAACAATATAGGAAACAAAACAATTTTGTGCAATGTTTTTAATAGCTATGAAATCAATCACGCAGTAAGGAAACGGAGGAACAAAAGCAAAGTTTTTAACTTCTGATTTGAACATAGATCAGAGCCCGATAAAGTATTTCAAAATTTCCAAAAATCCAAAATTTACCTTACCAGAAATCCTAATTTTGAGGGAGTTTGATCGCCGGAACAAAGGAAAAGAGAGAGACTGAGGAGCTTGGGCCAATTTCCCCGAGGCAGACCGGAGATGAGAAAAGAGCGATGGCGCTGCCTGGAAAAATGGCGGGCGTAATATTACCCGGGTACAAACATAAAATTCTTATTAAGGATTTATATCTATTTCCTAATTAAGTCAGGTTAAGCACTTAGCCCAACATTTTATTTCATTATAGTTTTTATTATTACAAATTCAAAAGCTACTTAGAATTTTTTAATTATTTAATAATTAAGGGTAAACTAATAAAATTAAATATTATATTTATATATAAAGTAATATAATGATAATAGTTAGTGAAAGGAGTAGTTGGCAAAACAAAGTGGTGAGCTCGTGTACTTACTCTTCCTATTTTTATTTTTTAAAAATTAAAAACTTCTTTTACTTCTTTATTTTAACTATTTCTAATAAATATTATTGACACTATATCCAACCAGACTTATCAGATCATATACCTAAAATTCAAACACCGAACGTGGGCTTAGCCCACGTCACTTACATAGCCCCGACAATGGGGCCAAGACGGGATGACACGTGGAAACATCTCCACCCTCGATCTGTATAAGTTACCATTTACCGTTTCCTCTCACGAACAAAGTTACTGACTTGACCGTCGGAGAACCTTATGCTGGCATCACACCGGTGTCTGTATTAGCGGAAGACCTACGACTCTCCTAGTTCGCAAGTTATGAAGAAGGACATGCGTCACCTGGTGATTGGACGATGAGTAATCGACCGTTGGAACATTTCTTACTTCAACTGTTTGGCGCCATCTGTGGGAAACCGACTAAGTCTACCCACCTTCTATCGAGCAGAGCATACCTTCGTCCTAAACAGCAAAACATGCCAGGAGACCAGGACCTCGGCGAGATTACACATGAACAACGATTCAAGGCACCGAGAGACAACTCTCCCAAATTTTTGGAAATCATTGAGAAGCTGTAAATCGACATGGCCGGTGTAAAAACTAAGGGTACACAAGCCGAGTCGAGATGCCAAGCACTTGATGACCGATACAGTGAGGTAGCTGAACAACTCCAAGTCGCACAAACTGAACTCAATTCCTACCGAGATCAGGTCGGTGGCGAGGAGGTTGAGTGTTTCGTAGCCTAGTGCACCGAGCGAATTGAAAGGAACCATCAAGCGGTAGGAAAAGAAAAACTTCACACACCCGCCGAAAAGACCAAAAAGCCCACTTGGATGCTAATCATCCTGGGCGACAAACAAGGTGAAACAAGAATATACCGAGATGCCCGAGACGACTTAATTGAGGGCTCATCATCCCACTCACCCATATATAAAGTGTACACATCCCCAACCTTTCATAGATGTTCAACGTGCTCAAGAAGTACAGAATGAGGCTAAACCCAACCAAGTGTGTCTTTGGAGTTAGCTTGGGGAAGTTTCTATGCTTCATGATAAATCAGCGAAGAATCGAAGCCAACCTAAAGAAGATCAAGGCCCACATCGACATGGAACCATCAAGAACTCAAAAAGACATCCAAAGCCTAATTAGCCGAGTCGCAGCTCTTACGCGACTCATCTCCAAAGAAACGAACGAGTGCATGCCGTTCTTCAAAGCCCTTAAAGGAAAGTCCAAACACATAACCTGGACCAAAGACTGCACCAAGGCCTTCACCAAGCTTAAGAAGTACATGGGCAGGGCACCGCTGCTGGCAAGAACTGAAATCGGAGAGCCACTTTTCATTTACCTCTTTGTCTCCACATCCAAAACATGCTCGGTAGTTGTCAAATGAAGGGACGACGCAGAGAATCTGGTGTATTACGTGAGCAAGGCACTCTAGGACGCAGTATATCGACCTCGAAAAACTCATCTTTGCTCTAATCATGTCCTCAAAGAATCTCCGACCTTACTTCCAAGCTCATTCAATCATCGCGATGATTGACAAGCCATTCCGACAAGTTCTCAGAAGCCAGAGAGGTCAGGAAGACTACTCAAGTGGGTGATCGATTTGTGCAAGTTTGATATCACTTTCACGGCCCGCAGTGCTGAGAAAGTCCACGCAATCGCAGACTTTATTTCGGAATTCTCATACGTCTTGGTCTAACCCTCGATGCAGACCACTACTCGTACTCATCCATTATCCACAACACATACCTTGGATGATAGAAGCTCATAATTGGACTTAACCTAGACTACCTAGCTCCTCTACGTTGATGGCTCAGCCTACCACAATGGCTCAAGTGCGGGACTCGTCCTCACTACACCAGATAAGGTAAAAATGGAATACGCTATTTGTTTCATATTCAAAGCCTCTAATAATGTTTCCGAGTACGAAGTTTTACTCACCGAACTCTGGCTAGCCAAAATCATGGAGGCCAAACAAATTTGGAACGACTACGACTCACAGCTCATCGTCAGTTAGATCAACAATGAGTTCGAAGCAAAATAATCTTCCATGGCATTGTATAGAACAATGGCAATGTCCCTCCTGCCTAGTTTTGAAGGCCACATTATCACAAGGATCCTGAGATTAGAAAAAGTCATGTCGATGCTCTTGCTCGGATTGCATCTTCCCTTGATGAGAAAATGAGCCAGAACGTTCTTGTGGAAACCCCTATTCCATATGGGTGATCACCTCCGACCCAACATGGATGACCCCTCTCATTGGCTTCCTTGTCGAGGCATTGTCCCCCCCTAAAAAGTTGAAGCCATGAAGATCTGGCAACAGGCGGCTCGATATACTCTCATCAATGGCCAACTTTACAAACGAGGGTTTACTCTCTCTCTCTTGAAACCCCTCTTGATATGTCTCATCTCGAGTGCAGGAAAAGTCATCCTGGAAGAAATACATGTTGGAATCTGCGGCAACCACTCTGGCCCGCACTCATTAGCATATAAGGCTTCTATTGGCCAAATATGTATGGAGACGCGGCAGACCTCACTAAACGATGCGACAAGCGCCATAGGTTGGTCTTTTCCTGCACCTATCATCTGAAAACATCACGCTCATGCTCATTCCATGGCCATTTTCATAGTGGGGACTTGACTCCATTGGTAAGATGGCGGTTGGAAAAGGAAATGTAACGCCCCGGACTTTCTGGAAATGTAATATTATAAATATTGAATAAAATGACGTTTTTACCCT
Source organism: Prinsepia uniflora (assembly GCA_032719365.1). Taxonomy (NCBI): domain Eukaryota; kingdom Viridiplantae; phylum Streptophyta; class Magnoliopsida; order Rosales; family Rosaceae; genus Prinsepia; species Prinsepia uniflora. The sequence continues at coordinate 47,698,204 of CM064872.1, read as the reverse complement.
TGTGTTTGTGTGGTCGATTTGTTGACTTTTTGATTTGGAGGTCGAACGGACGTTGAATGATGACCGTGACGTAGTTCGGGATGTCACGAGTTCATAGACAGGTGGCACGTCCGATTCGGACGCTCGGAGTGAAAGTTATGATGTTCGGAAGTTCAGGGGCATTACCGTAATTTGGGCGTTATAAGGGTAAAAAGTTGACTTTTTGTTTGAAAATTGATATTCATTTGACTCGAAGACCGTTATGTTCGTCTCGACGCCCCGAGTACAACGACAGGCGGCACGCTTGAAACGGACGTCGGATGACCGAGTTATGGGTCACGGATGCTGGAGGGCAATTTGGTAATTATTGCACAGAGGGGCATTTTGGTCATTTTCATGGCGGTTACTGTAGCACCACCGTGAAAAACAGAGCACACGGCCGTGCCGTGGTGTTTTTTGCGTTCAAATTGTTTATGGCCTTAGTGGATTGATCAGATGCTTTGTTTATGTGAATTGAGGTAGTGGGAGCATGACTGAGTGGCGTGAGCAGGTTGCAGGCACGAGATTGAGTTTAATATGGCCATGGTTTCTGTGTTTGTGGGAAGGAAGTTTCAGAGAACCTCAGTTGGTCTCCCACGGGTGCTGGCCGTTTGAATCGATTGACAGAGTAAGAGAGTGAGGAGGGGACTCGGTTGGGTCATTTGGGCATCATTGTGAGGGCTGAGGTTGAGAGAGACGGTGAGAAAACAGTTTCGGGTTTTCGGGGGGAAACTCAGAGTTCAATTCCTACGGGCTTTGAGGTGAAACTAAACACATAGGGAGTCTTCTGGGAGTGACAGAATCACGACGGTGCTGGAGTTGTTGAGTTTGGAGCCCGTTTTGCCCAGGAACCCAAGTCCCAGTTTGAAGGAAAAACCAGTGGAGGGAAAAATGGAAGATCAAATTGTGGGGACTTGCGAGCTAAACTAGGGGCCATTCTAGTCTTCTGGGAGCAAGAGGAAACCAACCACGTCGATTTCGAGGGACGACACGCACGAATTGGCCAAGAACGGAGTTCCCTGGTTCTGAGTATTTTCGAGCTTGAGGTCGACGACTTCCAGGTAACGGTGAGCCCAATTGATTGTACCAGTGTGTTCGTATAAGTTTCCTTAAGCTACTGGTGAAATTAATTTGATTATGGAGTCAGTTTGGGTAAGTTTCAGAGGTCGACTTGTTCGACTGTGTGAGCTTGACATGGGTCGATTTAGTATAAGTCGAGGTTAACCGATGATGCAGACCTAAAATAAATGGGTTAGAGAAGATAATAGGATTGAAAACGGGAAGAATTGATTGAGAATTGAGGGCTAACTGATCGGGTTGAGTCGCGGGTATCAGACCCGTTTGGCATGCTGTTCGGGTAAGGGAGAAGACACTGTAGCTTGGCGCGTGGCCTTCACGCGCAGCCACTTTGGGCGGCGCGTGACGGCGCGTGTGACGTCAACTCCGATCATGGTCAACATGAGAAATAATCCTTTCAGTCTAATTAACAATTTCCCTTTTGGATTCGAGTTGTTCGGGAGTCGTTCGGGATAAGCTCGGGAGCCCGGAAGTTTAGGTCCTTAAGGTTTATTTTTCCGAAAAATCCGGGAAATTAGGGAAAAATCTTACGAGCTATTTGGGGATGTTTGTAACCCTTCTTGTACGTTTTCACAGGCCCGGACACTTCCGAAACTACGGAGGAGCGCGCGGGACACGATTGACGCGTCCTAAGACTGTGAGTGGACTTTTTTTTGATTTCCTAAATTGGGCATGCATGACTATTTTGCTTGTTTATCTCATGGTTTTACATATGATTTTATGATGGTGATATGTTATATCGGTTTTACGTGTTTTCACGTTTTTCGAGATATTTACCGTATTTCACGCATTTCGAGGTTACGATTTTCCCTTATGCATGCGTGATGATTTTGATAAAGTACCTGGATATGAATATGCATGTTTCGGATTTATGATGTTTGATCACATTGTGAAGTAATTTGTGGAATTTGCATGTGTTGGAATTTGCATGTGAATTCGGACATGAGTCCTGTTACGATGAGAAATGTTTTTGGAATAATGTTGGAAAAAGATTTGTGATGAATCCTGATTTATTATGTTTAAAAACGGTTTTGGGTTTAAAGACCCGGTTAATGGTTGGATCTGGTTTTGGGTTTAAAGACCCGGTTATTTAATGACGGGGGCGGGCCCGAAAATTGGGTTTAAAGACCCGAATTGAGTTTAAAGACTCGTGAGTTTAAAGACTCGATTATTATGATACCCCCCGAGGCCTATTAATCATGTTTTGAGTTTAAAGACTCGTTGATATCCCGGGAAGGCCTAATGTTGAGTTTAAAGACTTGGATGGATCCAACGGCATAATTGTGGTTAATGATTCACGTTTTACTTGATTTGTGCAATTAACGTTCAAAATGACGGTTTCTGAAACCTGGAATTATTAAATGGTTTTTACATGAATTATGGTGATCCTTTGTAACGTTTTCCATGTGTTTCGGAAAAAGAGTTTTCAAAGTTTAATATGCAAAATTTGAATATTTGGTTATGCATGCGTGTTACAAAACTGGAGGGCGAACCCGATTTCGGAAAAACTATTTTCCCTATAAAGCTTATGTTTCGGTGCACTCACACTTTGTTGTTTTAAATTCCCTCCAGGTCGTGGAACAAGCGTGGGGGCAAGCGCCGAGGCAGAGGCGGAGGCATAAAGTTTTCCGTTGCGGAGTAGTTAGTTCACAGAGTAGGACTTGTTTCTTTAACTTGTTTTGTAATATTGCTCTGTGAAACTGTGGACTTGACGTCCAGTCGGATGTATTTGTTTAATCTCCCTGGTCTGACAATGGGTGTGTTGTAATTTTAATTAGTTTTCCGGTCTTGTGGATTCGATTGTCAGACGGGAGCAGGATGCTTCCCGATTATCGAGGCGATAATCGGGTGGGCCCTGTCAATTGGTATCAGAGCCTAGGTTTACGATTCGTGTCCGGCACTCGGGTGTGCCTTGATTATTGTACTAACTTATGCCTCTTTCAGAGAAGGACGACCGGCCATGCCTCCGCGACGCGAACCCCCTCCACGACCTAATGGCGATGCCGAGAGCGTTTCGATCGAGCGAGCCCAGCGTCTTGGGGCTACGGTATTCAGTGGTGGAGCGGATCCCAAGGATGCTCACCGTTGGATTTCTCGGATTGAGCGGATTTTTACTGTGATGCACTGTCCTCTTGAGGAGCGTGTGGTGTTGGCCACATTTCTACTTGATGGATCTGCTTATGAGTGGTGGTACACTCTGGAGTTGTCAGGTTGGGATGCCCGTACAGTGACTTGGGAGACCTTTCGTGAACGGTTTCTGGATCAGTATTATCCCCGTTCATTCCGTGATGCTAGGGAGACCGAGTTTCTGCAGCTCCAGCAGGGGAGCATGTCCGTAGCTGAGTATGAAAAAAAATTTCAGATGCTAGCTCGTTTTGCTCCTACCTTTGTATCTACTGAGGCTGAGAAATGCCGTAGGTTCGAGCTTGGCCTACGGGGTGAGATACGGGCCATTGTGACGGCCGGAGCTTTTGCTACTCTCAGGGAGTTGTCTGATGCCGCGGTGCGGGTTGAGGCTAGTCTCCCGACACGTCCACAGTATTCTGGTGGTGGACAACGTCACGAGCGTTCATATCCTGGATCGTATTGTCAGAGAGCCCCGAAGAAGGGACGTTATAATGGAGCCTCATCCGCAGGCAATGATCGTTATGGCAGGCCTGGTAACTATCAGGGTTCCGGATTCCGAGCGCCTAGGGCGCAGACTGCTCCGCAGGCGAGCGCGACTTCTGTTGCTTCCACGGGACGACAGGGTGGTGGTTTTGTTCGAGATGCTTCCAGTGTCATCTGTTTCTTCTGTGGCGAGCGGGGCCACTATCGGAGGGACTGTCCATCTTTGCCACAGGGTGGTGGCGCAGGTTGGGGTGGAGCAGAGCAGGGACGGAGCACAGCTGCAGTTTCTGGGACTGGGAGCACTCGAGGAAGTGGTACCGGAGCGGCTAATGGACAGGGGGGCCAGGGCCGTGGGCGAGCAGCTGGACCACAAGCCCGAGTTTTTGCTGTTACGCAGCAGGAGGCCAGGGCAGCGCCTGGTGTTGTGACAGGTACACTCACGATCTTTGGACATGATGTTTGTGCTTTAATTGATCCCGGAGCTACTCATTCATTTATTTCACGGGACTGTGAGTTGTTGGCGGGTAGAGAGGTGTCCGCACTGGACTGTGATATGGGAGTGAGTACGCCCACCGGAGATGTGTTTGTGGTGAATCAAGTGTTGCGGGGGTGCCCCGTAATGGTAGGTGATGTTGGTCTGGTGGCAGATTTGATACTCTTGGACTTGCATGACTTTGATGTCATCTTGGGTATGGATTGGTTGACGCTCCATCATGCCTCTATCGAATGTGTCGATAAGAGGGTTACTTTTCGGAGCCCGGGGTTACCGGAAACCACTTTTCAGGGAATTCAGCGAGCAACTCCTGTCGGAGTGATATCTGCCCTGAAGGCAAGTAAGTTGTTGAGGAAGGGGTGCCAGGGATACTTAGCCCGAGTGATGGATTCACGAGCTGCACCATTGAGGGTGGAAGATATACCGATTGTACGGGAGTTCCCGGATGTCTTTCCGGAGGATCTACCGGGATTGCCACCGCATCGAGATGTTGAGTTCACTATTGATCTGGTTCCAAGTACGCAACCTATTTCTCAGACTCCGTATCGTATGGCGCTAGCCGAGTTGAAAGAACTGAAGGCGCAGTTACAAGAATTACTTGAGATGGGATTTATTCGACCGAGTATATCCCCCTGGGGAGCTCCGGTGTTGTTTGTGAGGAAAAAGGATGGGAGTTTGAGACTTTGCATCGATTACAGGCAACTGAATAAAGTAACTGTCAGGAACAAATACCCGTTGCCTCAGATCGATGATTTGTTCGATCAGCTGCGAGGAGCGCAGTACTTCTCCAAAATTGATCTACGTTCTGGGTATCATCAATTGCGGGTTAAGGATGAGGATGTACCCAAGACAGCCTTTAGGACCCGTTATGGTCATTATGAGTTTCTTGTGATGCCGTTTGGTTTGACCAACGCACCCGCAGCGTTTATGGATTTGATGAACCGAGTGTTGCAGCCTTACTTGGATCACTTTGTCATCGTGTTCATCGACGATATCCTGGTCTACTCGAGGAGTGCGGAAGCGCACGAGGAGCACTTAAGGATGGTGCTAGGTACCTTGAGGGAAAACCAGTTGTACGCGAAGCTCAGCAAATGTCAGTTTTGGTTGACAAGCGTGAGTTTCTTGGGGCATGTGATCTCAACTGACGGGATCAGTGTGGATATTGAGAAAATTGAGGCAGTGGCGAAGTGGGAGCAACCGAGGACCGTCACTGAAGTCAGAAGTTTCTTGGGTTTGGCTGGTTATTACAGGAGGTTCGTAGAGGGTTTCTCTACCATTGCTGCCCCGTTGACGCGACTGACGCGGAAGGGAGTCAAGTTTGAGTGGGATGACGATTGTGAGCGTAGTTTTCGGGAGCTAAAGGAAAGGTTGACATCTGCTCCTATACTGACCCTTCCAGACGACAGTGGGGAATTTGAGGTGTACAGTGATGCATCCTTACAGGGTTTGGGATGTGTACTAATGCAGCATGGGAAAGTGATCGCCTATGCTTCGCGCCAGTTGAAACTGCATGAGCGCAATTATCCGACGCATGACTTGGAGTTAGCTGCTGTCGTGCATGCGTTAAAAATTTGGAGACATTACCTGTATGGTGCGACTTGCAGAATGTTTACGGACCACAAGAGCCTGAAGTACTTGTTCACTCAGAAGGAGTTGAATGTGAGGCAGCGACGGTGGCTAGATCTAATTAAGGACTATGATTGCACGATTGAGTACCACCCGGGAAAAGCCAATGTGGTGGCTGATGCTCTAAGCCGGAAGTCAACGCATTCTGTAGCACATCTACGGACGGTTCATTTACCACTTTTGGTTGAACTCCGTAAGAATAGCATTGATTTGGGTTTGGATGGCCAAGGTGTCTTGCTGGCTAATTTTCATTTGAGACCACTTCTGGTCGATCGGATTGTTGAGGCTCAATCTCAAGATCCTGTCTCATGTGTACTTCGGATTGAAGTGGAAGCCGGTGAATGGCTAGATTTTACAGTCAGGGAGGATGGAGCTTTGCTAAAAGAAGGACGGTTGTGTGTGCCCGGCGTGGAGGCACTGAAGAAGGAGATCTTGGACGAAGCTCATAGTTCGGCCTACGCGATGCATCCTGGTGGGACCAAGATGTATCATACCTTGCGAGAGCACTACTGGTGGCCGGGGATGAAACGGGAGATTGCCGAGTTTGTCAGCAGGTGTCTGATTTGCCAGCAACTGAAGGCTGAGAGACAACGACCTTATGGAGCCTTGCAACCACTACCTATTCCGGAATGGAAATGGGATCACTTGACGATGGATTTTGTGTTTGGACTTCCTAGGACACCCAGGGGTCACGATGGAGTTTGGGTGATTGTGGACAGGCTTACGAAATCAGCTCATTTCTTGCCGGTGCGAGAGAACTTCAGGATGACACAGTTGGCCCAGTTGTTTATCGACGAGATTACTCGTCTGCACGGTACACCGGAATCAATAGTTTCTGACCGAGACCCGAGGTTTACTTCTCGATTTTGGCAGAGTCTACAGGAAGCATTTGGGACGAAACTTCGTTTCAGTACTGCATTTCATCCTCAGACTGACGGCCAGTCTGAGCGGACCATCCAGACTTTGGAGGATATGATGCGAGCTTGCGTTTTGCAATTTCAGGACACTTGGGAGTCACATCTAGCGTTGATGGAATTTGCCTACAACAACAGCTATCAGGCGAGCATTGGGATGGCTCCGTACGAAGCCTTGTACGGACGGCAGTGCAGAACTCCGTTGTGTTGGACGGACGTGGGTGAAAGGAAGCTGACTAAATCCAAATTGGTGGAACTGACGACCGAGAAGGTCAAACTCATCAGGGATCGGCTCAAGGCAGCCCAGGACAGACAAAAGAGCTATGTGGACCATCGGATTCGAGATCTAGAGTTTGCGGTCGGAGATCGGGTATTTCTGAAATTGTCCCCTTGGAAAGGTGTAGTGAGATTCGGCAGGCGAGGAAAGTTGAGCCCTCGTTATATTGGACCTTATGAGATTACCGAGAGGATTGGCCCGGTGGCCTACCGGCTGGCACTACCGCCAGAGCTTTCGAGGGTCCACGATGTTTTCCATGTGTCGATGTTGCAGAAATATGTGTTTGACGCATCTCATGTACTGGGGGATCAGCCCATTGAACTTCGAGATGATTTGAGCTTCGAAGAACAGCCGGTACAGATTTTGGATCGAAAGGATAAAGTGCTACGTCGGAAGACCGTTCCTCTGGTTAAGGTTCTCTGGAGGAACTAGAATGTGGAGGAAGCCACATGGGAACCCGAGGCGCAGATGCGAGAACAGATCCCCTACTTGTTTCCTTGAAATTTCGGGACGAAATTTCTTAAGGGGGGGAGATTGTAACGCCCCGGACGTTCTGGAAATGTAATATTATAAATATTGAATAAAATGACGTTTTTACCCCTGTGTTTGTGTGGTCGATTTGTTGACTTTTTGATTTGGAGGTCGAACGGATGTTGAGTGATGACCGTGACGTAGTTCGGGATGTCACGAGTTCATAGACAGGTGGCACGTCCGATTCGGACGCTCGGAGTGAAAGTTATGATGTTCGGAAGTTCAGGGGCATTACCGTAATTTGGGCGTTATAAGGGGAAAAAGTTGATTTTTTGTTTGACAATTGATATTCATTTGACTCGAAGACCGTTATGTTCGTCTCGACGCCCCGAGTACAACGACAGGCGGCACGCTTGAAACGGACGTCGGATGACCGAGTTATGGGTCACGGATGCTGGAGGGCAATTTGGTAATTATTGCACAGAGGGGCATTTTGGTCATTTTCACGGCGGTTACTGCAGCACCACCGTGAAAAACAGAGCACACGGCCGTGCCGTGGTGTTTTGTGCGTTCAAATTGTTTATGGCCTTAGTGGATTGATCAGATGCTTTGTTTATGTGAATTGAGGTAGTGGGAGCATGACTGAGTGGTGTGAGCAGGTTGCAGGCACGTGATTGAGTTTAATATGGCCATGGTTTCTGTGTTTGTGGGAAGCAAGTTTCAGAGAACCTCAGTTGGTCTCCCACGGGTGCTGGCCGTTTGAATCGATTGACAGAGTAAGAGAGTGAGGAGGGGACTCGGTTGGGTCATTTGGGCATCATTGTGAGGGCTGAGGTTGAGAGAGACGGTGAGAAAACAGTTTCGGGTTTTCGGGGGGAAACTCAGAGTTCAATTCCTACGGGCTTTGAGGTGAAACTAAACACATAGGGAGTCTTCTGGGAGTGACAGAATCACGACGGTGCTGGAGTTGTTGAGTTTGGAGCCCGTTTTGCCCAGGAACCCAAGTCCCAGTTTGAAGGAAAAACCAGTGGAGGGAAAAATGGAAGATCAAATTGTGGGGACTTGCGAGCTAAACTAGGGGCCATTCTAGTCTTCTGGGAGCAAGAGGAAACCAACCACGTCGATTTCGAGGGACGACACGCACGAATTGGCCAAGAACGGAGTTCCCTGGTTCTGAGTATTTTCGAGCTTGAGGTCGACGACTTCCAGGTAACGGTGAGCCCAATTGATTGTACCAGTGTGTTCGTATAAGTTTCCTTAAGCTACTGGTGAAATTAATTTGAGTATGGAGTCAGTTTGGGTAAGTTTCAGAGGTCGACTTGTTCGACTGTGTGAGCTTGACATGGGTCGATTTAGTATAAGTCGAGGTTAACCGATGATGCAGACCTAAAATAAATGGGTTAGAGAAGATAATAGGATTGAAAACGGGAAGAATTGATTGAGAATTGAGGGCTAACTGATCGGGTTGAGTCGCGGGTATCAGACCCGTTTGGCAGGCTGTTCGAGTAAGGGAGAAGACACTGTAGCTTGGCGCGTGGCCTTCACGCGCAGCCACTTTGGGCGGCGTGTGACGGCGCGTGTGACGTCAACTCCGATCACGGTCAACATGAGAAATAATCCTTTCAGTCTAATTAACAATTTCCCTTTTGGATTCGAGTTGTTCGGGAGTCGTTCGGGATAAGCTCGGGAGCCCGGAAGTTTAGGTCCTTAAGGTTTATTTTTCCGAAAAATCCGGGAAATTAGGGAAAAATCTTACGAGCTATTTGGGGATGTTTGTAACCCTTCTTGTACGTTTTCACAGGCCCGGACACTTCCGAAGCTACGGAGGAGCGCGCGGGACGCGATTGACGCGTCCTAAGACTGTGAGTGGACTTTTTTTTGATTTCCTAAATTGGGCATGCATGACTATTTTGCTTGTTTATCTCATGGTTTTACATATGATTTTATGATGGTGATATGTTATATCGGTTTTACGTGTTTTCACGTTTTTCGAGATATTTACCGTATTTCACGCATTTCGAGGTTACGATTTTCGCTTATGCATGCGTGATGATTTTGATAAAGTACCTGGATATGAATATGCATGTTTCGGATTTATGATGTTTGATCACATTGTGAAGTAATTTCTGGAATTTGCATGTGTTGGAATTTGCATGTGAATTCGGACATGAGTCCTGTTACGATGAGAAATGTTTTTGGAATAATGTTGGAAAAAGATTTGTGATGAATCCTGATTTATTTTGTTTAAAAATGGTTTTGGATTTAAAGACCCGGTTAATGGTTGGATCTGGTTTTGGGTTTAAAGACCCGGTTATTTAATGACGGGGGCGGGCCCGAAAATTGGGTTTAAAGACCCGAATTGAGTTTAAAGACTCGTGAGTTTAAAGACTCGATTATTATGATACCCCCTGAGGCCTATTAATCATGTTTTGAGTTTAAAGACTCGTTGATATCCCGGGAAGGCCTAATGTTGAGTTTAAAGACTCGGATGGATCCAACGGCATAATTGTGGTTAATGATTCACGTTTTACTTGATTTGTGCAATTAACGTTCAAAATGACGGTTTCTGAAACCTGGAATTATTAAATGGTTTTTACATGAATTATGGTGATCCTTTGTAACGTTTTCCATGTGTTTCGGAAAAAGAGTTTTCAAAAGTTTAATATGCAAAATTTGAATATTTGGTTATGCATGCGTGTTACAAAACTGGAGGGCGAACCCGATTTCGGAAAAACTATTTTCCCTATAAAGCTTATGTTTCGGTCCACTCACACTTTGTTGTTTTAAATTCCCTCCAGGTCGTGGAACAAGCGTGGGGGCAAGCGCCGAGGCAGAGGCGGAGGCATAAAGTTTTCCGTTGCGGAGTAGTTAGTTCACAGAGTAGGACTTGTTTCTTTAACTTGTTTTGTAATATTGCTCTGTGAAACTGTGGACTTGACGTCCAGTCGGATGTATTTGTTTAATCTCCCTGGTATGACAATGGGTGTGTTGTAATTTTAATTAGTTTTCCGGTCTTGTGGATTCAATTGTCAGACGGGAGCAGGATGCTTCCCGATTATCGAGGCGATAATCGGGGTGGGCCCTGTCAGGAAAGATCGAGTACGTCGTGGTGGCAGTGGACTACTTTCAATATGGGTGGAAGCTAAGGCTTTGGCCTCCCTCATCACTACCCAGATCAAAACATTTATCTTCTAGAACATCATCTGTCACTTCAGTCTTCCGCATACCATCGTCTTAGATAACAAGAAGTAATTCAACAATGAACGCTTCCGCGCATTCTGTGAAAGACACAACATCCAACTCTGCTTCGCCTCCCTGGCTCATCCTCATTCAAATGGCCAAGTCGAGGCTATAAACAAAATTATCACGCACACGCTGAAGACTCAGCTCAACGAAACCAAGCCCAAATGGTTTGAAATCTGCCACACTCTGGTCATATAGAACCCTCTTACAAGACTTCGATGAATGAAACCCCTTTCTTAATGACATTCGAAACAGAAGCAGTTATCCCAGCTGAAATAACTGAGACCTCCTACCGAGTGTCGACCAATGAGCCAGAATAGAATGACCAATATCTAGCACCTAGCCTAGATTTCATTGAGCAACGTCGGGAACTGGCTAACCTGTGGAACATTGCTTGCAACCAGCGACTCTAATACTACCACATCGCAAGAGTCAAACCCCGTAGCTTCCAGGAAAGAGACTGGGTTCTACAGAAGGTCAGTCTTGTGACCAAGGATCGATCAGCTGGAACCCCTGGACCAAACTGGGAAGGCCCTTACAAGATTACAAGGATCTGCCTATAATAACCCGAACCATATTTAATTTGTAATTTAAGAAATTGAATGTAAAATGAGCTTTTTGTCCTTGGTGGGGAAAAATGTTGACTTTTGACCCGGGATACCTTTTGAACTTTGACCAATGATCGTGACGTAGATCACGACGTCATGAGTCCGTAGACAAGCGACGCGTCAAAACTGGACGTCGGACAAAAAAGTTATGGTCACGGAAGCGAAATTAGTACTATTCATAATTTTCGAGATTTTAAACAAATGGCCTGATTTGATTGGTTGAAATATCTGGTGGGATCCTTGATGAGTGACAAGTGTCACTCATCCCATTGGCCCATTTACCTAAGAAGTTGGATCAGATCTAGGGTTCAATTCATCATCCTTGACGATTTCATCATCTTCTTCACATTTTCTTTCTTTTCAAACACACTCAAAACACTCAAACACATAAACACCATACAACCCTATTTCTTCATCATCTCCTTTGCTCAACCTTGGGACTGAGTGAGTGAGATTTGAGGAACGTAGAGGGACGACTAAGCATGGCGGAGACCACGGCGGAGGAAGGTAAACCCAAAACCTGAAACCCGAAAACCGAAAACTCAGTTTTGGCCCAATTTTGGAAAACCATGTTTTGACGTTTGTGGATTATTTTGGATTATCCTAATACGTTCTAGGGACCAAGATGACCTGGTGGGAGTCGATTTCGAAGGAGAGGTGGCTTGAGTTGAGAGAAAACAGAGGAGGAACTTCGAGGTTATTGTTCATCGTGAACCAGGTAATTTCCAGATGGAGTTAGATGTTTTTTATTAGTTAGATCGATTACTAGGGATTAGACGAGTTCATAGGAACAAAAACAGACTAAAACGGGCTAGAAATGAAGGTTGTAGAACCGGGTTAAGGTAGCTAGTCTGCGCGACCCGATTTAGAGAAACGGGTCTGACCCGAGAGAGGAAGAAAACGATGACGTCTCTTCATGTCAGGCGGCCAGGCGGCCAGGTGGCCCAGTGGGAGTCGACACGTGTCAGTGTCAGTGCCCAGTCAATGACGTGGCCCAATCAAATGGTGCCACGTGTCACTAACCTGTTAGTGACGTGGACTAATTAGATGGTGCCATGTGTCACTAACTTGTCAGTGACATGGACCAACTAGCTGCTGACATGTGGCACCTGTCCGGTCGGATGGCTATCATGATGATGTTAGCAGTGACGTTAATGTTGACTTTGACCTTTGACCATTGACCATAATGTTAGTGTTGACTTTGCTGACGTTAGCGTTAACTTTTGACTAGAAACTTTGACTCGCGCATGGGGACGCATGGGCACGAATCACGAGGTGGAACTAGTGCCATTCTAAAGGTTTTGACGATCTGGATCCAATGGTGGTGGTTTTGGGTTGATCAGAGATTGTTTGATAGGTCATTTATGGTTTTGAAGCCTCAGGAAGCGTGTTCAGGTCTCGTTTCTGGGATGAGACTATTCAAGGGTTTTATGTATGACCTTATAGAGTCCGTTAGTGACCTTTGGATATGTTTTGGACAAGCTTGAGACTGCGACTTAGCATCGAAACAGGTTTAGGTTGTTCGATTGGGCAGTGAGGACCGTGTGTGAGTGAGCTTTTGATTTCTAAATGGATTGCATACATAACTATTTTCATTATTTTATTATATGATTGGATTTGGAATACTTTGGGTATGATTCATGGACGTTTTATACGTATTACATTGTTTTGGGCATGAGACCTATCTGGATATTTTTGTGACTATTTTTAGAGTAAAACAGGGATTTCATTGGTTCATACTATTGCACTGTACGACCTTACGGATTATTGTCTCTTCTAGACAACTTGGTACCTTGAAGTAGTCACGGCGTATTGCCTGAGAGGAGCTGGTCTATGTGAGAAACCGTTGAGAGGCTCAAGATCAGGATTGTTATTGGTATACCTCGGGTAGTGATCTGGAAATACCAGGACACTGGTGGACCTACGGGAGTACTCAGGATTGAGACCCCGGGTGGAGCGCATAGCCTTAGGATGGTGACTTTATTGGACATCTAGGATGTCGGGCTTGGAGTATGCGGTGCACTTTTATGATTGTTTTATGTATTCTACTATATCAGATTATATGATTATACGATTTAGTATTATTAACTATGTTTTGACTCGAATGCATGCATGTTTGAAAACGAAGGGGTGAAAACATAATTTACTATCTTATAAATTGTTTTGAACTATGGTTTATTTTCAGCCCACTCACTCTTTCATTGTTTTCTTGACCTACCCATGCTGTGACATCGAGGTAGACACAGATCTGGAGGCCGAGGCATAATTGTTATCGATACGTACCTGAAAACCAGTTTTGGGTAGGTTGAGTACTGTTTTTGTAATATGACATTTGTGCTCACATTCGGTTTTGTATTATCCCTGGTCTGACAATGTATAACACGACATTGTTTATGTTTAACATTATTTTAAATTTAAAACTCGTTAAGGGTATTTTTGGCACTCTCTACTATTATTGTCAGACGGGAGCAGGGCACATCCTCTGGTGGTCCTAGGGGGATAAGAATGAGTCCTGTCAGAGTGGTATCGGAGTAGAGCACTAGGATAGTGTCTGTACTTTGTACAATACGCTTTAAATGTCATAACTAATCTATGCCTCTTAACATTCGATTCTACCTCCGAGACGCGAACCCCGTGTACAGACTGAGAAATAGATAGCAAGAGAAATGGAGAGTGCAAGTATCGAACAAGCCCAACGGTTAGAAGCTACGATTTTCAGTGGGGGAGCAGATCCCGATGAGGCCCATCAGTGGATCACACCATGGGAGTGGATTTTTACTATGATGCAATGTCCTCATGAGGAGCGAGTACTATTGTCTACATTTCTGCTTGATGGTGGTGCTTACGAATGGTGGTAAGAAATCGAGATGACGGGCTGGAGTGCCATCACCACAACCTAGGAGGTATTCAAGGAGCGGTTCCTAAACCAGTACTATCTACAGTCATTTAGGGATGCTCGTGAAATCGAGTTTCTACAACTCCAGTAAGGGAGCCGAACTGTGACGGAGTATGAGCAGAGTTTCCTGATGCTGTATCGATTTGCTTTTGCTGATATGAGGACCGAAGCTGATAAGTGTCACCGCTTCAAGAAGGGACTCAGGGGGATATATGTGCTATAGCTACGTCATCAGCTCACACCATCTTGAAAGATTTGACTTACGTAGCAGTGCGAGTAGAGGCTAGTTTGTCGGCACAGCATCAGATTTCTAGTAAGGGAAGACGCCGGGATCGTCCATATCTTGGACCTTCGAGCCATAGGGGTTCAAAGGGAGGACATTATGAGGGGAGATCATCCTCTCCTAGCCGAGGAAGGTTGGGCAGATATAGGAGTCGTCAGAGATCAAGACTGAGGTCTAGTTACAGGCCACATCAGACGACAACAAGTGGTACTTCAGTGGGCTCTACAGGGCCGATAGGGTTATCTTGCTTTGCTTGTGGGGAGTCTAGAAATTTTTCCAGGGAGTGCCCATTGCTATTGGCTGGTGGTAGTGGGGCTGGTCAGAGCTCAGTGGGACCTGGGCAGAACGCAGCTATTACATCGGATGCCACAGGTGATAGAGGCTATGGTGGAGTTAGAGGACGAAGACGTGGTTGGCAGACGGGACCACATGCTAGAGTTTTGACGGTTACCCAACAGTAGGCCAGGGCAGCACCGGGTATTTTGAAAAGTACACTCACTATTTTCGATATTGCTATTCGTGTTTTGATGCACCCTAGAGCTACTCTTTCCTTTATTTTTCAGAGTTGTGCGGGTATGTTGGACCGTGAGGTACCGACACTAGAGAGCGAGATGGGTGTCGGTATACCGATGAGGGTTATCTACATAGTGAACCAAGTGATGAAGGATTGACCAGTGAAAGTAGGATATTTGGAATTGACTGCTGATCTGATTATCATGGACTTGCATGATTTCAACGTCATACTCGAGATGGACTGGCTGTCGAATCACGGTTCGATTATTTACTCTAGCAATAAGCTAGTGACCTCACGGAGTCCAGGTCTACCGGAGGTGACTTTACATGGAGAGCGGGGAGTTTCACCACCTGAGGAAATTTCTGTTCTTACAGCTACCAAGTTACTACGGAAGGGTTGTCATTGTTATTTGGCTTATGTCGTGGAGACGCATGATGTTTCGTTGAGAACCGAGGACATACCGATCGTACAGGAGTTTCCAAATGTATTTCAAGAGGACGTACCCGCTTTAGGACCACTTTGGGAGATTGAGTTCACAATTGAACTACTCCCTAGAACATGACCGATATCTCAGGCGCCATATTGTATGGCACTGATTGAGCTACGAGAACTGAAGGTTCAACTGCAGGTGTTGATGGATCTGGGATTCATCCAACCTAGTACTTCACCGTGGGGAGCACAGGTGTTTTTTGTCAAGAAGAATTGGGGAAGTTTACGGTTATGTGTGGACTATCGACATCTTAACAAGGTGATGGTAAGGAACAAGTACCCCTTACCAGGATTGATGATTTGTTCGATCAACTGCGTCGATCAAGGTACTTTTCTAAGATTGATATTCGTTCTGGATACCATCAGCTGAGGATTGCTGAGGAGGACGTTCCGAAGACTGCTTTTCGGATGAGATATATGCATTATGAATTCTCAGTTATGCTATTTGGGTTAAAGAATAAACCAGTTGTATTCATGGATCTGATGAACCAAGTGTTCTGATCGTACTTGGACAAGTTTGTGACCGTATTCATCGACGACGTCTTAGTTTATTTGAGGAGTGCTAGAGCGCACGAGAAACATCTGAGATTAGTGTTGAGTAGGCTGAGGAATAACTAGTTTTTTGCTAAGTTGAGCACATGTCAGTTCTGGTTGAACAGTATTGGTTTTCTGGGTCATATTATCTCAGCGGAGGGGATTAATGTGGACCCCCAGAAGATTGAAGATATAACTAACTAGGAGAGACCAAAGACGGTTATCGAGGTTCGGAGCTTCGTCGAATTGGCAAGATACTACCGCTAATTTGTAGAGGGTTTCTCTGCCATTGTAGCTCCTTTAAGCGGATAGACCCGAAAAGGGGTTCAGTTTAATTGAGTTGAACGATATGAGAAAAGTTTTTAGGAGTTGAAGAGACGATTGACTACTGCGCTAGTTCTTGCACTTCCAGATAATGGTGGGGAGTTCGAGGTGTACAACGATACATCACTCTAGGGTTTGGGTTGTGTACTGATACAACATGAGAGAGTTATTGTTTACACCTCACGATATCTAAAGCCACATGAGCTGAACTATCCCACTAATGATTTGGAGTTGGTGTCAGTGGAACATGCCTTAACGATTTGGAGGTACTATCTGCATGGGGAGACTTACAGGATCTTCACTGACCACCAGAGTTTGAAACACTTGTTTACGCAGAGGGAACTGAATTTGAGACAGAGACGGTGGTTGGAGCTAATTAAGGACTACAACTACATGATTGAGTATTATCCTGACAAAGCGAATGTGGTGGCAAATGCTCTGAGTAGGAAATCAGCGGGTTCAGTAACACACTTGAGGATGATGTATCTACCTTTGTTAGTGGAACTCTGGAAGGATGGAGTCATGCTTGGATTAGATGATGAAGGAGCTCTGTTGTCTAATTTTCATGTACGACCAATCTTGATTGACCAGATCATTGAGGTTCAACTTCAGGATACTATACTGTTTATTTATCGGATTGAAGTTGAAGCGGGTGACCGACAGGATTTCACCATCAGGGACGATGGAGCTTTACTGAAGCAAGGTCGTGTTTGTGTGCATGCGGTGGCAGAGTTGAGAGCGGAGATTCTGGAGGAGGCCCATAGTTCAGCCTATGCTATGCATCCAGGAAAGACGAAGATGTACCGTACCCTTATGGATCATTATTGGTGGACCGGAATGAAGTAAGATATCGTTGAATTTGTTAGCAAGTGTTTGACCTTTATGCAGGTTCACTATTATGATTGTTTTATATATTCTACTATATGAGATTATATGATTATACGATTCAGTTATTATTACCTAAATTTTGACTCGAATGCATGCATGTTTGAAAACGGAAGGGTAAAAACATAATTTACTATCTTATAAATGGTTTTGAACTATGGTTTAATTTTGGCCTACTCACTCTTTCATTATTTTCTTGTCCCCTCCAGGCAGTGACACCGAGGTAGAGGCGGATCCGGAGGCGGAGGCATAGTTGTTATTGTTGCGGACATGAAAACCTGTTTTGGGTAGGTTGAGTACTGTTTCTGAAATCTGACATTTGTGCTCATATTCGGGTTTGTATTATCCCTGGTCTGACAATGTAGAACCCAACATTGGTTATGTTTAACTTTATTTTAAATTTAAAATCCGTTAAGGGTATTTTCGGCATTCCCTTGGGTAATTATCAGATGGGAGTAAGGCATATCTCCGGGTGGTCCTAAGGGGATCGGTATGGGTCCTGTCACTACCGACCAAGCACGTACAAGTTGGCCGACTCCGAAGGCAGACAGCTCGGCCACCCATGGAATGCCGACCAACTGAAGAAATACTTCCTCAGGTTAGCTCGACCAAACTATCATTTAACAACTTTTTCATATCTCTCTTATAACTCGTTGTGATTCGCCAACTCAAGCTCACATTGTCAATGAAGTCTTTTTCCTTACAAAAACATGTATACATACAACATTATACATCTTGACTCGAACTTACGAGTTGGGGTACGGTCCTACTTAGCCTACACCCCAACACATCCAATTTGACTCAAACATATAAGTCGGTGTACAACCCTACTCGACGTACATTACCACTTTAACTCAAACTTACGAGTTGGGGTACGGTCCTACTTGGCCTACACCCCAATACATACAATTTGACTCAAAAAAGTGAGTCAGTGTACAACCATACTCCGCTTATACTACCACGTTGACTCAAACATACGAGTCGGGGTATGGTCCTACTCAGCCTACACCCTAATATTTGCAATTTGACTCAAACATATGACTGGGTGTATAACCCTACTCAGCTTACACTACCACTTTGACTCAAACTTAAGAGTTGGGGTATGGTCTTACTCGGCCTACACCCCAACACTTGCAATTTGACTCAAACATGTGAGTCGGTGTACAACCCTACTCGGCTTACACTACCACTTTGACTCAAACATACAAGTCAGCCTGTACTCGATACTTGGTTTACTACTTAACATATGAGTCATTTTGGGAATGTTCACCAACTCGGTCTACACCCGTTCACAAAACTTACTACTAAGTGATAAGAAAGACTACGTTCCCATTGATAAGCAGACCTAATCTGCTCGGTCTGCAAGAGAATTACAAAAATAAGGCACTTTGCCATACTACAAAAGCAAAACAACACGAAAGAAAAAATAAGGCACAAGAGCCGATCACTAGTCTAGATCTTCCATCTTGGCGTCAGGTTGCGTGGCCTCTAGTTGACCCTCTTGCTCTTTGGGTGGACACTCTAGTTGCTCAGTTTTCTACGGACCCTCTATCTACTCAGCCTTATACTTCTGCTCTTCTCCCTTGCCCTCGGTGTTGTCGTCATCCACATCGAACGAATCCTCAGTGAACTTCTTGACGGTTATATTCATATCGAGCTAGGTTGTCCGGATTGCCAAGTCTGGGTTGTGCAGGAAGAGGTCCTAGAAGAACTCCCACTCACAATCGGCGACATAGTTGCTCTTGATTTTTTCTTGCTCCTTCGACTCTTTGAACTCCGCCACCGCCTGTTCACTAGCCAGGTCCAAGTCGGTCTCTCTAACACCCTTAACTCTGCCAAGCACTCTAGTGCCGCGCAACGTTATTCTCAGCTACCTCCGACTTGGCATGGAGCTCTTCCTTGCCCCTCAAAGCCTCCTGCATTTTCCTCTTCTTAGCTTCCAGCTGCCGAGTAAGGTCCCCTTTCGTCTTGATTTCCTTGTCTACCTCGCGAAGCATGGGCGCCATCTCTTCCTGTTTTTTCTTGAGCTTCTCCTTCTCCCTCTGGGCAAAGCTAACCCTCTTCTAAGAAGTGGAAAATTGCAGATAGACCTCACTAAGGTCCTACAAATTCATCACGTTAGACCGACCCACAATCAATACATAAACCTAACTTGAGCATAATCACAAGAAACACTAACATTGGTCAGTAGCAAGAGTTCCCTCTTCATTTTATGGTCGGCGCTCTTGACAGGAACAAAGATGGTTCATATCCTCAGACAGTTGATGGTGGCCTTGGAACTGGACGAGCCAGGTCAACAATCAACTCACCCTTGGTGAACAACCCAAGGTTCACATCCTCCCCACGTCTTTTCAACATCTCCCAGATCCTCCGATCAAGCAGAGAAGGAGACGGTGGTGCAGTGAAGTTCGGCAACGACATCATCATTTTTCTGCTAATAGTTACCTAGGCCGATAGGACCTCCTCGGCCTCCAGCTAAGCCTTGAGCTGCTTCGGGTCAAGCGAGATAACCCTCCCCTCCTTGGTCTCAACCTCCCTCCCTTTGGGAATCCGAGAAGGACTCTTCTACCTTGGCTTTGGAGCTCGGTTAGCCTTCCGGTCAGTATGCAAAGTTTGTTTCTTTTTCTCCAGCTTGTCTCTCTTCCTTTTGTTGAGCATGTAGTCCAAACGCTACAAGGCTTTCGAGAGTGATGTCGTATGTTGGGATTCTTTCTTGCCCTTCATTTTGACCGATACGATGTCCTTATAAATCTTGTTCCCAAGATGATATGGAACTGCAACATCGAGAGCATAGTCAGCGACCAAGAAAAAACACAACCTCAACTCGGTCACAGTGACTTACATTTCTCGATGTCAATTAAGCTGGCCGAGTGGTGAAACCTAGGCATCTGAAGGATGCAACGGCTTCATTCCAAGTCGTCCAACCTCGAGTTCACCTTCTAGATGATCTCTTTTTCTTCCGAGGTGATCTCCTCGATATGAAATAGACCTGTACACTAAGACCACGGTCCTCAATATATACACTTGGATTAAAAAAAACATGAAAAATAAATGCAAGCACAGTCTATGACATTGCCACTGGCCGACTTAGCCTTGGGCATACGCACCGACCCCCTTATATCGGCCATGGGTGAGCTTTAGTGCCTTATGCACACATTTCCTAACAATGGTCTCAACATCGACCAAGACATTGCCACAGCCCGTGCGGTCAACAACCTCAAACTCAGGGGCCGAGTCATTCTTCTAACCAGAGCTCTCGGCCACCTCTTTTCCTGTCCGAGACCTATCCTCTATGTCGGCCGAGCTAGCCTCGTCCTCAGTATCGAATGAAGGTACGAAGATATTTACGCTACTATCTAAAGACCCACCGACCTCTGAGTCGTAGCACCTCCCTTCTGTCATCGCGTTACTATCCTCAGACATCTACAAGAAAGACAGGGATAACTCAACTCAGAGACTGACCCAGGCCTTGGAAAATCTGACCACAAACAAGACCAAGTTCATTCTCAGTTCTTCAAAAATTCCTACGTTAATTGACAAAGTCAAAGAAATTGATACCAACGACCCTTATACATCCTCACCGACTCAACTGACGACAGCCGCCCACTTTCATGCTAATCGACTCCACTCTGGTCCACAGGCCGACCACAGCCTACGACCAACTCCAGGTAGGCCTATCGAGCCACGCACACTGCTCATGACAGGAACCATCCCAACCCCCCTGGATTATCGTGGGATGTGCCTGCTCCCGTCTGACACTGCGTGTCAGACCAAGGATAAACTCGTCACCCGCTCGGGGTTAGCCAGAGTACGCTACGATCGATGGTGGCATGTGATGTCTCGATCTCTGTTACAAGCCGCATCCGTAATCAACATGAAGGGTATTAAAAACCATAAAAGCTGTGAGTGGACAAAACAACGGTTTATAAAAATCATTTATATCGAAAGACATTTATACCCTTCACATAAAAGCATGCATGCATCATAAAAGAGCAATTCAAATACTTTCTTAGAAGCAAGATGTATTGCTTCCCAAGTCAAATCCAGTGAAAAATGCTTCTCAATTGAAGCCAGTATCTCAATAGGGCCTTAGCCCAAAACCAATCAAACAGGGTCTCAGCCCAAACTAGAAAACACGTATAGACCCTCAGCCCAAAAACCAAATCATAGAAAACAAGTACGGGGTCTCAACCCAAATCATAGAACATGTGGGAACTCATTCCATCCTCATCTCAGTGTCTGTCACAATTCCAATCCTAGCACATGTGCAAATAGCACAGGACCACTTACAATCCTAGCATGTTGCCGTGAAAAAAAAAACCCTCACCTGCCACTCTAGATCATCGTGAACACATCACTGATCAATCTCATAGAATAACATCAGCACTCCTAAGTCGAGCCTCCCTCGGCCATAGCCACCATCGGTTGCTCGACAATAGGCAGTGCATCGTGACCTCTCCAGAAGGAACACAGCAGCAGTCCAAAGGCGAGTGACATTTCACCCGAGACTCAAACTCGAATGTCATCATCATCGTCTGGGACTAACCCAAAGTATCCCACATAGGGCCATCTGCCCGAAATATCATCATATGGAACAACACCCAAAAACCAGTGTCCAACGACACTTCATATCCCAGGATTTCTCTAATCCTATAAAATCCACAACTGGGTCTCATGCCCGAAATATCTTTCATAAAACTCATAACTGGGTCGCAACCCGACTTATCTCACGTTTGACTATACTCTAAGTCAAACCTCAAATCAACTGGGTTGTAAGCCCGAAAAATATTTCCAAATCCGAAAACCACTTTCTCATTTTCAAACCACTTTTAAATCATCGTTCAACTAGGACTTGTGCCTGAATCTCGATTTCACGCATCTTCATGAAATCCTCTAAAACTGTAACTCAGTTCCTCAGCTTCATACCTCCGTGAAACCTTTGGAATCACATAAAACACAAGCACGTAGCATACTCGACCAAAGCCCAAACATCATATAAAACTAAAATTTCAAACTACATGCATACTTCGGAATCAAATCATGTTCATAAACACATATAAAACATTTATGCATGCATCATATTCATAAAACAAAGTCCACTCACAGACCGTCTAAGCTGTGCCTCGATACGCGTGGCATAACCCTCTCTGGGCTAATCCAACCTCTCCGGGTCATCCAGGCCTGTCGAAAACATCCTCAAAGGTTACTACCAACCTAAAAAAGTCCTAATAAAAAATCCCCAATATTCCCGAAAAAGTCGTGTCTCGGACATGCTTCCCAACGCTTTAAACCTCAATTTGACCAACCTAGAGATCTCCGATAAACTCAAACCCACCACCATTAGATTCGTAGCATCGAAATCTTGAAAATGGTTCTAGTTCCACCTAGAAATACATGTCCATGTACCCACATGCGCGAGTCAAAGGTGAGATCAACGTTGACCAAAAAGTTAACGCTGATATTAGCAAAGTCAACACTGACATTAGTGGTCAATGGTCAAAGTCAACGGCTGACGTCATCTGACATCTGACATGTCAGGTATGACAGGATCACGTCATCTAATGACGTCATTGATGATGTCATCTCATCCTTGTCCTCTGTCTGAGTCAACCCAGTTCTCTGCAATTGAGTCACGCAACCCACGGACCCGACCCGGTCCGTTCTTCCATTTCCAACCACCAAAATCGATCCCGTTTCTTTCATTTTCATCATCTCAATCCTAGAAACACGGGCTAAAACTCACCTTTTAAACAATGAACAGTTTGGCCAGATTTCCAACTCCTTGTCCGGGCTGCTCCAACATCCTCAGCCCTCGATTTTGATCCCCAGTGGCTCGTACAACCACCAAAAACACAACCCAATCAACAAAAATGTCCCATACACACTCAAATTTTGATTTCAAATTTTGAACTACCTTCTTGGGTTTCAGGCCATCGTCTACAGTGGCCCTCACCGTGGCCACCATCATGTTCGTCTCAGTCTGTTCTCTCACCTCCCCATTCATGCCAACAATAGAAGATGAAGGTTTGTGAAGGTTGGGGTGGGTTATGGTGTTTAGGTTTCAGGTGAGATGGAATGAAACAGAGAAGGGGGGTGGGTGCATGTATGTGTGTTCGTGGGCGATGGATAAGTGGCACTTGTCACTCATCCATTGGGTCTGTTCAAAATATCTGGGCCCACACTCAAGACAAAATTCCACCCATCTCGTAATTCGTGTAATAATACCTCAAACCTTCCGTGACCCGTAACTTTCCCATCGAATGTCTGATTTCGACGTGTTGCTTGTCTATGGGCTCATATCGACTCGATCTATGTAATGATCCTCGGTCCACGTGCATTGGACCTCCGATCATACTAAGCTAACATCATAGTCGGCTTTTCAGCCTGTCGACTCTTCTAATCTAACAATCGAAGCTAATATCCTAGTCAGCATCCAATCCGAAAAACATCCTCTAGATCCTGCTGTCACAATGGCACGAATCTCACCTCGCAGGCCATACTCAAATCTACGGCATTTATCTGCCTCGGTACTCACATCAGCCAACTCCCTTGTTTTTCCATACTCATACTAACTCTCACTAAAGTCCCATCACTACATACCAATTCAAACCTATCGGATACCTATTTTTTCAATTATCATAACATGCCAAATTGACTTCGTATGGATGCCAATCTCATCGACAACTATCGTGACCACCCGTCAAATCCCGGCTCCACTGTGCTTTCATTACGCTACTGTGATCTCGACTTGCTACCGAGTCCCTACATCGTATCTCATGTCACTCAACGACCTATGCTAAAATCTCGACTCATCTCGAGTCTCAAACTTACACATCACTATTCTTTTTCATACACCAATCGACATCTGACCAATCCTGGGTGTATCTAGACGCCATCGAATACTTTCCTTAGCAGGGATAGTCATATATATAATCATTAGGGTTCCTCTGACACATGGCCCTAAGCTCTCAGCTCACATAATCACTGAACCCTCTTAATCCACTCTGCTCTAGGGCATAGTATTCGGTGTCTGATTCATGTACTCAATGTATAATCAACATCAGACCCGTCCAATTACCATATTATATCAATCAGCAAGGCACTACCCAGGCTTGTTCAAGGACTGCACCCTGACAACGTCTAATCACATATTACTGTCCACAATCCACTTATCTATCCTGGCCAAACCTCACTATACTCAATGTCCTTTCGGAGTCATTGTGGTCACCTGACCAACTCCAGAGATAATCCAGCCAGTTCACTAACCAATCTCATTCCTGGTTCGTTCCAAAGGTCAACCAACTAACATCACTAAGA
Source organism: Prinsepia uniflora (assembly GCA_032719365.1). Lineage (NCBI taxonomy): Eukaryota > Viridiplantae > Streptophyta > Magnoliopsida > Rosales > Rosaceae > Prinsepia > Prinsepia uniflora. Next base: position 47,673,625 of record CM064872.1, on the reverse strand, counting down.
CGTACCAAACTTGAACCTGTCGGTTGCCCATCACTGTCCAACAACACTCCATCCAATCTCTCCATCTAGAGTGGTAACGAACCTGCCAACATCCTACTCGAGGCATCGGCTATTCATCTTTTCCTGAATGGTACCCACGTATCGTCCTTGTTGCATACTTATTCACATATCCAACCTATATCTTGTATTCTCATACATCATCATTCCTATGATTCCAATTCATTTCGATTTACTCGACTCACGATCGCCACAATCATATCAATCATCGCGATCATCTTGATCGTCACCACACTACTCGATCCAAACTCACCTCGACCATAGTGGTTCCACATTAGCCCTCTTTCAGCTAATGGTCTCAAATATGACAATAGGGTCTTACACCCTCTTTGAACTCTTTTCATTGTCATATCACTCCTCGTCATCCCACATAGGGAAGAATCAAGGATGATCCAAGATGATGACATCTAAATTCATCCTATGTCATCCCGCGGTACCAAGAACTATCTGGTAAAGAGCAGAAAATGAGAAGTATCCCTCATCGACTTCAGAATCAAAAGAAGTTTTAACCATGTTGGAAGCATACTCTCACTGATGACCCTATCTCATCAATTGGATTTCACCTCAAACAAGCATATATGAAACTCAGGAGGTATGGTCACCCACAGTCAACCAAAACTAATTCCCACTGGATTCTCATGTTCTCAACTCATTCAGACATCGTCCTATCACTGGACTTCCTGCACTCCCTCACGTGGATGGATGTCCATAAAAAATCTAACTCAGTACCCAAATCTCCTGTCCGTTTTATACCGTTTATGCACATCCAAAAGGATGTCATCCTTCACTACCCGATTCTCACGTTTCAACCTTTATAGGTTCAACTCCCGCACCCACACTCATGCAATCTGTCCAAAACGAGCTAGGGTACCTGTCACTAATCCAGGTATACCCCATGCCTCGCACTGAGCCACTCGGGATCCTCTCTGTCCCACTTAGGGTCCACCGAACTCACATGTTTGCCACTCTAGGGTACATCTACCATCTTGGTCACAACCCAAGCCCTATTTGGCATTAAATCACTTAGACACACTTAGTGTCATTTGGAACCATTCTATCACTATTATATTCCATTCAACTCACCTCTGGCATCTCCCACTCATATTAGTCACCTCCACTGAGGTAGTGTGGCACACTCACCGACACCCAAATATTAACATTTCCTTATGTGATCGCACTCATTGGTAACCGAGTCGAATCCACAAATCACTGCTCGTATTGAGCGACACTCACACACCTCCATATCATCGCCACGATTGGCGAATCTCTATAGTCTCAGTCGTCACCGTAAGATGAGCCTATACAATTCGATAAGACTCGTCCATGCCTTTCGATAGCAGCATCTGCCATAATTGTGTGCAAACTAATCCCAGAAACACTCTGATATCGAGATTCCATACCCATGCGGCCAACTCACCGCAAGTACCAACCGCTCAACGAGTAATATCTGTGATCGGCCCACAAGTACCACTCTCCTGGTAACTTGCCCAATCAACCTCAAACTAGGGTTATCACGAACCCGGCTGTTCACTGCAGCATGTCCATCCTAACCGATCCATTGCTCTCAACTCCGAAAAGTCGTAATAGTAGGGTAACTGGTACTCAACCAACCAGTAACCACTATCCAAGGATCTCATCCACTCGTAACTCTACGGCTTCTAACCATTGGACCCACAAGAAACTTGGCCCTACTCAGTTGTAGGCACTGCTTAACCATGGCATGCCAAACCAAACCATATCACATCTAGACCATGGCATCCCTTGCTAGTCAACATCCCTCCGAGATTCGACACATTGAAACATGGCATCTCATGCCAAATACGATCAAACGTTCCTATTCCTAACAGTCTCAACTAGGGTCGTCCACGACCTTCACTGATACTTTGTGACACAATCCCCAATTTGAAATGACCCCCAAACGGTCCCGACTCTCAAAGTCGTCATACTAGGACAACTGGTCGACTAGATCCCATCCACTAGTAACACTACAGCTCTAAGTCGTTGGATTCACATGAACATCGATCTTACTCGGGATCAAACCTCTAGAAAACACGGCATCATATGCCATTCGAACCCTAAACCATCGTATCACGTGCCAAACGTAACCTAACAAGGGTTCGATTCCACTAAATCCTCAAACTCTCACCCCAACTATCAGGTTGATGACATGCTGTTACCACTGCAGAAACATCACATCCAGCACCTGTGCGTCACTTTAAGAGCACTCTCACGCTCTTATACCACTTTGGTATCAGAGTACCACATTTTATCCTGCTTTGATACCATTCTGTAAGGATCCGACCCTCCTCGGTCAAAACCCATCTCTAGCACGATATTGTCCATTTTGGGCCTCCTCGCCCTCACGGTTTTGTTTTCGGGAGCTCACGGTGTAACTTCCTAGGGGGTCACCCATCATGGAATTGCACCATACTCAAATCGCTTAACTTTGGAGTTCCAACCGAACCCAAAGCCACTGAGCTCCAAAAGGCCTTGTGCTAGATAGGTGTGTGCCTACACCTTTAAGGCACACCACCATTCCCCTCCCAGAGCATTCCCCCTTGCAGGAATGTGAGATCGTTCACAATTCCATCCAGGACACGGGCCTTACAATCCACCCCCCTTAGGGCCTAGCGTCCTCACTGGCAGACTTCCCAGTCGGGTTTTGGCTCTGATACCACTCTGACAAGACCCATCCCAATCCTCCTGGATTATCGTGGGATATGCCTACTCCCGTATTTACACCGGGTGTCTGACCAAGGATAAACTCATCACCTGCTCGCGGTTAGCCATATTACGCCAGCATCAGTAGTCGTATGTAATGTCTAGATCTCTACTATAGACCGCATCTACGATCAACTTGAAGGTATTAAAAACCATAAAAGTTGTGAGTGGACAAAACAACAGTTTATAAAAATCATTTATATCAAAATACATTTAAACCATTAACGTAAAAGCATGCATGCATCATAAGACAACATTTCAAATACTTTCTCGGAAGCAAGACGTATTGCTTCACAAGTCAAATCTAGTGAAAAATGCTTCTCAATCGAAGCCAGTATCTCAGTAGGGTCTCAGCCCAAAACCAATCAAATAGAATCTCAGCCCAAACCAGAAAACATGTACAGAACCTCAGCCAAAAAACCAAATCATAGAAAACAATACGTGGTCTCAGCTTAAATCTCAAAATGTTTCCATCATCATCTCAGTGTCAGTCACGATTCAAATCCTAGCACATGTGCAAATAGCTCAGGACTGCTCACAGTCTTTAGCATGTTACCGTGAACAAATAATCCGCTGCGACCATCTCTAGATCATCGCGAACACATCACCGATCGATCTCAGAGAATAACATCAACATTCCTGAGTCGAGCCTCTCTCGGCCATAGCTCGAAAACCAGTGTCTAATGACACTTCATACGTCAGGATTCCTCGAATCCTATAAAATTCACAACTGGGTCTCATGCCCAAAATATCTTTCATAAAACTCATTACTGGGTCGCAGCCCGTCTTATCTCACGTTTGACTATACTCTACGCAAATCTCAAATGAATTGGGTCGTAAGCCCGAAAGATATTTCCAAATCTGAAAATCATTTTCTCATTTTCAAACCACTTTCAAACCATCGTTCAACTGGGACTCGTGCCTGAATCTCGATTTCACGTATCTCCGTGAAATCCTCTAAAATCATAACTCATTTCCTCAATTTCACGCCTCTCAATGAATTCTTCAGAATCACATAAAATACAAGCACGTAGCATACTCGGCTGAAGCCTAGACATCATATAAAATCAAAATCTTGAACTACGTGCAATAATGCATTTTCCTACGAAAATACCAAACAATTCATATTAAAACCGATGCACTCATGGCATCTCAAATCACATTCATAAGAACATATGAAAAATTTATGCATGCATCATATTCATAAAACAAAATCCACTCATAGACCGTCCAAGCTGCGCTTCGATACGAGTGCCATAAGCATCTCCGGGCTAATCCAACCTCTCCAGCTCATCCAGACCTATCCAAAACACACACAAAGGTTATTACCAACCTCTCCACCATTGGATTCGTATCGTCGAAACCTTTGAAATGGTCCTAGTATCAACTCGAAATATGTGCCCACATGCCCCCATACGCGGGTCAAAATTACGATCAACGTTGACCAAAAGGTCAACGCTGATGTGAGCAAAGGTAACACTAACGTTAGTGGTCAACGACTGACGTCATCGCTAACGTCAGCATGACATCATCTGACATCTGACATCTGACACGTTTCAGTATGACATGTCAGATGTCAACGCTAATGTTAGTTTGAAATGATCATAGGCTCACCTCAAAATATGTGCCCACATGCCCCATGCACGGGTCAAAATGACGGTCTTGACCAAAAAGTCAATGCTGATGTCAACAAAGTTAATGCTAACGTTAGCGGTCAACGACTGACGTCATCGCTAACGTCAACATGATGTCATTTGACATCTGACATCTGACACGTGTCAGTCTAACAGGATGATGTCATCTGATGACGTCATCGACGACGTTATCTCGTCCTTCTCTTCTAACCGGGTTATCCCTAGTTTGACACGAAGTGTAAGACTAGGGATAATTCTGACTCTAGCCCTCGTCGGGGCATTCAGAGTACGCCAGGATCGTAGGAGGAGGAGTGTGATGTCTCGATCTCTACTGTAGCCTGCATCCACGATCAGCCTGAATGACATTCAAACCACAAAAACTGTGAGGGGACAAAATAAACATTTCATTAAAAACATTTTCACAAAATATACTTTATGCCCTTCATTGAAAAGCATGCATGCATTCAAAAACCGTTTATCAAAACGTTCATAAAACCATTTGAAAACATTCTCAAAAACTTTCAGGGGTTCATGCCCTGTCCCCATAAACCGTCATGAACCATAAATCCATTTACAACACCATTGGGCCTTGGCCCAAAACGGTAAAACAAACAATATGGGAACTCAGCCTAAATCAAACTCAAGTGGGACTCTGACAGAAACCATATCGTCAGTGAAATACCAAGACATAGAATACGGTGTCTCCGCCCCAAACCATTTCCAAAATATCAAATACGAGGTCTCCGCCCCAAATCACCTTCTAAAAATGGAACACGGGGTCTCCACCCCCAAATCACTTTCTGTAAACCTCATAGGTACTCATACATATAACCTATCCACGGCATTTCCGAGAAGATGCCAACTAGGGGCACACAACCCCTAGGGAACACATCCCCGATATATGTCACGATTCATCATATTTATACGAGTGTGCACACTACTCGGGGTCTCACTTAGAATCTTCCCCCAGGAATTCTCCATCTAGGAGGTTCTATCTCTGGATCTAGTCTGAGCTCTATCTACGGATCTAGTCTGAACATCTCTCCGGAATCTGGTCCGGGACCGTATCATAACTTCCACTCCTGGAACGGGATCCTTATGGGGATACCCATTCTGGTCTGTGGATCGTGACTCTCCAGGTCGACGTCTGGAGGAGACCATATAAATCATATGGAGGGTATAATTCATTTCAAATACTTTCTTTCTCAAAACATATTTCCAACTCGGTCTCATACCTGATTCATCTAAACAGGATTCCTCGAATCCGATTCAAATCAATTTCACAGGCCTCGGCCTAAATCCACAGTTCAATAGGGTCTCATGCCCGAATTCTCATTTTATAAATAGAATTGGGACTCAAACCCGATTTCACAATCAATAGGGCCTCTAGCCCGATATCACGACTAACTAGGCCCTAAGCCCGAAACCATAACTTAACGAGGCCTCTAGCCCGATTTCACAACCAACTGGGCCTTAAGCCCGATGCCATAGTTAAAGGGACCTCCAACCCAATGTTACAACCAAATGGGCCTCAAACCTGAATTCGTAAACCAATGGGGCCCTCGGCCCGATCGTATAACTCAAGTGGACCCTCGGTCCGATTCCTCGTCAAATCAAATGGACTCCAAGTCCGAGAGTTGGTAAATCAAATGGGTCTCATGTAACAACCCGTCCCGAGAGTCGGGATAAGTAAGGTGATTAAGATGGGATTAGTGAGCTTAATCGGTGGTTAGTTGGTCCCGATAAGGTCATTAGCGTAGCATGACGATTTTGCCCCTAGTTAGGGCAAAAAGTTGACTTTTCGTTCGGGTGGTCAATTGGGTATTGACCGGTGACCAGGACGTAGTTTAGGACGTCACGAATCCATAGGCAGGTGGCACGCCCGATTTCGACATCCGAGGAGGAAGTTGTGATGTTCGGAAGGTTGAGGGCATAACCGTAATTTGGTTAAAAGAAGGGGAAACGTTGACTTTTTGGACGGGTGAGTTTTGGTATGTTGACCTAGGATGCTTACGGTGTGCGAGACACGGGTCTAGAACGGTAGTGGCAAAACCGTAATTTTGAGTAAAAGGAGGGGCAGTTTGGTCTTTTTGCACCTGGGGATTTGTGCAGAGAGAAGCAGATGAAGGGTTGAGATTGGGCCACATGGGTGAGAGAGAATGAGGGATGGTGACATGTGGCAATTGTGTAGTGGGTTCTGGGGAGTTCTCGTGTGTGTGCACGGTTCCAATAATTGGGGTGCAACCGTGCAGTGCCCGTGTGAGTGTTCTTCAACCAGAGTGAAACAGAGGGAGGAATTGAGAGAAATTGAGAAGGAAATCGTGTAGGTTGGTGAGTCTGGTCAGTTGTGAGGGTGAAAGGAAGAAGAAAGGAGGTTGATGATCGAGTTTGGGACCGAGATCGTGCACGGAGACACGGTGGTTGGTGAGGCTGAGTTTTCTGGGGAAACAGAGAGATGATGAGATAGAGACGGTGGTTGTGCCGTGAGGAGGCTCAATTCAAGTCAAGAGGAGGCTGGGACGCGTGCAGAGGACTGGTTGGACACTGTGGTACACGTCTGAGCTCGCGACGGCGATCGGAGGACAGGTAATTTCTCATCCTCTTCTACTTGCTCTGTTTAGCCGTTGAGTTTCAAGTCAAGAGTCGTGAGTCTGGAGGTTGAATCGAGGTTCATAAGTAGGTCTAGGGGACTCAGTGGAGGTCTGGGATTCTATTGGTTGTGTTGCCGTGACGGGGAGGTACACGGCGGAGGATGGCACGACAGGGGTATTCTGGTGTTCTGTTTTGGCTGTGGGTTCAAACGGCGAGTCGTGAAGGTAGGGGCTGAGTCGAAGGTCTAGGAGGGTTGGTTTAGATTCAGCGAGGCCCTAGGAAGAGTTTGGGACAGTCACCGTGACGGGGGGTGATCGGAATGGCTGAATCGTGAAACAGGGGCTATTGAGCCGTCTGGTTTCGAGCTTCAGTCGACGGGCTGAGGACAGTGTCGAGGTTAGAGGAGTTGGGGAATCGATAGGGTAGTTTTGGACGAGGAGAATGGTGAAGAAAGGGAGGAAAATGGTGGCCGGACGGCGGAGAACAGGTCTCGCCGGTTCGATTCACAGACACTGTTGCGAACCGGGTTGGCTCGAGGTTGACGGTGGTACTATAGCTGGCGCGTGAGGGCCACGCGCAGCCACTTTGGGCGGCGCGTGGGGGCGCGTGCGGCGGTTCTGGGGGAAGTGGTCAACATGGTTTTTGGTCTAGGAGCTGTGTTGAGTTCAATGGAAGTGGTTTCAGGATAATCGGACGTCGAATCGACGTAGTTTCGCGAGGGTGAAGGTTTAGGGTTCCGGTTCGTTACGTTTAGAACCCGGGGATTTTTGAGGGAATTTAGGTGGTTACTCGTAGACGTGTTAGTGATGTAATTTGGTGGTTGTGGACAGGATCGGGATTTCCCGAGGAAGCTGAGGAATGTGCAGGACGTTCGGGACGCGATTGAGGGCTCGGTACTGTGAGTGGACCCTTTCCTTAAACTCGAACATGCATAACTGTTTTCTATACTTGTTTTATATATGTGATTTCATGATTGTTGGATTTACGATGTGATTTTACATAATTGCACGTTTTCGAGAAATGCTGTATTTGGCACGTTTTACGATAAAAGGTCGATTTCTGATTAGAATGTTATAGTTTTGGGATTTCAAATGATAAATGATTTCTAATGATTATAAATGGATTTTGGAACATGATTTCGATGATCAAGGTTTTCGATTTTATAATCGGATCTCGTAAAGCAGAATTTGGTTTTAAGTTGAAAAGTGGAATTCAAGTTTGGATATGGATTTAGAAATGGTTTTCAAATGGTTTTGGATTGGATTTGTTGGATCTGGTTATTGGGTTTAAAGACCCGGATATTGATTTGACGGGGGACGGGCCTGGATTGAGTTTAAAGACTCGGGAGTTTAAAGACTCAGATATATTGATATTTCCCCCGTAGGCCTTTGAGTTTAAAGACTCGGGAGTTTAAAGACTCGGATATTATTAAGGCCTGGATTGAGTTTAAAGACTCGGGAGTTTAAAGACTCGGATAGGTCCAGCAGGTTTGATCGGAAAATGATGATTTGATGTTTATGGTTTTTGATACGGTTTTATGATTCACATGTTGTGGTTTTTCTAACTGTTTTATAGTGTTTCTGTTTCTTATGATGTGATTTACGGTAGCTTGGTTTATAACTGTGTTCTAAAATGAGTTATGCATGTGGTTTTCAAAACGGAGGGTTAAACTCGGTTTTCTGATAAATGGTTTTAGAACTTTTCTTCTATTATGGTCCACTCACACCTTCTGTTTTTATTGCCCTCCAGGTTGTGGAGCTAGCGCGGGGTCTTGACGTCGAGGCAGCGTCTGAGGCATAGACATTTCGTGAGGGTCCCCGGAGTGTTTACATTTTCTTTCCGCGTGCGTGTATTTTAGTATCGGTTGTATTTTCCCTGTATTATGTACTATGCTCTGTAACTTTGACTTCGGGATATTTTATTGAGTACTTTCTCCTGCGTCTGACTGTTTAATGTCGGGGTTTCAGACGGGAGCAGGATTTACCTCAGGTTTCGGGGTGAAACCGGGGTGGGTCCTGACATCTCATGCTTGATTTCATATTTCCAATTCCAAAACCAATTCATTAAACCCTCATTAAAAACCTAGCACGTACAAGCATCGTATAAAACCAGAAATCTCGAAATACGTGCAAATATGTAAACCCTAGGCTACCAAAAAAAAATGCACCCATGGCATCAAAAAACACATTCTAAAATAATTATAAAACATTTATTCATGCATCAGTTTAGAAAGAAGGGTCCACTCACATACCGTCCGAAGCCGCGCCTCGATACGCGCACCATAAGCCTCTCCCGGGCCTATCATCGCCTCTGGGGTTCCCGAACCTGTCCAAATTAATTTAGAGGGTTACTAACTATTTAAATAACCACTCACTAAAGCCCCATAATTTTTCAGGATTTTTAACTATTTTTAAACGAGAACCTAAACCTTCGGACGACCTGAACTATATTGAAACGATGTCCGATCGACTCGAAACCAGTCCAAAAATGTTCGTTACATCAAATAGATGTTTTCATGTGTTGAACACATCCCCAAAAGAGGTCCCACGCACTGCCATGCCCCGTGCAAAGGGCCCTGTGCGTGGGCTCACACGCCACTGTTCCCTCACCAGCAACCTTCGACTGAACCGGGTCTGGCCGGTTTACCTGTAAGTCCGGTTCGCTTGGACCGGCGTGACCGGTCCTCCTTGAACGTCCGTTAATCCTCGTCTAATCCTCGATTGGCGAGGCTAATCTGTCATTAATTCTTATTTAATCCCGATAATTCGGGACGGGGCGTTACAATCTCACCCTTAAAGAATTTCGTTCTCGAAATTCAAACTGACCCGATTCCACAACTAAACTGTGGAATCCAACCTTGTCCCTCGACTCGAGTCGTAGCACACAGACAAGGGTACCCATGTAATAGTACAAGTCCAACACAATGTCGTAGTCGTCGATACGCACTGACACCGGTGTAACGACCCGTCCCAAAAATTAGGGCTAAGACAGTGATTAGAAGAGATTAGTGAGTTTAATCAGTGGTTAGTTGGTGACGATAGGTTCGTTAGGGTAGAATGACGATTTTGCCCCTAGTTTGGGCAAATAGTTGACTTTTAGTTCGAGCGGTCAATTGGGTATTGACCGATGACTAGGACGTAGTTTAGGACGTCACGAATCCGTTGGCAGGTGGCATGCCCGATTCCGACATCCGAGGAAGAAGTTATGATGTTCGGAAGGTTAAGGGCACTTTCGTAATTTGGCTAAAGTAGGGGGAAAGTGGACTTTTCGTACGACCGGGTTTTGACTTTTTGACCTAGGACCGTTAGATAGATCTCGTCGTCCTGAGTTCGATGACAGGCGGCATGTATTCATCGGACTTACGATGTGTGAGTTACGGGTCTAGAAAGGTAGTGGCACAACGGTAATTTTGACTTAAAAGGAAGGGCATTTTGGTCTTTTGTACTTTGGGCCTAGTGTAACAGAGAGGGAGAAGTGAATGGCTGGGATTGAGCCACTTGTGAGAGAGAGGGGGAGGATGGTGACACGTGGGGCTTGACTAGAGGGTTCTAGGATCTCTCACGGGTCCAATAATTTGGGCAGTGTTCGTGCTTGTTCGAAGGAAAGAGAAGAACAGAAAACAGAGGGGGAGATTGAGAGAAAATTGAGAGGTGATCGTGAGTGTTAGTGTGTTCTGGTGAGTGAGGAGTGACTCAGAGATTGAGAGGGAGACAGTGAGAAGGTCAGGAGGTGCGGTGGTTGTGTGTACGAAGTGTGAGCTCACGGGAAAATCAGAGAAAACAGAGAAGAAGTGGGAGATCGTGGTGGTGGTGTGGCCGTGTGTGTAACGACCCGTCCCGGAATTCGGGAGTAGATTAGTAACTATCCATGTTTAATGAGGGTTAATCGGTGGTTAGTTGGGTGGAATCGGACGAACGTGGCAAAATGACCGTTTTGCCCTAGTCGTGGGTGAAACGTTGACTTTTTATTCGGGCGGTCAAATGGACCTTTCCCGATGACCGTGACGTAGTTTGGGTCGTCACGAGTTCATAGACGGGTGGCACGTTCGATTCCGACGTTCGTGGTGGAAGTTACGACGTTCGGAAGTTCAGGGGCATTTCCATAATTTGGACGAAATAAGGGAAAATGTTGACTTTTTGATCGGGGGGTCCGATGGCCGAGGGCCAAGGACTGTTAGGTTCGTCTCGAAGTCCCGAGTACAACGGCAGGCGGCACGCTTGAAACGGATGTCGGGTGACCAAGTTATGGGTCACGGAAGGTGAGGGGCATTTTGGTAATTTTCCAAGTGGGGGCAAAATGGTAAATTGGCCATTGTTGTTGGGACAGCCGTGTGCGGCGTGGTTTCCCTTTCAGAAACAGAGCATGGGCTGAGGGAAGTGTTCAATTTTTCTTTCCAATGAATTGTTTAAACGGTTAGTGTCATTGGGGAGATTTATTTAGTGACATTGAGGATTGTGTGTGCTGGGCGTGCACGGGTGGTGTGTGTGCGGGAAACAAGTGATGGTGTGAGGAATTGAAAATCAGAGCTTCGACTTGAGCGTGCACGGGTTGGGTTTGTTTATACCCTTGAGTGGAGGATCACAGAGCACTGAGGGAGATTTGTCTGTGCTGGTGAGTGACATTCGGACAGTGGGACTGGAGAATTGCGGGCATGGGCAACCATTTTCTTCTTCATTTCCGGGACAGAGTGGGGGACGATTCGCAGAGGAGCCTGAACGAGTTCCCACGGGTGTTGGGGGCTTGTTCGATTATCAGAGTGCGGAGAGTGTTGCACGGATTCATTTTGGAACCAGGAAGTGAGCTGGGAGTTGGGAGAACCAGCTTCGGGAAAAAACTCAAAAAATGGAGGGAAATTCCAAATTTAATCTGTGAGCTGAGTTGAGCCAAACGGAGGTAGATATTAGTCTTCTGAGTTCATTTCGAATTCGACCATACAGAGATTGAGGGGAATTGATCACCGTGTGGCCATGATCGGAGGCCCCTGGTTTCAGAGATTGTCGAGCTTGGAGTCGTGGTCATGGAGGTAAGTTCTCGTGAAATTGATTTCACAATCATCCTTAGAATGAGTCTCTGATGCTTCCTAACAAATCAATTGAAGGAAACAGTGACAGTGTGATGAACTGGGACGATGAACTCCGAGTTCGACTCGAGTTCAATTAAGTGGGTTTGAGGCCGTGTCGAGTGGATTAATTGATACATACCTTTAATTGACTCCCTTGCGAGTCTACTTGATGGATCGATTGAGGTAATTAGGTTGTGCTTGACAGGAATTGGAACGGGTCCAGTCGCGGGTCGCATACCCGTTTGACAGTGAAATCGGGTGAGGAAGGTGAACTGTGCAGGGGTACTGTAGCAGGCGCGTGGGCTCACGCGCAGCCACTCACGGCGGCGCGTGAGGGCGCGTGGACCCGAATTTCAAGGTGAGTTCAAAATGACTTTTGTCCTACACATTGTAACGAACATTTTAACGTTGGTATCGAATTTATCGGACGCCGTTTCGATGTTATTCCGAGGGTCCGAAGATTTATGTTACGTTTGTAATTAACGATTAATTTCCAGAAAATTATGGGAAATTAGTATGTTGCTATCTAAGCCCTTGGTGACACTAAAGTATGTTTTCGGACAGGATTTGGAATTTCTGGAAAATATCGGAAATTACGGGCATGCGTGCGACGCGAAACCGAGCCTTAAGAATGGTGTGTGAGTGGACTTGCTTTTAAAATTTAATGCATGCATAAAATATTTCTATGATTTTATGATTATGATTATAAGTTGTGATTGATTTTGATTTCCGTATTTATACATATTCGATTCTCGTATTTATACGTATTTTTACTATACATGTGAAATTACACGTATTTCGAGACTATGATCCCTCGTGGGCTTAATGATGGTTTAATGAAAGAAGTTATATGAAATGGGTGTAAAATGATTTAAAAAGGTTGTTTATGATTTGCGAGTGTGACTTACGATTTTGACACGTTTTTCGAGGAAGTTTCGGATTTGCACGTTTACGAGATTTTGAGTTATGGTGAATTGATCACTGTTGATGTTTGAATTGGGGAATTTAAATGAGACTTGTGATCTTGAGGATTTTTAAATGAGGGTTTTGAGTATGTTTTGCTTGGATCGTGATTTTGGTAATTATGATTGTGGTTCAGATGTTTTGATAATGAGATTTGAGAAATGAAGTGATTTCAAGGAATTAAAATGGATTTTGGAAAATACGATTTCGGGCTTGATGCTCGGGGCATAAAAGTAATTTTAACGAACGAGATTACGGTTTTCGGAAATTTTAAGTGGATTCTGGGTTTGGGTTTGGGATGATGCTTCCAGATGCCGGCTTACGGAATCATTATTGCGAATTCGAATTCGGGAATGAAAAAGGATTTAATAAAGTGATTTGGTCTGATTTTGCATGCCCCGTGTTTCGTGATAATTTGATTATGTTGGCAAAGTCTGATTTGGGGAAAATGAATGTGGAAATTCGGACCATGGGTCCTGTTGTGAAAAATATGATTTTGGGGATGGATCCCACGTTGTCGTGATTGCTAAACTGTTTTGGGGTTTAAAGACCCGTTGAAATCTGCTTTGGGTTTAAAGACCCGTTGTTGTGTTCGAAAACTGTTTTGGGTTTAAAAACCCGGTGCTATTGCTGGAGCACGTTTTGAGTTTAAAGACTCGGTTAATTGATGACGGGGGAGGGCCCTTAATGAGTTTAAAGACTCGTGAGTTTAAAGACTCGGTTACTATAATACCCCCGAGGCCTATTGATTATGTTCTGAGTTTAAAGACTTGTTGATATCCCGGGAAGGCCTGTCTATGCGCATGGTTTTGAGTTTAAAGACTCGGGCGCACTTGTTATCCAGCAAAATGATTGACTTGTGATTTATTGATGATTTCTGATGTTTCGGTTGAGTTGGGCAGTGGCCCGGTATATGGTTGTTGGTTTGGATCATGTTGTGCACTTGGCTTTTGATTCCTGGTTTTGGGCTGAGGCCCGGTGATTATGATTGCGGGCTAAGACCCGATGGTTGAGAAAGGAAAAATGATTTTGTGGTTCATACGAGTTTTTTTTCTTATGTGGAAAACCTTAACCGATTGCGAAATGGTTTTTGTATGCATGCATTGGTTTTTACGCGGAGGGTAAAAACGTTTGTTGTAACCGTTTTGCTAAACTGATTCATTTTTGTCCACTCACACCTTTGGTTTTCTATTGACCCTCCAGGTCTTGGCGCGTTGTTCGAGGCTGTACGAGGGGCGGAGGCATGAGTAAGCACATGTGGCTATCCCTGGTCTGGCACGTACTGAGGGTAACTTGGGTATTTCAGTCGACTTGCCAGACGGGAGCAGGACCGGGCACGGGTATCGATGCCCCTTCCGGGGGCGGTCCTGTCAGTGTGTGGTGTATTTGGATTCGATAGGGAACAAGGACGACTCTGTGCACTTCAGGGAGTGCGGCGGTGAGCACGGTGGCGCTCGACGGCAGGTAATTCCTTCTCCCCGTGTAAGTGCTCTATTTTACCGTCTAGGTTCAGACGCCAAGTCGTGGCTTTTGGGGTTGAATCGAGGAGTCCAGTGAAGTCTAGGGGACTCAGTAGGGTCCTAGGTATCTTCTGGTTGTGCAGCCGTGACGGGGGAGTGCACGGCGGAGTCCAGAACGACGGAGAATACACGGTGTTCTCTGTTTTTCAGTCTGGGTTCAAACGTTGAGTCGTGGGTTTTGAGTACGAGTCGAGGGTTCTGGTTGGTCCTAGTCGACTTCTTAGGTCCTTATGAACCTTTTGGTGTCGAAGCCGTGAAGGGGAAGTGTGCGGGTGGCCAGATTGAAAAATAGGGGAACGGGTGGTTTTTTTTTCGAGCTTGAGACGTTGGTTGAGAGGTCGTGTTGAAGTGTTTGGGATGGTGGACTGGCTTACTGGGTAGAGGACGAAGCTAGGGGAAGAAAAAGGAAGGGAAATGGTGGACGGACGGCGGAGAACCGTTCTCGCCGGTTCGAGTTGAAGAGGTCGGTTCGAACCGGGTCGACCAGAGGTTGCTGGTGACACTGTAGCTGGCCCGTGAGGCCACGCGCAGCCACTTTGGGGGGCGCGTACGGCGGCGGTTGGGAAAACTGTCAACATGGTTTTTGGTCTAGGTGTTGTGACGAGTCTAATGGGATTGGTTTCGGGTTGTTCGGACGTCATTTGAAGTTAGTTCCGCGAGGTCGAAGGTTTAGGGTCCCAGTTCGTTACGTGTAGGACCCGGGGGTTTTGGGGAAAATTAGGTGGACCTTCGTAGACTTGTTAGTGACGTTCTTTGGTGATTGTTGACAGGATCGGGATTTCCCGAGGAAGCTGAGGAACGTACGGGACGTTCGAGACGCGATTGAGGGCTCGGTACTGTGAGAGGACCCCTTCTCTATAACTGAGCATGCATAACTGCTTTTAATTATTGTTTTATGGTTTTAAGCATGATTTTATGATTATCGAATATGTTTTGTTGGTTTTACATAATTACACGTTTTTCGAGGAAGTTCGGTTTCAGCACGTTTTACGAGAAAATGGTGATTTCGGAATATGAGGCTATGGTTTTGGGCTTTAAATGATAATTGGATTTAAATTTTTATAAAGGGATTTTGGAACGTGATTTTGATAATCAAGGTTTTCGGTTTTAAAATCGGATTTCGAGAATCGAGATTTGGTTTTAAAGTTGAAAAGTGAAGTTTCGGATTTGGGTTCGGAATGACGGTTCGGGATGTCGGAAGGGCTTCGGACCGGTGATTTCGGATTCGGGTTTGGATATGGATTTAGAAATGGTTTTCAAATGGTTTTGATTGGATTTGCTGGATCTGGTTATTGGGTTTAAAGACACGAATATTGTGATTGACGGGGGACGGGCCCGGATTGGGTTTAAAGACCCGGATTGAGTTTAAAGACTCGGGAGTTTAAAGACTCGGATATATTGATATTTCCCCCGTTGGCCTGTTGAGTTTAAAGACTCGGGAGTTTAAAGACTCGTATATTATTGAGGCCTGGATTGAGTTTAAAGACTCGGGAGTTTAAAGACTCGGATAGGTCCAACAGGTTTGATCGGATAATGATTGGTTGAAACTTATGTTTTATGACGTGGTTTTCATGATGCTTATGATATGAGTTCTATAACTGATTTTAGAATGATTCAGTAAATGTTTTTGTGATGATCTGTACGTGATCTATAACTGCTTTTGGTAACTAGGTTATGCATGTGATTTCAAAACGGAGGGCCAAACCCTGTTTTTGTATAAAATGGTTTGAAAGTTTTATTCTTTATGGTCCACTCACACTTTTTGGTTTTAATTGCCCTCCAGGTCGTGGAGCTAGAGTGGGGTTTCGGCGTCGAGGCAGCGTCGGAGGCATAGAAGTTACGAGAGTGACCCCGGAGTACTTTAGAT
Source organism: Prinsepia uniflora (assembly GCA_032719365.1). Classification (NCBI taxonomy): domain Eukaryota; kingdom Viridiplantae; phylum Streptophyta; class Magnoliopsida; order Rosales; family Rosaceae; genus Prinsepia; species Prinsepia uniflora. The sequence goes on along the minus strand of CM064872.1, from coordinate 47,657,209 downwards.
TTTCTTTGTGCGTGTATGGAGTTTATCGGTTTTCTTTCTTTTGTATTTAGTACTATGCTCTGTAAACTTTAACTTCGGGATGTTTTGTATAGTTCTCCTGCGTCTGACTGAGTAATTTGGTGGCTTCGAGTGAGTTTACTTTGGTTTTGCGTCGGGGTGTCAGACGGGAGCAGGGTTTACCTCGGTTTTCGGGGTGAAACCGGGGAGGGTCCTGACAACCGGAGCCTCCAAAGCTCCAAATCATTTCCAAGAACTACACGTCTGCTCGTACGTCTCACTCGAGACAAAATGCCTACACTCGTCGATCTCGCCTGTCACTAACTTTGACAGGTCAGCAATGCCAAACCTCCATTCAAACGGCTTTTCAATCTAACATTCTGACACGTTTTGTCCTACAGTCGTTAGCCTGAATTACGTACTCCCACTAAGGCTATCACATCCAAGCTGGCATCTTGCTCAACATCCGATTAGACAACATTCTATAGATCCTGCCCTCACAATGGCATGAATCCCACCTTGCAGTCCATACTCAAACCTATGTCCATACTGACTCTCCTTATAGTCCCATCAATCCATACCTATCCGAACTCGTCGGATATCGATCAATCCGTTACCACGATATGTCACGACTTCGTGTCCAGCCGATAACTCCCGGCTCCACTGCGCTTCTCTGCTCTACTCTGATTTCGACTCGTTCTCTAGTCCCCATATCGTATCTCGCATCACTCAGTGATCTCCTCTGACATCTAGACTCACTTGAGTCTCAACCTTTCACTATCGGATCTAATCTGATCGCCACTCATGTTCATCTAGGACTCTATCCAATCTACAACACATTCTCATAATCTCGGGGCACTCTCAACCCGACATATCGATTGACCTTGGTCAATCGCATCGTCCAACATGCACAACACACCGGTGCACCTCCATCATAACAATCATCAAGGCCCTACTCGGCCTGCTCATGGACTGCACTCTAGCAACGTCCAACCACATACTACTATCCACACTCCAACCATGGTTCGGACCCCAACCGTCCGTCACCAGGAGAACATCAATCCATCACCCTGGACACTCACTCGTCACATCCTGTGACGCTAAGCACCATCTACTCGTCAAGTCAATCAACTTTGACTCACAACCTAGGTGTTTGGTTCTTACACCCTATTTGAACCCCTAGCTGTCATATCACTCCTCGTCGTCCCACCTAGGGAAGAATCAAGGAGAATCCAAGATGATGACATCAAAGTTCATCCTATGTCATCCTCTAGCACCCAGCACTATTTACTAAAGAGTCATGCTTAGTGATCTAGGAATACCCATCACCAATGCGGAATCAAGTACTCATCTCATCGTCTCAATCACAACTTCTCTTGATTCTGAAGTTCGAATCACGTTGGAAAGATGCTTCTTCTCTAATTACTGAGCTCACTCATTACACGAACATTCCCATGTCCTATAGGCAAACGATTTCCAAGTCCCCAACTCAGGAGGTATGGTCAACCGTCCTCAACCAAAACCAATCCACAATGGACTCTCAAGTCCTCAGCTCAACCGGACACCATCCAAGCATCCGTGAATACTGTTTATGTAGGTACACTCATTCCGAGTGGAATTCATGCGACTCAAGGTTAAACCTTGTATACTATTTACGAATGTGCATAAACAGCCTCCAACACTCGTATCTCGTATCTTTAATCAACCTGATCCAACTCTGACTAACAGAATTGGTCGAAATCCACTGACATCGGTCGGTAGGCTAAACAGATCGCAACGTTTGTCATGATCTGAAGCCAAATCTCTGCGTACTACCATATCTGGCCAACCGACCCTCACGTCATATGACGTCACTCATGTCATCCATTTATATCTTTTCATCTGAATGCCACTTAGGCATTTCATCCTTTAACGTTACCACTCCTGGGCACATACCCGTACCTCGAGTCTCATATTATCGGGGAACAAGTCACCCAAACCAAGTACTCCTGGTGCCTCTTACTGAGCCACTCGGGATCCTTCCTGTCCCGCTCAGTGCTCACCGAACTCACATACTCGCCACTCCGGGCACATCTACTATCTCGTCGGCATACCGGTTCGCACGTCCCAACTCCATGGGATCAACTCCAGCACTCACATTCGTGTAATCCATCCAAAGATATCTAGGGCACCTGTCACTCATCCAGGTATATCATACTCATCACAGTCACCTCACAAAGGTAGTATGGCAAATGTGCCAACACCCAACGTCAGCGTCTCATTCTGCAATCACACTCAGTCGTAACCGAGTCGAATCAAGAATCTATGCTCGTATTGTGCGTCACTCACGCACCTCGTATCATCGTCACGACTGAAAAATCCCATCGTCACAATCGTCACGACAGCCTGAGTCCATCCAACTCGACAAGACTCGATACGTCCATCGATAGCAGTGTCTGCCATGACTTCGTGTAGACCAATCTAAAAAACACTCTGTTATCGAGACTCCAAATCCATGCGGTCGACTCACCGTCGGTACCAACCAATCCATACGCAACATCCACTTATCAGTCCACCTCAGGATCGGGCAAACAAGTACCACACTCCTGGTAACTTGTCCAATCAATCACTAACTAGGGGTATCGTAAACCCGGCTGCCCGCTGCAGCCCAACCATCCTGACTAATCCCTCGCTCTCGACTCCGAAGAGTCGTCGTACTGCGATACTGGTGCGAAACAACCAATAACCACACTGTGAGGATCTTATCCTCTCGTAAGTCTACAGCTCTCAGACGTTGGGCCCACAAGAAACTGGCCCTCCTTGGTGTCTACCACCGCTCAACGATATTATACCACAATCACCGCATGCCATACCACGCCACAAAACATCTACACCGGGGCAACCTCTGCCAGTCGACATCCTCCGAGATTCGACACACCGGAACATGGCAACACATGCCAAATAGGGTCAAACATTCTTATTCCCAACAATCTCACTCGGGTCAACCATGATGTCAGCTGCTCTCTACAGCACACTCTCCAATCCGACATGACACAACCGACTAGTGGTCTCGACTTTGGAAGTCGTCATACGGTGTCTACCCGTCCACTGGATCCTATCTCCAGTACCACTACGGCGCTAAGCCGTTGGATTCACATGAATACAGATCCTACTTGGGATCCACTTCCTCGAAATACGCAGCATCCAATGCCAATCGAACCTCAAACTATCTCATCGAATTTCGTTCCGCACGTGGTGCTTCCTACTCTTACCCTAACTATCCAGTTGATTACGGGCTGATACGACTGCAGAGACATCACATCCTCGAATCCAAAAAGTCGTAATACGAGGATAACTGGTACTCAACCAACTAGTAACCACTATCCAAGGATCTCATCCACTCGTAACTCTACGGATTCTAGCCATTGGACCCACAAGAAAATTGGCCCTACTTAGTGTTAGGCACTGCTCAACCACGGCATGCCAAACCAAACCATATCACATCTATACCATGGCATCCCCTACCAGTCAACATCCCTCCGGATTCGACATATTGAAACATGGCATCTCATGACAAATAGGATCAAACGTTACTATTCCCAACAATCTCAATTAGGGTCGTCCACGACCTTCACTGATACCCTATGACACAATCCCCAATTTGACATGACCCCCAAACGGTCCCGACTCTCAAAGTCGTCATACTAGGACAATTGGTCGACTAGGTCCCATCCACCAGTAACACTACAGCTCTAAGTTGTTGGATTCACATGAACATCGATCCTTCTCGGGATCAAACCTCTCGAAAACATGGCATCCTATGCCAATCAAACCTTAAAGCATTGTATCACGTGCCAAACGTAACCTAACAAGGGTTCGATTCCACTGAATCCTAATACTCTCACCCCCACTATCAGGTTGATGACGGGCTATTACCACTGCAGAAACATAACATCCAGCACCTGTGCGTCACTTTAAGAGCACTCTCACGCTCTTATACCACTTTGGTATCAGAGTACCACATTTTATCCTGCTTTGATACCATTCTGTAAGGACCCGACCCTCCTCGGTCAAGACCCGTCTCTAGCACGATATTGTCCATTTTGGGCCTCCTCTCCTTCACAGTTTTCTTTTCGGGAGCTCACGGTACAACTTCCCAGGGGTCACCCATCATGGAATTGCAGCATCCTCAACTCGCTTAACTTTGGAGTTCCAACCGAACCCAAACCCACTGAGCTCCCAAAAGGCCTCGTGCTAGATAGGTATGTGCCTACACCTTTAAGGCACACCACCATTCCCCTCCCAGACCATTCCCCCCTTGCAGGAATTTGGGATAGTTCACCGTTCCCTAAAGTACACCGGTCTTATAATCCACCCACCTTAGGGCCCAGTGTCCTCACTGGCAGACTTCCCAGTCGGGGTTTGGCTCTGATACCCCTTTGACAGGACCCATCCCAATCCTCCTGGATTATCGTGGGATATGCCTGCTCCCGTATTTACATTGCGTGTCTGACCAAGGATAAACTCATCACCTGCTCGGGGTTAGCCATAGTATGCCAGCATCAGTAGTCGTATGTGATGTCTAGATCTCTACTACAGACCGCATCTGCGATCAACTTGAAGGGTATTAAAAACCATACAAGCTGTGAGTGGACAAAACAACAGTTTATAAAAATCATTTATATCGAAATACATTTATACAATAAAGGTAAAAGCATGCATGCATCATAAGACAGCATTTCAAATACTTTCTCGGAAGCAAAACGTATTGCTTCACAAGTCAAATCTAGTGAAAAATGATTCTCAATCGAAGCCAGTATCTCAGTAGGGTCTCAGCCCAAAACCAATCAAACAGGATCTCAGCCCAAACCAGATAACATGTACAGAGCCTTAGCCTAAAAACCAAATCATAGAAAACAAGTACGTGGTCTCAACCCAAATCATAAAACATGTGGGAACTCATTCCATCATCATCTCAGTGTCAGTCACGATTCAAATCCTAGCACATGTGCAAATAGCTCAGGACCGCTCACAGTCTTTAGCATGTCGCCGTGAACAAATCACCCACAGGGACCTCTCTAGATCATCGTGAACACATCACTGATCGATCTCAGAGAATAACATCAACACTCCTAAACCGAGCCTCCCTCTGCCATAGCCACCACTGGGTCGCAGCCCGAAATATCTTTCATAAAACTCATTACTAGGTCGCAGCCAGACTTATCTCACGTTTGACTATACTCTACGTCAAATCTCAAATGAATTGTGTGGTAAGCCCGAAAGATATTTCCAAATCCGAAAAATCATTTTCTCATTTTCAAACCACTTTCAAATCATCGTTCAACTGGGACTCGTGCCCGAATCTCAATTTCTCGCATCTCCGTGAAATCCTCTAAAATCGTAACTCATTTCCTCAGTTTCACGCCTCTCCGTGAATTCTTCAGAATCACATAAAATACAAGCATGTAGTATACTCGGTTGAAGCCTAAACATCACATAAAATCAAAATCTCGAACTACGTGCAATAATGCATTTTTTTACGAATCCCCAACAATCCCGGAAAGGTCAATGTATCCCTAACAAGCTTCCTAAGCTTTAAATCTCAATTTAACCAACCTAACAATCTTCGATCGACTCGAAACCACCACTATTGGATTTGTATCGTCGAAACCTTTGAAATGTTCCTAGTCCGACGTCAAAATATGTGCCCACATGCCGCCATGCGCGGGTCAAAATTACGGTCAACATTGACCAAAAAATCAACATTGATGTGAGCAAAGTTAACGCTAACGTTAGGGGTCAACGACTGACGTCATCGCTAATGTCAGCATGACGTCATCTGACATTTGACATCTGACACGTGTCAGTCTGACATGTCAGGTCTAACAGGATGATGTCATCTGATGATGTCATCGATGATGTTATCTCGTCCCTCTCTTCTATCCGGGTTAACCCTGTTCTTTGTAATCGGGTTAACCCTGTCCATTCTTCCATTTTCTACCACCAAAATTGATCCCCTTTTTTTCATTTGCATCCTCTCAATCCTAGAAATTGATCCCCCAAATTGAAATCATTAAACACAAGCTAAAACTCACCTTTTGAACGATGAATAGTCCAGCCAGATTTCCAGCTCTCTGTTTGGGCTGCTCCGCTGTCCTCAGCCCTCGATTTCGATCCCCAGTGGCTCGTACGACCACCAAAAACACAACCCAATCAACAAAAAACGTCACATACTATCAAGACCTGTCCCAAATCCCCCAGGATTAACGTGGGACGCGCCTGCTCCCGTGTGACATGAAGTGTCAGACTAGGGATAATAACGACTCTAACCCTCGTCGGGGCATCCAGAGTACGCCAGGATCGTAGGAGGAGGAGTGTGATGTCTCGATCTCTGCTACAGCCCACATCCACGATCAACGTGAAGGGCATTCAAAACCAAGAAAACTGTGAGTGGACAAAATAAACATTTCATTAAAAACATTTTCACAAAATATAATTTATGCCCTTCACTGAAAAGTATGCATGCATTCAAAAACCATTTATCAAACCGTTCATAAAACCATTTGAAAACATTCTCAAAACCTTTCAAGGGTTCATGCCTGTTCCTTATAAACTGTGACGAACCATAAATCTATTTGCAACACCATTGTGCCTTGGCCCAAAACCGTAAAACAAACCATATGGGAACTCAGCCCAAATCAAACACAAGTGGGGCTCTGCCCAAAACCATATCATCAGTGAAATACCAAAACATAGAATACGGGGTCTCCGCCCCAAACCATTTCCAAAATATCAAATACGGGGTCTCCGCCCCCAAATCACTTTCTGTAAACCTCATACGTAGTCATACGTATAACCCATATGCGGCACTTTCGAGAAGATGCCAACTCGGGGCACACTAGGGAACACATCCCCGATATATGTCACGATTCATCATATCTAGACTAGTGTGCACACTACTCGGGGTCTCACTTAGAATCTTCCCCCAGGAATTCTCCATCTGGGAGGTTCTATCTCTGGATCTAGTCTGAGCTCTATCTACGGATCTAGTCTGAACATCTCTCCGGAATCTGGTCCGGGACCGTATCATAACTTCCACTCCTGGAACGGGATCTCTATGGGGATACCCATTCTGGTCTGTGGATCGTGACTCTCCAGGTCGACGTCTGGAGGAGACCATATAAATCATATGGAGGGTATAATTCATTTCAAATACTTTCTTTCTCAAAACATATTTCCAACTCGGTCTCATACCCGATTCATCTAAACAGGATTCCTCGAATCCGATTCAAATCAATTTCACAGGCCTCGGCCTAAATCCACAGTTCAATAGGGTCTCATGCCCGAATTCTCATTTTATAAATTGAACTGGGAATCAAGCCTGATTTCACAATCAACTGAGCCTCTACCCCAAAATCACGACTAACTGGGCCCTAAGCCCGAAATCATAACTCAACGGGGCCTCAAGCCCGATTTCACAACCAACGGGGCCTTAAGCCCGATACCACAGTCAAAGGGGCCTCCAGCCCAATGTTACAACCAAATTGGCCTCAAACCCGAATTCGTAAACCAACGGGGCCCTCGTCCTGATCATATAACTCAAATGGATTCTTGGTAAATCGAATGGGTCTCGTGCCCGATTTCATATTTCTAATTCCAAAACCAATTCATTAAACCCTCATTCAATACCTAGCACGTACAAGCATCGTATAAAACCAGAAATCTTGAAATACGTGCAAATACGTATGTCCTAGGCTACCACAAACAAATGCACTCATGGCATCAATAAACATTTTCTAAAACAATTATAAAACATTTATGCCTGTATCAGTTTAGAAAGAAGGGTCCACTCACACACCGTCTGAAACCGCACCTCGATACGCGCACCATAAGCCTCTTCCTGGCCAATCGTCGCCTCCGGGGTTCTCGAACCTGTCCAAATTAATTTAGAGGGTTACTGACTACTTAAATAAACCCTCACTAAAGCCCCATAATTTTCTGAGATTTTTAACTATTTTTAAACGCGAACTTAAATCTTCGAATGACCCGAACTATATCGAAACGATGTCCAATCGACTCGAAACCAGTCCCAAAATGTTCGTTACATCGAATAATCCTTTCCTAATCAACAGAAACCGGCCCTAACTTTCAAATCACAAAAATAAGAAAATGGGCATAACCGGGTAATCGACTTTCCTTTCCACCTTTGCCGTCCATGGCGGCCGCTGCCCGGCCAGCCACCACATTCGCTGGTCCTTACTTCATCCTCTTAGTCTCTCAGTCATGGTCATAGGGGTTAAGGGTTTTGGATTGGTTTGGAATGGTCGATCGGGTTGGATGAAGAAACAAAGAAGATGAACTGATATGCATGAACCAATTTGGATGGGCAAAGGATGGATGACAAGTGTCATTCATCCATTGGGCCTTCCCCAAAATATCTGGGCCTCACTTGCTAACAAATAACTTTCGTCTCGTAAAATGTGCAATAGTACTTTGGAACTTCCGTGAATCGTAACTTTTCCGTCGAATGCCCGAATTTGACATAACGTCTGTCTACGGATTCGTATCGTCCCGATCTACGTAACGGTCCTCGGCCCTCGGCCATCGGATCTCCCGATCAAAAGTCAACTATTTGCCCAATTCAACCAAATTACCAAAATGCTCCCGAACTTCCAAAAATCATAACTTCTTCCTCGAATGTCGGAATCGAGCGTGCCATCTATCTATGAACTTGTGACATCCCAAACTACGTCACAGTCATCGACCAAAGTCCATTTGATCACCGGAACGAAGAGTTAATGATTTGCCCATTCTAGGGGCAAAATCGTCATTTCGCCCTAAACGTCCATTAATCCTCGTCTTATCCCCAATTAGCGAGGCTAATCCATCATTAATTCTTAATTAATCCTGATAATTCGGGACGGGTCGTTACACATACACACTCGAATTTTGATTTCCAATTTTGAACTAAAATCTACCTTCGCGAGTTTCCAGCCACCGTCTAAGGTGGCCCTCGCTGTGGCCACCATCCTACTCGTCTCATTCTGCTCTCTCACCTCCCTGTTCATGCCAACAATAGAATATGAAGGTTTGTGAAGGTTGGGGTAGGTTATGGTGTTTCGATTTCCGGTGAGATGGAATGAAACAGAGAAGGTGGGTGGGTGCTTGTATGTGTAATTGTGTGGAATGGATAAGTGACATCCATTGGGCCTCTTCAAAATATATGGGCCCACACTCAAGACAAAATTCCACCTGTCTCGTAATTCGTGTAATAGTACCTCAAACCCTCCGTGACCCGTAACTTTCTTGTCGAATGTCTGATTTCGACATACCGCTTGTTTACGGACTCGTATCGACTCGATCTATTAACAATCCTCGATCCACGTGCATTGGACCTCCCAGGTCAAGAGTCAACTTTTTACCCTCGCCTAGGAGCAAAATCGTAATTTCACCTTGAACGTCCGACAATCCTCAACTAATCAGACACGCCCTACCCCTAATCCTCCGAGATTAAAAGATAAGCCATGCTTCTGTCTAACTTACGTGCGACATGGAGGTTAAACCGGCGTCCAACCTCCACGTAATACGTAAGGCGGACAAGGGATTCTCAAGCAAACCGTCCAAAAAATTTCGAACTTCCCAGAGCGCACAGAATCTACTGTGGATCGCGTGTGATGTCTCCGTCTCTCTAACAACAGCCCACACCGCATCAAACCTGGAGGGTGTCGAAAGTATAAAAGATTGTGAGTGGACAAAAATAAAGGATAAGTATAGAAAACAATTTATAAAAATACATTTATACCCTCCATTTAAAAACCAATGCATGCATATAAAACCCATTTCATAAAACCATTTCACATCCAAGTTAATATAAACATTTATGAAACCAAAAACCAGAAATCATTTCATTTTCTCAAATCTCGGGCCTCAGCCCAAACCAAAAAAATCCATATCATCCGGGGCATAGCCCAAAACATCGGAAAACCATTATTTGAAAAACATCAAGTTACCATCGAAATCCAAATCACATTTGAAAGCCATTTAAAATCCATTGCAATCAATCGAAACTGCTGGATCTATCTGAGTCCTTAAACTTAATCCAGGCCTCAATATAATTCGAGTCTTTAAACTCCCGAGTCTTTAAAATCCCGAGTCTTTAAACTCAATAGGCCTATGGGGGAAATAACAATATCCGAGTCTTTAAACTTCCGAGTCTTTAAACTCAATCCGGGTCTTTAAACCCAATCTGGGCCAGCCCCCGTCACATATCATATCCGAGTCTTTAAACCCAATAACCAGATCCAGCAAATCCAATCCAAAACAACTTTTAAAACCATTTCCAAATCCATGTCCAAATCCGAATTCGAAATCACCATTTCGAATCCCAAGCCGACTCCGAAATCATCAGTCCGAATCCAAATCCAAAATCTGGAAATCATATCCATAATCCATTTCAAATCCGAATCCGAAACCAACATTCCGTAAGCTGGCATCCGGAATCATCATTTTGAACCCAAATCTAGAAATCCACTTTCAAGCTCCAAAACCGAATCCGGAATCACATTTTTGAAATCCGATTCCAAAATCCGAAATCACATTTATCGAAATCACTTTTCTAAAATCCATTATAAATCTTTGAAATTAAATCTTATTTCAAATTTCCAAATCATAGTATCGAAACCATTAGCAAATCATCATATAAAACCATAAGTTCGTAAACCGTACAAAACGTAAATATATTGAAATACGTGCAAAATCGTAAATCATCAAGATCATATCACAAACATAGAAATCACAAGTAGAAAACATATAAAACATTTATGCATGCATCATAAGTCAAAAAGCAACGTCCACTCATAGACCGTTTACGCCGCTACCTCGATACGCGTGCACTTACGTCGTTTCGGGCTAATCCACTATCACCAATTTTCCCGAACCTATCCAAATACCATAATAAGGTCACTAACTACTTCAAAATGTTTATACTAAAACTCCGTAATTTTTTCGAATTTTTAACTATTTTTAAACGAGCCCTAAAACCTTCAGACATCCCGAAACATATCGAGACGATATCCGATCGACTCGAAAGAAGTCCAAAAATGTTCGTTACATCGAATACTTTAAAATTCGTGCTGATTATGCCTCGAAAGAGGGCCCACGTGCCCTCATGCACTGCCTAAATACCCTACGCGTGAAACCACGTTGGGTTACTGTTCACTGTCTTCTACCTCTAGCCGACCCTGTTCTGACCGGTTCGAACCGGCCCGGTCTGACCGGTTCAAACCGGCCCGGTCTGACCGAACCAGCGCTCCCGGTTCAATGTCCTATCTTGTCCAATTTTAGTCCGTTTTCATTCCTTCCACCTCCTACAGGTTCACCTAACTATTTCCTAATCAACTATGTTCTTAATTCAAAGAATGAAAGTCAAGATCATACCTCTTCTTTCCTTGTTCAAAACCACTTGTCTCTCCTCTATCTCTAGTCACCACGCGTCATCTGAGTCCTTAAAACCCAGATTAAGCAACTCACGGGACCTCCAGAATTATGTTCCACCCATTAGAATCAATCAAAACTAGCTAGAATCCAAGACACCATTTTTTAAATCAACGTTACCTTACACGGGTTTCATGGCCACTGCCCCTTTCAGGCCTTGAATTTGGTCCCAAATTATGTGTCTGAACCTCCAAAACAACATTCCTTAACTGAAATGATCTAAAACCCTTGGGAACAAAACTTGGCAATTCCAATGGAAAACCAAAACTTCACGGGTTACCTCAACCCGCCATCGTGGACCGCCGTACCACCACCATCCTTCTCGTCTCACCTTCCTCTAACATCCTTTCACTCATTCAATTCACAAGTAATATCCAATTATTAAGGTTTGAAGGAAATGTATGGGTTGGGTTCTGTCTGTTTTCTGTTTCCTCCCAATATCAGTTAAACCTTGAAATTGATTTTAAAACAAAAGAAGGCGGTTGCGCAAGGTTCTACAACCATCCAGAGAGGGACATGTGTCCAAAATCTGGTGGTCACAGCATCCCAAAACTGCCAAGTGTCCCAATTTCACTGGGCACAGATCCCTAAGCCATCAAATGACCAAAATTCCGTTGCCTTCACAAATTACCATTTTGCCCCTCATACTCCTAGAACTCTAACTCTATCGTCCGAACTCCAATTGACGCATGCCTCCTGTTGTTGTATTCAAGGGATCGAGACCTACCTAACGGTCCTTGAACTTCGTGAAAAAGCCATGTCGCATGAAAAGTCAACAAATTGCCTCTTTTTAACCAAATTACCAAAATACCCCCAATCTTTCAAACATAATAATTTATTCCTCGAATTTCGGAATCGAATGTGCCACCTAGCCCTATTAATCTGTTCAAAAAAACCGACCGAAAGACCGAAGCGAATTTTAACCGAACTGAAAAACATCAAACCGAGGAAAACCCGAAACCGTTTGGAGAAAACTGAACTGAACTGGTCTTAACCGGTTCAGTTTCGATTTTCTATATAATTATACTATACCGGACCGGACCGAACCAAACTAAAAAGTGGTGTAAACTGGCCCGAACCGGCCCGAACTGGACCGAATCTCATTAGTTACAAACGGCGTCGTTTTACTTCTGTTCTATGAAACCCTAGATCTAGAGACGACAAACAGACTGACTGAGATTCTCAATGCCTCACAATTTCACTTCGACAATTTTTCAGTCTTTCTCAATTCTCAATTTCTCAGTCTTTCTCAATTCTCCCTCTCCCTCAAAAATAAACGATGACCATCTCCACTCTCCTCCAGTCCCTAAACGACACCAGGCGACATCGCGATAGACTTCAAAGTTCTAAATTTGAACCGATGTCGTCGATTACAGCCGCTCGCGGCTCGCCCTCATGAGAGTCCAAGTCGATTTCGCTTGCCCCTCATTGGAAGTGTTCTTCCGTGTCCTGACTAATCTGGTATGTAACATCATAAAATAAGGCTTCTGAATTTTGAGTGTGCATTGACAATTTTTCTTCTGAATATTGATTTATTGCATAGAATAAGGCTTCTGGGTTCCATAGAGAAACATAATTTAGTTGCTTTTGAAATATATTTTGTTTGTTTGCATCAGAATGCATCTTTTTGCATTCAATTTTCCTGTCTTTGCTTCCACACTATGATAATCTCTGGCCTCTTGTTTGTGTAGATGGTTGAATTCAAATTCTTATAAAGGTACATTGTTATAGGAAATGGATTTCATTGATTTTTTGTGCTTGGATTCTGCTGAATTTCATTGGATGTCCCTTGGATTTGGATATCCAACTCAAATGTGATCCCAATTCAAAATGACTTTGCTCGTAGTCTGGATGTTGACAATTTTTTTTCCCCTTTATAGGTGGAGCTGTAAGCTGTGTTTCAATTCATCTTGGCAAAATTCGTCCTGGTGGTTTACGGGGAAATCACGGGCACCATTCATGTAATGAAACATTTGTCTTATGGGGAGCTGACACAAAGTTTAGGGTATGCTCTCAGTTTAATAGAAGAGTAGTTGCCTTATAATTTTGCTTTTGTTTCTAGTATACTAAAGTCTACATAATCTGATCTGGATGCATGAAACAACAAAAATTAAAACCTTTTAAGTCACTTGTGTTGTGTCGATTTAGGTGTTTTATTACTGTATAAATATATTAAATGTACGGTGATACCAGTGTGCATTGCTGAACTTTAATGTTTGAGTTTTAATTTGTAAAACTTCTCTAGTTTTTTATTTTTATTTTTTATTGGTTAGATGATTCTGTTTATAAGATACTCATATAGTTGTATGTGAACTCAAGGGTTGAAAAATGTAGATTCTTAACTTTAAAGTTCCTTGAGAAAAGAAAACTTTAAGGTCTAACTTTAAGGTCTAACTTTAAGGTCTATCTTTCATGCTAAAAAAATCATTTATATATTAATTTCGTTAAAAATGCAGATTCAGCAAAAGAGCCTTAGCATGAGCATTCTATTATACTAGTACACTAGTTTATCTTCTTACATAGTCTTAGTTTAAAATTACGTATATAGCCTTAAGATTCTACTATTAACTTATTTATAAGGATAGGCTTGCTTTCTGAGAACCGGTATTTCGTTCGCTAAACTAATATGAAATAAACTCCATCAAAAGGATTATATCTTTGAACGTAGGTAAGCAGGCTTTCCTCATTTCAAAGCATATCCCGCTCTCTTCTTTTTTGGTTCTTCTACCATTTTGAGTGTCCAAGTCGATTCCATAGAGAATCATAATTTAGTTGCTTCTTAAATATATTGAGTGTTTTTCATTCAGCCGATTTTGAGTGTCCAAGTCGATTCCGCTGGACCCTCATATATTTCAGCCGCTCGCCCCTCAGTCTTTTTGTAAGAATATTGTTTTATTGTGAATGAAAAATTGCAACATGAGGTCCAAAAGAGTTGATGGGAGGTAGGCTACTAAACATGTTAAATATATACTTCTATAGTGTTTTTTTTTTCAATGTGTAAAAAGGGGAGATTGTTGTGGCTTATCTTCTTTCAGCATTTATGTAATGTTTCTGTTGGTGCTTATTGCTACAGATCGAAACGAAACCCTAAGAAATAAGAATGGTGCTTACCTCCGGGAATGTTGTTGGTGCTTCGTTCGCTACCTCCTCAGAGTTTCTAGAAGTGGTATTTATTCTTGTAATATACTCTATCATTCACTTTAACATGGATCATCAACTTATTCATACTTGTTGTTTTCTGTTTTGTAGGTGGACAATGTTCATGGTTCACAATCACAAGTAGATGAATTCGATGAAGAGGTGAATAGGGATGGTAAACCACTAACCAGCGCTGAAAGTAATGCAGAATGTTTGGCGCATGCGAAGAAAAGGCAGCGTGCAAGCATATGGGATCATTTTGAAAGGTACAAAGCTGATAATGGTTTCACTAGGGCTAGATGTAATTATTACCCTAATACGTATGCTGCTGATTCTATTAGAAATTGAACTACGGCCTTGATTAGTCACCTTCAGAAATGTCCTAAATATCCCCCTAATACGATTGCCAAAAGAAATTAGAAAGTTCTATCCGTAGAAAAGCCCACAGAAGTTGCGGTTGGGTTTAGTCAGAAGGAGCTTGTTAGGAAATTTGTTCAGATGGTCATAGTTGATGAGTAGCCTTTTTCTTTTGGTGAGGGTGACCGGTTTCGTCATTTCTATTCCCTAGCTTGCCCTAGGTTTAAAATTCCATGTCGTCAGACAGTTGCTAAGGATGTGCTTAATATGTATTATTCTGAGAAGGAGTCCCTTAAAGAATTGATCAAGTCTTATAGGGTTTGTGTAACTACTGATACATGGACATTCCTTCAAAACATCAATTATATGGTTATCACCGTTCATTTTATTGACAGTGATTGGGTATTGCATAAAAAGATTATCAACTTTTGTGTGATTCCAAACCATAAAGGAGAATCAATTGGGAGGCTTTTGGAGGATTGTTTAGTTGGATGTGGTATTGAGAAGCTTTTGACTGTTACAGTAGATAATGCTTCTTCGAATGATGCTGGGTTGTCTTTTTTGATGAAGAGAATGCCTAAATGGAAATGTCCGGTGGCGCTTTTGAATAATGGGGAAAATTTTCATGTTAGATGTATTTCTCATTTCTTGAACTTGATTGTCAATGATGGTTTGAATGTGTTGAATGAATCTATTCAAAGTATTAAACTTGATAGATATCTATTATATTCTATCGAAACTATTGAGGATTCAACGTTTGATATTTTGGGTTGGTGGAAAAAGATCGGGGTATCCAAATATCCAATCTTGTCGCGAGATGCACGGGATGTTCTAGCTATACCCACTTCAACAATAGCTTCGGAGTCATGCTTTAGCACAAGTGGAAGGGTAATTAATTCGTATAGGAGTTCGTTGAGCCCTGAAGTTATGGAGGCATTGATTTGTACTCAAAATTGGCTTATGAGTATTAATGTTGCATTACATTGGAGCCGAGTGTTGATGAAGTGGAGTGTTATCATGCCCTTGCACAAGGTAATTGTTGTATTATTTTATTATTTCTAATACATTTGTTTTTTATTAATTGTGAATTTATGTTCATAATTAACTTTGCTTGTGTCTTATATGTACAAATGACAAATGGTCGTGCTAAGGTACCTCAACCGTCCAATATTGAGACTTCTTGCCTTGCTGGTTTTCTCATGCTATTTTTTACCGTTTTAATAATTTTGGATGGTTTGCTTTTGCAATCTTGCTATTTTTATTGCTTGTAATGGACGTTTTTTTAATTTTAATGTTTTGATAATTTTATTGTTTGTAATAGACATTATATGTTGGATTTTGATGGTTTGATGATTTTGTTGTTTATAATGGACATTTTAGGTGGATTTTGATTAGTTGTAACATATATTGATTAGTTGTAATGGATATTAATTAGGTAATAAATATTGATTATTGTATAAAAGAATCAAAAAATAGGTTTTTGAAGAAAACCGAACCAGTTCAACCGAATTGGTTTGAATCGAATTGAATCGGAAAAAACTGATTTTTAACCGAAACCAAACCGAACCGAACCGAATATTTGGTTTCGGTTTTATTCGGTCATTGGAGGGACTACCAGACTGAACCAAGTCGATTCCCCTATCCAGTTTCAGTTTAGGTTTCGATAAAAAGATCGAACCGAAAAACCGATTAACAGGGCTAGTGCCACCTGTCTATGAACTCATGACGTCCCGAACTACGTCACAGTCATCGGTCAAAGTCCGTTTGACCGCCCGAACGAAAAGTCAACGTTTCGCCCATTCCAAGGGCAAAACCTTCATTTCGTACCGTCCGTCAAAAAATATCCAACTAATCACCGATTAATCACATTAATCTATCATTAATCACTAATCTAATCTCAGTTTCCGGGACGGGTCGTCACATAATCCCCAATTAACCTCGCTAATCCTCAATTAATCCCAAAAATTTGGGACGGGACGTTTCAGCTCATTGGTTGCCTTTGAACCCAATGATCTGGGCCTCCCCAATTAGAACCAACATGTCCACTAATGACCTTGCTAGTCCCACACCGAACAGCCCAGTCAACTCCGAACACTATGAATACTGAGTCACCTAGGTCTACGAATGCACTGAGACCTCTGCACACATGGGTGACCGAGACGTTTCCACCTAGTTGCTTCGTTGGTGCACCGACCACATGTCACATCTAATACACGCACAAGAATAGATCGGCGACCACACTCGACCGCGGGACTTGGGTGACTACATGTATACTTCCCACCGAGCCAAGAAGAATGAAACAAGTTCCCGACTGAGAAATTCCACCTCAGTTAAGAACATGGGGCACTTCTGTTGATACCATATTTGATCAGACTCATCGGACAGTATACCTAAAGCCCAAACACCGAACATGGGCTTAGGCCCAAGTCACTTACATAGCCCTGACAATGGGCCCAAGACGGGATGTCACGTGGAAGCTTCTCCACCCTCAATCTGCATAGCACTACATGAAAATCGAGGAGCATTTGCCCCACAGCGAAACTATGAGAATTAAACATCCCACTCATCCATATATAAGGGGTACATATTTCCCAAAAAATGTAACAAATACTTACTATTCATTATTACTCTACCAAACTTACCATTTACTGTTTCCTCATATGAAAAAGTTACCGACTTGACCGTCAAAGAACCATAGGTCAACACCACACTGGTGTCCGTACTAACAGAAGACCCACAAATCTCCTAGTTGGCAGGTTACGAGGAAGGATACGCGTCACTTGGTGATTGGACAACGAGTAATCGACCGTTGAAACATTTCTTGCTCCAACAAATATAAAAGAATAAATGAGCAGATTCCAAAATTCTACTATAACATACTGTTACGGTTGCATTTGGATAAGGGAAAAAATAATGAGATTTTTTTAAGAGAAGGTTAAGGTTCCTATACACAAATTCCCAATTTAAATTGCATATAAAATAGTTACATTTTTTAAATCTCATCTTCATAACTACTATTTAAATATGAATATTAAATTATATGTTTAAATTCCATTTTAACATATATTATCCAATCAACAATTTTTTTACAAATGCTTGATAATTTTATATTTCTTTGTATGATTTTACCAAGGATGAATCAATGACACCACAATTTTGACATAAAATTTGATCCATTAAATTAAAAACATTTTGAGCGATTCAAATTAATTTTTTAATATCCAATTTATTTAAATTTTGAAAACAATAATATAAAAAAAGCAATAAATTCTTTTTTTTTCTCGTCACTATGACAAAAATCATCCTTTTTTCTTTCATTTAAAACAAAAAATCATCATATTCTTTCACAATCAATCTCAATTTCTCGCTCTTGCTAGAACAATAAAAGTAAAAGAAATTTCATCTTTCAATGCCCAAGTTCAGTAGTCCCATATTTATAAGTGCTGATCCTCCAATGGCATCTAAAATTCATAAATTTCATGATAAAAACAGTTCTTTTGTAATATAGAAAGCACTCATGATCTTTTGGCTGAGATCTATCACCTCCATTGTCTTAAGCCAAGTTCGAAGCTTACAACCGACTTGCAACCTCGTCCCCAGGACTGTTCCAGCATCCAATCTTTCTCTTTTTCGTTCTGGTCACTCGTAGAACCTCAGAGAACACGACCATGGCATTAGCTCTAAGTTATAAACGTCCAAAACAAAATCACCATTTTCAAGATCACGAGTTTACCTGTTTTTTGGGTTTTCCAGCCAGCCTTCATGGTTCTTCTTCCTTCCATCTTCTTCCTCTCACTCTTAAGTCACTCTCTTACTCTCGGTTTCCATCAAATAATAACCAGAGGCTGATGACAATGAGGAATGGTGGGGTGGGGTTTTCGGGTGCATTGAACAAGGAAGAAGGATAAGTGTTTGATGTATTAGATATGTACCAAAGGGTGGGTGACACTTGTCACTCATCCTATGGTCCCCTACTAGATATTTTGGCCCCACAATATAACAAACAAAACTCAATGCTTACAAAAAAATGTGCACCATAAAATCTCATTAAAATCATTCAAGATCCGTAGCTTCACCGTACAACATCTAAATTCATCGTACTGCTTGTCTACGTAATCACAATCTTGCGATCTACGCAATAAACCTCGTTAAACGTGCAAACATCCTCCCACATCAAAAGTCAACATTTTTCACGCATATGGGCAAAATCGTCATTTCTCCTCAACTAATCAAAAAACTCCTTAGTTAATTCTCGATAAGCACATAATTAAGGGTCAGGTCGTTACAATTAACCCCTTTATAAAAATCTCATCTCGAAATTCACACCGACCTCATTCCAAGATTGTGAAAATCTAATCTTGCCTCCAAACTGAGGCTCCTACGTGCATGTCCACGTCTACAATCCTACCAAAATACACTCAAGGAACAAACTTCACCGGACGTCAACTACAATCCAACGACCAATAGTTAATTCCAAACCATCTTCAACGATAGTACGTAACATATGGGTGATCGACCACCACTGGAACTCCAAAACTCAATTCTTAAGCCTCGCTCGAGGCATCGATACGCATTGATCTCACCTGCCACCCACGCAGGCGCACTCAGAACCAAGTTTGACATCTCTGCTCCTACTAAATAATCAAAAGTCCCCTTCCACTAGGAAGTCCCAACCATCGACAACACCTACGACGAACTATCATGACCAGCCCGTAACCCAATCTGCTCCACTATCTAAGTCCAAGTTTCCTACCGAAACCTGACTCCCACCAGAGTCCTTTTATGGTCCCTCGACGCCCCCGTAGACCCAACTCCATCATCCTGACTCCTCTTGAGTCCCAATCTAACATCCCACTCATCCAGAGTTTGTCATGCCTACATCGAATACTTTCTCTAGCGAGAAAATAATGAATCAGTGTATCCACGATTCCTCTTGCCAACAACTACGACCCCAAGCTCCAAGCTAGCAGAATATGAACCCTCCAAGGTCCCTCTCCTCCAGAGCACATTATTCGATACCCGGTGCAAACGTCTTAATGAAACTGCACCTTGGATCTAATCCGACTATCATATGGCTACCATGCCACTATGGCCCAACACAGGACCCTGTCTGTCTAATCCTAGATTTGTACAGATCATATATCAAACTCAAAATCCTCTTTGAGTTCTCCTGGTCACTCGACCAATACTAAAGACAGGTGTAACACATACACACAGAGAACTTCGTAGAGTAACCGACCAATTCACTAGCCAGCCCAAGGTCTCAATTAACCTCCAAGGCACCCCGTCCTACATCTACCAAGATGTACCATATTTGAATGTAAAATTTTGTCAGTTACCTGATTCGACCTTTATCTGATGATGTAAAGAGTCAGAGTAGACATATACATAAGGCTCTGGTGATCTGTGAAGATGCTGCATGTCTCCCCAAGGGATAGTGAGTCCAACTCTTCGGTTTATACGCCAACACAAAAAACTCTCAACTGCCTAGATGCATATGCAATAGCTTTTTTGTGCATCATAACTAAGTATCTCAAACCCTAGTAGAGATGCGTCATTGTATATCTTAATAAACCCATTGTCGTCTGGATGGGTCAAAATCGGAACAGTAGTCAATAATATTTCCAATTCCCGGATGCTCTGTCCACAAAAATCATCCCAAACAACTTTAACTCCATTTCGAGTCAACTACGCCAATGAGCTGCAATCTTGAAAAATCCCTCCACCAAACGCCTATAATACCCAATCAATCTGAGAATTTACAAATCTTGGTTATCATGGTTGGTTGACGCCAACCCAAATCTGCCTCGGTCTTCCAAGGTCCACACTAATAGTCTAAGCAGAACTAACATGACTTGGAAACTAACACCTCGTCCATCAAAATGATACCCACTCTACTCGGCATATTGCTGCTTTTCCGAATGAGCTGAGGGTTTCTTTCACTCAGCCCATGATATAGTACAACTTGAGGAGGGTTGAAGTTGATGACATCAAACTTCATCCGACATAGGTGTGAATACAAAACCCAGCTACACTCATCAACGTAATGTAACACCAAGTACCCTATGCTCCTTAACTCATTCAAATTGGGGTCCACAGTTTGTATTTTTTTTTTCTCCGAACTAACCTTCGGAATTGAGAGAAGATGCAACCATATTGAAAGTACACCCAATAGTTCTGGCCAAAGAAGCAGAAAATGAGAAGTCTCTTTCACAAATAGTGACCCATTCTATTTTTCACGATTAGAGTTCTCCTCAAACAACTTCAACTTTTTCAAGCTCAAACATCAATGAAATCCAAAAGTGACGAGCAAATGAAGAAAGTTTCCTAAGTGCTTTGTGGTAAGGAGAATTCGTTCTGCACGATCATTGTTCAATTTCCAATAGTCAATCCAAAATCTTGGGGTTCTGTCGATCCTTCATGCAAATAGCATTGGGGCTCCCAAGATGACATATAAGTCGAATGTACCCCAAATGCACTAAATCCTGCAACTGAATCCTCAATTCTCTCAACTCAGTTGGTACCATCCGATACGGTGATTGCAGAATAGGTTGAGTACCTGGAAGAAGTTCAATCGTAACTCAACCTCCCTCTGAGATGGCAACCCCGTAAATCCTTTGGAACACGTCCAAAAATTCCCGTACAACTGATATCTTCCACAGACTAATGGGGACATCCAGGGACATCATATCATGTGTCCCCACAAAGGTAAACTGTGGCAAGTCAGGACTACCGAAGACGATGGTTCCTCAAACACCACATAGGCATGATGGTAGTCCACCAATTCAAGGTGATCGAATCTTCCTTACGGTTAAAACCTTATATTTTGAATCGAACATTCATGGAATACTGAATTAACAACTAGCATCACACTAGTCAGAGTACTGACATCCATGTCCCAACCTAGTGGGGTCACCTCTCGGTTAACAAGAGTGTAAATATTCTGGATATAAAAATGTGTGGGTCTGTAATTCATCAACACTCGTGCATCCAGACCAAAGATAAATAGAGTACTTTTCACCACTCCAGATATAATACGTGCCTTCAGAAGTCCCACCGGACTGAGAAGATGACTAGAATCTAAACCAATTCCCTTGGGACCCTTTTTGTCCCGCTGGTCGACTACTATGACCGCACGACAGCCATTCGTAGGATCGGAGCTAGAAGCGTCCGTATTCAAAGCTCCATGGGTAAAACCATCTTCTTGATGCCTTCGGCGTCACCTAGAACCATCCAGACGCTGCTGGGTTTCCGACAAACTCATCTTCGCCTGAGATGACACATACGACAGAGTTTGGAATGTGGTGAATCCTCCAGCTAGCACACATCGCACAAACCTCAATCTGAAGACCCAACATAAACTGATGATCTGCACGGTCTCGGTCGCCATCGCACCCTATGCGAATCGACTGAGTCCAGAAATATCTGCTCATACTGAGCCATAGTTATATACCCTTGTTACTAACGCAGGAACTCTACCTCCCCAGCACTCACGATAAGACTAGGGGCAAAATTAATGTAAGAAACGTTCCTTAAACATCGCCCAAGCCTCGATAGTTTCACTTAATCCGTAGATAGCAATGTCGGCCACCAACCCTGTGCAGACCAATCCTAGAATAACAACACTATCGGAACCATATGCTCCAGAGGGCAACCCATCGCCCGTACAATCCGTTCAAAGTGTGAGATCCAGTGATCAGTCACCTCGGGATCTGATCCATTAATAAACGTTCCTGAAGAAGGGTTGCCAACAATCCCTGCTACTCCCACCAACATAACCACCCCTAATCGACCATCAGTCACCAAACATCGAATAGTCACCATCCTAGGATCCAATCAACCAGTAACTCCATGTCTCCAAGCCACAGGACCAACACAATAACCGGCCTTTTCGGGGGTCCAACCCCACTAAAACATGGCATTCAATGCCTAATAGAACCAATCCAAGGTCCTTCCCAATTAACAATCCTATCCTTACTCTCGCTCTAAGGAAGATGATGGGGTTTTCGTCGTGGAGTCATCGCGTCCTAAAAGAAACTATCATGCTCACCCAGTATACGATCCCACAAAGAGCAACTCAGTGCTCTAATACCAAATTGACAATACCCTCCTGATAAGCCCATATTTCATCATCTTTTTATCTCAATTCCTTTTTCATTTTACTTTGTTATATCCCTAATTTTATAATTTCTAACTTGTTTTAATGTTATTAGGTACCAACACAAGAATATGGAGTAAAGAGATTAAATTGGAGAAAATCCGCATAAGCTACAAAGAATGGGCCAAGATTTATAATGATTGGATCAAGATTAATCAAGATAGGTCAACAATATTTCCATATGAGTAAGAAGATTCAAGATTATGCCAAGATTCGTTCTTAGAAAAGCTCAAAAGAAGAGTGGATTAAAAGTTACAAAGTAGAAATCTTCTTGTACAAATCAGCCCACTTCCACAGACCATTGTGCACGGCTCAAATAGAATGCGAATATGATAAGGTATGGTTGGAAAGCTCTAGAAGCCTAGTTTCCAATGGTTCAAGAATTACTAAAATTAGAGTCCTACAGCCATGTGAATTCCTGTTTTGGTGAGGCATAGTCAGGCTGCCCAGGTAGGATTACTTGTACTACAAGGAATTGAAGCCTTGCGCATTTTCCAACTGTTCAAGATCAAATTCTCATGCTTCTAGGAGATGTTTACTGTAATAATTAAAGGGAAGTTACATGGAAATATCAAGGGTCTTGTGTGTTACTCCCAAAGACAATTCCTTGCGGCTAATAAGGATTCCTTCTATTTTACGATTTATATTTCTCTTTTAATTAGGAATTGAGCTAGGCATTTGTTTTATGCCTTTAAATAGTTAGCTTTGATTATTTTTTAAAAGTTCGCCCATTTTGTACCGAAGCTCTGCTTAACCAAATTTCCCTCTTCAACAATTCGAGAATTCCTTAGGAATAGCCAATTACATCATACTCCACCCCAAACACCTTCATCCGCGACAATCTAGGGAAATTCTTGGTTGTCTCACCAAGGAGTGTCGAGCCACTTTGCATACCTAAGGCAATTCCCGAGATAAAAAGTGTAACACGATCTCTTTACCCTGTACTTGTCTTTTTCTATTGAATATCGTTTCGTTGGATCGATCTTTAATATAATTATGGTTTTATATCTTTATATGAATTTCAATAATCATCCATGTGTTTCAATATCTTTGTTTTTTTTTTGTACTTGTATGTTGTGCTTAATGCTTGATTAGATATAGGGATGTTTCCCGAGTCTAGATCATTGGAAGTGTATAGGGCAATTTCCGAGCACGTACGAGATAATATGCTTGTATTTCGTACAACTAAGGTAATGGAATTTCGTTGATTTTGTAATTGGCATAATTTATGAATGGCTTAGGTTAAAGATGAGTTGACCATGTAAATAATAAATTAGTTTAATTTAGATTACTTAATCATGTAGGCTAATAGAAACAATCAACTACCCTTCTTATTAATTAATCAAACGATAATCATGCTTAGGTACCCTCAATCCCCAGTTAAGAATGATCCCTACTTATCAATGCTACAATCTACAAAAAAGGGCTTTAGTTTTCATATGTTTTTATTAAGTTTTGAGTGTGACTTTGTGTTTACTTTAATGCTTAGTTTTAGCGTATCAATTTTTGGCGCCGTTGCCGGGGATTGAAAAATCTCTTGTGTGATTTCGTTTGTGTAAATATGTTTATAATGTAAATATCTTACTTGTACATAAATACCATACTTACTTATAAATATTCTCAATTTGTTATGTATATTCTTTTCTCTATCTCGTCTTCTTTTCATGCACATATTCTCACCTAACTCTCTTGAAAGAACACTCTATATGCAATTCACTTAATCTAAGGCCCATGAAATAGACTTGGGGACGCCCTTGTCAAGGAGACTATGCATGAATTTGACCCTCAGATTCAAGATGGATTGATGCCTTAATTAGAGGCAATTGGTGAGCACGTTGTGGAGTTTGAAAGAGTGCATAGGACTCGCATAGAATTACTTGATTGAAGCACTTCGTCTAGGCTAAAGACGTTAAATTCAAGCGCTTGTTGGGAGGCAATCCAATAGAGGAGTCGACAACAGATTTTCATCCTCTTCCCTTATCTTTTAATTTCATTTGCTTTTATTTTCTTAGTTATTTTCGTAAAACTCTATCTCATACTTGATTATATGCCTTTACTTTCATATATTGAGGATAATGTAGGATTTAAGTGTGGGGGATGGGTTTTCAATTTGTGGTTTAAAAAAAATTGCCTTAAAAAAATATTTGTTTTCAAAAATTGTTTTTTTTTTATCTTTTAAAAAAAAAATTGAGTTGTCACGTTTTTTTTTTTCAAATTGTTTTCCAAAAAGAAAATTTACATTTTTTTAATTACTTGGAAAAATACAGATAAAAAATATAAAAAGAAATTTGTGTGTTTTAAGTTTTTGTTTCTAAGAGTCTTAGGATGCCCTTAACCGATCAATGATAATAATAAAAAAAAGGATAAAACATCTCTAAAAGATGATCACTACAACTTGAATTTATCTGTTAATGCTTTATGATTAAGTGTTTATGACTTGTAGTAGATGATGCATGTTAAACTGATACAGAACGAGCATGTTAAGATTTGTATGAATCATATGAACCTCATGTGAGCTTTAAAGCCTTACATACTTCTTTGTTGAGTGATTCATAGGAGTTCATTTTTTTAATTGATATACATATGCCTTGTAACTGCTTGCCATAGATTTTAATGAACTCTAGAGTACGAGAATTTATTCTTTGAGATTTTCAAAGCTTTTAAGTCAATAAACTCTCAGATCTTGAACATGATTAAGGCATTAGGGTTACCACCACAAATCCAAATATCCATGTCCCTAATTATTTGCAAAAGTTGTGAGCTCCCTTAGTTTAACCCCCTTTTAAGCCTACATTAAGCCTTTATTTTATTATCCTCAAAACATCTATTCATGTGAGCCTAGTATAGACATCATTTACCCTTATTCCAAAGACTTGGTTGATGACTTCAAGATGACGTGAAAAATAAGATTTGATGTTTGAGGACTTGTATGTGCGTATAGAGACGGGCTTGCTCCAACTACGTTGTAATAAATAGAATTACCATTGAAAAAGAAATGAGAGAGAAAAAATGTGATTAAAAAAAGAAAAGGAAAGAAAAAAAAGAAATATAGAAGCAAACAATGTTTTGAATCTCTCAAAAGGTAAAGTTTTGAGTTTGAGTTAAGTCCCCTATACTTGTGAATTCGGAAACATTGAAGATTTCGCCCTTTGCCTTATTTGCAATGCTCAAGGACGTGTAAAGTATTTGATAGGGACTAGCAAAGTCTAACTGTAGGGGTATTAGAAGCACTTATGCCTATGTGATGGAGCCTTTGGATGAGTCATGGAACTAATTTGAACATCACTTATCCTAAATATTTCTTGCCTCTACACCTAACCCCTTTACAACCTTCAATAAAGACCTTATGATCCTTGAGATGAGTAAACTTTGATTAGTTGAGTCAATCATTTGGGTAAGTTTATGGTTTTGGTTCATCTGTGCAAATATGTTACCTTCTTATGGTTTATGTTTGAAATTTTTATGAAGTATTCACTTTCTATTATGTGAGCTTCTTTCTCACATACCTTGAGTGCAAACACAAACCTTATGCACATTGAGTGAAATTATGAATGCATATCCATGCGAGTTGATTCATACTTGTCTTATTCATGTTGAGATATATTTCACCAAGTTTACTCATTGTCTTACTTGTCAAGGCATTTTGTTATGATGTATTAACTTTTGAATTCCATATACTATATAGCTGTTTAGTGTAAATCTTTGATGCCATACTTATGGTATGAGGGAATTTGATAAGCACATATTTCATCACTTTTTTATCTTAATTTCCTTTTCATTTTACTTTGTTATATCCCTAATCTTACAATTTCTAACTTGTTTTATTATTTTTAGATACCAACCCAAGAATGTGGAGTAAAAAGGTTAAATTAGAGAAAAACCGCATAAGCTATAATGAATGGGCCAAGATTTATAAAGATTGGATCAAGATTCATCAAGATGGGTCAACACCAAGGATAAAAATATTGATATCGACGGATATATCACTAGTCAAATTTACGGATATCTCATCCCAAATATCGATATCGTTTACGGTCAACAAAAATAACGGAAATTTGGTCTAAAAGTTGGAAATTTGGAATGAAACTTTGGGAAAAACTTAAGTAGCCAATGATGGTTATATAGGCCTAATAAAAACTATAAAATGACTTTCATATAATAAATATATGATGAATAATATGATACAATAGAGTTCTGCCGACGACTAATAATATAAATTTGTAAACATAAACATAAACTGAAGTGAATTACTATAATTGAATGTTAATATAATTAAAAACATAACAATAAACATAAAAAAATTTCAATGGAAGAAAAATTATAAAATGAGTAAATATATTTAAAATTGGAAAAAAAGGATGAAAAATAGAGTCAATCTTTATTTGATATATTTAAAATTGGAAAAAGGGACAAACAAAGTTGAAAATTTGGAAAAAAACAAAAACAAAAAAAAAAACTCAGCAGATGTGCCTGAGATTGAACCCAGGACCTCAGGTTTTGAGCCAAAACCTGAACCAACTCGACTGGCCCAGCCTAATTGAAAATATAAGCACCGTATAATATATAAAGTATACAAACTAACACTCTTAACAATCATCTTCTTCCTCCTGCGGATCTGCGATTCGGGTTTTTCGACTTGACGACATAACCCGATTGGAAATCGATGGTCTTACGTCTGATTTTCATGAAATTTGGGATGATTTTACGTCAAATTTTGATGAAATGTGACCCTATCTTAATCATTTTTATCAAATAATGAGATCTATGTGCTTAAAATAAGACAAAATGTCGAAATTTCGCTCAATTTCTTCCCCCCCCCCCCCAACCCTCTTACTTGCCGCCGGCCAAATTTACCGATATATTGGTGATAGTGTCAATATTTTCATCACTGGTCAACACTATATCCATATATGTAAGAAGCTTCAAGATTAGGCCAAGGTTCGTTCTTAGAGGAGTTCAAAAGAAGAAGTGGATTAAAAGTTACAAAGCAAAAATCTGCATGTTCAAATCAGCCCACTTCCACGGACCATTGTGAACAACTTAGATAGAATCAGAATGTGATAAGGTATGGTTGGAAAGCTCTAAATGTCTAGTTTCCAATGGTTTAATAATTACTAAAATCGGAGTCCTACAACCACGAGAGTTTCCTGTTTTGGTGAGTCATAGTCAGGCTGCCCGGGTAGGATTACTTGTTCTACTAGGAATTGAAGCCTTGCACGTTTTCCAGCTGTTCAAGATCAAATTCTCATGCTTCTAGGAGTCGTTTACTGTATTAAAGGAAGTTAAATGGAAATAGCAAGGGTTTTGTGTGTAATTCTCAAAGACAATTCCTTTCCTTTTCGTTTAGGATTTATATTTCTCTTTTTATTAGGAATTGAGCTAGAGATTTGTCCTATGCCTATAAATAGTTAGCTTTGATTATTTTTCAAAGGGTCGCCCATTTTTCTACCAAAACTATGCTTTACCAAATTTCCCACTTTAATAATTCGAGATTTCTTTAGCAATACCCAATTACACCATACTCCACCACAAACACCTTCATCCGCGACAATCTAGGGCAATTCCCGGTTGTCTCACCAAGGAGTGTCGAGCCACTTTGCATCCATAGGGAAATTTCCGAGATTAAAAGTGTAACATGATCCCTTTACCCTGTAATTGTCTTTTTCTATTGAATATCGTTTTGTTGGATTGATTTTTAATATATTATGGTTTTATATATTATATGAATTTCAATAATCGTCCATGTGTTTCAATATCTTGGTTTTTGTTACACATTTATGTTGTGCTTAATGCTTGATTAGGGTAGCATGTGCTTAATGTCCGAGTCTAGATCATTGAAAGTGTATAGGGTAGCTCCCGAGCACGTACTTGAGATAATATGCTTGTATTTCGTACAACTAAGGTTATGGAATTTTGTAGATTTTGGAATTTTCATAATTTATGAATGAGTTACGTTAAAGTTGAGTTGACCATGTAAATAATAGATTAAATTAATTTAGATTAGCTAATCATGTAGGATAATAAAAACAATCAACTACCCCCCTTATTAATTAATCAAACGATAATCATGCTTAGGTACCCTCAATCCCCAGTTAAAAATGATCTGTACTGATCAATGCTACAATCTACAAAAAAGGGTTTTAATTTGCATATGTTTTTATTAAGTATTGAGTGTGGCTTTGCGTTTACTTTAATGCTTAATTTTAGCGTATCACCTCCAGTAATGCCTCTCGATTAGCGTGGGAGGACTTCCTCCCATCTGACACGTCATTGTGAAATTACTAAAGTACCCTTGAAATTGGAAATAAGCATTCTCACCACATGTTAGACAACAAATACTACAATACCTCACTTGGGATATCCAGAGTGCACAAATCCACGTGATGGCTCAAGCTTCCTACAACCCACGTCCGCGATCTCCCTTTAGGGTACCAAAACCAATAAAAAGTGTGATTGGACAAATATAAAGTATTGGAAAACCAACTTCCGTAAACATCCTTTCAACCCTCCGATTTAGAAAACATGCCTGCATAGTCCAAAAAACCATTACTATTAATAAAACAGCAAGTTATATATAAAGAAAGTGTCCAATCCAAAATCACACAAATATAAAAAGGCACCCTGGCCCATAATTCACTAAAATCTCCGGCTCCTAACTGGCTTGAACACCTTTGCATATATCACAAATCATAAAGGTCAAACCTGATCTCGCTAGTCTAACCAGCCATAAGCCAAACCATGTCGTGCTGGTCCAACCAATCAACTAGTCCAACTAGAACCCCATCTGTACTACCGGTAGTCATCTATGGATCTATGGAGTCCAACTCCGTCGGCACGTGTCGAGCCCAGCTCTAACCACGTCCGAGTTCGTGTCTGGGTATCCTCGGAGTCCAACTCCGGGATGACGATCCAATCGCCTAAGGTTGACCAATCCATAACATATAGTATAAATGAATCAAAATACAATTTGAACCTGGCACCAGCCCAAAACTCGATTTTCCAAAAGCCATCATAAATCAATTTCCAGAATATTATCCATAAATATAATTCAAATCCAAGCATTTAGTCAATAATCATAACCATGCCAGACTGTAGTATAAAACCAGTAAAACATATAATTATGCATGCATGAAGGTTATGACCGAAACTGCCCACTCACAATACAACCGATCGCTCCAAAACCTAAGTCGTAAGCCAATTCGAAGCCTCTGGGACATCCAAGCCTGTCAAACTCACACCAGGGGATCACTATTAATCCATAAGAGTTCATATAAGGAACCCCTAAAAACCCCAAAACTGAAAACATGTCCCGAACTTGCTTCCCGAAGAGAAAACCCTCCAAAACACCAACCAAATGATCTCTGATCGACCTGAAACCACCACCCACTATGTCATTTTTAGCCATAGATGACACTAATTAGATGACGGTTTAAACTAAAACAACCATCTTTTAAATTAAAACTGTCATCTATGATCATGTAAACATTCTAAAAGATGACAATTTTGGTTAAAATTGTCAACTATGCTCATGTATAAATATTAGTTACCTTCTTTTTTCAGATGTGCTATGCAACTATTTGAAAGAAGAATGGAAATACTTGCATCAAGAAGTTACCTATTCAGATCCTCCTATTTCAGACAATATATGGAATCAGCTTCCCCAAAAAATTGAAAAGAGAAAACTTTCGGTATATTTATCGTCAAATCCTCTACAGTTTGATGTTAGGATGCAATTAATTGCGATATTTTGAGTAATGATATCAGATGAGATATAATTATCACAATTGCAAGGAAATATACCTAATTCATAACTGCGTGTGTCAATCCTCAAAATATTTTGTTTTACTTGTGCATTCAATAATAAGTTTGCACCAGAAGCTTTTTAGTCTTTCAACCAACTGAAGCTGTGAAATTTGGATGAACCATATTTACATGGTTTTCTGGTCTATATTTGCAGTCACAAGTATACTTTTTGAGAACGTTGAAATTGTGCAAGAACACAATCTCTTGGACATTATACTTAGCTTCTGATTCTTTTTGGCTGGTAAATAAAAGGGATGGCTGCTAACTATCAGATAGTACATCTATCTCAAAATGTGGGGCCTATTGGGATTAGTGCGTAGCTTTATGTTGACAAGGTTGATTTTAAGCTTACCTCTTATTGTAGTTCCCACCAGGTGCCCCAACAACAAAACGATTATGATTGTGGACTCTTTGTACTTCTATTCATGGAGCGCTTCATTGAAGAGGCCCCTTCAAGGATGAAAAAGAAAGATTTATCAAGGGTAAAGTGTTTTTCACTTCTTAGACAAGTTCTTCCATATGTACGGTTTTCTTATGAGATATTTCCTTAATAAATTATTTTGAATACTCAATTTGGAAAGTAGTGTTTCAAACCTGAGGAGGCTTCGAGTTTGAGAATAAAAATCTGGAAGTTACTCGTGCAAAAATTTCAAGATGCACATAAGGCTAAATGCTCTATAGAAGAAGCGTCTCCGTCTATTGGTGCTTTGCAGAATCAATTGAAACAAGGCGTTATTTTTGCCTTTTTGTTTTGGTTATATCTTAAGAGGCATGCACGGCTACATAGTTAATTCTTGTACTTTTGGTTCACAATGTACGGCTATGTTTTTGGTTTTTAGTTGATTTAATATAAGAATGACAGTTTGATGGATTTGGTATTATTAATTGAAAAAATTTATGTGAACCAGCGATAGGTGCCTGAGGAATTGACACACAAATGTCATTTTCTAATAAAATTTAAAAGCTTCATACAACTGTGGATTAGTGTTGTAGCATATTACACAACATCTCATTAAAACAATTGTTGTCTATGTTATCATAGATGGCGCTTTTGCTGAAAAAGTGTTGTTTGATGGTGCATCAGATGACACTTATACACAAAAAGCGTCCTCTGATGCACCATTAGACGACACTTTTGTGTGCATAAGGCATTGTCTCTATTGAGCTTAGATGACGGTTTATTGAAACTACCCTCCAATTGTCATCGCACACGCATGGGGGACACTTGTTGCCCATCCACTAGTGCGTGGTGGTGTGTGTGGCGGTTCCTCGGATTCTGGTCAACACGGTTTTTGATGCTTTCAATATTACAAAACTAATGGTGTAGTTTGTGATACAATTGGACATTATTTTGATGTAGTTCTAAGTGTCCAGAGCGACGATTTTCCTAGAAAATAATGATTTCCTTGTATGATTAGGATGTCGAATTGAGGCTCATAAGGAGTCGGGAGAGCCAAGTTTAGTGCTCGAATAGACTTATGTTACCAAGTAAGGCAATTTATCGGGGTCAGTGGTTTAGTGTGGACGGGGATCCCATGAGCGCGATATATTCTTGGATCATATATCGAGGCAATAGTTTAAACATTGCTAGTGTATATCCCTTGTTTGATGGATTCTTGAGTTGCATTTTCAAATCCCAATGATTTTTTATTATTCCATTTACTGTTTTCAATAGGTGATTATGCTTGTTGAATATACACTTCCAAAGGTGACTGATTCTAGGGATACTACCAAATGCGTTCAGCTCTTTAAGTGGCCCTGTTATGCCCCGGATGTCGTTAGATCCCAGAGATGGCATCGAATGTTGCAGGTATGCGACAGGGTTCCCGAGGCTACTCAAATGTTGTAGGTACATTGCATAATTGCTGAGGCTACTTCGATGTTGCAGGTACGCTGCAAGGTTCTCAAGACTACTCGAACATTGTAGGTATGTTGCAAGCTCCAAGGCTACTTGTACATCGTCAGAGCTCTGGTCTGCAAATCTCGAAGCTACTCGGATATCATGGGAGTTTGACTCCACAAATCATGAGGTGTTGTTATGATATCTACTGGATGGTGGGTCGTTGCTATTCTTCTGTAATCACTCGAACGTAAAGAGTGTGACTCCATAGATCCCGAGGCTATCTACGCATATTCAAACGTCCAAAATTTGAAGATGCAGATCCTGAGGTTGTGTATTTGTAGTACATGTTATTCACATGTTACCCCAGAGATTGTAGGTACGCTGCTGGATCCTGAGGTTCCTTGTAGGATTTTGATGATCCACATATGTGAGTTTAAAGACTCGTGTTCGAGGAGGCATGATATGATACCCCATAGATGAGTAAATCTTTATGGAGACACGTTCCAGGGGAGATCATGGTATAATACCTTCTAAGGTGACTATGCCTGGTGCCACTACTCGTATGTGTCTGATCCCAGATATGTGATGATATGATATTCCCAGACATAGGAATCTGGTGGAAATGGGCCTTGACCTACATAATTTCAAGAATGAAATTTTTGTAAAGGGGAATATTGTAAGGACTCGTCTTGGAAATTCAAGTCATTTTCGAAAAATAAATTGGAAATGGACAAATTTATCCCTATTTTTTATTAAAAATCCAAAAGTCAATTCAAATTCGGAAAACTTCTTGGAAGTTTCAATTGGACCATTGGTTGAGTCACGAACTCACAAATTCATCGACAGGTGGCATGCAGAAAACAGAGACTGTATTAAAAAGTGAAAGGCCTAAGAAACCAAGGGTATTTTGGTAAACTTGGAAGCCATAGGCATTTTAGTCTTTTTACCTTCAAGTACCTCTTGACTCATCTTTGTTAGTTGAATGACACATGTCACTTAGTGGCTGAAACATGACGTGGAAATGACCATATCGTTGGACACATATTACCCCTTGAAATTACACCTTCATATTTGAAGTTAATGCTAAAACACGAGTCATTAGTAGATTGCTTGGACCAATATGAGCACACACATCCCAAGAGGAGACATGGAAATCGTACCAGATGGGAGTTCAAACTATAGCTACAATTTCCAAGTCTAAATTCATAGATTTGAAGTGAGGACTAAAAATTTTGAGGTTGAAATATTGTTGCGGCAATTGAATAGGTAAAATTGGATGGTTTAAACATGAAAAAGGACTGAAAATTTGAGAAATTGCATTAGATTGGGTTTCCTAGGTCGAGACTGAGCTGTAGAGAATTGGGTCGACCTTGTTAGAACTTGAAGACAACTGCAACTACAACTATGGTCGCGCACGCTTGGGGGTCACTTGTCAACCATCCACTAGTGTGTGGCAGTGCGTGTGGCATTTCCTCGAAGTCCATTCAACACGGTTTTTTATGCTTTTGATGTTATGGACCTAATGGTCTAGTTTGTGATACAATTGGACATTATTTTGATGTAGTCGAAAGTGGCGATTTTCCTAATTAAATAATGATTTCATTGTGTGATTAGGATGTCAGATTGAGGCACGTTAGGAGTCAAGAGAGCCGAGTTTAGGGCTTGGATAGACCTAAGATACCAAGTAAGGTAATTTATTGAGGCTAGTAGGTTGGTTTGGACGGTGACCCCAGAGGCACGATATATGTTTGGTTCGTATATCGCGACTATAAAAATGATAGAAATCAGATGATTTCATTTCAATTTTAAACAACTAGATTTATATAGGTGTGAAGGAGCAGTTAATGCTCCTTATCTGTTCAAACATAACTACCTAGGAAACAAACTGATAAGATAGATGTCATCAAATTTCATAGGGACAGGCGTAGGTTATCTAACTAACTGTTACAACTATATACAGATGTCATCTAATTACATAGGGACAGGTGTAGGTTATCTAACTAAGTGTAACAACTGTATACTAGCCTATAGTGTACATGTGTATTCTTGTGGATATTATTCTACATCCCCGCACAAACTAGGCACACTGTGGGTGACAAGTTTGGATGTTAGAGACAAGTGACGATGAACTAGGAAGCCTTTAGTAAAGAGGTCTTCTAGTTGATGAACTGATGGAACAAACTGCACATTGTGAGTTCCTGAAGCAACTCTCTCTCGAAGAAAGTAGTAGTCCAGAGCAATGCGTTTGCTGCGGGCATGGAAAACGGGGTTTCTAGTCATGTATTTGGTGCTCAAATTGTCACAGTACATCTAAATAGGCAGGGCAAGCAAGATCTTGAGTTCTCAAAAAAGGTTGAGGAGCCAAATACTATCAACACACGTAAAGGCTAGCACATGGTATTCAGCTTCAAAACTGGAGTGGGATACCGTCTTCTATTTCTTGGTGCACTAGGAGATCAGCGTGGGGCCAAGGAAGATGCAGAAGCCAGTGACAGACCGCCTATTGTCTTTGCAACCTACCCAATCTGCATCTGAGAATGCCAGAATGCGCAGGGGATAGATAGACTTGTGGATTTGAATCCAATGGCCAAGAGTGCCCTTTAGGTAGCGGAGAATTCTTTTGACAGCAATGAGGTGAACATCTGTGAGTGTACTTAGGATCTGGGAAACCTGTTGGACAACAAAGGAGAAATCTGGTCTCGTTAAGGTTAGGGAAGGGCACCTACAAGCTTTCTATAGGGAGAAGGATCAGGGAAGGGCGTTCCACTGGTGGTAGTGAGAGGTCGTTTGAGGGCCACATGTGTAAGAGTAGGCTTGCAGTCTTTGAGGCCACTGTAGGTTAGGATGTCCAGAGTATATTTTCTTTGTGTGAGGTGGAGACCTTAGGAATTAGAGGTGGCTTCTACACCCAGAAAGTAATGGAGGGGCCCTAAGTTCTTTATGGCAAAGGCACATGCCAACGTGCTCATGAAGGTGGTTGGGCAGAATCAAAGTTTCCTATCAAGATTATATCATCAACATATAGTAAACGATACATTAGACAAGAGTTGTGAGTGTAGACAAACATGGAAGGGTAAGCTCTTCTTTGGATGAAGCCATAATGGAGTAGAAAGGTAATGAAACGAGAAAACCAAGCCCTAGGTGATTGCTTGAGCGTAGAAGGCTTTGTGGAGACGACAAACATGGTGATGGTGTTTAGGATCAATAAAACCCGGGGGTTGGACCATGTAGACCTCTTTTTCGAGAGTACCATGTAAAAAGCCATTGGTGACATCCATTTGCCGAATAGTCCAGTTTTGTGTGACAGCAAGAGTAAGAACAACTCTGATTGTAGAAGGCTTGATAACAGGACTGAAAGTTTCTGTGTGGTCAAATTCTGGTTGCTGGTGGAAACCTTTGGCAGCTAGGTGTGCTTTGGATCGTTCAATCGATCCATTAACATGTCTTTAAAGACGAAAGACCCATTTGCAGCCAACAACATTAGCATGTGAAGATTTGGGAACCAGGGTCCAGGTGTGCGTGGTTGAAGGTGGTAGGTTCTGTATCAGACGCGGTAGTGACTAGGAAGGTAGTGGGAATGGGATAGTGGGAAGCATATAGAAGGTTTCTGAATTTGGAGATGTCTGATTTACTACGAGTGACCATTATGTGAGTGTTTAGAGTGCAAGTGGGGATAGGAGGAAAATGTGGTGGTGGTGGTGGGGAGGGGCTAAGATTATGGGGAGGTGCTGAGGTGGATGAAGAAGAGGAATGGGTGGATGAGGAGGTAGGAGGACACCGATTAGAGGTTTGCTGTCAAGACCGTCCCAAATCCCCCGGGATTAACGTGGGGCGAGCCTGATCCTGTCTGACACGAAGTGTCAGACCAGGGATAATCCCGGGGGATTTGGGATGGGTCCTGACATTTGTGGTTTAGGAGACGGTGGGGTGTGTGGGTGTAGAGTAAGTGGTTCCATGATGAAGGGAACATGGTTAAATCTGAGGGGGGCTGGTTGGGTGAGGTTATGGAAGGGGAAGTCATTCTCTTCAATATCTACTACTGTAGACACGGCCGGTCAGAACATGAAGGCAACAATAACAGAGTGTTGGCTGTTGTACCCAAGGAAGAAAAATTTAAGGGATCGTGGTTCTAGTTTGTGAGAGGTGTATGGTCCAAGATA
This sequence comes from Prinsepia uniflora, assembly GCA_032719365.1. NCBI lineage: Eukaryota > Viridiplantae > Streptophyta > Magnoliopsida > Rosales > Rosaceae > Prinsepia > Prinsepia uniflora. The sequence continues at coordinate 47,620,281 of CM064872.1, read as the reverse complement.
TGAATAACATGCTAACCTGAAGACTCTAAGGAGGGTATATGGTGGAGGCTTGCCATGAAGTTGTTGGTAGGGAGAGGTCCAATTAATAACATGAGTGGGAAGAGTATTGACGAGGAAGACTGCAGCATTGATGGCTTCAACTCAGTAGGAATATGGAAGGTCAGCACTTAGGAGTAAAGTACGACCCATTTCAGAAATGTGCCTATGTTTTCTTTCAGTTATGCAGTTCTATTGTGGGGTGTGGGGGCAGGAAATGCGATGGTGAATGCCCTATTGGGTGCAGAGGTTCTCAAAATAGTGATTAACAAACTCCTTACCACCATTACTCTGGAATTGTTTGATGGTGGTGGAGAACTGTTTTTTTAGCATAGATTAAGAATTTGGTAAACTGAGAAAATACTTCAGATTTGAGTCTTAGAGGAAAGAGCCAAGTATACGTAGTATAATCATCAGTAAACAAGACATAGTATCGATAACCAGTGATAAAGGGAATGGGAGACATCCGAACATTAGAGTCAATCAATTCGAAAGGTTTTATTGATGATTGTACAACATTGGAAAAAGACAATCTGGTTGATTTCCCTATGGCACAGCTACTACAAAAGTTAGAGAAATGGATAGAAACAGTAGGTATGACTGGTGTTTGAGTAGCCAAAACACATTGAACTTGGTGAGAAGGATGTCCCAAACATTTTTGCCAGATGGAGGAGGATGCAATGGTCAGCAAGGCCTATTTTGTCAATGGGGAGGTAGGAGCGATGGGGTACAGGCCGTCCTTACATGAGCCTTGAAACAGAACATGGTTAGTGGCTAAATCTTTAATAATAAAATGAGTGGGGAAGAAGGTGTCACTGACATGATTGTCTTTGGTATACTGCGCCATAAAGAGAAGGTTTTAACGAATGAAGAAGACATGGAGAACATCAGACAAATGAAAGGTGTAGGGACCAGAGTGAAAGTGAATGTTACCTGTGTTACCTGTGTGAGTGATTGGAACTGTGGCACCATTTCCAACCATAACATTATCATTGGGGACCTGGGTGGCAGTGTTTGAGGGGGTAGAGGCTTGAATCATATGTTGAGTGACACCGATGTCCGGGTACGAGTTTGGATAAGCAGTAGTGGTAAGGTGAAGCCCAGCAAAGGCTTGGGCAAGGTCATGATCAGTGGACTTGGAAAGGTTGGGATATTAGGCCGTCACATGACTATGGCGATTACAAGACTAGCATTGCTGCCTAGTTGGGTGATAAGTAGGGTTCAAGTATGAAACAAGGATTCCAGCAGAGTTGTGGGGATTGGAAAAGTGGCCAGGACCTCTACGAGTACCAAATCATTGGCTGCGATTTGGACGAGTACCACGTAGGAAGGGTGATCGCCCAAAGGCAGAGTAGTAAGCTGAAGGTGGCTGGGCTATAGTGGCAGGAGCAACATAGTAGGTTGTGGGAGGAATAGCTGTTGCAGGATGAGCAGTGGAGGTCTGTTGGGGCTCAAAGGAAACCAAACGGACTTGCAGGTCTAAGATGGGAGGCAAGGGTGGTCTGAGAAGGGAGGCAAGGGTGGGAAATTTAGCATGGCAGTAACCAGCATGGTATATTCATGACCTAGGCCATGCAGAACAGCATTGACTAGGTCATTAGGGAAAAAGGGTTGGTTTATGGAAGCAAGTGAGTTAGCTAGTGTTTCGGCATGAGAAGGGTATTCATATATGGTTTTGTAGCCTTTTGTGAGTGACATGAGTTGAAAGCGTAGGTTAGTTGCATTGGCTAAAGACTGTCGGGAGAAATTATGTCTAAGGCACTCCCAAATTTCACGAGAGGTTTGGAGGCCAATAACCTGTGACAGGATTGGTTCAGTGAGCTTGGCACGAAGCATACTGATCAAAGTTTGATCAATCTGAAACTAGAGATTATATGTAAGGTTTGGTATAGGGACAAATGAATTGGAGAGGTTTGAAACAGAACTGTCAAAGTGAGGGGAGGAGGCAGCATGTGTTGTGGATGGCAAAGTAGTAGGGGGTGGGAGATGCGTTCCATCAATGAAATGCCAATAATTGTGGCTTTCCCAAAGAAGGTAGTTAGTTTTTGTCAATTTGATAGAAACTAAGGTGGAAAAATGAGTAGGGGAAATGGTGGAAGAAAAGAAAGAATTTGTTGCCATGACAGGGAAAATGGGTAAGAAGATCTGTGACGACCCGGAAATTTGAAAAAGGGAATTTTGGAAATTTTAGAATGCAAATGACGATTTTACCCTTGGTTAATGGAGCCAAAAGTTGACTTTTTGGCTGGCGACACATTTTGGACTTTTCGTGAAGACCATTATGTAAATCTCGAGACGCTGAGTCCATAAACAGGTGGAATATCAAAATTGGAGTTCGGATGAAATTGTTAAGGGTCTATAACGGTAAGGGGCAATTTGGTAATTTTACAAATGATGGGTAAAATGGTAATTTGGCCAGGATTTTGATGATTCAACCAAACGATAACTCATTTGTTCTTTAAGTGACACATGTCACCTATAATTGATGGCTTAGTGGCCTTGTGTAGCCGCGTGGGTGTGTAATTATTCAATTGATGGATGTTTAACGGTGCTATAGACAAACACAGAATAAAAACAGAGAACTACTTGATCAAACAACACCCACACAACAACTCATCTTGAATTACTGAGGTATTCAAAACAATTGAGAGGAATTAAAACCAGAAGAAAACCCAGAGAGAAAAAGGGGGGAAACCGATACAGACCCCGAAACCCAGAATTCGAAATTTGAAGAAAATTGAAATTTCAAATTTGAAATTGTGAACTTCGATTACTAAAATTGAGTGTGAATTAAGTCTTCTGAGATCATTTCAAGTTGAAAAACGTCAAAAACGAAGAGAATTGACGAAGAACAGGTCAAGAGCAGACCTTACAAAATTTGGAAAATTCGAGCTTCAGTTCATGTAATTTGAGGTAAGGAAATATGAAATTGATTTCAAATTCACATTTAGAATGATCCTAAGATGCTTTCTGGTTGATTAGAATGAAGAAAAGATGGAAATTAGACAAAATTGAGCCCGTGACCCTTATGGAAATCGACCTGGAAATCAATCGATCGAGGTATGAATTCATGTAATTAAGTGTACATATCCTTAATTAAGATTGATTAAATGAAGTTCGGTGAAAGAATGGATGAAATTAAGGTCAAATTAAGGGATACTTAACTGGGTCGAATCGCAGGTTCACAGACCCTTTCAAGCTGCCCCTAGTGGCGTGTGGTTGACTTTCTACAGGCCTATTGGCACAGGTTTTGAGTCAATCAGACACTGGTTCTGGGTACTTTTGGGTATCCAAAGTGCGTTGTTCGTATTTAAATATTCTTATTAAATCCCGGGTTTTAGGGGATTGTTATACGAGGTTATGTAACAACTGAGTGACCCTAAATATGATTGCTTCGCAGTTAACAATATTCACTTAATGTGATCATACAATGTTCTTGTATCGAATTTTACATGCATTCCAAACAACAAATCAAAGTTAGAATAATACAACTAGCCCTCAAATTTTAGGCACCAAGTCGTCTGGCGAATGCAATGCTAAATGCAAGAATTTGAGATCCTAAAATGGTCATGCTTTGAAATGAGACTAGATTTATTGATAGAGAATCTCCAACCTTCAAAAAAGGAGGGAATGTTGTAAGTTGTAAATCGTCATCCTCTCAAAATTTCCCTATCCCCATCATCATTAATTAAGATAAAAAAAAATATCCATGTTAATATAATACACAAACATAATTATAATAATATTAAAAGGTTAAATAGATAAAAATAAAAAAGGTTAAAAAACTAAAATGCCTAATTTGAAATAATAATAATATTAGTTGTCTGTTACTTTTTCGAAGAGAAAGTAACAGAAGAAGCTGAATCATAGACTATGCTGTGCAAATACAAGAAACATTTTGGCGACACAAAGTATCTGAATGCTGTCAGATACTTACTGATGGATATGGTCGAACTCCCATATCTTTTTGAAATTTGTATTCCAAATACAGTCTGATACAAATTCGGGTAAAACTAAAACTACAGTTTTGTAAAGTCAAAATTTAACCAACAACATCTTTGCTCTGCTTTAGTTCAATAAAATGGCGCAGGGCAAAAGGTTTTTAATGGTTCTAACTTCAGATTGAAGAGAAGAAGAGGAGAAGACATTTTGGGGATTTGTCTACGCAGACAATATCCACTTCTACATATCTGGCCCTACATAGATAAATAAATATGTTATAGACGAACCTTCTTTAAAAGGGCTTTTACACGATCATATGCTTCTCTCAATAACCTGAAGTACAATTCAACCCAGTTCAGATCCGAAGCTAAAGTAATAATCAATTCAAAAAAGAAACCTAGGATTCAAAGACATACTTCGGCATCTATATGAGATTGCATATCTAGACTTAGTTGTGCTATGATATGAGCTGGCCTAATTATGTCGCTCATGCCACATTTTGATACCTTATCAAAGATTTCACAATGTCAATAAGTAATTAACATAAACATGATAATTTCGTATGAGACAAGACAAAGAAGAATAATATGTAGGAAAGATTGATGCTTGAAAAAAATTGAAGTCTTATACACCATAACATTGTATTGAGTATGACTAATAGAGAATCCTTACAACGAAGAGAACTAAGAAAACATGGAACTACTAGCATCATACCAGTAGGTTTCTACGAATCACTCCTAGTGGCCTTAAGGATTGCACCTACGGTTAGGTTGAATCACACAAACCTACAAACAAGCGAAACTCCAAAAACATATACCATAGTAACACAAAATATGATAATAATTTATTATAGCAAAAAATATATATATTAAGTATCCAATTTATTCCTGATCTTCAAGTTGCAAAACTGAGTGGGGTGCTGGAGAAAATTAACAAACTTCGAGCTAATCCATGAGTTTTTTTCTTAATAATTGAAATTTGGGAGTTTAGGTTTACAGTTCAAAATGGAGAATTGGACATGGAGGTCAACTGCAGCCCTTTCACGGGAGAGCTAGGAGGCTCAAAAGGGTGTGCGCATCTTCTGTTCTGTCTATTTTTGTCAGGACCCGTCCCGAATCCCCCGGGATTTAGGCGGGACATGCCTACTCCTGTCTAACATGAGGTGTCAGACAAGGGATAATTCCAACCTTATCCCACTTCCGGGGCTTCCAGAGTGCGCTAGGATCGAAGGAGGAGTGTGATGTATCAGTCTTTGCTACAGCCCGCATCCGCGATCAACCTGAAGGGCATTAAAACCATTGAAAGCTGTGAATGGACAAAACAAATAATTTAATAAAAACACATTTCATGAGAAGACATTTATGCCATTCACTAAAAAGCATGCATGCATTCAAAAACCATTACCAATACATTTAAATCATTAGGGTCTTAGCCGAAAATGGTAAACCAAATCCGCAGGGACTCCGCCCAAATCAGGTCCTGTGGGTCTCAGCCCAAATCATGTACATGTGCGTCTCAGCCCAAAACCACTCATAGAATACGGGGTCTCAGCCCCAAACCGATCTCCGTAAAACCTCATACATACATACATACATATATATATATAACCCATCCTCGGCATTCATATGCCTAATCAAGAACCTGTCACGATATATCTAAAGTATGCATACTACTCAGGTCTCATCTCCAAGTCTACTCACAAGATCTACGACGTCTGGTAGGGCCTATCACCAGACCCTGTCCGAAACTTTCTCATATCTCTCACTCCTAGGATGTGCTCCCTCATGGATTCACTCATCCTAGGTAGTGGATCGTGACACGCCAGGATCATTGGCGTCCGGAGGAGACTATTTATACGGGAGGGTATATACAAATTCACACATTTTCATTCAAATCATAGTTCAACTGGGTCACATACCTGAACATCTCAACAGGATTCCTCGAATCCGATTCAAATACAATCTCACCGGGACTCAAGCCCAAAGTCATATCTCAATAGGGTTTTAAACCCGAATTCTCATTTCATAAACCACAATTGGGACTCAAGCCCGATACCATGATTCAGTAGGGCCTCAAGCCCGATATCACAATCAACTGGGACTCAAGCCCAATATCGTAAATCAACTAGGTCTCAAGCTCGACAATATCAATCAACTGTGCTTCAATCCTGATACTATAACTCAATTCGGCCTCAAGCCCGATGGTATAAGCCAAATGGGCATCCAACCGGATATCTCATGAAATCAAATGGACTCCAAGTCCGAAAATTTCCAAATACAAATGTGTCTCATGCCAGGTTCCTCATTTCCAAATTCAAACCATTCCATCAAACCATAATTGAAAACACAGCACGTATAGGCACGATATAAAACCAGAAATCTTGAAATACGTGCAAATAAGTAAATAATAATTACCAAAATCATATGCACTCAAGGTGTCTCAAATCATTGATATAAAACACATATAAAACTATTATGCATGCATCAATTCATAAAAACAAAGTCCACTCACAGACTGTCCAAGCTGCGCCTCGATACCCGCGCCATACGCCTCTCCGGACTAATCACCGTCACTGGGACTCCCAAACCTATCCAAACCATACTAGAGGGTTACTAACTACTTTAATAACCTCTCATTAAAGCCCCGTAATTTTCCCAAATTTTAAACTATTTTTAAACTCTATCCTAAACCTTCGGACATCCCGAATGATATCGAAACGATGTCCGATCGACGCGAAACTTGTCCCAAAATGTTGGTTAATCAAATAGATGATTTCACATGTTGGACACTTCCTCAAATTCTTCCCCCACGCATCGTCACACGCTGTTCAACGGCCCTGTGCGTGGACTTCACGCGCCGGCTACAGGGTCATCCCTTTCCTCGCGACAGACATGTTCGGCCGGTTCATTGGTTCGGGTGGTCCAATTGGACCGGCGTGACCGGTCCAAGCTCATATCTCCCCATTTTTTCATCCTTTTTCTTCCTTCATTCCACCAATCTTCTCTAATCTATCATAGGAATTATTGTATGCAATAAAATCAATGAAAACAATGCTAAAATCTATTGGTTAAATTAAACCATTTAAGCCCAAAATTCCATTACATGTTCATGGCACATCCAGGGGCCAAAACTCTATTCTAAGGGTTCCATAAAGCTCCTAGGATCCTTAGAGAGAGGTTTAGGGGTTTAGTTTGAGCTTACCTTGCCAAAAATGAAATTTGGTGGGTAGCCAACAAAAATCCCTCACGGCCGTTGTCTGGCCTGCTCAGCCGTCCTCAGCCGCCATTTCTGATTCCACACGACTCGTACAACCCTCCACAACATCACCTAATCATTAGAACCACCCTTAAACGTCTAAAATTCAAATTTCAAAATTCAAATCCAAAGGGTCGACGGGTTTACCTGGGTTCTTGTTTTCCCTCCGCCATTCACGGCAGTCCTGCCGTCCCTAGCCTCCACTTAGCCTCTCACTCAGCCTCTCACATAGCTTCATAGGGCTATCCATCAATCCAGAAAGGGAGAAGGGGGTTTGGGTTTGGTTTTGGGTTCAATGGGTTAGATGATCAATCGAATGAGAAAGATGATGGGGAGCAGAAGCATGTATCTGTTTAAGGTAAGCGATGGATGGGTGACACTTGTCATTCATTCATTGGGTCTGTTTCAAAATATATGGGCCCCACTGAATGACAAAAGTCCCCTGTCTCGTAAAAAGTGTAATAGTTCTACGGACATTCCGTGAACCATAACTTTTGCGTCGAATGTCCAATTTCGACGTGCCGCTTGTCCACAGACTCATATCCGCTCGATCTATGTAATGGTCCTCGGCCCTAGTGCCTCGGACCTCCTAGGTAAAAAGTCAACTTTTTACCCTTGTTCAAGGGAATATCATAATTTCGCCCTGAACGTTCGATGATCCTCGATTAATCCTCAATTAGCCTTGCTAATCCGTAATTAACTCTTAATTAATCCTTAAAATTAGGGACGGGTCGTTAAAAACTTTCCTCCTTAAAGAATTTTGTCCTCGAAATTCCAACCGACCCAATTCCACAACCATACTGTGGAATCCAATCATGTCCCAAATATGGGGTACTCTCGTGTAATCATACACGTCCGTCATAACCACCGTACCAGTTGGTACGCATTATCACCAGAGCTTCCAAAGCTCCAACTCAACCATCGACAAGCCACACGTCGGCTCATAAGTCTCACTCGAGATGTCAACACTCGTCGATCTCGCATGTCACTCACTCCGACAGGGCAGATGTACTAGGTTGTCATCCAAAAGGCTTTTCAGCCTGACGATCCTTCTTATTCAACAATCGAGCTGACATCCTGCTCAACATCTGATTAGACAACATGCACTAGATTCTGCCATCACCATGGCAAGAATCACACCTCGCAGGCCATACTCAAACCTGTGACATTTATCGACCTCGGTACTCACATCAACCAATAGCTTCGTTTCCCATGCTCATGCTGACTCTCACTAGAGTCTCATCACTACACACTAATCCGAACTCGTCGGATACCAATTCATTCCATCACCAATATCATGACCCGCCAGCAACTCCTGGCTCCATGGTGTTTTCGCTGCACTACTCTGACCTTGACTCGCTCTCGAGTCCCCACATCGAAACTCGTGTAACGTATCCTGTCGAAACACACTCGACAGCTCACCCATCTTGGGTGTATCTGGACCCCATCGAATACTTGCCTTAGCAGAGATAGTGACAACAAATTACTAGGGTTCCTCCAACCCATCTGGCACTAAGCCCTCGGCTCACACAATCACTGAACCCTACCTATCCACTCTGCTCGAGCACACAATAGTCGACGTCCAGTAATCATATCGTCATGTCGGAACACATTTGATCACGGTACTCATTGAACTGTCACCACCGGAGCTAATCCGATCACCATCCCATGTCCATCTAGGACTCTATCCATTCGACAAAACATTTATACTCTCGGGGAACTTTCAACCCGACATACCGGTTAACCGTGGTCAACCCTATCGTCCATCGTGCACAACACACTGGTGCACCCCCATCATATCAATTTTCAAGGAAATACTCCAGGACTACACTCTGGCAATGTCCAACCGCGTACTATCGTCCGCACTCCAGCCAAGTCTCGGACCTCAACCGTCCGTCACCATGCGAACATCAATCCGTCACAATCTTTACTCTCATATCCAACCTGAGGTATCGGCTAATCATTTCTTCTAGATTAATATCCACGTATCATTCTCGTCCCATGTTTATCCACATATCCAACCTCCATCATCTCGATCATCATGATCATCATCACACTACTCAATTCCCCTCACCTCGATCAACCGTGGGTCCACTATCTCGGACTCACTCGTCACATCTGGTGACGCTAAGTACCATCTGCTTTTCTAGTAAATCAAATTTGACTCACAGCCTAGGTTTTCAGTTGTTACACCCTCCTTGAATCCTTTAACGGTCATATCACTCCTCGTCATCCCACCTAGGGAAGAATCAAGGAGAATCCAAGATGATGACATCAAACTTCATCCTATGTCATCCTGCGACACCAAGCACCATCTAGTAAAGGGTAGAAAACAAGAAGTCACCTTCATGGACTTCGGAATATCCATATCTAATCCGGAATCAAGCACTTTTCTCTTTGTCTTAATCACAACCTTTCATGGTTCCAAAGTCATAAACATGTTGGAAGCACATCCATCTTTTCCAACCAATAATAACCGTTGATAATTACTGTAGTGACCCTTTCTATTTCTCACAATACGATTTCTCCTCAAACAAGCTTATACGCAACTCAGGAGATATGGTCAACCGCAATCAACCAAAACCAGCTCACAATGGACTCTCAAGTCCTCGACTCATCCGGACAACATCCACCTATGTGTCCCTTAAACCGTCCAATCACCACTTGATTATCTCCATCACATATGTCCTCTTAAATACTGTCGGGGAGAGTCCCAACACATCTCAACCACTACTGGATTCCATCCAGTCCCCTTATCCGAGATCTCGATGTAGAATCTCAAGTCTCACAATCCTATCGACAGTTGAGTCCAAAGCTTTAACCGACCAAAAAAAGAGAAGTTACCTATTCCGACTCAGAGTATTCTCTGACAATCTTGTAATGCTTAATCCTTTTCTTCCAAACTAGACACTTACATTAATTCTTTTCGGCTTCTTCCATCACACCATCATCGTCGGCATATTGGTTCGCACGTCCCAACCCTTATGAGGTCAATTTTTAGCACCGAACGCTTGTGTCATCCGTCCAAAACGAGCTAGGGTACCTATCACCAATCTAGGTATACCTCGTGCTTCGCACTGAGCCACTCGGGATCCTCACTGTCTCGTTCAGTGCCCACCAAACTCACATGTTTGCCACGCTAGGGCATGTCTACCAAACTAGTCTTAAACTAAGCCCTCACTGACATCGTATGACTTAGATACACACAGTGTCATTCAGAACTATCCAATCACTATTGAATTCCATTCATCTCATCTCTAGCATCTCTTACTCATCTCAGTCACTTCCACAGAGGTAGAGCGAAATACTCGCCAACATCCAGAGATCATCTCCTTCTATGATTGCACTCTGTCGTAACCGAGTCGAATCCAGAAATCACTACATGTATTGTGCGTCACTCACGTACCTCCTTATCCTTGTCACGACTGATGAATCTCCATCGTCTCGGATGTCACGGTAACACGAGCCTGCCAACTCGATAAGACTAATCCATCGCTCTCAACTCCGAAGAGTCGTCATACTCCGATACAGGTGTCCTACAGACCAGTAACCACGATCGAAGGGTCTCAACCACTCGTACCCTACGACCTCCTCGGTGTCTACCACCGCTCAACCTCGGCATGTCATACCATACAAAACAATAACTACTTCGGGGCATCATCTGCTAGTCGACATCCCTCTGGAATTCGACACACTGAAACATGGCCTCTCATGCCAAATAGGATCCAACGTTCCTATTCCCAATAGTCTCAACTAGGGACATCCATGACCTCCACTGATTTCACCTTGCCTCCATCCATATTCGTTATGACCACTCAACGGTCCTGACTCTCAAGTCGCCATACTGTGTCTACTGGTCCACTGGATCCTATCCACGAGTAACACTACGGTTCTAAGCCGTTAGATTTACATACCCATTGATCCCACTCGGGATCCAACCTCTCGAAAAATGTCGAACCCTCAACAATCGCACCTTGTGCCAAACATCAGCTACCCAGGGTTCGATTCCATTGGATCTTCATACTCTTACCCTCACTATCAGGTTGATGAAGGGCTGTTACCACTGTAGAGACATCATATCCTCGACCTGCGCATACGACAAGATCAAATCGTGCTCTGATACCACTTGTTAGGACCCGTCCCGAATCCCCCGAGATTTAGGCGGGACGTGCCTACTCTCGTCTGACACGAAGTGTCAGACAAGGAATAATTCCAACCTTAACCCACTTCATGTGCTTCTAGAATGGGCCAGGATCGAAGGAGGAATGTGATGTCTCGGCCTCTACTACAGCCCGCATCCACGATCAACCTGAAGGGCATTAAAACCATTGAAAGCTGTGAGTGAACGGAACAAATAATTTAATCAAAACACATTTCACGAAAAGGCATTTATACCCTTCACTAAAAAGCATGCATGCATTCAAAAACCATTTATCAATCCATTTAAATCATTAGGGCCTTAGCCCAAAATCGTAAACCAAATCTATAGGGACTCTGCCCAAATCAAGTCACGTGGGTCTCAGCCCAAAACCACTAATAGAATACGAGGTCTCAGCCCCAAACCGATCTCCTTAAAACCTCATACATACATACATAGATATATATAACCCATCCTCGGCATCTCATACGCCCAATCAAGAACCCGTCACAGTATATCTAAAGTATGCATACTACTCGGGTCTCATCTCCGAGTCTACTCCCAGGATCTACGACGTCTGGGAGAGCCTGTCACCGGACTCAGTCCGAGACTATCTCATATATCTCACTCCTGGGATGTGCTCCCTCTTGGAGTCACTCATCCCAAGCAGTGGATCGTGACACTCCAGGATCATCGACATCTGGAGGAGTCACTCATACCCGAACATCTCAACAGGATTCCTTGAATCAGATTCAAATCCAATCTCACAAAGACTCAAGCCCAAATTCATATCTCAATAGGCTCTTAAACCCGAATTCTCATTTCATAAACTACAACTGGGACTCAAGCCCGATACCATGATTCAACGGGGCCTCAAGCACGATATCACAATCAACTGGAACTCAAGTCCGATATCGTAAATCAACTGGGTTTTAAGCCCCACACTATCAATCAATTGGGCTTCAAGCCCGATACCATAACTCAATTGGGTCTCAAGCCCGATCGTATAAGCCAAATGGGCCTTCGGCCCAATATCTCACGAAATCAAATGGACTCCAAGTCCGACAGTTTCCAAATCCAAATGGGTCTCATGCCTAGTTCCTCATTTCCAAATTCAAACCATTTCATCAAACCATCATTGAAAACACAGCACGTATAGGCAGGACATAATACTAGAAATCTTGAAATACGTGCAAATACGTAAATACTAATTACCACAATTATATGCACTCAAAGCGTCTCAAATCATTAGTATAAAACACCTATAAACCATTTATGAATGCATCAATTCATAAAACAAAGTCCACTCACAGACTGTCCAAACTACGTCTCGATACGCGCATCATACATCTCTCCGGGCTAATCACCGTCACTGGGACTCCCAAACTTGTCCAAATCATTATAGAAGGTTACTAACTACTTTAATAACCTCTCATTGAAGCCTCGTATATTTCTCAAATTTTTAACTATTTTTAAACTCGATTCTAAACCTTCGGACATCCCAAACGATATTGAAACGATGTATGATTGACTCGACACTTGTCCCAAAATGTTCGTTACATCGAATATATGATTTCACATGTTGGACACTTCCTCAAATTCCTCCCCCACGTGCCGACATGTGCCGCCCAACGGCCCTGCGCACGGGCGTAACGCGCCAGCTACAGGGTCATCCTCTTCCTCGCGACAGACCGGTTCGGTCGGTTCATTGGTAACTGGACCGGTGTGACCAGTCCAAGCTCATATCTCCCCATTTTTTCATCGTTTTTCTTCCTTCTTTCCACCAATCTTCTCTAATCTATCCTAGGAATTGTTTTATGTAATAAAATCGATGAAAACAATCCTAAAACCTATTGGTTCAATTAAACCATTAAACCCAAAATTCCATTACATGTTTAGGGCACATCCAGGGACCAAAACTCTATCCTAAGGGTTCCATTAAGCTCCTAGGATCCTTAGAAAGAGGTTTAGGTGTTTAGTTTGAGCTTACCTTGCCGAAAATGAAATTGAGTGGGTAGCCACCGAAAATCTCTCACGGCTGTCGTCTGGCCTGCTCAACCGTCCTCATCCACCATTTCTAATTCCACATGACTCGTACAACCCCCCCCCCCCCCCCCCCCCCCCCCCCCCACCACCCACAACATCACCTAATCATTAAAACCACCCTTAAATGTCCAAAATTGAAATTTCAAAATTCAAATCCAAAGGGTCGACGGGTTTACTTGGGTTATAGTTTTCCCTCCGCCGTTCACGATGGTCCTGCCGTCCTTAGCCTCCACTTAGCCTCTCACTCAGCCTCATAGGACCATCCATCGATCCAGAAAGGGAGAAGGGGGTTTAGGTTTGGTTTTGGGTTCATCGGGTTGGATAATCGATCGAATGAGAAAGGGGATGAGGAGTAGATGAATGTCCACGGACTCGTATTGACCCGATCTTCGTAACGGTCCTTGGACCTCGTACCTCGGACCTCCTGGGTCAAAAGTCAACTTTTTGCCCTTGTTTAGGGGCAAAATCGTAATTTCGCCCTGAACGTCCAATAATCCTCGATTAGCCTTACTAATCCGTAATTAACTCTTAATTAATCCTTAAAATTAGGGACGGGTCATTAAAATTTTCTTCAAAAAGAAAAATATAGCCTTTTAAGCCATAAAGACTTAACCTCATTACAAAAATAACAAATATGTATGCCTCATACAAATAACGCATTCAATTTTATAAATGCGCCTCAAGGAAACTACCTCGCTATGAGGTGAGCCTCTAGGTGCACCTGTGGGGTACTTCTAAAACAATTGCTAATGAAATAAATTAGTTGTCTTTTCTTTACTTATTAACTTATTTTAACTAAACTGATGAGAATTTAAATTCAATAAATAGAAAACCCTATTTTGTATAAAATTTCTTGAGTAAACATGTAGTCTTCTTCTTTACGAGGCATCGCCTCTTCTCCCCTTATCTTTTTTTTTCTAAATGAGCATATATACAAGAACGTGTATCTTAACCTACCAATTAATCTTCAAAAACCTGTCTACGCATACCACTGAAGGGTTATAGGACATATAAGTGTGGGGCTTCGCTCCAAGCTAAGGAAACCCCAAGGCCCTAAAACTTGACTCTACACCCTAAGAGCTAACCAGCATCAACACTAGAAATAATTGAAAAAGATTTGCAACTTAAATGGTACAAATCAAGTCCTTACACTTTATTTCGAAAACTTTTAATTCCATGATTTGCAAATGAAGCTAATAAGTCAGAGCCTTTGCAAGCTACCACTGACCTTCGGGAGAATCGATCAATCGCTTCTCCTACTTCTTCATTCTCCAGACTTCTGCACACAAGACATTATGTACAATACACAGTTTTTGAGTCCATTGAATACAGGGTATATATGACATAATGTAATGTTGGTGTCAATATGGACCAAAGATTAGGTAAATATTTAATGTAAGATTCGATTTAATCATCTGGATTTACATTAAACCATAAACCCTAACTCCACCAAGAATAATATCCATAAAAAAGAGGATGAAAGTTCTCACAAACTTATCAAATTCGGAGGTTAAAGACAATGAAGAGAAATTCTTCTACCCAAGCCCAATATTTTTCCTTACTAACAAATTTTATCCCCAGTTTTTTCTTAACAAAATAAGATGATGAGAGTTTTCACATCATATCAAATTCAGAAGTTAAAGACAATGAAGAGAAATTCTTCTACCCCAAGCCCAATCCTTTTCCTTACTAACAAATTTTATCCCCAGTTTTTTCTTAACAAAATAAGATGATGAGAGTTCTCACATCATATCAAATTCAGAGGTTAAAGAAGATGAAGAGTAATTCTTTAGCCCAAGCCCATTCCTTTTCCTTGCTGAAATATTTCATCCCCAGTCTTATCAAAATAAGATGATGAAAGTTCTCACATCATACAAAACTCAGAGGTTAAAGAAGATTAAGAGGAATTCTTCTACCCAAACCCAATCCTTTTCCTTACTAACAAATTTTATCCCCATTTTTTCTTAACAAAATAAGATGATGAAAGTTCTCACATCCTATCAAATTCAGAGGTTAAAGAAGATGAAGAGTAATTTTACAGCCCAAGCCCAGTCCTTTTCCTTACTTAAAAATTTCATCCCCATTCTTAACAAAAAAGATGATGAAAATTTGCACATCATATCAAATTCAGAGGTTAAAGAAGATGAAGAGAAATTCTTTTGCCCAAACCCAATCCTTTTCCTTACTAACAAATTTTATCCCCAGTTTTTTCTTGACAAAATAAGATGATGAAAATTTTCACATCATATCAAATTCAGAGGTTAAAGAAGATGAAGAGAAATTCTTCTGCTTGAACTCAATCCTTTTCCTTGCTAACAAATTTTATCCCCAGTTTTTTCTGAACAAAATAAGATGATGAAATTTCTCACACCCTATCAACTTCAGAGTTACATAAGATGAAGAGACATTCTTCTGCCCAAACCTAATCCTTTTCCTTACTAAAAATTTTTATCCCCAACTTTTTCTTAACAAAATAAAATATACAAATATCGCATTCATCCAAATTTATGTGGTTGCCTTTTACATTTTGAGCTGATTTATATATCAAAGGCAAGGCCTCAATAGGCCGAAATTCCATTCCCTCACCTACAAAATAAACACCATGAATATCTATAAAATTGATAGAAAAAAAAAAAAAAACAGCCACCATTTGTCATCATTATCAACAATAAACTGAGAAACTCCAACAGACGGTGAGGAAAAAAAAACCATTATTAGATCCTACCTTAAAAATATAACGTCTCGAATCATGGAGCGAAATTGTGGACCAACAGAAAATACAAAAAAATTACTTAGAACCAGGATATGCTTCAGCAATCAGCAAGGGAAGCGGCAGAAACATCTATGCCTATAAGGC
The DNA here is from genome assembly GCA_032719365.1 of Prinsepia uniflora. Taxonomy (NCBI): domain Eukaryota; kingdom Viridiplantae; phylum Streptophyta; class Magnoliopsida; order Rosales; family Rosaceae; genus Prinsepia; species Prinsepia uniflora. The sequence continues at coordinate 47,604,007 of CM064872.1, read as the reverse complement.
TTGTGTATTTGTACAGAAACTTTGCACATATACATCTTTGCCGTTGAGCAAAGGGGGGAAAATGAATAGGATAAAAACGGACGCATCTTTATTCAATTCTCTGTCTAAAATATTAAAATCCCTAAAATCAATACATCTAGAAATACCATACAATCAAAAACCTGCTTTTGAAAATAAAAAGCAATGAAATCAAATAGTTTAGTAAATTAAAAGATCTTCTTTTTCTAATAAGTAATAAGTAAAAGAAAATAGTCAAAAAGTCCATGATCCAATCCAGCAATCATATAAATCACATTGCTTCACAAACTACAGATTCGAAAGCCAACATACATTTGCCTACTTAAACTTTGTAATATAGCAATTTCTCCTTCATCTACAGAGTCTGAACTTCCAGTAAGCAGCCCTGGATTGATTAAAATCAGTTAAAAAACATAACTCCCTTAACCAGCTTATTAATTCAATTTTCAAAAGTTGTCGAAATCCATATATGAGGCCAAGAAAAACTGAAGGCGCTCAGAAGGTAGTTTTGATCGATGCACAAAGAGCTTTTTCTGTTTAATATAATTAGGAAAGATTAGTTCATCGTTGAACAGTAAATTGCCAATAGTAAATGGAAGAAATTTTACACCAAATTATTAAAAAGTTCAAATCAAAATTTAATTACTACAAAAGATAAAACCTTTACCTGAAAAAAGCACCCGAAGCTAACAGTGGAATTATCTTCCTCCTCAAGCCTTCCTAAAAAAGAAACATGCAAACTAATCAACTCACCAAATCTAACTCAATAACCTAATTCAATGATGAATTAAATAAAACCCAAAACCCTTGCTCTTCAAATTTCCCAAACTTGAAAGGTGGGACGGAGACTCCAATCCATGGTTGAGCGTCCTACGTGTTGAGAGAGAAGTAGAGAAGAAAAATGAAGGGGGAGAAGCCGTGGGTTTACTGTGAGAAGAGTTGGCGGTGCCTTTTTTCGCATAATTGAGGGCGCCAGGGACGTGTCGACAAAGCAGGAATGTGAGGAAGAGGTGTCGCAGAGGGAGAACACATCTGGGAAGGGAGGGTAGAATAAAATTGAAGCTTTGCACCCTGAAAGATAGTTCGGACAAAACAATACAGAGGACCAGATGTCTAGTGGTCTAGCTAGAAAATTTTGGGTAAACACATACAAGCATATGTAAGAAACAAAGATACAAGCAGCAGATCAGCAAAAAAAAATAGTCTACAGGAGAATTCAGTAAAACATGAAGAGAATATCCCTAAATTCCGAAGATATCCCAAGATATACTTAAGCGCAAAAAAAAAAAAATCAATTCCATGGAAGTTCGACCACCTCATCCTTCGCTCCCTCAAAAATTCTTCCATTCCTCTCCAGTCTACATCCACACCACTCAAAAGAGTGCAACGATAGCACATATCTCTAAAACCATTCCTTTCTTCTTTTTTGCACCAGAAAACATATACTTTTCATATAGTTTTACACCTGTAGGGGTTGGAGTCGCCCAACTCAAATAGGCTTCCCTAAACAGTCATATCCACGAGGTTAAATCAATGGGGCAATGGAGCAATAGGTGTTTTTACCTCCCCCAGTATGTCGTTTAGAATCAAAACCCCATCCCAAACTTATCTCTCTTTTAAACTACCCCTTAGATTTTAAAATAATATTTCCGAGACTCTCTCAATAGTTTCCGCTAAACTTAAACACATTGCTTCCCAAAAAAAGGATACATTTATCCATCTTGAAACGAGAATATAGGCCTAAAATTACCTACACTATCCGCATCCTCTTTTTGGGGGTATTAGACATGCATAAATCTCATTGGTCAATGCATTTATGACTCCAAACCTAATCAATCCCCAAACTCCCACGTAAACGAACACTTATAAATCACGAAGGAATGCAGATAATGCCATATCCATCAGGACCTTGAGATTTTCCTTTACACGACTATAAAAAAAATTGCTATCCACGTTTCAGATGCACCTACGTAGTAGACTATTCCTCTCACAATTTTCTAGTGAACCTAGGATTCACTATCTTTTAGTTACCTTATTCCGCGGTGTAAAGATGGAAATTGGCTATGTTTGTAATTGAATACCACGTCCACCTCTCATCCCAAAACTTGATCTTTCCCCCATTAAATAGCGTAAATCTGCAATGAAAAACAATTTTTTTGCATGAGACTTTTCTTTCAATGGGATACAACTTGAGATCAAATCACAAAACTGCAATACCAGCAACTGACATGCAGCAATATTTGTTTCTAATGACTCCAGTAACACCAGCCACTTGGAGTCTACACAATCTTTATCCCAGTAACACCTCATTTCTCTTCATCAAATTCCCCATTCCCAAATCCCCGTTTTCTTTCATAAGAGGCATGGTGGTGTCCCCCCGACCAAGCAATCTTTTCCCTTGAGCTTTTTCAAAATGACTAAGGGTACAGTTCTAGAAAGAAAAGAAAAGAAAAGAGAAAGAGAGACGACATTGTAATCTACAGAAGATATAAATAACTTACATGTCTATCAAATCTTCCAGCCCTTGTCAATGCCAGATGAAGAATATCAGGCAAGTTTATTACAGCCATCAGAATTATGAACTGCATATAAGATGTAAAATCAATTAGAGATATCAGAAAGGAGACCATTGCTTCAGAAAGATGCTTAATGTTGAAAGTAATCCAAATTTGTGTTGAAAATTCTAGATAACTCTGGACTAATCTAGAAGATGCTACATAATTCTAGAGAATTCTAAAGCAATCAAGAATTCTAGCAATATACTAGTAAGATGAAGAGAGTTCTAGAAACAAGCCACAAGGTGGCAAGAATGATGATTATGGATGATTAACTAGAATTATCTAGAAGACTTGGCTTAGGTGGCCATGCAACCTCTATAAATAGAGGTAGTGATGTAATACATGAATGAAAGAGAGAAGTTAGAAGAATGAGACACAAGATAGTGAAGTGAGGAAGTGTAACACAAAAGAGTGAAGAGCTCATTGAGAAAGCTCTAAATCCAACTTTTGTACTCCTCCATTGTAAGAAATAAATTTGTGTTTATGTGATAACTTTTCCCAAACCTTTTCTCACTTATAAACCCTTCTCAAAACCTAACAGTGGTATCAGAGCTACCTCCGATAAAGTTTGGTCGTGCTTTCAATCTAGTCTTCCACTATGTCTACACGAAATCAAAGTTCAGCCTTAAAATTCTCATAGAAACGGCCTCATTTCGGACTGATATAGGTGTATTTCTATTAAGAGTATCCTGTTATACCCTACTTAGATCTCTAAGTCATAGGAATCATTAAAAGCTGAGCTTACCCTCACATGATGCATGCAGCATTGTCTCATCATAGGAATAGGCAAAGGGAATATCACCACAATGCTGTTGTTTCAATTATACATAATTTAGTTGTCCCTTTTGAACCTAGATCTTAGGATCTTCAGTCAACTAGGTTGGGTGTCCATCATGCAAACTATTGAGAAATAGGCTTTAGCCCCATTCTCCTCGATGATTTATAAACTTGCTCTCTTGTCAAAGCTTTTGTAAACGGATCCGCTAAATTTTCTTTTGACTTTATATAGTCAATGGTAATAATACCACTTAAGAGCAGTTGCCTAATGGTATTATATCTTCGACGTATGTGTCGAGACTTACCATTATACATAATATTATGTGCCCTTCCAATAGCCAGTTGACTATCAAAATGTACACACAAAGCAGACACATGCTTCGGCCAATTTGGAATATCTTCTAAGAAATTACGAAGCCATTCGGCTTCTTTTGCAGCTTTATCTAAAGTAATAAATTTAGATTCCATAGTGGATCTGGCTATGCATGTTTTCTTAGTCGATTTCCAAGAGACTGTTGCACCACCTAAGGTAAAAACATATCCACTTGTGGATTTTGGGTCTTTCTCATTTGATATCCAGTTCGCATCTGTATAGTCTTCTAAAACAGATGGATATCTTGTGTAGTGCAGTCCATAATCCTTGGTATAGTTTAACTACCCAAGAACTCTGGCTATAGCTTTCCAATGATCTCTTCCAGAATTACTTGTAATTCTACTCAACTTATTAACTGAGTAAGCTAAGTTAGGGCATGTACAGTTCGTGACATACATCAAACTGCCAATTATACGTGCATATTCAACTTGTGATATGCCTTGACCAATATTTTTAGTTAAATAAAGGTTATTTTCATATGGAGTTTTTACTGAATTACTATCATACTTTCCAAACTTGGAAACTATTTTCTACCAATATTAATCCATCAGGAGTTCTATAAATCTTAATTCCTAAAATAACATCTACAACTCTCATATCTTTCATATCAAACTTACTGGTCAACATTATCTCGGTAGATTTAATCATATCATTATTACTACTAATAATGAGCATGTCGTCTACATAAAGACACACAATGCCATAACCATTTGGTGTGACTTTTGTGTAGACACATTTATCACACATTAATTTTGAATCCATTTGACATCATTGCATTGTGAAATTTTATATGTCATTGCTTTGGTGCTTGCTTTAAGCCGTATAGAAACTTAACAAGCCTACATATTTTCTTCTCTTTCTAGGAACAATGAATCTTTCTAGTTGTTCTATAAATCACCGTTTAGAAATGCCGTTTTAACATCCGTTTGATGTATTTCAAGATTATGCAAAGCAGCTATTGCAATTAACATTCGAATAGATGCTATTCTTGTAATTGGTGAGTAAGTATCAAAATAGTCTAAGCCTTCCTTTTGCTTATAACCTTTGATAACGAGTCTCACCTTGTACTTATCTATGGATCCATCGACTTTCATCTTCCTTCTAAAAATCCATTTATAACCCAAAGGTATATTCCCAGGAGGAAGATCCACTAATTCCCATGTATGGTTTAGTAGAATGGAATCCACTTCAGCATTAATAACCTCTTTCCGAAAAGGAGCATTAAGGGATGGCAATGCTTCTTTATGGGTTTGAGATTCATTTTCCAACAAATATTTTAGAAAATCGGGACCAAACGACTTAGATGTTTTTTCCCTTTTACTTCGTCTAGGTTCAACCTCATTTTCAAGTCCTTCAGATCCTTGGTCTGATTGATCTTGATGATTTTCAAGATTACTGCTATCATAAGTTCTTTTATGAGAACTTTGTTCGTGTGCATCTTTCCAAGGAAACACATTCTCAAAAAATATTGCATTCCTTGATTCAATAATTGTATTCACATGTACATCACTGTTATCTGACTTATGTACAAGGAATCGATATGCACTACTATTAGAAGCATAACCAATGAATATACAATCAATGGTTTTCGGCCCTATTTTAACCCTTTTAGGATTTGTACCGCTACCTTAGTAAGACACCCCCAAAATTTGAGATATTTATTGAGAATATAATTTAAGAAGGTCTTCGACCTTTCCATAACTCATATGGCGTCTTTTCTAACTTCTTATGAAGTAATTTATTGAGAATATAATTTGCAGAAAGCAAGGCTTCTCCCCACAAATTATGGGTTGCTCCAGAACTTATCAACATAGAATTCATCATTTCTTTCAAAGTTCAATTTTTGCATTCAGAAATACTATTTTTTTAAGGTGAATAAGGAGCAGTGGTTTGGTGAATAATCTCATATTGAGCACAAAACTCTACAAAGGGTGTAACATATTCACCTCACCTATCACTTCTTAAAACCTTAATCTTTCTACTAAGTTGATTCTCTACTTCATTCTCATAATGTTGAAACATTACTAAGGCTTCATCTTTGCTTCTAAGCAAATAAACATAGCAATATCTTGTGCAGTCATCGATAAAAGTAATGAAATATTTTTTACCACCTCTTATTTGCACATACTTTAAATCACATATATCACTGTCAATTAATTATAGAGGTTCTGTACTCCTTTCTAAAGAATGAAAAGATGTTGTGGTTTGTTTGCCTTCAACACAAGTTTCACACTTGTGATTTGCACCAATATTAAACTTAGGTAGTAAATCCATGTTAACTAATTGACGCATAGTATCATAATTAACATGTCCTAATCTACCATGCCAAATATTTGGGGACTCAATAATATAAGCAGAACGAACTATGTTATTATTATTATTAATAGAAGGTACAACGGTCATTACATTCATCTTGAAAAGACCATTATTCAAGTACCCTTTCCCCACATACATCCCATTCTTAGTAAGTACAAATTTATCAGCCTCAAAGACCAATCTGAATCCATTCTTGCTTAACAGAGATCTAGAAACCAGGTTCTTCCGGATGTCAGGCACACGTAGCACTTCATTCAAAGTTAGCTCCTTCTCAAAAGTCATCTTCAGGATCAACTTTCATTGACCTTCAACCTTGGAAGCAGACGAATTTCCCATAAATAGTTGCACCCCTTAGGTAACTTCATGATAGGTTGTGAACATCTTCCTATCTGAGAAAATGTGGCGTGTAGCTCCAGTATCTATCCATCATTCCTTAGTATTGCTTACCAAGTTCACTTTAGAGATCATAGTTGAGAGATTGAACTCAAATAGATCCTTTGAGATCTTATCCTCCTCGGTTATGTGAACTTTTGTGGTATTACCCTTAATCTTTTTAGATTGACAGCCCTATGGCCGGGCTTATTACACTTAAAGTACTTTCCTTTGAGCTCTCTAATTTTCTTTGAGTTCCATTGGGTAAAGCTTTCACCGTGCTTCCTCTTTTTCTTGTTCTTTTGTCTATCTTCCACAACGTGTGCCTTAGCCACCATGAAATTTCCAGTGGTTTTATTTTCAAAAACACGATTGTCTTCCTCAATTCTCAGCCTCACGATCAAATCCTCAAGACCCATCTCTTTGCACTTACGCTTGAGATAATTCTTGAAGTCTTTCCAAGAAGGTGGCAATTTTTCAATTCCAGCAGCCACTTGGAAAGTCTCACTTAGAACCATATTCTCCGCCTCAATCTCATGGAGAATAAGTTGGAGTTCTTGGACTTGGTTGATAACCGTCTTAGAGTCTACCATCTTGTAGTCAAGAAATCGACCGACCACAAATTTCTTCATGCCAACATCTTCAGTCTTGTATTTCTTGTCAAGTGACGCCCATAGGCCTTGGTAATTTTGAGTGGACTATATACATTGTATAGAGAATTGTCCAATCCATTGAGGATATAGTTCTTGCATAGGAAATCTGAATGATGCCACGCATCTGCAGCAGCCATTGCTTCTGTAATAGAACCAGTTGCAAGAGCATCTTCCTTCAAGAACTTGGCCAAATTAAGAGTGGTCAAATAGAATAACCTCTTTTGTTGCCATCTGTTAAATTCCGTTCCATTGTACTTTTATGGTTTCTCTCCGTGAGAAGAGGAAGTAGGGATCACCACAGGTTGGGCATGAGCCACACGATTTCTCTTATCATTTCTAGTACCATCATTACTAGTAACATTATCACTAGTATTACTAGCCATCATTTTTCCTTCAGAAAAAAGGAAAAACACAAAATTCAATATAAATAAAATAAAACTAAGGACCAAAAGAATTTAAATATTCTCAAAATCAAATATAGCAATTACCAAATAAAAACACAATTTCATCTTAAGATTGTTGGTACAAATATTGATAATTGATATTCACATAAATATGAAAATAAAACAACCTTTATAATCAAATAAATGAATTACCAACTAAATGAGTAAGAGACACTTTACAGGTATGATCGAGCCTAGAAATTGATTCTATTTCCTTAAGACAAAATTGCCTCTTCACCGGTGCTCAAGGTTTTTACTTGGGACGAACGATGCGAAATGACCGTTTTGCCCCTAGTGGTGGCAAACGTTGAATTTTCATTCGGGCCCTCAAATGGACTTTGACCGATGACCGTGACGTAGTTTGTGATGACACGAGTTCATAGATAGGTGGCACGTTCAAATCCGACGTTCGAGGAAGAAGTTATGACGTTGGGAAGTTTAGGGGCATTTTGGTAATTTTGGTTAAAAGGGGGCAAATGTTGACTTTTTGACCGGGAGGTCCGATGGCCGAGGGACAAAGACCGTTATGTAGAAGGGGACGATACGAATCCGTAGACAGGCGGCACGTCGAATTCGGACGTTCGACGACGAAGTTACGGTTCACGGAAGTTTTGGGATACTATTTACGGCGACACGTTTTACGAGACAAAAAGTGCAGTTTTGTCTCTAGTGGGGCCAGATATTTGTCCTAATGCCCAATGGATGAGTGACAAGTGTCACCCATCCAATGGACACCATACTTCATTCATGCATCCAACCTTCCCGTGCATTTTCATTTCTTCATCCAAACCCAAACCCATTACCCAATCTCACCCAAACCATCCACCCAAACTCAGCCAACCCAACCCCATTTCGACCAGGACTGAGACCAGAGAGTGAGGGAGGATGTAGGACGCGGTGGCCGACCCAGGAAGGTGCCGCCGTGGGCGGTGGAGCCGCGAACCCGTGTGGGTGCACGGTAAGCCCGATTCTTCCCATTTTTCAATATATGTATTATAGGTTGTTTTGGTTGCTTTCAATGAATTAAAAAGGTTGTTAGGAAGCTATTAGGACGATTTTGAGGGAGATTGGACGATGAGAGACCTCTGGGGAGGAGTTTGGAGAATCGAACCGTGAGGTTCAAATTGTACCGGTCGGATTTCGAAGGTTTTAGGTTGTTTTGTTAATTGGGTTAGATAGGAAACACAAAAATAGGAATTTAGGAATTGAAATGGAAGAAAACGCATGAAAAATGAGGGAGAAGGAGGCCTGGACCGGTTACGCCGGTTCAGTTGCAGGGGTTGGACCGGACCGGCCGGCCCGGACCGGCTGTGCGAGGAAGGCGACGGTACTGTAGCGGCGCGTGATGTCCACGTGCAGGAAACTTCCAGGGATGCGTGTGGGCGCGTGCTAGGGTTTTTGGGGATGTGTCCAACATATGAAATCATCTCTTCGATGTAACGAACATTTTGGGACTGGTTTCGTATCAATCGGACACCGTCTCGATATGTTTCGGGGAATCGGAAGGTTTAGGTTCAGTTTTAAAAATAGGTAAAAATATCAGAAAATTGCGGGGCTTTGTTAGGAGGTTAATTAAGTAGTTAGTAACCTTCTATTACGATTTGGACAGGTTTGGGAGTTCCGGTGACGGTGATCGGCTCTGGGAGCCGTATGGCACGCAAATCGAGGTGGCAGCTCGGACGGTCTGTGAGTGGACCTTGTTTTCTAAATTGGTGCATGCATAAATGTTTATTATATGTTTTATTACATGTTTGATGATGCCATGGGTTCATTTGTATGTGGCTACGTATAAGCACGTATTTCGAGGTTTCAGCCTTATACGGTGCTTATACGGGTCTGTATTTCTTTATCGGTTTTAATGAAATGGTTTTGGATTTCTAAAAGGATAAACTCGGGTATGAGACCCATGTGGTCTTGTCTCGGGCATATGACGCTATTTACGACCTTCGGGTCTAAATCGTGGTTGCGACGGGTGCTATGTGCACGGCGATCGACGATACGACGCTCGCCTCCGGATTGGGATGTGTTCCTTCCGGAGAGGTCACGATGCACGATTCGTGGTTGGGCAGCCTGGGGAGGCTCGACTTCGGAGCGCTGACGGTTCAGGATATCGATCGGTAATGAGTGCACCATGATCTTTTGGTGGTCGCGTCGGTTGATTCGTTCACGGCGACATACCAGGATTGAGAGCGGTCCTGGATGGATGGCTGCACGCATCACTATGATCGGAGTCGTGACTGACCCTTAGATATCGAGCACGGTGCCCAGTTGAGTCATATGTTCGGGCACGAGACCCAGTTGTTTTACACTGATGCTTTCGGGTCAGGGACCCTAGATGGATTTCCAAGTTCATGACGGTTTATGGGAACCGACATGAACTCTGGAAAGGTCATTGTGGTTCATGACGGTTTATGGGAACCGGCATGAACCTTTGTCAGGTCATTATGGTACATGACGGTTTATGGGAACCGGCATGAACCTTGGTTAATGGATGTTATGGATCATGACGGTTCAAGGGAACCGGGCATGAACTTTTATTTTATGTATATATATATGTATTCATATACCTTCCTTTACTTCTATTATCTCCTCCGGGGAGGGTCGTTGGCCTGGGTGGACCCCGGAGTAGTCACGGAGCACCGACTGAGTGGAGTCACCCCCCAGTTGGGTTCCTTACTCTCAGGAAGGCTATGGTTACTATTACCTCGGGTAGGGCCAGTGGTCTACGGACATTGATCTTGACTTTGAGAAGACTCGGATTGAGACCTGGGTAGCACGCGCGTAGCTTTGGAAACCGTGACAGGATTGGTTGTGTGAATTATATGTTTATATGATGTATGCTATATGATATGATATATGATGTGTGTTTACACAGGTTTTGGGCAGTAGCCGGTATGGTTGGTTTCTTATGATTTGGGCCGAGTCCCTTATGGATTTGGGCATTGGCCTGTATAGTCATTTTCATTATGTTTCTTTCAATCTTGGTTTTGGGCTTAGTTCCCACATATGGTTTCTTTGGTTAAACGGTTTTCGAATGCATGCATGCTTTTTAGTGGAGGGTACAAATGTCTTCTTATTAAATGTTTTATAAACTCTTTATTTTTGTCCACTCACAGCTTTTAATGTTTTGACTGCCCTTCAGGTTGACATCGGATGTGGATTGTAGCAAAGACCGAGATATCACATACCTCCTCCGGATCCTGGCGTACTCTGATAGCCCGGGAGGGCAAAGGTCGGAAATATCCCTTGTCCGACACTTCGTGTCAGACGGGAGCAGGGTCATCCCTCACTAATCCCGAGGGGATTGGGATGGGTCCTGTCAGCGTGGTATCAGAGCATAGGATTGTTTATCAGAGCGGGGTTGTCTCTACTCGAGCAACCGCGGAGCTCTTGGAATGTGCACAGGTCGAGGATGTGATATCTCAATAGGCTACAGTTCGTTATCAACCTGATAGTTAGGGTATCGATACGATAGTTAGTTGGGCCGTATCTTGGAATGTTTTGGTTCGGCACTGGATGCCGGGGTTGCCATAGTTCTGTCAGGATTGACAGTGTGGGACCCTATGGAAGGATGAACGTAGTATTACGTTAGAGTTTTGGATCGTGAGACGGTTAGTTGGGATCGTCTTCACGATGTCGTAGGATCGGTTCCGACGACTAGTTGGGAATTGTGATCATCGGATGGTCGAATATTGTTGAGTTCGATGTTCGTCGGATCCCTAAACCTCTCGACTCGACCTCGAAACCCGACGGGTCCTAACTCAGGTTCTACCCAAAATCGACCTATATCATTCAATTGATTACACCAGAAGCATCTAACATTCATTCTAAACAAGAAATCGAAATCAATTTCGAGAATCATTACCTCCAAGTGATCGAACTCAAGCTCCAAAATTTGACACAATCACAGGGGCTGTTCTTCGTCAATTCACCATCAATTTATTTCCCAATTGATTTGGTTCGAGTCGGCTAGCTCCCAGGAAGCTAAAGATCACGTCAATTTCAATTGAAACCGTCTAGGACATCAAATTCGATATTTATGTGTTTAGGTAATTTTTCGGGTGTTCCCAGTTTGGTTCCAGGTCCAACTCCTTTCAATTCTCACTCAGTTGTTCACTTAATTCCTCCCTTTTTGTTCTCTATTCAATTGCTCTACTCTCTGGGATGATGGATCAATCAAGGTTTTGAAGTGGTTTAGTGTTGTTCTCTGTTTTTGGTCAAATACGAACAGTTCATATGCTAATTAACAATACAACCGTTTCATTAATTAGTTAATTATACAAAAGGCAACTAAGTGCCACTAAGTGTTAGTAACAAGTGACATGTGTCACATTTTAAACTATCATCGGCTGAATCAGCCAATATAAATCATTTAATACCTTGCACCGTTTAATTAAGTCCCTTACTTAAAATTACCATTTTACCCCTACTTGGAACAATTACCAAAATGCCCCTCATCGTTCTAGACCCATAACTTTTTCGTTCGGACTCCGATTGACGCATGTCGCCTGTCTACGGATTCAGCGTCCCGAGACCTATCCAACGGTACTTCCGAAAAGTCCAAACAAGGTCTCGATCAAAACGTCAACTTTCGGCCCTTATTACTAGGGGCAAAATCGTCATTTTCCTCAAATTTTCCAACATTTCGTTTTTCGAATTTTCGGGGCGTTACACATCAGACAGCTTAATTCCACTTCATTTGCTCCAATTTAGGGCGTGTTGGCTTATTATAGGCTGGAAGTTATCCTTGTTTTGGAGAATCCTTCCTAGTGTTAGGCCGGAGTCCCATGTAAGGTTGCCAGATCTTCCCCCATTGTGTTTAAGTTTGTGAAAATGTAGATAAACCATAAGGTATTTGAAGGAAACTTCAACCACTGCTAGGAGGAGTGCTGTTGAGATTTCGTTTTAAGGATGAAAAAGAGAAACAAAGATTGGAATCAAAACTAACATGCAGGAAGATAAGCAACACTAAGAATTATGATGATTCAGCGACGTGCCTACGAATAACAGGAAACATGCTCATAAAAAAGTAGGCTTATTAGGCTAAATGCACCAGGAATACGCCAACCAATTTTAAAATGCACTAGGAACTGAAATTTGCCTCAGTGTGCACCAGGAATGGGTGCAACGTTAGGTCTGTTGCACCATTTACCGGATTTCATCTTTGACACCGTTAAAACTACTGTTTCTTTCCCGAAATTCCCTTAAACACTGTTCAACTTCTTACTCTTCATCTTCTTCCTATCTCCTCTAAAACTTCAACTCAAAAAGACGAAGCTGAAGAGTCTGTCGGTATGCGAATGCGAACTTCATGAGGATTCCCTACTTCAACTTTGTGGACTTTTTTGGGGACTTTTTTCTAAAATTGAAAAATAAAAAAGGAAAATTCCTTCAAGAGCTTCATGTCCAGTCAGCTCTTTTTCTCTCAAACTAACTGGCTCATCGTCTACTAGCTAGCTCTTGAGTGGAAGAGTGGTTTTTGGATCCATCCTTGACAGCTAACAGAGGGAAAGAAAAGCTTGGATTATATTCACATACATATAATAAGCTTGGATTTTTGGGTTTTATATACTTGGGTATTTTATTGGCACTCTCACTAGTTCAGATGTTCAGTTAATTGGATTTTCTTCTCCACCACTTAGGATCCATGGGTGCCTTGGAAAAAAGAACATAATTTTGTTAACATACAATCCAAAACTTCAAAAGATCAACAAGAATATATGAATTTAAGAAGAAGAAGAAGATTGAACTTGAAGTAGTCACTTTTAGAAACTTCCCCAATTTTAGCAGCAAACCATCAGAGAGTAAAAAATATTTTCAAGAATCAAAGAAGAAAAAAAAAGAAAGTTCAAGTCTTTGACAGGTGAGATTCTACAAAATCAAAGATCAATAGAAACCCTAATCCCAAAATGAAAAATGAATCAAGATTTAATTCACCCAAGCTAGATAGGAAGAGACTTACTAAGTGCTTGGTCAACAGAAAGTCACATGGAGGTGTCTCTGCATATCATCTTCCTCAACAGATCTTTGGACGCCAGTGACACAGATCGGAAAAATTTCAAAGGGAACCTCAAATTCCCCCTCAGAACACCCTCAAAGATTTCCAACTCCAACTCGCCGTATAACGGCGGAATCCCGCCAAGCATGATGAACAACATGACTTCAGCGCTCCAAACGTCGACCTTCTCATTATACTCCCTCCCCATCAAAATCTCCAGTGCCACGTAGTACGGTGTCCCCACCACACCCTCTATGGACCCGTTGTCGCCAACCCACTTCGCCGACCCGAAATCCGCAAGCTTCAAATTGTTCATCGAGTCGAACAAAATGTTCTCTGGCTTCAGATCGGGGTGAACAATCCTGAACCGGTGACAATGCAAAATCGCTTCAAGCAACTGCTTCATGAAGGTCGCATTCTCATACCGACGAACTCTTCAGCTTTGTCTTTTTGAGTTGAAGTTTCAGAGGAGATAGGAAGAAGTTGAAGAGTGTTTAAGGGTATTTAAGGAAAGAAACAGTAGTTTTAACGGTGTCAAAGATGAAATCCGTTAAATGATGTAACAGACCTAACATTGCACCCATTCTTGGTGCACACTGAGGCAAATTTCAGTTTCTGGTGCATTTTAAAATTGGTTGACTTGTTCCTAGTGCATTTAGCCTAATAAATAAAATGAACCAAAAGTTTTGAATTTTTGAAATTTCCCAAGTCCCCAAAAAGTTTCCAATTGATTCCTAAAAATTGAACCTTTCCACCCTGAAGGTTTGTGTAAATAAAATTCAAAATTTTAATTTTATGAATATAATAACCTTAGGTTCGAAAGATCGTAATTTGATTGAAAGAACCTTAGGAATTAATAACAAATAAGGCATGATGACTTAGAATGCAAGAAATACAGAATTTAATAATGAAAAAGAGCTATCACATCTTTGAATTGATCTCTTGGATGCTTTTAAATGTGCTGGAGGCTTCAGGATCATTCCAATGTGTTTCCAGAATTTTCTGCAGTTTTTCTTGATTTTCTGGAAAATCTAGGACTACTATGAAGTTTGCAGAAGAACACCTTTTAGTGGCGAAAGACCTCAAGAACACCGCCACAAAAAATAGGAAAGGTGACGATTCTAAAAAGTTCTGCTGCATTATGCAGAAAAATAAATGAACTAAAATTAGGCTTTTTGGCAGCATTTTGAACTTCTAGGAACCCAAATTCATCCCTAATCCATTCGCCACCAACAAACATGTTCCAAAACATCACAACTGATATTTTAAATGCGTTAGTAACTTCGGATTAACTTGAAATGCATCAAATTTTGGAGATGGATCCAAATTTTAGAAAGGACTAAAAAAGGGGCCTCGAGACCCAAAACTATAACCATTTCAACGATTCCAGATAGTATACTTTGACCATTCAAACACGTTCCAAGTGACGAACACCCGATTACACAACTTTTTGGTCATTTTCGTATTCAAGACTCCATTTTATGACACAAAAACATAAAAATTAACTAAAATTAAATGATCTTCTCACCCCAAACATACCCTAGAACATTATAAGTGATATTTTAAACGAGTTTGTGGTGTTAGATTAACCTGAAAACAACACCAATCCAAAATTATGTCCTAAAAAAATTTGTAAATCCTCGTTTTGAGCATTCCACCAAAGAATGCAGGCTTCTGAGAAAACTATCTCTAAAAAATTCAACACTAAGCTTCTTCCTCAACATCAAATTACAAATTCAGAAAGACTACTGATATCTTTTCATTCTGCATTGCTTGTTTTGCTTCCTTTGAATTCTCTTATGTAGCTTTGGTTTGATCCTGAAGATTCCTCATTACATACAACCCAACCTTTTCATAAGCTTCTCGTACGGTACTAATTTGTATTTGACTCTGTTCTCCAAAATCATAATTGTTAGGAATCGAAACTTAAACGATAAAACAATTCTGAAAAATGACTTACCTCTTATTGAACAAACTTGGCCAATATATAGCCTTTATAGACCTAACAGAAACGAGAAAAAACAGAGCACGTTCAAGCACAAAGAACGTGAGACTTGACATGAGACGAGCCATAGGAATCGCTCAACAAGTTCCTTAAGACTAGGACTTATTCCAACAGAAAACAGAAAGACCTTATCTAACACAAAAACAAACTTTCTCTTCATTCCCTCCCTTAAACCAGTTCTCAGCTGCAACTAGTTTAGATCAAGAACTTGGAAGACTCCCATCTGACTTCGAGACCTTTGAAATGCATCCGGTGTGAGAGGCTTTGTCATCACATCTGCCAGTTGATCCTGTGTTCCACATCAAACCAGCTCAACTATTCCAACTCGCGTGAGCTCCCGAAGGAAGTGAAAGCGCACATCTATGTGTTTGCTTCTACCGTGTAGGACTGGGTTCTTCGATAACTTAATTGTAGAGCTATTATCACAGAGGATTGTAGTGCACCTACTTTCCTCCAGGCTTAGTTTTTCAAGTACCCTCTTCATCCAGACAACTTGACTAGCACATGCTGCTACAGCTACGAACTCTGCTTTAGTGGTTGACAACGTGACTATGGGTTGTTTCCTTGAGGACCAAGCCACTGCTCTAGACCCTAGCATAAAGGCATAACCCGAAGTACTCTTCATGTCTTCTATATCTCCTATATAGTCACTATCTGCATATCCAACTAGATTTTTAGACCCTCATTTCTTGTAGAAAACACCAAGTCCAGTGGTTCCTTTTAGGTACCTTAGAATCTTCTTGGCTGCGAACAAATGCAACTCTGTTGGTTTAGCCATGTACCTGCTAATCAGACTTAATGCAAACAAAAAATCCAGCCTTGTAGCTGTCAAGTACATGAGATATCCCACCACCTGCTTAAACAATGTCTTATCAACACCAATCCCATTCTCATCCTTAACAAGCTTACAACCTGGAACAATGGGATTATGGACTGGATTGCTATTTTCCATCCCAAACCTATTCAACACTTCCAAAGCATATTTTCTTTGGCAAATATAAATCCCATCAGATCTCTGCAACACTTCTATACCAAGAAAAAATCTCATCCTCCCCAAATCAGTCATATCAAATTCTCTTAACATGGACTTCTTAAACTCAACAAACATATAATCATCATTGCCAATAAAGATTAAATCATCAACATATAAACTAACAATGAGAATTTTACCTCCCTTAGCTGTTTTGATGAACAAAGTATGTTCACGGTAACATCTCTCGAAACCTTCACTTGTGAAATGTGCTTCTATACGACTGAACCAAGTACGTGGATCTTGTTTCAGTTCATAAAGGGCCTTTTTCAATCTGTACACTTTCTGAGGATTGTTCTTTGACACATATCCCTTAGGCTGCTCCACGTACACTTCTTCATTGAGCTCCTCGTGTAGGAAAGCTGATTTAACATCGAACTGATAGATAATCCATCCCTTCTGAGCTACTAGTGCCACAATCATTCTAATCGTATCCATCCTTACAACTAGTGCAAATACTTCTGTATAGTCTATCCCTTGTTGTTGCACATACCCTTTTGCCACCAATCGAGCCTTAAACTTGTCAACTTCTCCATTTTCTTTGAGTTTAGTCTTAAAGACCAACTTCACCCCAATCTTCTTTGCACCTATAGGCAAATCAGTAAGCGCCCAGGTGTTGTTTCTTTCAATGGCATTTATCTCCTCATCCATAGTTGTCCTCTATTTGTTGTGCCTCACTACCTTTTCAAAGTGTACTGGATCTGCTAATGAAAATAGAGCTAAGTTAGCACTATCTTCTTCTTCTGAAATTCCATCCCCACTCACATAGTCTCTCATTCATCCTGGAGGCCTTCTAACTCTTCCTTCACTAGAACTGGATGAACCTCCTTCATTCTCATCAGCTTGCGGGATACCAGTTGATTCATCAATGACCTTTTCTTCTTCCTTACTTTCTGCTTCATTACTCTCAGCATCATCATCCCTTCCTCATGGTTCTCATCGTCATCCCACCCCAAATCAGCTACTATCTGCTCTTCATAACTCCTATCCCAGTTCCAGGACTTTTCCTCTTCAAAAACAACATCCCTGCTAATGACTACCTTCTTTGCAATCAGATCATAAAGCCTATACGCCTTAGACTCATCACTCACACCCAATAGCACACAAGTGAAGCTCTTTGCATCTAGCCTTTCTCTTCTTACATTAGGAATGTGCACATGTCCCACACACCCGAAAACCCTGAAATGTTCAACTGAGGGTTTACTTCCACTCCAAGCTTCCTCAGGTGTCTGATTCTTCACCACCAGTGTAGGACTTCTCTTCAGGACATATGTTGTCCAGTTTACATCCTCTAGCCAAAACGTTTTTGGAATCCCCTTTTCAGTCAGCATACATCGAACCATGTTCATCACTATGCGGTTCTTCCTCTCAGCTACTCCGTTTTGTTGTGTAGTATATTCTGCAGTTAATTGTCTTTTGATACCATGCTCTGAACAAAACTCATTGAATTCTCATGATGTGAATTCCCCTCCTCGGTCTGTTCTCAAGCATTATTTCTTTCTCAACAGAATTCTTAAAACATTTGAACATGCTAAATGCTTCAGATTTCTCCACTAAAAAATAAGTCCATGCTTTTCTAGTAAAGTCATCAATAAAGCATAGCATGTACCTTTTCTTGCTATTGGAGATGGGTGTGATTGGCCCGCAGATGTCCGAGTGAACAAGCTGGAGCTTTTCTGTGGCCCTCTAATTACTCTTCTTAAGGATTGAGTCCCTGTGCTGTTTTTCAAACATGTAGTTTCCACAAACGGCTGATGAAGTCTTGTTCTTTCTGAACTGAAGCGTCCTCAGCCCTTTGTAACTCAAATTTTCATAACGATAATGCCATAGGTGTGCCAAGTCCTGCGTGGAAATGTACAAACATGTTGGCTTTTCAGGCAGTGAATTAACCCGTAACACAAACATTCTATTTGTAGTCATCTCAGTCTGGATTATAAGCCCTTTCTCTGGATGATAGATCTTCAGTTTCCCATTTTGGATGAGAATCGCCAATCCTCTCTCTCCTGTAGCTGTCCAATGCTAAGCAGATTGTTTTTTCACTCAGGCACAAAGAACACTCCATTAATGACATGTGTAACACCACCTACTTTCAACTTCACGTTGCCTTTTCCGAGCACGACCATCTTTGTATTGTTTCCCAGCTTCACGCTCTGCTTGAACTCCACATTGAACTCACAAAATAGACTTTTGTCACCACACATGTGGTTGCTGCAACCAAAATCAAGGAACCAAACATTTTTCCTCTGAGCATCGTTCATCTCCACATATGACATGAGTAACATCTCTTCTATGTCTTCTGCCTCAGCATAATTTGCCTCCTTGTCCCAGCTTGGACACTCATATTGAAAGTGTCCAAGCTTGTGAAACTTGTAGCATTCTACTGTGGACTTGTTGTAGGACTGGCGGCCTCTCCCTTTTCCTTTGCCTCTGTAATTACCTCGACCTTGTCCCCTTCCACTAAACTTGTCTTTGGAGGTGACCTTAGCTGCTTGCTCTTCTCCAGTATGACACTGAAATTTCTGCTGGTGGACAATCAGAGAGCTCTGCAATTCGTCAATTGAGAGTTGATCAATGTCTTTGGATTCCTTGATCGAACATACCACATAGTTGAACTTCTCACTTAACGACCTGGGAATCTTCTCCACCACCTTGACATCTTGCATTGATTCGCCGTAAGTACGCATCTTGTTGGCCACATAAAGGACTCTTGAGAAGTAATCAGAGACTCATTCTCCCGTCCTCATCTCTAGGGTTTCAAACTCTTTGCGGAGAGCTTGTAGGTGAGACCGCTTAACCCTAGCACTCCCTTCGTACTTCTTTTTCATAGACTCCCAAATTTGTTTGGAGGTACCCTTCACGAGAATTTTCTCCAAAAATGTACGATCAATGGCCTGAAAGAGGTAATTTTTTACCTTCAGATCTTTCAGCTTCAACTCGTCTAGCCTTTTTCTCTGAGCTTCTGTCTGCGCCACTCCAGTCTTTGGTTCAGCATATCCTATCTCTACCAATCCCCAATACTCCTTGGACCGCAAGAAGTTTTCCATTAACATACTCCAATGGTCGTAGTGACCATCGAAGCGGGGAATAGCTGGTTGCGCAAAACTTCCTTCACTTGTCATCTTCTCTGCTGCGGCAAAGAAATCTCAAAGGCTGCAGCTTTGATTCGTCAAGCCCAGTGGGGGCTCTGATACTAGAATGTTAGGAATTGAAACTTAAACAATAAAACAATTCTGAAAAATGACTTACCTCTTATTGAACAAACTTGTCCAATATATAGCCTTTACAGACCTAACAGAAACGAGAAAAATCAGAGCAGGTTCAAGCACAAAGAATGTGAGACTTGACATGAGAGGAGCCATAGGAATCGCTCAACAAGTTTCCTAAGACTAGGACTTATTCCAACAGAAAACAGAGAGACCTTATCTAACACAAAAACAAACTTTCTCTTGAATAATCAATTGCCTTTATCTTCGGGTCTTTTTATTTTTCAGTGCATTTTGCACATTCCTGCTGATGGGACTCCAGTTTGTAAAGAGCTTCATCCAGTTGCCGTGGAGATGAAAATTTTCGTTGGATTTAAGAGGTGGGTAGATTTTTCTGGTTAAGTAGCCGAATCTTGAACTCTCACAAAAGAGTAAAATCATCATGACTAAATAACGTCCCAATACAGCATTTTCTTGATTATGACTTCTATCATTATGCTCCCAATCAAACCTTTCTAAGAAGGCTATGGCATTGAAGAAAGATGCCTCTTGTATCATTGTATGTTTATATCTTGTATCTGTCTGCCCCTCATCAGTTGGCCATAACTGACACCAATATCTAAATGAAATGGTATTTTTCCATTGAGTCTTAGTTCTCTAAATCTAAAACCGGATTTAGATTCTTCAAGATAGAAGTACCTCCTCGAAATATCATTCCAAAAGCCGACGAGGTACAGATTTAGCAAGGTTACACAATTATCCTCTTTTGCTGTGACTTTCAGGGCGATGTGGGACTTCTGAGGGTTACAGCAAGACTTGTCATGTTTTGGAAGTAGAAAGAATTTTCCTGTGTTTTGGAATTCTGCTACTTCTGGGGATTCTCCTACTTTTGGGGGAATTTCCAGGCTATCATCTTTAAGAGCCTTATTCCATTCAGATATGAATATGGGGTAAATATTTTTTTCATCATAAGTTTTCCAACTTAGCACTTGGATATCCCAATTAATCAAATCAACTCCTATCCCGCCACCTCCACCTCCGTCGCTGCCGCCACCACCGCCTCCACTGCCACCCGCACCACTGCCACCGACACCACTGCCACCACCGCCTCTGCTGCAAGCACCAGCACCACCACCACCACTTTTCTTTTGGTGATTACTACCACCACCGCCAAATCCAATACTTATGTTTCTACTTCCGACCTTTTTTTCTTGCTTTCTTTTGCCTCCACCCGTGCAGGAAATATATTGAAGCCCAATGTATATCGTAGGTGTGGCAGATGGACTATGGATGAAACGGCCTCTTGTTATCAAATCCAAGCATAAATGATTCTTTCTTTTGAATTCAACACCAGCCAGCCTAGCAATATATTGAATCCCAGGTGTATCCTCCTTTGCCAAAGCCATAGCCATTGCAACGTTGCCTCCTGAGAGAGGGAAGATGAGGTACTGAGTTGTGTTGGGGTTTTTTCCTCTGGGTTCTTGCCTCCTGCTGCAGGGCAATATCGTAGAGCCCTTCTCTACGATAGACGGTGCACCCTTCTCTTCACTTTCTGCAGTAGGACCAAAAATGAATATAATCCAAACAATGGAATAAGCGACAAATATAAATCAACATAATTGACTCAAAATCGGAAAACTTATTATAAACTTCCTAATGATGAAAGCTACTGCCAATAAATGGAACAGGTGATTAGAAAGGAAAGTGAACAAATAAATTTTAACCAAAGAAAAATTCTTTAGAAAAGCTAGGGGATTAACCATACACAGGTAACCGCAACGGGATAAGAAACAAATTGCCGTAATTGTAGACTTGTATGCCTATGAACTTTATAACTAGATAAGTAACCTACCCAAAAATAATAGAAATATCTGAAAATAAATCCAGAATGAATTAGAAATGATAAAGTTATATAACGTAACCAAGTAAAGTTAGACCAAATCCCTGAATTTATGCACGACAGACAGTATAGTGTCATCACCATGACTGCTATTACTTAACGATGAACGCATATGGGCAACCGCAAAAAAAGCCTAAAAGAAATTGAATCATCTTAAATAATTGGTCAAGCAAATATAGAAATGCTATCACGTACTCGTTGTCCATATGGGGCATACGTAGAAGATTTGAAATGAAAACTAATTAATTATAAAATTCAGGTCGCCTACAACCAAATAACTGAAAAACAGTGATCCACTGCCCAAAATCGATCTTCACATGGGTTAATCATATTCAAAACTGAAAGACTACAGGGTTAATTAATACCATTTTTTAACTCTTGGAAAAGAAAAAAGTTTAATATCTTTTGAAACTTAAGAAATGATCCTTTCTTCTGAACTCATCATGCACATCCTAACGGACAATTTACAGTAGATAATTAAAGCAGCAATGTCCCAAACTGCAAGCGACGACAGTGAACGACTAGCAAAGCAAAACCTTTATGCAAAGAGCACAAATAACCTGAAAACTTACAGTAACAGGGGAGAATACAACTGAAAGCATAGTTAAAATGTGCATTTCTCCTCATAGTCATAGCAAAGAAAACAAACAAATACAAGGTTCTGGAGGCTTTCATTTTGAAAGATCAAAATAGAGAACGGAAAGCTAAAGAAAAAGCAGATAGAGAACCAAAATGCCAGTGAAATACCGAAAAAGAAAAACAAAAACAGTTTCCTTTCATAAAACATAAATATGAACAGGAAAGGCTAAATCCACTTTTGAATGAGTGAGTGATTACTTGGGTCCCAAGCTAGTTTGACAACTGGAATAAGCAATAGGGACAATAAAATTCCTTTCATAAGGGAACCCAAACAGAAATAGCAAATACAAGAATTTGGAAGGTACCCGTCAACATGCTAGCCCAACCCAAATTTTAAGTCAGTTTTTACTGCTTTCAAAAGCATATCCCAAATATTCTCAATAATAATATTCCTCAAAGATCAATTATCATCTGCAACCCTGCTCGGGAATTTTTGTAGAAAAAAAGAATAATAAATTTCTAAACGAAGAAGCTCTGAGAAAATGTTGCCTTCAGACCTATGTCACTCCAATACCCATTTGTATTCATCCATTTATATTTTTTCTTCTTCCTCCTCAATGACAGTAAAAAACAGAGAGGCTCGTAAGAAAAAAAAAAAAGTTATAGCAGCATTTTGCGGTGTGTGAATAAATATACCTCAACAAGAGAATTCAACAGAGCTGCTGCTGGTTTGAAGAGACCACGTTACAATTAATGAATAATGTAATATTAATTCAATAAATTAATTAAATCAATGCGTAATCGAAATAAAATTATATCATAGATTGCTACGTCAATATAGTCATTAAATGTGGTCAATTTCGTATATCTAAATAGCATTACCATATATATAATTCTATAGTCCCACAAAATTCTAAACTATATATAAACATATATATATATATATATAGTTTTTTTCTGTAACTACTACGTCAATAGTCTAGGAGTGGATCCGATCGATGTCCCATTTCAGTTTCCCCCTTCATGTCCCACTCTTAAATTTTCGACACATGTCCTCTAACGTAACTGACAGTTAACTCATGTTAACATTTTTTATTTAAAATAAAAAACCAAAGAATCTGAAAATGAAATTAAAAAACCAAAAAGAAAAATCGAGACGATTACTATTATGATTCCTATTAGGAGTCTTGAGCGTCTCCTTCATTCTTTTCCACAGAAAAACCTTAAAGCCAATACTCTTCCATAATCTTCTTCCTACAAAGCGCAAGATTTTCGTCGGTTTCTTCTGTTGAGATGTGAGGAAAATATCCCACATCGAAAAAACACAATTACAATTTGCGAGGAAAATCTCTCACATCGGAAAAGTACAACTACAATTTGTACCTTATATGATCTTAGGCTACTCCCCTCATCGTCAATTGGTATTGGGGTGGAACCTCAATTTCTTACATGTTATTAGAACGGGGTTATCCCACATGATTGGCTTAACCGCCATACGTACTCATTCAAATCGTCACGTGATAGGTTGGAAAATCCGCCACACGTGAGGGGGCTTGTTGAGATGTGAGGAAAATATCTCACATCGGAAAAACACAACTACAATTTGTGTCTTATATGATCTTGGACTACTCCCCCCATTGCCAATTGGTTTTAGGGTAAAATCTCCACTTCTTACATCTTCCACCAACATGAACAGCTGAAGGAGCAACATGTGAGAGGCTTCAATTCCAACTAAATATATTCATCATTCATCGATTACCTTATGTAAAGGAAAATTTTCAAGGTACAAGTTTCATCATTCTTTTTCTACTAGTTAAGTTTCATCGTGATTTTAATCAAGACTTTACTTCATTTCCTTTCAATTATATCAAAGACTTGTGCTCGAGAAAAGAAGCAAAAATGGGGAAATATCTAGTTGCAACTATTTCCTAACTCTCATATAAAATCCATTTAATGTTGATTAAAATCCATGTGGGAGGTATTCTTTTGCTACACTAAGTAGCCTCAATTCATAAGCAATCAGCCAAAAGCCTTTAAAATCCAAGTGGGAGGCATTATTTGTAGTGAATAATACATATTTATTTATAATTGAAAAGTCTTATTTAGGGACAGTTTCTGAACCCAAATTTCGGATGGAATATCTTGCACGTTAGATGTAGAAGAAACTCAACGGTATAAATGAATTTTATTAATAAATATAAAAAGACACATCTAGCACGCAATGAGCCGTATCCCTCAAATACATCTATATATATAGATAAAAATTTGATTGCAAAAAAAAAAAAATTCAACAAAAAATCATAATTAAACTTGCAAATACAAATTATCACTTTTCAATTTTGAATTGTACCCTTCGAAGCTTAAGAGTGTCAGGATCTTCTATTATCTTTTTGTTACTATTAGTATAAGTAAAATCTCTTCCAATGTGGAGGATCATACAATAAAGAGATCTATCACTTATTTTATTTTGAAATCGATTCTTTATAATTCGCATAGATTAAAAATTTCATTACTATTGAAATAGAAAAAGTCAATACATGTTGAATGAGCCTATAAATTAAACACCACTTATCTATTAAAGTTATTTACATCAATATTTGACATAACTCAATAAAAGGAGATTTTTACCCAATTAAATCAAACATTCAATATCAACAATTAGCAAAACATTTACTAACCTTTCTTCCCACAATAGCAATTAGCAACTAGCAAGCAAATGCAACCCTCATAGTCATAGTCTTATGTCTCAATTACTCATACAAAAAACACAATTTCAATTTCAAAATTTCAAATTATCATAACTCAAAAAAAAAAAAACCTCTAATACTCATATTTCCAAAGCCAAAACTCTTCATTCAGTTTCTATTTAAAATTAATATTAGAAAGTAATACTTTATGTTTCGAAAATTTGATAATAGATCAACATAATATAATTTGGAAGAAAATAAAGAAGAAGAAAATTATGAGATGAATTTGAAAAAGAAAAAAAATGCTGAAATGGTGTGTGGTTTGTTGACCCCTCATTTTCACTTTGATTTTGAGTCTTTGAGGCTAATATGATATTATTTAATTTTGTATTGTTAGTTTTCTTTTTAAGTAATGGCCTCAATTTGTGCTATTGATCAGAGGCTGGAGATGCACTCAGAAACTCACATTGAGAAGGCATTTTCTACTTTGAGTGTGAATGAACCCTCGCATGACACTTCATAGAAACATCAAGGCAAAGGCAAGTAGAATTTCAAAGGAAACAAACAATGGAAAGGGAAGTTCTACAGTAATGCTATGAATAGCCATGAAACTGAGAATTCCAAGGTTGATTCAGGGAGTTCATCAAACTCCAATAATCCTTGTGAAATTTGTATAAAACTTCACTATGAAGAGTGTTGGCTTAAAAACAAACCTAAATGTTTTATGTACAATAAAATTGGTCACATTGCAAAGAACTGTGGTGTGAAGCAGGTGGTACATATGGCAAAGCAAGAAGAAAAAAAGGATGGAGTGAGGTTCTATGCATGCAATTTAGCAACAATACTTAAGGATAGTGGTGTTTGGTATGTGGATAGTGCTTTAGCAACCACATGAACTCACACGAGTCTCTACTAATCAATTTAGACAAATATATAACCACTAAGGTGAAGATGGGTACATGAGACCTGGTACAAGCCACTGGGTACGGTTCACTTGTGATCAACACTCAGAATGGGGAGAATCAAATACATGAAGTAATCCGAGTTCCTGGACTAGATGCTAACTTATTGAGTGTGGGATAGATGGTAGATCATGGATACTATCTAAGATTTGGCAATAGAACTGTAGAAATTTATGAAGATGATGAGATGCTACAATGTGTAGCTTTTGTTTCTATGTTGGGAAACTGATGTTTTCCACTTTCACTTGAATGTGTGCTTTCAGTGGCACAAAAGGCTATTGTGGAAGAGAGTGCTTGGCTATGGCATAGACGTTTTGGACATCTGAATTATAACAGTCTACTGACATTCCAATCGCATAACATGGTCCTTTCCATGCCTACTCTTGATGAAAACAATGAAGTCTGTGAAGGGTGCATATCAAGGAAACAAGACATGAAGAGTTTTGACAAGGAAAAAACATGGAGGGCATCTATTCCACTAGAGCTTATGCATGCTGACCTGTGTGGTCCAATACAAACAGAAACTATTAGAGGTAACACATATTTCATTACCTTTATAGATGCTTATTCTAGGTTGTGCTTGGTGTATTGTTTGAAAAAAAAAAAGTCAAGTGCCTTCAATGTGTTTAGAAAGTTCAAGTGCATGTGTGAACTTCAGAGTGGATACAAGATAAAAGGTCTAAGGGAGGTGAATTCACTTCACGTGAATTTCAGCAATTCCATAAGAATGAGGGAATTGTAAGACAGCTCATTGTGGCATACTCACCACAGCAGAATGGGGTAGCTAAAAGGAAGAACAAGATTATGGTTGAAATGGCCAAGTCCTAGTTGCAAGACAAGGGCATGCCTTATCATTTCTAGGATGAGGCTGTTAATACAACAATATATTTGTTGAATAGGTGTCCTATTAAGGCTGTAGAGAACAAGACTCCATTTGAGGTTTACAGTGGAAGGAAAACTGGAGTGACGCATTTGAAAGTTTTTTGTTCTACTTGCTATGCACATATCCCTAACCAACTAAGACAAAAATTAGATGATTCTTCTGTGAAGTGTGTGTTTGTTGGTTATGAAACTTGTGAGAAAGGCTATAGGCTTTATACAAGTTAAAACCCAAGAAGATTATGGTTTCAAGGAGTGTTGTATTCAATGAGAGGATTAGCTGGACTTGGAAAGAAAAAAAGGAAGTCAATGTGGAATTTCTTACTAGTTTCGATGTCGACTCAGAAGAAGGTCCCGCTGAGCACACTATTGAGGTTGCTGCTGAACCTCAAACACTAGAATCTGGATGTTTAGACTCTTCAACACCTACAAGTACACCTATAAAGACAAGAAGCCTAGTAGATGTGTATTCACAATGTCACATCATAGAACTTGAGACCTATAAAAAGGCAGCTAAAGAAAAGGCTTGGAAGAAAGCCATGGAATCCGAGTTGGATATGATTGAGAAGAACTCAACATGGGAGCTAATTGAGAGACCAAGTAACAAGCCTTTCATTGGTGTGAAATGGATTTACCAAACCATACTCAATCTGGATGGTTCTATTAAAAAACGCAAAGCTAGAAGTGGCAACTAAAGGCTATGCGCAAAAGCCTCGGATAAACTTAACGAGATCTTCTCACCAGTAGCAAGGTTGGACACTATAAGGACCCTTATTTCCTTGGCCGCACAGAAAATATGGAGCCTACATCAATTAGATGTTAGGTCTGCTTTTTAAATGGGGTTCTAGATGACGAAGTTTATGTGGAATCCCAACGTGAGGGCGATGAGGCAGAATTTGAAGATAAGAAAGTCTACAAATTGAAGAAAGCTCTTTATGGGTTAAAGCAAGCACCCGGAGCTTGGTATGGGTAGATAGATTCGCATTTACTAAAATGTGGATATCTAAGAATTCCTAAGGAAGAAACTCTATACATGAAAGCTACAGAAGATGGAAGAACACTAATTGTATCCATATATGTGGATGACATTGTCTATACATGAAATTGTGAGATTTTGAAGGAAGAGTTCAATTGTGAGATGGTGAAAAAATATGAGATGAATGTTCTTGGACTCCTACATCATTTCCTTGGTATGGGTGACAGGACCCGGCCCAAGTTACTGTGAAACCTGGACCGGTCCTACTCCCGTCCGACGACTCTTATCAGACATGGGATCTCGCCAATTTTAATCATGTTCGAAACTTAGCAATTTAATCAAGATAAATCCACCCTTGCGAGGGCACCGCCAACATCCAACCCACTTCCCCAACAAGTAGTGGAAATTATAGTTTACCCGTGTTCGATCTTAATTTCCATGTTAAATTTTTCGGAAATATGCAAGTTTAATTAAAATACTAATATAACTCTTTGTATGTTCCGATTTTACACGTACATCACACAAATCATAATCTTATGATAGTTAAGGTAATTGTAATTTTATACTTCTTAGCCAAACACTTTTTAGTATGATATTTCCTATCATGTTTATCGTCACTAATTAGGATCTCATGAAAATGTAACAATAACGTTCTAAATATTTTTCATTCATCCAACTAACATGAATCAATCAAGACAAATATATCATTAACTTTGCTTAAACCTAAGTCATATAATTAGATCACATAATTATAGGACTAAGATTAGTTACCCTTAAATAATCCCAATTCCTAGACTTTAATTAAGCATATTTACATAAGGTCTAATAACTTTGGACACACCCAAATTCTTCATACGAGATTCAATTCAACAAAACCTGGACCATTAAACTCTAAAAATAAGGAGAAACATTTTTTCCTGTTAAACGTTTCCTTAGAAAATGCCTCCTGAGCGTCCACGTGCCGCCGAAAGGCCCTTGCACGTGGGATTCATGGTCGTATCAAAGGTCAACTTCAATCTAGGTCTTTCGACCAGTTTTCTTGCATCCGAGTCGTCCCGTGACGGTGACTCGATTGTTTCTCTGTGATTTTATGTCCATTTTTGTTGGTTTCAACATCAAAATTCATCAAGGCTAACTAAGGAACGGGAAAAAGGAGAAATACTTACTAAAACTCACCGTTCGATCCTTGGTATCTCTCAGTTATGGCTTCCAGGAGCATCTCCCCTGCTTCCACACGTTCAAACCCACTCCTTCTCCAGTCAGGAGGGTCGTACGGCTATCATAAGCATACTAGTGTACATGTAAGGTCATCTCCTGGTCCTAAACAAGAAACCTGACAAGGGGCTTCACGGGTTCCACCATCACCCTCACTCTTTCCACCTCCCTTCACGACCTAAGTCTCTCCAATCTTTCTAGTTCCCCTTCTTTCTTCCATTTCTACTCTTCTTCTTCTTTGTGTTTTCCTTGATCGGCTCATGGTTTCCTCTCTTTCTTTTCATTCTTATTTTCGGCCATTCCTTGCCGAATTCTCTTAACCCAGCCAAGCTCACATATTTATACATGGAGAGGGAAGTCGGTGGGTAGCTGCTGACAAAGAAAAGAGAAGGTTCTTGACAATCCTAGAACCTCACATGTAAATTACTAATTTTCCCTTCCAAGCAAATTTACCAAAATATCCCAAAGCAATTTTTACCATATGCGAATTTATCTGACCTCCGATTTTGGCGTGTCGTCTGTCTACAAGCTCAAGGTCTCAACACCTACCTAACAGTCTTCACGGATTTCCCAAAAGATATCCCAATAAAAAAAGTCAACATTTTGACTTCTTATAGGCAACATGGTCATTTATATTCTTTCAAATCTCTGGGGTGTTACAATCTCCTATCCTAAAAAAATTTTGTCATTGAAATTTTAAACTTACTCATAACCAGACATTAGGGCTTAAACGTGACTATAAACAAAATTACTAATTATTAACTTATATTAAAACTATAAGATATCATCATATACCATCACAGATCATTTGTGCATAATACCATAACACCATATTATCATTCTTCGATTTGACAACCAAACTTTAGGTGCAAACATCTTGTACTTTAGAGATCAATCTCACAAAATATCTTTGTCCAAAAGTCACACAAATTTTATCTAATATTAGGCTATAATGATGACCTTGATGGTTTCTTAATTCCGTAGGCATCCAATGACGAATAACCAATAATTAACCAAATGTCATTACAGAGTTTACTATTATACTTATCGAATCCAATACCAGATCTTTTTACCATCTTAGTGTCTCACTTACTAACTCTATTCACAACTTATTTAATTACCATTTTTAGGTTCAATACACTAACAATTCACCTCCCACTTTGATCACACATATCAGGTCATGACCCGACTCCCCTATCACGATATTATATGTTTTGGGCCCAGCCCTCACGGCTATATTTCTGGGAACTCACGCAAAACTTACCAATTGGTCACCCATCTTGGGATTGCTCCAGCCTAAACTTGCTTAACTTTGGAGTTCCAACCAAACCCAAAGCTAGTGAGCTCCCAAAAGGACTCGTGCTAGATAGATACGTGCCGATACATATAAGGTACTTTACCTTTTCTTCCCCGAGCAATGTGGGATTGTTCACTGTTCTTCCCAAGACAAGGGTCTTACAATCCACCCAGTTGAGGCCCATCATCCTCCTTGGCACACTTCAGATCGAGGTCCAGCTCTGATACCCTTCTATCACCCGACTCCCCTAGCATGATATTGTCAACTTTGGGCCATGCCCTCATGGTTTTGTTTTTGGGAACTCACATGCAAAATCCCAAGACACTGGTCTTACAATTGTAAGACCGGTGTCTTGGGAAGAATAATGAACAATCCCACATCGCTCGGGGAAGGAAGGATGAAGTTCCTTATATGTGTCGTCACGTATCTATCCAATATGAGGCTTTTTGGGAGCTCACTGGCTTTGGGTTTAGTTGGAAATCTAAAGTTAAACGATTTTGGACTAGAGCAATCCCAGGATGGGTGACCCACTCAGAATTTGTGTCTGAGTTCCCAGAAACAAAGCCGTGAGGGCTGGACCCAAAGCGGACAATATTGTGCTAGGGAGTCAGGTCATGAAAAAATGGTATCAGAGCTGGACCCCGACCGGAAGTGTACTAGCAAAGAAGCTGGAGTATCAGAGCTTGACTCCGACCCGGAAGTGTTCCAGCGAGGACACTGGGGGTATTAGAACTTGACCACGACTAGAAGTGTTCCAGCGAGGACGCTAGGCCACGAGGGGGTGGGTTGTAAGACCCGTGTCTTAGGAAGTTGCGTGTGAGTTCCCAAAAACGAAACTGTGAGGGCACAACCCAAAAAGAATTATATTGTGCTAGAGGTGATAGGTCGTGACATATCAAACCATTATCTAGATAATTATTACCACATTCAACATACAACTATCGAGAAACAAGTACTTATATCATATTTCAACCAAACCAAATCCGCAATCAGAACCTTTAAGCCTGAGTCCAAAACACAGCTTAATCACAAATTCCATAAAGTGTGCCATCAAATACATCTAAACCAATCAAATAATCGAATGAAAACCACCATAATTCAACATCACATAATCTTATGTCACACACCAGAATACAACAAACGTTAGGAGTCATGAAAACCACCACACAAATCACCACAACAATTAACACTGAATCCACAAAGTAGTCATCATGATAGACACAAAGATACCTTCATAACAATACCACATAACCGAACCATAACTAATATCACATAAACCACACATGTCACAATCACCATTTCCCGATGCGGAATATTAAACAACAAACCACTGCCCCACAAGCAAGCACACCACAACCTCACATACAACAACCTCATCATCAATACACCACTACTACACCAACCATCACATCACAAGTGCACATACCAGTAGGCATACCACATACTCGCTCGAGAACTGGAGCCCTAGGTTCGACGTCCGAGTCATCATACATGACAGGACCCGCCCCGATCCTCTCTGGAACCATATGGGGACGTGCCCTGCTCCCGTCTGACACCCAATAATTCATACCAATTTTGACCTCAAAACCTCAAATGCATAAATAATCAAATTAAAGTCATACAACAAATCCGAATTAAACAGATGTCAGACAAGGCATGAAATCCAAAATTACAAGTTGCGAGCACGACTCTAACAATACCCTGCGGGTACACTACCCAGTAGGGGTTCAGGTACGCAGAAGTAGATCTATGCCTCAGCCTCGGGTTCATCCTCTACCTCAGTATCACGACCTGGAGGGGTTACCAAAAACATTAAGGGTGAGTGGACCGAAACTCAAGTTTATAAAATCATTTGATAAGTAAAACATATAATTTACCCCTCCTTTTTCCAAACATGCATGCAGCATCATTTAAAATCATAAATAATATAATATGAATCATAAGGCATGTAATAAAACCATAACCATAATTTTAGCCACTGCACTATACACTCCAATCCGACATTCCTGATTTCTGACGTCCCTGACGTCCAATAAGGTCACAATCACAAGGCTACGCGTGCCACTCGGGTCTCAATTCCGAGTTCAATCCCCGAACCCTGTTCGGTTACAGCATCCCCGATGCTTAGCGTCGTAGACGCTGGACGTTCTAGACGTACGTGACCTCTCCGGGGTACCTCATCCGGAGGAGACAGTATAGTACAGATGGATCTATACAGTGCAGTACCAAATACATTTTATTGATATCCACATGCAAAGCATATATGTATACATAGGTAAAATTTGAACTGATCGTTACGTTTCATCAAACGGGTCTCATGCCCAAATACCGTGAAACGTGCCATAACCGAAATCTCAATATCATCAAAACCATTTATAGATTCCAGCATGTGAACATATAAGTAAATCAGAAAACATTTAAGCATGCAAGGGTTTAATGAAAACGGGCCCACTCACTGTACGATTCCGCTGCGAATCTGCGCATACGGACCTGCACCGAGGTTATCGTACAATTCCTGTCAGTTCAATTCACACGTAAGGGTCACTACAAGTCCTTAATATTTATTTAAAAGAAAGTTTGAAACAGAAGCCGGTTCGGGGAAGCCGTTCAACACGTTTCTCGAGGCAACCGGCCCTAAACTGACCCATCAAAACTATCTCAGATCAACATGGTTAATTCACCAAAAATGTTCAGAATGATGAGAGGAATAAAAGTCATGTTGATCGTGATCGGAGATAAGCCCCAACGTGCCCTCACGCGCCGCCCAAAGTGGCTGCGCGTGAAAGTCACGCGCCTGACACTGTAGCTACAGTGTCAGCACCTTCACCCGTTTGTCTGTAATTCGGGCCTGCCACCCGCGGCTTGACCCAGTTGATTACCCATCAATTCCTACTCGATTTCAATCCAATTTGATCCTAACATGTTATTTAAACATCTAATTTAGGTTCTGAGTTATTAATTATCCAAATCCAATCCTTAAATGGCCCTTCGACCCGTGATCAACCAAACGGGTCAATCTCCAGAACTCACTGGTTTCAAATCCATTGTCCAATTAACTTCACAGGAAGTATAATAGGATCAAAACGAACCAAAATGAACAATCAATTGTGTTTGAAAGTACCTGAAGGTCGTCGTCCCAACCTCTGTGATTTCCCTGAAAACAGCAGTCACCGTCCCAGCTCAGCCGTGGCTGATGGCCTTCGATTTCGATGCGGTTGAGTTCCAAACACTCCCAGAAGACTAAACCAGGCCTTGGTTTGGTCCAACAGTCACCAGAAATCAAAACCCAATTTTCCCTCCAATTTTTCTAGAAATGGCTTCTCTGGTTTTCCTCACCCGTTCTCAGTTATCTCTGCATCAGAGTGATGCTCACTCAAGTCCTAATCAGTTTTAAACAATTTCAAGCCGTCCCAGAGGCTCGTGGGTGTCCAATTTGTCCACTGAAATTTGTCCCCCGAAAGCTTCGAATTTTGATTAATCAATTTGATCGTGTAGCTGGAAGAATCAGACCACGTTTGATGCTTCAAAAAGGTTTAAACAATCAATTCTTTCCAACCCACACTCACCAGTAAACAAATCGCACTCAGAGCCACCGCACATGGTGGTGCCGCCCATGTCCCCCGCGGTTGCTACAGTAACCAGGGCAAAAAGACCAAAATGCCCCTGGTTCAAATAATTACCAAACTGCCCTTCACTTTCTAGACCCGTAACTCAGCCATACGAAATCCGATTTCGGCGTGCCGCCTGTCTACGGACTCAGGACGTCGAGACCTACCTAACGGTCCTTGAGTCTCGTGAAAATTAATTATCAAATGAAAAGTCAACATTTTCGCCCCAACTGTCAAAATTACGGTAATGCCCCTGAACTTCCGATAGTCATAACTTTTTCCCTGATCGTCCGAATTGGACGTGCCACCTGTCTATGAACTCGTGACGTCCCGAACTACGTCACGGTCATAGGTCAAAGTCCATTTAATTTATAAATCAAAAAGTCAACAATTGGTCATACCAATCACAAGGGTAAAAGCGTCAATTCACATATTAAATTATAATATTAAAATCCTCGAATTTTCGGGGTGTTACAATACATCACACACTATCTCAACAAACTTTCCCCCCGAGCTTGTATTTCGAATCAAACCAATTTTTTAATTGTAAAACATATTTTTTGAATTATAAAGCTATCCATAAAATTAATTACTTTCTTGTAACTCGAATAATATCCATACAATCATTTTCTAACAACATACATCCACCGTGAATAACCTTGAAAATTTACCTACTTAAAAGAAATTATATTTAAATTATTTCCTCATTTTTTTGTTCTAAAGAAAATTAACAATAATTTTGGAATCTTGAATTTCAACTCATCATAATTTTCGAAAAATATCTCGTAAACATATAATCAAATTCATATAACAATTTCAAGTCTTCAATAATCATCCCAAACCAACTTTTTAAGTAATAACTTTACTTTTATTTCTGATGAAATTTCAAAACGTATAAAATCCTAATTAATGCAACACCACAATGATTCCTAAGTACTGCACACATCTATTTTATAAATCAAATTCACTATTCAAAACTCGGGTCAAATCCCAAATCAAAATTTATGGACAAAAACCAAAATATAACTTCAAGTACAATCCTCTTTAGAACACATATTCAAAATTCATTTAGAAAATCTTGAAACTCATGAATAAATGTCATTAGGAAACCAAATTCAAATCATTACCACCGAAATCATTCAACTTAACTCTCATATTCAAGAAAATCCAATTCCAATTCGTATTATTCATGTATTTAAACCAACCATCGTGACAGGACCGCCCCAGAAAGGACATTGATAACCGTGTCCGGTCCTGCTCCCGTCTGGCAAGTCGGCTGAAGTTCCAAAATACCCTCCGTACTTGCCAAACAAGGGATAGCCACACACATACACACTCATGCCTCCGCTTCTCGATCAGCCTCGACCAACGCGCCACGACCTGGAGGATCAATAAAAACACAAAAGGTGTGAGTGGACAAAAATGAATCAGTTTATAAAACCGTTACAGGAAGACATTTCTACCCTCCACGTAAAACCAATGCATGCATTCGAAAATCGTTTCGCAATCCATTTCATTTCCAACATAAGAAAACCGTGTATGAAAATCAAAATCATTTTCCTTTTCTTAACCTTCGGGTCTTAGCCTGTAGACATAAACACAGGGCCTCGGCCCAAAACCATGAATCAAATCCAAGTACACAACATAATCCAAAATCCATCAAACCATATAAACCGGGCCATTGCCCAACACATCCGAAAACATCGGTAATCAACAATACTTCAGAAGTCAATCAATCTACTGGATCTCAAGTGCACCCGCGTCTTTAAACTCAAAACCATGTGCATAATCAGGCCTTCTCGGGATATCAACGAATCTTTAAACTCAGAACATAATCAATAGGCCTCAGGGGGTATTATACCGAGTCTTTAAACTCAAAACATGATCCAGCAATAGCACTGGGTCTTTAAATCCAAAACCATTTGTATATCACAACAATCCAGGATCCATCGTGATCCAAATTCCAAAACCAAACCGAAATTACATTTTGTCATAATAGGACTTGTGTCCGAATTTCACATTCAAATCCCCAAACATATCTGTCATCCATTCCCGAATTCGAATTCGCAATAATGATTCCGTAAGCTAGCATCCGGAAACATCATCCCGAACCTAAACCCCGAAATCCACTTCCACGTTTTCCGAAAACCGAATCTCGTTCATCAAAGTTACTTTTATGCCCTGAGCATCAAGCCCGAAATCAAATTTTTTCAAAATCGGTTTAAATCTTTGAAATCACATCATATTTCAAATCCCAAGGTCAAAGCATCCAAACCACGATCAAAACACAATATACTCGAAATCTCGTAAAATACGCAAATTCGTAATAAATCTCGAAATACGTGTCAAAATCGTAGGTCATACTCATAATCACAATCAAAACATCCTTAAAACATCATACTCACAAATCATGTAAAATCGTTCATCAAACCATCATCAAAACATAAGAGAAACCATAGTCTCGAAATACGTGCAATTACGTATTGCATATCAAAATACGTAAAGATACGGAAATCGTAATTATCACAAGTCATAATCATAATCATAGAAATCATAGAAACATTTATGCATGCATTGAATTTTGAAAGCAAAGTCCACTCACACACCTTCCATAACGCTCGTTTCCGCGCTGCACGCATATCCGTAATTTCTGACATTTTCCAGAAATCTCAAATCCTGTCCAAAATCATTCTCCAGGGTTACTAAGGTCTCAAATAACAGCATACTAATTTCCCAAAATTTTCCGGGAATTAAACGTTAGTTAAAAACGTAACATAAACCTTCAGACCCTCGAAACAACATCGAAACGGTATCCGATTAATTCGAAATCAACGTTAAAATGTTCGTTACATTGCATAGGACAAAAGTCGTGTTGAACTCACATCGAGAATCGAGACCACGCGCCCTCACTCGTCATCGTGAGTGGCTGCGCGTGAAACTCACGCGCCAGCTACAGTGATGCTACAATCGTCGTCCCAACCCGTCTGACTGATAAACGGGTCCAGTTGGCCCGCGTCGTGACCCGGTTGGGATTCTGTCAATTTCAACCTAATTTCATCAATTCGATCATTCAGTAGGATCACCATGTATCTAATTAGGGCTCTGTGACCTCAAATCTGTGATAACTTACCTTAATCCAAGCGATTCGAAGTCGAAACTTTGAAGAACAGACATGCACTGTTCGTCGTTGAAGTTCATCAATCCTCATCGTTTTTCTTCAATTAATCCAGCCAACAGCTTCGTATAATTATCACAAACTTTTTTTAAAGCTCAATTGCATCGTCCAACGCCTCTAATTACACGACTCAATCCTTCGAATTTCCAAGCTCTGCTATGTCTGTTCTTAGCTCAACGGGCTTCGAACCTTGCAATACTTGATTTGGATCGACTAATTAGGATTCCAGAAGACATAATCTCACCTCAATTGGACTTGGGCTGGCCTAAAACTGAAAATTCGAATTTGAATTCATACAAAAGCAGGTTTTAGGTTTTTGAACTCTCCTCTCCCATTTTCCTCCCTTTCCTTCCTCTCTCAATCTCAACACTCTGCTATTTCCCACTTGGATCCCTTTCCCGTTCACAATTTCTCTCAATTCGGCCTTGGGAAAGTCGATCACGCCCTGCACAAAGTCTCTGTTTTTTCTTTCTTTCAATTTTCAGAAGCACCATCACCGTATTCCCAACCCACTAACATACCCGTGCTCTGCTCACCCATTTAAAGCAAAACAATTCGCCTTTACAATTAAAAAAAAAAACACCCACTAGCTTCAAATTCCAATTCAACACACTTTGTGCACTTGCCTCCTATTAGTTAAACAATTCCCACAAACCCACTCACAGCTGTTTCAAATTGCAACAGCCAAATTACCATTTTGCCCTTACTTTGACAAATTACCAAAATGCCCTTCACGCTTCTAGACCCGTAACTCACCCGTCCGATGTCCGTTTTCAGCGTGCCGCCTGTCTACGGACTCAGGGCATCGAGACCTACCTAACGGTCCTTGAATTGCGGGAAATATATTGGTCAATCAAAATGTCAACATTTTTCCCCTTTTCGTCCTAATTACGAAAATGTCCTTAAACTTCCGAACGTCATAACTTTCTCCTCGAATGTCGGAATCAGGCGTGCCACCTGTCTATGAACTAGTGACGTCCCGAACCACGTCACAGTCATCGGTCAATGTCCGTTTGATCGCCCGAGCAAAAAGTCAACCATTCACCCATTATCTAGGGGCAAAATAGTCATTTTTTCAAATTTTCCAAATTTCCCGTTTTTGAACGTCCGGGTCACTACAATCGTTTGTAAACAAAATCTCATAGGCGTATTGTTTTTTTCAATAATTCCATTAAACCATCAAAATTCATTAACGCATAAACGACTTACTATCATGCCAACCATGTGAGAAAATTAATGATGATACAAGGCTCAAAATTCGAGAATCCAAAATATTTAATAGCCTAGCTCTAATACCAAGTTGACAACACCCGTCCTATGTTTCCGTGAAACTCGGACCAGTCCTGCTCCCGTCTGACGACTCTTATCAGACAAGGGATTTCACCAGTTTTAATCATGTTCAAAAATTAGTAATTTAACCAAAACAAATCCACCATTGCGAGGGAACCGCCCACATCCAATCCACTTCCCCAACAAGTAGTGGAAATTATAGTTTATCCATGTTCGATCTTAATTTCCATGTTAAATTTGTCAGAAATAGGCAACGTTAATTAAAATACTAATATAACTCTTCGTATGTTCCGATTTTACATGTACATCGCACAAATCATAATCTTATGATAGTTAAAGTAATTATAATTTTATACTTCTTAGCCAAACACTTTTTAGTATGATATTTCCTATCATGTTTATCCTCACTTATTAGGATATCATGAAAATGTAACAATAATGTTCATCCAAATAACAAGAATCAATCAAGCCAAGTCTATCTTCACTTAAACCTAAGTCATATAATTAGATCACATAATTATAGGACTAAGATTAGTTACCCTTAAATAATCCCAATTGATAGACTTTAATTAAGCATATTTACAAAAGGTCCAATAACTTTGGACGCACACAACTTCTTCATGCAAGATTTAATTCACACCAAACATGGACCACTTGTAACGACCCGTCCCGAATATCGGGATTAAATATTAATTAACTATGGTTGAGAATGACTAATCGGGGATTAGTTGAGCGAAATCGGACGGATGGTGTAAAATGATCATTTTACCCCTAAGCATGGGTAAAATATTGACTTTTAGTTCAGGCGGTCAAATGGACGTTGACCGATGATTGTGACATAGTGCGGGATGTCACGAGTTCATAGACAGGTGGAACGTCTGATTCCTACGTTTGAGGAAGTAGTTATGACGTTCGGAAGTCGAGGGGTATTTTGGTCATTTGGTTAAAAAGTGGGCAAAATGTTAACTTTTGACCCGGGAGGTCCGATAGCCGAGGGCCGAGGATCGTTACGTAGATCGAGTTGATACGAATCTATAGGCAGGCGGCACGCTGAAATCGGACGTCAGACGGAAAAGTTATGGTCACGGGAGCGAAATCGAGGATTTACGACTCGGGATTTGAATATACTATTAATTTAATTAGACTTGGCAGATATTAGTGTGGGGCCCATGGATGGGTGACAAGTGTCACTCATCCCATGGCTTGGAACCCCCAAAATGTGGATCTATGTCTATTGGTTAATTAAAATATGTTAATTTTGGTTCAATTAATCCCAGCCGTCCATCTCCTTCTTAAGATTGAATCTGCACCCTTCATTCCCTCTCAGCTGATCCTCATCACCATCACCTGCATCTCTCTCTCGAGACATCTCCGAAAACCGTGAAGGACACAAACGATAACCTCACCACCCATAGAACCTCTAATCCTCATCTAATGGCAATAATTTGTGAAGGAATGTTGGAATGTGAGGGCTGGCAATGTTGGTGGTGCCGGTAACGACGACCGTCGTGGACGGTGGTGGTGGCTTGGGAGTTAAATCCGTGAGGCTAGCTTGAAAACAGAGGACCTTCCTCACTTTCAACACTTAGCAAAACGTGGTCCTTTGAGCCTGGGTTTTGAATGAAAAAGAACGGCAAAGTAGAGACAAGTTTGGTGGTGGCCGTGGAGGCGCACGACGGCGACAGTAACCGAATCCCCGTGAGTTTCTATCTTGAATTCAAAAATGGAAAATCGCTGGTTGATCCTTGTTATTCAAATTGGTTGCTCAGGTGAGCATCTGGGAGCTACCAGGAGTCAATCAAAACCGATTTAGGGGCCTGAGGTGGCTTATGGCGGGCGGAGACAGCGGAGAAAATTGAATGTTTGGTTTGTCGATCGGGGAGGTAAGTCTCAGTCTCTAAGTTCAAATTTTGAAATCATTAATCGATTCGAATCAGTAGGAAAAAGCTATAGGAATTAAAAGGACCAAAAATGGACTGAAAATGGAGGAGAACCAGGGACGCCGGTTCGGTTGGACCGAACCGGTTTGAACTGAGGAAGATGACAACATTGTTCACCACGTGTGGGCCTCACACGCAGCCACTTGCGGCGGCGCGTGGGGGCGTGTGGATGGTATTTTGGGGATGTTTTCAACATGATTTTTAATTTATTCGATGTAACGAACATTTTGGGATTGGTTTCGTGTGGATCGAACACCATTTCGATATATTTCAGGATGTCCGAAGGTTTAAGATCAAATTTAAAAATAGTTAAAAATCCGGGAAAATTACGGGACTTGAATGAGGGGTTAACTAAGAGGTTAGTAACCCTAAATGGATTTGTGATGTTTTATGGAGATTTTGTGTAGGGACCATTTAGATGTTTCAAAATGACTTTGTAAAACTGTTTTCCATATACCATCTTGATATGAGGATATGTGATGGTCTCCTCCAGGTGTCTGGGACACTGGGGAAGTCACGGTGCATTGCCTGCGAGGGTTCATTATACGGAGCTACCGGACCGTATGATGACTCAGGAGCAGGAATGCTATGATTGGACGTCTGGAACATCAGACATCTGGGATGTCAGAGATATTGACCCGGAGAGACCACGGGTAACATGCGTTGCTTATTACCGTGAGATATGACGTCTGGACGTCGAGCGTCTGGGACGCTAGGCATCTGGGATGCCAGAGATGGTTATATGGTAAATATAGATTTATGAGGTCATGAAATGGTATTTCTGTCTTTGTGGATTTGTGGTTATGGATTTGGGTAGTGGCCCACTTGGTTTTGGATATACGGTTTTGGGCTAAGGCCCTAATGGCTTATTCGAGTAAATGTTTGATTATTGATTTCCGATGCATGTATACTTTTTAGTGAAGGGCTTAAATATCTTTTTATGAATGTGTTTTTATAAAAAAATTTATTTTCGTCCACTCACAGTTCTGAATGGTTTTATTGTCCTTCAGGTTGATCACGGATGCGGGCTATAGGAGGGATCGAGACATCGCACTCCTCCACCGTTCCTGGCGCGCTCTGGAAGCTCCGTAGGGGCTAAGGTATGTAATATCCCTTGTTTGACACTACGTGTCAGACGGAAGCATGGCACATCCCACGTTAATCTCGGGGGGATTGGGATGGGTCGTGTCACCATTAAACTCAGAAAAAGAAGGAGAAATATTTTTCTTGTTAAACGTTTCCCCAGAAAATGCCTCACACGCGCCCACGGGTCGCCGAAAGTCCATGCGTGTGGGTTTCACGTGCGTATCAAAGGTCATCTTCAACCTGGGTCCTTCCCAGAATTACCAAAAGATATCCCGATTAAAAAGTCAACATTTTGACTTCTTAGGGACAAAATGGTCATTCTATTCGTCCAAATGTCCGAGTTGTTACAATAGGAGTTATCCAAACCTACACCTGCATGTTCATTCTTCAGAAGAAATAAGCACAAACTCTATTAGACAAGTTTGGCATGAAAGACTGCAAGTCTGTGAGCACATCTCTTGCTACAGGTGACAGACTGTAGGGAAGATGACTCAGAAGCTGCAGATGAAGGTACCTATAGACAGATGGTAGGGAATTTACTGTATTTAATTGTAACCAGCCCAAATATTATGTTTTCTTCTAGTTTACTGTATTGATACATGTACAATCCTTCAAAGAAGCATTTTAGGATTGCAAAGAGAGTTCTTAGGTACATCTCAGGTACCATCACTCATGGAATTTAGTATCAGAAAAAGGGAAACAAGCTACTCTAGTTGGATTCTGTGATTCATAATAAACTGGAAGCATTGATGAAATGAGAAGAACTTCTAGATATGCTTTCTCATTTAGAAGTGGTAATACAAGCACATAAACATGATGTATCACTTCATCAGGGAGCTAATACAAGCTGGTGATGTCGATCTGTTTTACTACAGATCAAAGGAGCAACTAGCTGATGTCTTTACTAAGGTACTAGTTAAGGATACATTTTCTTACCTAAGAGGAAGGTTAGGAGTGAAATCAGTGAATTTCTTAGAGGGGGCGTTGGATCCTAAACAATCATTGATTTCACAAAGTAGTGTGTGTGTGTGTGTGTGTGTGTGTGTGTGTGTGCAACATAGTGCAAGCACTATTGTGAGGTGGCACTCAAGATGAGTGTGTGAAAGCTGGTACAACAGCTTAACTGATTTGCAATCAAATCGGATTGCTTGGAATGCAAGAATGCTAGGTGTCTAATTCTTACTAGTCTAGAATTAGCTTATTTCCTATTGGATTATTGCCATCATAGTGACATAATCTTGTAACCATTTTTGAGCTAGTATCTAAACTAGATTCATGTAATTTAATTAATCAATGAGAAGAAGTAGATTTTTCATACGATTTTCTATCGGATTAGCTCATAGGAAATTCATCAAGCCCAAGGTGTGCACAAAACAAAAATCTGTTTTCTCATTCATAATTTGATCCAATCTTCATCCACAATCTTAATACAACTTCAATACATCTTCAACCTATTTTACACTATTCTTACTCCCAATCGTTTTCAGTGTGTGTGATTAGAAATCATACATGTGCTTTCAATCTACAAGCATCGTCTGCTCCAAGGAGTTGTGTAGAACCTACAAAGATCAAACACCAATGGAGAATGCCCCCATAGATTTTAATCAGCAGCAAGCAGACTTTATATGAGGATTACCAAATGGTTGTGCCTAGATGATTCCCCATTTTTTCTTCTTTTCTCGGGCACAAGTCTTTGATATAATTGAAAGGAGAGGAGGAAAAGTCTTGGTTTTTTCTTATTTATTTCTGTAAATTACTCTGTAACTTGAATAATGGAAAAAGAATGGTGAAACGTGTACCTTGAAATTTTTCCGTGATATAGGTAATCGATTAGTGATGAAGATATTTAGTT
The DNA here is from genome assembly GCA_032719365.1 of Prinsepia uniflora. Classification (NCBI taxonomy): domain Eukaryota; kingdom Viridiplantae; phylum Streptophyta; class Magnoliopsida; order Rosales; family Rosaceae; genus Prinsepia; species Prinsepia uniflora. Next base: position 47,560,815 of record CM064872.1, on the reverse strand, counting down.
GGAATTGAAGTCTCCCACATGTTGCTTCTTTAGTTGTTCATGTTGGTGGAAGAAACCGACGAAAATCTTGCGCTTTGCAGAAAGGAGATTATGGAAGAGTACTGGCTTTAATATTTTTCTACGGAAAATAATGAAGGAGATGCTTGAGACTCCTAATAGGAATCAGAATAGTAATCGTTTCCATTTTTCTTTTTGGTTTTTTAATTTATTTTCAGACTTTTTGCTTTGTATTTCAATTAAAAAAAAAAGTTAACATGAGTTAACTCTCAATTAAGTTAGAAGACACGTGTCAAAATTTTAAGAGTGGGACATAGAGAAGGATAACGAAATGGAACAACAGATCCGCACCCTATTGAATGTTTACAAATACAAACTTATATATACATGTGTAAATTAGATTGTATCCTTACATTAAAGAAAATAGAAGTTCGTAACAACCAATCTAGACTACTGACATACTTAAGATAATGCTATATATATATATATATACACATACGTTTTGAGTTTTGAGACGCTAGAATTACATGGCCATATATTTTTCTTGTAGTCTAATTGAATTATTTTCACATTTTTATGTAAGTAGAATTTAAAATATCACACTTACAAATGAATATGGACATTAAGTTATGACTTATTACCCTATTTGCCCCTTGGACTTGTTAGAGATTCTCAATTTTCCCCTTGAAATTATTTTCATCTCAAAAGACCTATTGAACATAGCTTCCGTCGAAACCGTTAATACCAAACCCAGAAAACTAACCAAAAATGGAAGCGACTCTGTTTTTTCTTTGCTGTCGATGCTGGCTCCTTGTCCTGATGATTTTGATGCCGATACTTCACAAGTCACAAGTAATGGAACCAAATCCATGTCTATCCTACGCCGCCTCAATCCCTAACACCTAAAACTACGTCGTCAGCATTTCTCCACCGTAGCCGTCGCTTTACGCCAAGACACAGGTCTCTGGACCCAAGCCCCGCTCTATAAAATAGAACCGGCCGCCGAGTCCCTCTGCCATGTCCGCGTCGACTTGTCTGACGATCCCAACCTCGCCTCGTGTCATACGCGCGCCGGCCAGTACCTCCAGCTACGCGCCACGGACGAATCGAAGCTTTCGTTCCTGCGAATGCATCTCCGCCATCGTTGGCAGCGGAAAAGGGCGTGTTCGAGTTCCTGGTGAAGAGCACGGTGGGGTCCACAGCGGAGCGTCTTTGCAGGTTCAAAATTAATTGATTGTAGAGCATTGAAGGGGCACCATTTATTTTATTGTTTACAAGCAATTTGACATCTCACAACCATTATATTTGTTCAGTCCAATCCAGTCTTTGATTGAATCGGAGTTTAGTGCCGATAAGAGATCTAACGTTAAGCTCTTTTATGGTGCTAGAAACCTTTACAGAATGGGTTATCATGTTTGTAAACTTCAAATTTTATTCTTTAATTTTGGTAAGCTTGATTTCAAATTTTCAATACGACTTCATAATTGTTCCTTCTACTCTCTAATTTTATAGGATAGTTTTAACGACTGGGAATCTTCAGGTGTTGAGATTGTGCCAGTACTATCACAACCACATGATGGTTGGGCGGGACAGAGTGGCTCTGTAAAGGTTAACGCTTGCGCCTTCTAGCTTTTATGGGCTCTAACACTCAGCATAACTGAAGAGCACCGCCATTTCGATCCACAGAGAAAAAACAGAGTCGCTTCCATTTTTGGTTAGTTTTCTGGGTTTGGGTATAACTAATACTGGTTTAGGTTGTGTTCGTGGACTGTGGGTAGCCATTGAAGAAGACGAGAGAAGGTAAGGGTATTTGAGAAGTGCCAAATAGTATTATTCTTTAAATATACATTGATATTATTAAGGTTTCGTGATCCATGACAAATAGCGTAATATAACTTTTTTGACAAAATTTTGAATTTGATCAAAGAAGAAAGAACAAGTACGTTGCACTTACAATATGAAATACACGCATTGTTAAGGAAATATAATAAATAAGGTAATTAAAAATATTTTGAGGTAAATTTTCCTCTAAATGTTTGACGTACAATTTTGATACTGATAACGCAAAGGAATGTTTATTAACCAATATGGGGCGTACGTTTAAATCAAAGATATAATTAAGAAAATATACCAGAGAGATTATATAAATGTGTAACAACCTAATACAAGTGGGCCCTAATCATTTTTGCCGTCTTCTCCTGCTTGTGTTTATGGCATCGGTAAGGACCTGTAAATTTGAAAAATTAATTGAACAATGAAGATTTTGTTGTTATATTTAGGAGTGGTTAAAAATCAACTTGAGTTTGGGAAGATTTTTGAAAGTTTTTCTTAGACCGTTATGTAGGCCTCGAAATCACGAGTTTGAAGATAGCTGACATGCTGAGATGAAGTTCCTATGGCAAAACTCTGGGTCTAAAAATCTAAGGGTATTTTGGTAATTTAAGGAAGGGGCATTTTAGTCATCTTACATGGGAATGACTGGGAACACCCCTTTGGTGCGTAAGAAGTGTCACCAAGCAGGAGAAGACAGCAAACCCCTGGGCGGTGTTGGGTTTGGTTTGACAAACCCGTTCTAGAACTCAAAAGGGAGACGGGGAAATACAAAATGGGTGATTTCAATGGAGGCCATTACGAGCAAAAGTAAGGCTATAGATTGATTTCCCTTGAATCTACGACCCAGAAAATGATGATTTTGAGGTTAGTACATCCTAGATGCGAGAAATCGAAAGGATGAAAATGAGCCAGATCTTCTTGATCATTTTCCAAACAAACTAGGCATAATCAAAGTTTTAACCTTATTTTTGAGTTTCTGGCTTGAATAGACGAATTTTCATTTTTAGAATGTTTGATTTGGTTAAGAAATACGAAAATTAGGAAGTTCTTAAGTTCAGCCAACTATAGAAATTTCACGCGAGACTTCCAGATTCTAGCCACTAGTGACAGCTACTTCAGTGGTGGTCAATTCATCAACTCCGGTGAAGCACCGGTCACTTGGTTCAATTCCACCATTAGCATATTTAGTTAGATAGAAACGGTGTTATAAGAAAACACTAACGCCATTAGGTTGGACAAAATATTCTTTTAAAATCAGTATATTGGATTAGGGTTTGGGAAGAGTTAGAAGTCTCAATTCAACAACATCTTAAACAATAAATTAAATCAATCATTGAGGCACGATGTGTGAGCTAACTGATACCTAAGGAAACTACCGGCTTATTGTTATTCTACGGTTGTTGATAAGGTATCATCAGGGTTAGTGGGTTAGTGTGGGCGGCGACCAGGATTGAAGAATTATGATTAGTATTGATCCTGTATTTGACAAGTGAGATGATGATTTAAGCCTTTAGGGAAGGTTTTGTCAAATTTATGAAAGATTTTCCATAAACTAGTTAAAGGCTTAAGGTTATTGTGGAATCTTATCAAGATGTCAGACAAAAATAGGGCTTTTCATGGAATTTGATAAAAATCCGGAAAGGGTCCTATCAATATCTGTTGCCTTTCCAATGACATAATGATCATAGAAACATGGACGTCAGAAAGTGCTACAATAAATAATGGCCTTAAACCACATTTTATATATAGAGACTACATTTGTAAACATACAATAATATAGGCGTACTGTGGAACCCGAAATCACTCAAAAAATTTAAAGTTATCACAGAGTCCATAATTCATGTAATGTACAAATTCCCCCTTGTAATGACATTAAAGGCTCATAGATGCCCAAATATTAAATAATGTATTTAGTAGTTGAGTATAGTATTTAATCGGATTAAAACCTCAATTAATAATAATATTCTCTCCGAGGAGTAATTGTCATTACTGTTCATTTAATAATAAATTTTATTATTAATGTTAAATTATTAAATAAATTGGAGGTAAATTGGACGATCATTTTGGGATAAATTGGAGGTAAAACGGTTGAGAAATGAACGAATGGTGGCCAGGTCAAGTCGCAGGTCTGCACGACCCGATTGCAGACGTCTGGGTCGACCCGTTGCGAGGTAGGGGATAATGACATCAACATGTTGACGTCATCATGTCAGACTTGTCAGACACGTGGCCCAGTCAGCATCAAACACGTGTCACATGTTAGTGTGAACAGTCAGCATTGACATGTTAGTGACGTGGCCCAATCAGGGGCTACCACGTGTCACTAACATGTCAATGACGTGGACCAGTGCCGTGCTGACACTCGGCACCTGTCAGAGCTGACATTTCAGCGACTTGGACCAATCCCGTGATGACACGTGGCACCTATCAGAGTCTGACATGACAGACTTGACAGCTGTCAAATGACGTCAACGATGACGTCATTAGGTACTGTAGCAGCGTTGACCAGGCGCATGGGGGCGCGTGTGAACAGTGTTTTTGGTGGGGCCAGTACAATTTTCAAGGTTTCGACGACACAGATCCAATGGTGGTGGTTTCGTGTCGATCGGAGATCGTTAAGTTGGTCAAAATAGGGTTTAAAGCCTCGAGAAACGTGTTCGAGCTATGTTTACGGGCAGGTTCTGTTCTAGGGTTTTAAGGTTAAACTTGTGGGGTCCTTTAGTGACTCTCGGACAAATTTTTACAGGTTTGGGCAGACGTTGAGCAGCGAGGACTGTGTATTAGTGGGCTATTTGATTTCTAAAGGATTGCATGCATAACTGTTTTTACTATTCCGCTTTATGATTGAGATGGGACTATTATGGGTACTATATTATGATACTTATTACATATTATGGTGTTTTGGGTATGAGACCCGTCTAGATTATATACAGAATGTTTTCAAGAACTATGAGGGGGTGCAGGGTAACTATATACTATTGTGCTGTAATTTCCGACCTTACTGTTATCGTCTCCTCTAGGGAGGGTCGTTGGCCTGGGTGGACCCTGGAGTAGTCACGGAGCACTGACTGAGAGCAGTCAACCCCTATGGGGTTACTCACTCTCAGGAAGGCATATTGATTTTACCTCGGGTAGCGATCTGGTATACCGGACGCTAGTGGACCTAGAGGATTTCTCGGGATTTGAGACCCTAAGTGGCACGCGTAGCCGTAGGGCCGTGACATCATTATTAGGCATCGGGGGTGCCGGGGTTTGGTTTTACAATGCACGATTATGTTGGTTTTTCCTGTTCGGTATTATATGATTCTATGGTTTATGGTACAGTTATGATTTCTTATATTTGTTTCAATGTATGCAAGTTTTGAAAATGAAGGGGTAAAATTTTATGATTATTATATTATTAAAATGGTTAGGAAACTGTTTATTTTCGGCTCACTCACTCTTTACTATTTTAATTGACCCCTCCAGGCCGTGCTACTCAGTTAGAGGAGGAGGATCCGGAGGCCGAGACTTAGATTACTTCATTGTGCACCAGTACACCAAGTTGGGTAGGATGAGCACTGTTTTTGTAACTTGACATTGTGCTCGTATTTTCTATTCGTACTATCCCTGGTCTGATGACATTAAACTCTGGATTCGTATGTTTTAAACTTTATTTATCTAATTCGAAAAACTTTAGTTCGGTTAAGGGTATTTTTGGTATGTTTGGAGTCGTTGTTAAATGGGAGTGGGACACATCCCCGGGTGGTCCCAGTGGGATTGGGATGGGTCCTGTCAACTTAGTATCAGAGCACTAGGTTAGTGGTCAGGGTCTTAGGTTGCCGTATGTACCTTGTACGTTGACGCTTTAGATGTCTTCTAACTTACCTATGCCTCTTAAAAGTTTTTTTATGCCTCAGCGATGTCATCCTCAAGCACGGGCTGAGGAGGAGATAGTGAGAGGGATGGATACTGCGAGTATTGAGCGGGCTCAGTGTCTGGGTGCTACGATCTTCAGTGGGGGTACAGACCCCGAGTAGGCACACTAAGGGATCGACCGCTGGGAGAGGATCTTCAGTGTTATGCTCTGCCCAACAGAGGAGCGCGTGGTGCTAGCGACCTTTCTTTTGGATGGAGGGGCATACCGCTGGTGGCACAACCTGGTGTTGTCCGGTTTGACCGTTCACTCCTTTACCTGGGAGACTTTCAAGAAGCGTATCCTCAGCCAGTACTACCCGAGGTCATTCCGCAACGCACGGGAGGCCGAGTTCCTTTAGCTCTAGTAGGGGAGCCAGACTGTGTCAGAGTACGAGAAGGCCTTCGTGATGCTATCCAGCTTTGTCGAGGCCTACGTGAGCACGGAGGAGGACAATTGTCGCAGGTTCGAGTGGGGGCTTCGGGGAGACATACAAGCCATGGTGACAGCAACCCACTTCGACACTCTGAGAGCCCTGACAGATGCTACGACGAGAGTTGAGTCCAGCCTCTTGGAACAACAGCGAGTTGCTGGTGAGACACGACGACGTGATCGTCCTCATCTTGGATTTTCGGGCCATCGGGGCTCGAAGGGTGGTCATCCCAGGGGATCCTCATCATCTGGAAGCCGGGGACGTTTTGGTCGGTATGGGAGTCCCTAGAGGTCGGAATAGAGATCTAGTTCTTGCCAGCCGCAGTATTCCCCCCTGAGTGATTCACCCGGAGGATATTCTGGCGGGCTGAGGGCAGTTACCTGCTTCGCCTGCGGAAAGCAGGGGCACTATGGTTAGATTGTCCATTGGTGTAGGGCAGTGCTAGTTATGTGCAGAGTGCAGCATCTCGTATTGTTGGTGGCCGCGAAAGAAGTGGAACTCGTGGCAGTGATAGAGGAGCACGGGGACGCGGTCGGGAGACTGGACCCCAAGCTCGTGTGTATTCCGTCACCCAGCAGCAGGCCAGGACTACCCCAGGAGTTGTGACAGGTACCCTATTCATATCTGATATTTTTATTCGCATGTTGATGGATTTTGGGGCTACCCATTCTTTTATTTTACGGAGTTGTGCAAGCTTATTGGGCGTGAGGTGATAGGACCCATCCCAATCCCCCTGGGATTAACGCGGGATGACCCTGCTCTCGTCTGACATGAAGTGTTAGACAAAGGATATTTCCGACCTTTGCCCTCCCGGACTATCAGAGTATGCCAGGATCCGGAGGAGGTATGTGATATCTCGGTCTCTACTACAGTCCACACCGTATCCAACCTGAAGGGTATTAAAAACAGAAAGACTGTGAGTGGACAAAAATAAAAGAGTTTATAAAAATATTTCCATAAGAAGACCTTTATACCCTTCACTAAAAAGCATGCATGCATAGTAAAACCATTTATCCAATGATATATGTTAAAACATCCATAATTAAGGTCTCAGCCCCAAATTCTGTAAATACAAGTCACACGGGCTCCTGCCCAAAACCATTTACAAAAAACCATAGTATAGTAAACATATGTGGGATCTCAGCCCAAATCCATTTATCGTTATAAACACAATTTCCCAAACCAATTGAAATCATGTTTATCCATTATATTTCCTATCCAAGAACCTGTCACGGTAAAATGGAGCTACACATGTGCTAACTGGGGTCTCAAACCCAAGTCTCTCTAGGGTCCACCCAGGTCAATGTCCGTAGATCAATGACCCTCCCTGGAGGTAACGAACCATGCCCATCCTGAGAGTAAGGAACCCAACTGGGGGGCGACTCCACTCAGTCAGTGCTCCGTGACTACTCCGGGGTCCACCCAGGCCAACGACCCTCCCTGGAGGAGACAATCATATATAAAGGATGGAATATGAAAAACCTTTTGAAATCATTCTTTAAACCTTTCCAGGATTCATTCTCGACCCCTCATAAGCTGTCATGAACCATAAAACCTTTCATGGGTTCATGCCGGTTCCCATAAACCGTCATGACCCATAAATCTATTTCAAGGGTTCATGCTGGTTCTCACAAACCGTCATGAACCATAAAAACCATTTGTAACACATAGCTGGGCCCTAGACCCGAATCCACATACAAACTGGACCTCAAGTCCGATTCGTAAACCAACTGGGCCTCAGGCCCGATTCCGTAAATCAAATGGACCTCAAGTCTGAGAGTTACCTTTTCAAATCCAAAATCATTTCATGAAATCATAAATAAAACCATAAGTACGGAAAATCAGTGTAAAACCGGAAAACCTCGATTTACGTGCATGCACGTAAATCGCCTCGTAAAGCGTGAAATCATATAAACCACAAATATCCAAATCAACATCATCAAATCACATTCATAATACATATAAAACATTTACGAATGCATCACAGCTTAGAAATCAAGGTCCACTCACAGACCGTCCTAAGCAGTGCCTCAATATGCGTGCCATAATCGTCTCTCAGGTCAATCGTCGCCACCGGGACTCCCAAACCTATCCACATTCATTTAGAGGGTTACTAATAGCCTCATTAACCTCTTATTGAAGTCCCATAATTTTCCCGAACTTTTAACTATTTTTAAAACCGGACCTAAACCTTCGGACACCCCGAAGCCTATCGAAACGATGTCTGATTGACGTGAAACCAGTCCCAAAATGTTCGTTACATCGAATAGATGATTTTGTATGTTGAACACATCCCCAAATTACTGTTCACATGCCCTCACGTGCCCCTAGAAGGCTCAGATTACTATTCATCATCCCTAACCTTGGACTGGACCGGTTTTACTGTTCATGTCACTGTGCGCGCCGGTTCAGTGATTTTCCTCCCCTATTTTGTCCGATTTCAACCCTAATTAATCCTATAATTCCTATTTCTTCATTCCCTATCATTTCTACTCATTAAAACAACCTAAAACCGCCCAAAACTCATGGTTCCATTTTGAACCATACGGTTCAAAGTTTTCAAAACTGCACCCATGGCTTCACAGCCGTCCAACCCCATTAAAAAGCTTCATATTAAGTCCCTAGTAACCTAACAATCACTTCCTAGGCACCCAAAAGCAACCATAATGCATAAATTGAAAAATGGGAAGGATTGGGCCTTACCGAGCACCCTCTCGGGTTCGTGGCTCCACCGCCCAGGGCGGCGCCGTCCTGGTCTGGCCACCACATCCTCCTGTCTTCCCTCACTCCCTGGTCCTCACAGTTGATCAAATGGAAGAGGGTTGGATTGGTTTGGCTCAAAATGAGATCGGGTTTGGTTGTTTAGGGGGAAAAGAAAATGATCGATGCACGGGGAAGGTGCATGAATATGTGTGGGCTGTGCAATGGATGGGTGACACTTGTCACTCATCCATTGGGCCTCCGTAAATATCTGGGCCCCACTAGAGTCCAAAAGGTAAGACATTTCGTAAAACGTGCAATAGTACCCTTGAACTTTCATGAACCGTAACTTCGCCGTCAAACGTCCGAATTCGATGTGCCGCCTGCCTACGGATTCGTATCGTCCCGATCTACGTAATGGTCCTTGGCCCTCGGACATCGGACATTCCGATCAAAAAGTCAACATTTGCCCCTTTTTAACCAAAATTACTAAAATGCCCCTAAACTTCCGAACGTCATAACTTCTTCCTCGAATGTCGGAATTGAACGTGCCACCTGTCTATGAACTCGTGACGTCACGAACTACGTCATGGTCATCGGTCAAAGTCCATTTGACCGCCAGAATGAAAAGTCAACGTTTTGCCCACGCCTAGGGGAAAAATGGTCATTTTGCATAGTTCGTCCGATTTCGCCCTACTAATCACGAATTAACCTCACTAATCGTGATTAGTCACTAATCTAATCTTAGAATTTGGGACGGGTCGTTACTTGAGGTGTCAGCGCTGGAGAGTGAGATGGGTGTAGGTACATCGATGAGAGTTTTCCAGTGCAAGTAGAAGGTGTGGAGTTCCCAGCTGATCTGATCATAATGGATATGCATGACTTCGACGTCATACTAGGAGTCGACTGGTTATCAGACCACTACTCTCTGATCGACTGTTGCTAAAAGTGTGTGACATTGCGTAGTCCGGGTTTACTGGAGGTGATTTTTCAGGGAGAGCATGTAGTCTCGTCACCCGAGGTAATTTCCACATTCACAGATACTCAATTATTACATAAGGGTTGTCAGGGTTACTTGGCCTACGTAGTGCAATCACATGACGAATATTTAAGAACTGAGGATATTTTGGTAGTACGAGAATTCCCTGACGAATTTCCGGAGGACTTTTCTAGATTACCACCACCACAAGAGATTGACTCACGATCGAACTACTTCCCGGGACGCGACCTATATCGCAGGCGCCGTATGGCACGACACCGGCAGAATTATGGGAACTGAAATCTCAACTTCAGAAGTTGGTGGATTTGGGGTTCAACCGACCTAGTACTTCACCATGGGGAGCACTGGTATTGTTTGTTAAGAAGAAGGAAGGCAGTTTACGTTTGTGCGTAGACTATCGGCAACTCAATAAGGCAACGGTAAGGAACCAGTACCTCTTACCTAGGATTGATGACCTATTCGACCAACAGCGAGGAATGGGGTACTTCTCAAAAATTGACCTGCGATCAGGCTACCATCAGTTGAGGATTGCCGATGAAGATGTTCAGAAGACGACATTTCGAACTAGATATGGACATTACAAGTTCTTATTGATGCTATGACAGGACCCGCCCCGATCCTCTCTGGAACCATATGGGGACGTGCCCTGCTCCCGTCTGACACCCAATAATTCATACCAATTTTGACCTCAAAACCTCAAATGCATAAATAATCAAAATTAAAGTCATACAACAAATCCGAATTAAACAGATGTCAGACAAGGGATGAAATCCGAAATTACAAGTTGCGAGCACGACTCTAACAATACCCTGCGGGTACACCACCCAGCAGGGGTTCAGGTACGCAGAAGTAGATCTATGCCTCAGCCTCAGGTTCCTCCTCTACCTCAGTATCACGACCTGGAGGGGTTACCAAAACATTAAGGGTGAGTGTGCCGAAACTCAAGTTATAAAATCGTTTGATAAGTAAAACATATAATTTACCCCTCCTTTTTCCAAACATGCATGCAGCATCATTTAAAATCATAAATAATATAATATGAATCATAAGGCATGTAATAAAATCATAACCATAATTTTAGCCACTGCACTATACACTCCAATCCGACATCCCTGATGTCTGACGTCCCTGACGTCCAATAAGGTCACAATCACAAGGCTACGCGTGCCACTCGGGTCTCAATTCCGAGTTCAATCCCCGAACCCTGTTCGGTTACAGCATCCCCGATGCTTAGCGTCATAGACGCTGGACGTTCTAGACGTCTGTGACCTCTCCGGGGTACCTCATCCGGAGGAGACAATATAATATGGAAGGATCTATACAGTGCAGTACCAAATACATTTTATTGATATCCAAGTGCAAAGCATATATGTATACATAGGTAAAATCGGAACCGATCGTTACGTTTCATCAAACGGGTCTCATGCCCAAATACCGTGAAACGTGCCATAACCGAAATCTCAAAATCATCAAAACCATTTATAGATTCCAGCATGTGAACATATAAGTAAATCAGAAAACATTTAAGCATGCAAGGGTTTAATGAAAACGGGCCCACTCACTGTACGATTCCGCTGCGAATCTGCGCGTACGGACCTGTACCGAGATTATCGTACAATTCCTGTCAGTTCAAATCACATGTAAGGGTCACTACAAGTCTTAAACGTTTAACCACAAAGTCCGAAATAGAAACCGGCCCGGGGAAACCGTACAACACGTTTCCCGAGGTAACCGGCCCTAAACTGACCCATCAAAGCTTATCTCAGATCAACATGGTTGAATCACCAAAAATGTTCAGAATGATGAGAGGAACAAAAGTCATGTTGATCGTGATCGGAGATAAGGTCCAAAGCGCCCTCACGCGCCGCCCAAAGTGGCTGCGCGTGAAAGTCACGCGCCTGACACTGTAGCTACAGTGTCACCTCCTTCACCCGTTTGTCTGTAATACGGGCCTGCCACCCGCGGCTTGACCCGGTTGAATACCCATCAATTCCTACTCGATTTCAATCCAATTTGATCCTAACATGTTCATTAACTATCCAATTTAGGTTCTGTGACAAAAATCAACCTCGACACATCCCCAAACGACCCATCGACCCGCGATCAACCAATCGGGTCAATCACCAGAACTTCCTGGTTTCAAACCCATTGTCCAATTAACTTCACAGGAAGCATAACAGGATCAAAACGAACCAAAATGAACAATCAATTGTGTCTGAAAGTACCTGAAGGTTGTCGTCCCAAGCTCTGCAACTTCCCTGAAAACAGCAGCCTCCGTCCAAGCTCAACCGTGACTGTTAGCCTTCAATTTCGATGTGGTTGAGTTCCAAACACTCCCAGAAGACTAAACCAGGCCTTGGTTTGATCCAACACTCACCAGAAATTAAAACCCGATTTTCCCTCCAATTTTGCCCGAAATGGTTTCTCTGGTTTTCCTAACCCGTTCTCAGTTATTTCTGCATCAGAGTGATGCTCACTTATGTCCTAATCAGTTTTAAACAAATTCAAGCCGTCCTAGAGGCTTGTGGGTGTCCAATTTGTCCACTGAAATTTGTCCCCCGAAAGCTTCGAATTTCAATTAACAATTTGATCGTGCAGGTTTGGACGGTTCAGGCCACGTTCAAAAGCAAAAGACAGCCCAGACTTTCCAGCACATATTGGCATAATCAATTGTGCACTGGACCACCGCACATGGTGGTGCCGTCCATGGTTCCCCCGCGGTTGCTACAGTAACCAGGGAAAAAGATCAAAATGCCCCTGGTTCAATAATTACCAAAATGCCCCTCACTTCCTAGACCCGTAACTAAGCCATACGAAGTCCAATTTCGGCGTAGCGCCTGTCTACGGACTCAGGACGTCGAGACCTATCTAACGGTCCTGGAGTCGTGTGAAAATTAATTGTTAAACGAAAAGTCAACAATTTCGCCCTAACCGTCACAATTACGGTAATGCCCCTGAACTTCCGATAGTCATAACTTTTTCCCTGATCGTCCGGAATGGACGTGCCACCCGTCTATGAACTCGTGACGTCTCGAGCTACGTCACGGTCATTGGTCAAGGTCCATTTGACCCACCAATCAAAAAGTCAACAATTTGGCCATACCATTAACAAGGGTAAAAACGTCAATTGATACCTTAAATTACAATATTAAAGTCCTCGAATGTCCGGGGTGTTACAACCTTCTCCCCTTAAGAAATTTTGTCCCGAAATTTCAAAGAAACAAATGAGGAAATTGTTCTCGCATCTGAGCCTCAGGCTCCCATGTGGCTTCTTCCACATTCTGGTTTCTCAAGAGAATCTTCACGAGAGGGATCGTCTTCCGACGTAGTACCTTGTCCTTCCGATCCAAGATCTGTACTGGTTGTTCCTCAAAGCTCAAATCCCTCCGTAGTTCGACAGGTTGTTCCCCAAGTACATGAGAAGCATCACGTACGTACTTCCGTAGCATCGATATGTGGAAAACATTGTGAACTCTAGATAGTTCTGGAGGTAGCGCCAATCTGTAAGCAACTCTACCAATCCTCTCCACGATCTCATATGGTCCGATAAAACGCGGACTCAGTTTCCCCCGTCGACCGAATCGGATAATCCCCTTCCACGGTGATAACTTCAGGAAGACGAAATCTCCCACTTCAAATTCCAAGTCTCGAATCCGTCGATCGGCATAACTCTTCTGGCGATCCTGTGCCGCCTTCAATCTCTCCTTGATAACACGAACAGTTTGCAAGGTCAAGTCTATCAATTCCGGCCCTACAACCGTTCGCTCTCCTATCTCCGTCCAGCAGATAGGTGTCCTGCACTGTCGACCATACAGTGCCTCATAAGGTGCCATCCCGATGCTTGCCTGATAGCTGTTGTTGTAAGCGAATTCCATTAATGGCAAACGAGTATCCCAAGAGTCCTGAAACTGTAGTACACATGACCTCATCATGTCCTCCAGGGTCTGAATGGTTCTTTCAGACTGTCCATCGGTCTGTGGATGGAAAGCAGTACTGAAACGTAGGGTTGTTCCCAGAGTAGCTTGCAAACTCCGCCAGAACCTGGAAGTGAAACGCGGATCACGATCGGACACGATTGATTCTGGCGTACCATGCAATCGTATGATTTCCTTCACAAACAACTGAGCCAGTCGATTAGGTTTATAGGTCTGCTGAACTGGCAGAAAATGGGCTGATTTGGTTAGCCGGTCCACGATCACCCATACTCTGTCCACTCCACTCTGAGTTCTTGGTAACTTAAAGACGAAGTCCATGGTGATGTGATCCCACTTCCACTCGGGAATCGGAAGTGGCTGCATAGCCCCATACGGTCTCTGCCGTTCCGCCTTAACCTGCTGACAGGTTAAGCATTTGCTTACGAACTCGGCAATATCCTTCTTCATTCCTGGCCACCAATAATGGTCCCGGAGGGTACGGTACATCTTTGTACCTCCCGGATGCATAGCATAGGCCGAACTATGGGCCTCCTCAAGAATCTCGGCCCGTAACTCTGCCACTGCAGGTACACACAAACGGCCCAACTTCACAAGTGCTCTATCGTCCCGGATGGTAAAATCCTGTCTTCCATCCGCATCGACCTCAATTCTGTAAATACAGAGTATCAGATCCTGAAGTTGTGCCTCGATGATCCGATCAATCAGTACTGGTCGTACATGGAAGCTTGCCAACAAAGCTCCATGCGCATCCGTACCCAAAATAACTCCCGCCTTCCGGAGTTCCACTAGCAAAGGAAGATACACCATCCCTAGGTGTGCAACGGATCCTGCTGACTTCCTGCTGAGTGCATCAGCCACCACATTGGCCTTACCCGGATGGTACTCGATCGTACAGTCATAGTCCTTCAGCAGCTCCAACCATCTCCGTTGTCTCATGTTAAGCTCCTTCTGAGTGAATAAGTACTTAAGACTCTGGTGGTCGGTGTATATCCGACACGTTGCGCCGAATAGATAATGTCTCCAGATTTTCAGGGCATGAACCACCGCTGCCAACTCCAAATCATGGGTAGGGTAGTTCAACTCGTGGGTCTTCAGCTGCCGGGATGCATAGGCGATAACCTTGCCAGTTTGCATCAACACGCAGCCCAGACCTTGTAACGATGCATCACTGAAAACCACAAACTCTCCACTGTCATCCAGCAATGCAAGGACAGGTGCAGTGGTCAATCGATCCTTCAACTCTTGAAAGCTCCGATCGCACTGCTCGTCCCAGATAAACTTCACTCCCTTCCAAGTCAAACGAGTCAATGGTGCAGCAATTTTGGAGAAACCCTCCACGAATCTCCGGTAGTAACCTGCTAATCCGACGAAACTCCGCACCTCGGTCACTGTTGTCGGTCTAGCCCAGTTGGTTACCGCTTCTGTTTTCTGGGGATCCACGCAAATCCCATTCGTCGATATCACGTATCCCAGAAAACCAATACTGCTTAGCCAAAACTGACACTTGCTCAGCTTGGCGTACAATTGTTCTTGTCTCAGCCTCTCCAAGACCAACCGTAAATGTTCCTCATGTGCACGGGCACTCCTCGAGTACACCAAAATATCATCGATGAACACAATCACGAACTTATCCAGGTAGGTTCGGAAGACCCGGTTCATCAGATCCATGAATGCTGCTGGAGCATTCGTCAAGCCAAAAGGCATAACCAGGAACTCGTAGTGTCCATAACGGGTTCGAAAAGCAGTTTTCGGAATATCCTCCTCCGAAATCCTCAGTTGGTGATACCCAGACCGCAAATCAATTTTCGAGAAGCACTGAGCTCCCCGCAACTGGTCAAAAAGGTCATCGATCCTGGGTAGAGGATACTGGTTCCTCAGCGTCACCTTGTTGAGTTGTCGATAGTCAATGCATAAACGGAGACTTCCCTCCTTCTTCTTTACGATCAACACCGGTGCTCCCCACGGTGAAGTACTCGGTCGGACATATCCCAAATCCACTAACTCCTGCAATTGAGTCTTGAGTTCTCGCAACTCGGCCGGCGCCATCCGGTATGGTGCCTGGGATATAGGTCGGGTACCCGGGAGTAGTTCAATAGTAAACTCGATCTCCCGCGATGGTGGAAATCCAGGTAAGTCTTCCGGGAACACATCCGGAAACTCACGCACCACCGGTATCTCGTCGATACCCGGGGTATCAACCCGATCCTACACGACATGCGCCAGAAAACCCTGGCATCCCTTCCGTAGAAGTTTGGTAGCAGTAAGTGACGAAATCACTTCAGGAGGCGAACCATCACGTTCCCCCTGAAAGATAACCTCCGGCAAACCCGGGCTTCGCAGAATCACTTGCTTGCTACAGCAATCGATGAGCGATCCGTGCTCCGACAGCCAATCCATCCCTAGGATTATATCGAAGTCGTGGATATCCAGAATAATTAAGTCTGCTGGTAAATCCACTTCCTCAATTCTTACCGGGCACCTCCGAATCACCTGATTCACAAGGTACACGATACCCATCGGGGTGCCAACACCCCATTTCGCAATCTAAAACTGTTACCACACAATCAAGCATACCAGCACAACTTTTCGAAATAAAAGAATGTGTAGCCCCCCGCATCCATCAATACACGTACAAGAAGGTTAAAGATATGTAGTGTACCTGTGACCACGCCTGGGGCAGTCCTCGCCTGTTGCTGGGTCATTGCAAACACTTGGGCCCTCGGCCCTCCGTTCCGTCCGCAGCCCGCGCGCTCCACGCCCAGTACCACGGTCACCTCCCTGACCGCGACCTCCATTAGTGTGGGAAGCCGTGCTCTGCACCACACTAGAGCCCCCAGCGTCGTTGTTCTTGGACAACTGCGGGCAATCACTGGCATAGTGGCCCTCCTCTCCGCAAGCAAAACAAGTTACTGGCCTCAGCCTGTCCTAATGCCCGCCAGAAGCACCGCTCCAAGATGAGCGCTGCCCATAGTTGTATCCAGATCCACTGCCCTGAGAGCCTCCACGTCGACCTGACCAGCCACGACCCTTGAAGGATGAGGGTGCTCCCCTGTAGCCCCCTCCCTTATTGTTCTTATGGACCGATGGTCCACGATGTGGGCGATCCTGACGTCGCCCCTCGCCCGAAGGTTGTCGTGTCTGGTGTGCCGCCAGGCTGGCCTCGACATGCACCGCTGCGTCGACCATATCTCTCAGAGAAGCATGAGTAGCAGCAGTCACATTTGCCCGGATCTCGCCCCGGAGTCCAAGCTCGAACCTTTGGCATTTGTCCTCCTCTGTGCTCACGAATGATGCAGCGAACCGGGAAAGTTTCCCGAAAGTTTGCTCGTAGTCCGCAACGGACATGTCACCCTGCTCCAGCCGCAGGAATTCAGCCTCCCGTGCCGCGCGAAAGGATCGCGGGTAGTACTGGTCCAGAAATCTGGAACGGAAAGCTTCCCAAGTAGTGGTATGGACAGACCACCCAGACATTTCGAGTCCGTGCCACCACTGGTAGGCTCCTCCTTCCAGCAAGAAGGCCGCCAAGGTTACCCATTCGCCCGGAGGGCAGTGCATCACCGAGAAGATCCTCTCCCACTTGGTGATCCAATCATGAGCATCCTCGGGGTTTGATCCCCAGCAGAAAGGAGTGGCTCCCAAACGTTGAGCCCTTTCAATGATCGCGCATTCCATCTCCCTTTCCAGATCCTCGTCAGTTCGTGTATGAGGAATTCTCCTAGGAGGCATAACCAACTGTCAAGAGGTATAGATCAGATAACAATATTCTTAAAAGTCGAAAAGTAACTAGTACTAATCGCTAGTCTAGCATGCTGACCATTACCCTAGTACTGACCACAACCTAGTGCTCTGATACCAAGCTGACAGGACCCGCCCGATCCTCTATGGAACCATATGGGGACGTGCGCTGCTCCCGTCTGACACCCAATAATTCATACCAATTTTGACCTCAAAACCTCAAATGCATAAATAATCAAAATTAAAGTCATACAACAAATCCGAATTAAACAGATGTCAGACAAGGGATGAAATCCGAAATTACAAGTTGCGAGCACGACTCTAACAATACCCTGCGGGTACACCACCCAGCAGGGGTTCAGGTACGCAGAAGTAGATCTATGCCTCAGCCTCAGGGTTCCTCCTCTACCTCAGTATCACGACCTGGAGGGGTTACCAAAACATTAAGGGTGAGTGGGCCGAAACTCAAGTTATAAATCGTTTGATAAGTAAAACATATAATTTACCCCTCCTTTTTCCAAACATGCATGCAGCATCATTTAAAATCATAAATAATATAATATGAATCATAAGGCATGTAATAAAATCATAACCATAATTTTAGCCACTGCACTATACACTCCAATCCGACATCCCTGATGTCTGACGTCCCTGACGTCCAATAAGGTCACAATCAAAAGGCTACGCGTGCCACCCGGGTCTCAATTCCGAGTTCAATCCCCGAACCCTGTTCGGTTACAGCATCCCCGATGCTTAGCGTCATAGACATTGGACGTTCTAGACGTCCGTGACCTCTCCGGGGTACCTCATCCGGAGGAGACAATATAATATGGAAGGATCTATACAGTGCAGTACCAAATACATTTTATTGATATCCAAATGCAAAGCATATATGTATACATAGGTAAAATCTGAACCGATCGTTACGTTTCATCAAACGGGTCTCATGCCCAAATACCGTGAAACGTGCCATACCGAAATCTCAAAATCATCAAAACCATTTATAGATTCCAGCATGTGAACATATAAGTAAATCAGAAAACATTTAAGCATGCAAGGGTTTAATGAAAACGGGCCCACTCACTGTACGATTCCGCTGCGAATCTGCACGTACGGACCTGTACCGAGATTATCGTACAATTCCTGTCAGTTCAAATCACATGTAAGGGTCACTACAAGTCTTAAACGTTTAACCACAAAGTCCGAAATAGAAACCGGCCCGGGGAAACCGTACAACACGTTTCCCGAGGTAACCGGCCCTAAACTGACCCATCAAAGCTTATCTCAGATCAACATGGTTGAATCACCAAAAATGTTCAGAATGATGAGAGGAACAAAAGTCATGTTGATCGTGATCGGAGATAAGGTCCAAAGCGCCCTCACGTGCCGCCCAAAGTGGCTGCGCGTGAAAGTCACGCGCCTGACACTGTAGCTACAGTGTCACCTCCTTCACCCGTTTGTCTGTAATACGGGCCTGCCACCCGCGGCTTGACCCGGTTGAATACCCATCAATTCCTACTCGATTTCAATCAATTTGATCCTAACATGTTCATTAACTATCCAATTTAGGTTCTGTGACAAAAATCAACCTCGACACATCCCCAAACGACCCATCGACCCGCGATCAACCAATCGGGTCAATCACCAGAACTTCCTGGTTTCAAACCCATTGTCCAATTAACTTCACAGGAAGCATAAAAGGATCAAAACGAACCAAAATGAACAATCAATTGTGTCTGAAAGTACCTGAAGGTTGTCGTCCCAAGCTCTGCAACTTCCCTGAAAACAGCAGCCTCCGTCCAAGCTCAACCGTGACTGTTAGCCTTCAATTTCGATGTGTTGAGTTCCAAACACTCCCAGAAGACTAAACCAGCCCTTGGTTTGATCCAACACTCACCAGAAATTAAAACCCGATTTTCCCTCCAATTTTGCCCGAAATGGTTTCTCTGGTTTTCCTAACCCGTTCTCAGTTATTTCTGCATCAGAGTGATGCTCACTTATGTCCTAATCAGTTTTAAACAAATTCAAGCCGTCCTAGAGGCTTGTGGGTGTCCAATTTGTCCACTGAAATTTGTCCCCCGAAAGCTTCGAATTTCAATTAACAATTTGATCGTGCAGGTTTGGATGGTTCAGGCCACGTTCAAAAGCAAAAGACAGCCCAGACTTTCCAGCACATATTGGCATAATCAATTGTGCACTGGACCACCGCACATGGTGGTGCCGTCCATGGTTCCCCCGCGGTTGCTACAGTAACCAGGGCAAAAGATCAAAATGCCCCTGGTTCAATAATTACCAAAATGCCCCTCACTTCCTAGACCCGTAACTAAGCCATACGAAGTCCAATTTCGGCGTAGCGCCTGTCTACGGACTCAGGACGTCGAGACCTATCTAACGGTCCTGGAGTCGTGTGAAAATTAATTGTTAAACGAAAAGTCAACAATTTCGCCCTAACCGTCACAATTACGGTAATGCCCCTGAACTTCCGATAGTCATAACTTTTTCCCTGATCGTCCGGAATGGACGTGCCACCCGTCTATGAACTCGTGACGTCTCGAGCTACGTCACGGTCATTGGTCAAGGTCCATTTGACCCACCAATCAAAAAGTTAACAATTTGGCCATACCATTAACAAGGGTAAAAACGTGAATGTCCGGGGTGTTACAACCTTCTCCCCTTAAGAAATTTTGTCCCGAAATTTCAAAGAAACAAATGAGGAAATTGTTCTCGCATCTGAGCCTCAGGCTCCCATGTGGCTTCTTCCACATTCTGGTTTCTCAAGAGAATCTTCACGAGAGGGATCGTCTTCCGACGTAGTACCTTGTCCTTCCGATCCAAGATCTGTACTGGTTGTTCCTCAAAGCTCAAATCCCTCCGTAGTTCGACAGGTTGTTCCCCAAGTACATGAGAAGCATCACGTACGTACTTCCGTAGCATCGATATGTGGAAAACATTGTGAACTCTAGATAGTTCTGGAGGTAGCGCCAATCTGTAAGCAACTCTACCAATCCTCTCCACGATCTCATATGGTCCGATAAAACGCGGACTCAGTTTCCCCCGTCGACCGAATCGGATAATCCCCTTCCACGGTGATAACTTCAGGAAGACGAAATCTCCCACTTCAAATTCCAAGTCTCGAATCCGTCGATCGGCATAACTCTTCTGGCGATCCTGTGCCGCCTTCAATCTCTCCTTGATAACACGAACAGTTTGCAAGGTCAAGTCTATCAATTCCGGCCCTACAACCGTTCGCTCTCCTATCTCCGTCCAGCAGATAGGTGTCCTGCACTGTCGACCATACAGTGCCTCATAAGGTGCCATCCCGATGCTTGCCTGATAGCTGTTGTTGTAAGCGAATTCCATTAATGGCAAACGAGTATCCCAAGAGTCCTGAAACTGTAGTACACATGACCTCATCATGTCCTCCAGGGTCTGAATGGTTCTTTCAGACTGTCCATCGGTCTGTGGATGGAAAGCAGTACTGAAACGTAGGGTTGTTCCCAGAGTAGCTTGCAAACTCCGCCAGAACCTGGAAGTGAAACGCGGATCACGATCGGACACGATTGATTCTGGCGTACCATGCAATCGTATGATTTCCTTCACAAACAACTGAGCCAGTCGATTAGGTTTATAGGTCTGCTGAACTGGCAGAAAATGGGCTGATTTGGTTAGCCGGTCCACGATCACCCATACTCTGTCCACTCCACTCTGAGTTCTTGGTAACTTAAAGACGAAGTCCATGGTGATGTGATCCCACTTCCACTCGGGAATCGGAAGTGGCTGCATAGCCCCATACGGTCTCTGCCGTTCCGCCTTAACCTGCTGACAGGTTAAGCATTTGCTTACGAACTCGGCAATATCCTTCTTCATTCCTGGCCACCAATAATGGTCCCGGAGGGTACGGTACATCTTTGTACCTCCCGGATGCATAGCATAGGCCGAACTATGGGCCTCCTCAAGAATCTCGGCCCGTAACTCTGCCACTGCAGGTACACACAAACGGCCCAACTTCACAAGTGCTCTATCGTCCCGGATGGTAAAATCCTGTCTTCCATCCGCATCGACCTCAATTCTGTAAATACAGAGTATCAGATCCTGAAGTTGTGCCTCGATGATCCGATCAATCAGTACTGGTCGTACATGGAAGCTTGCCAACAAAGCTCCATGCGCATCCGTACCCAAAATAACTCCCGCCTTCCGGAGTTCCACTAGCAAAGGAAGATACACCATCCCTAGGTGTGCAACGGATCCTGCTGACTTCCTGCTGAGTGCATCAGCCACCACATTGGCCTTACCCGGATGGTACTCGATCGTACAGTCATAGTCCTTCAGCAGCTCCAACCATCTCCGTTGTCTCATGTTAAGCTCCTTCTGAGTGAATAAGTACTTAAGACTCTGGTGGTCGGTGTATATCCGACACGTTGCGCCGAATAGATAATGTCTCCAGATTTTCAGGGCATGAACCACCGCTGCCAACTCCAAATCATGGGTAGGGTAGTTCAACTCGTGGGTCTTCAGCTGCCGGGATGCATAGGCGATAACCTTGCCAGTTTGCATCAACACGCAGCCCAGACCTTGTAACGATGCATCACTGAAAACCACAAACTCTCCACTGTCATCCAGCAATGCAAGGACAGGTGCAGTGGTCAATCGATCCTTCAACTCTTGAAAGCTCCGATCGCACTGCTCGTCCCAGATAAACTTCACTCCCTTCCAAGTCAAACGAGTCAATGGTGCAGCAATTTTGGAGAAACCCTCCACGAATCTCCGGTAGTAACCTGCTAATCCGACGAAACTCCGCACCTCGGTCACTGTTGTCGGTCTAGCCCAGTTGGTTACCGCTTCTGTTTTCTGGGGATCCACGCAAATCCCATTCGTCGATATCACGTATCCCAGAAAACCAATACTGCTTAGCCAAAACTGACACTTGCTCAGCTTGGCGTACAATTGTTCTTGTCTCAGCCTCTCCAAGACCAACCGTAAATGTTCCTCATGTGCACGGGCACTCCTCGAGTACACCAAAATATCATCGATGAACACAATCACGAACTTATCCAGGTAGGTTCGGAAGACCCGGTTCATCAGATCCATGAATGCTGCTGGAGCATTCGTCAAGCCAAAAGGCATAACCAGGAACTCGTAGTTGTCCATAACGGGTTCGAAAAGCAGTTTTCGGAATATCCTCCTCCGAAATCCTCAGTTGGTGATACCCAGACCGCAAATCAATTTTCGAGAAGCACTGAGCTCCCCGCAACTGGTCAAAAAGGTCATCGATCCTGGGTAGAGGATACTGGTTCCTCAGCGTCACCTTGTTGAGTTGTCGATAGTCAATGCATAAACGGAGACTTCCCTCCTTCTTCTTTACGATCAACACCGGTGCTCCCCACGGTGAAGTACTCGGTCGGACATATCCCAAATCCACTAACTCCTGCAATTGAGTCTTGAGTTCTCGCAACTCGGCCGGCGCCATCCGGTATGGTGCCTGGGATATAGGTCGGGTACCCGGGAGTAGTTCAATAGTAAACTCGATCTCCCGCGATGGTGGAAATCCAGGTAAGTCTTCCGGGAACACATCCGGAAACTCACGCACCACCGGTATCTCGTCGATACCCGGGGTATCAACCCGATCCTACACGACATGCGCCAGAAAACCCTGGCATCCCTTCCGTAGAAGTTTGGTAGCAGTAAGTGACGAAATCACTTCAGGAGGCGAACCATCACGTTCCCCCTGAAAGATAACCTCCGGCAAACCCGGGCTTCGCAGAATCACTTGCTTGCTACAGCAATCGATGAGCGATCCGTGCTCCGACAGCCAATCCATCCCTAGGATTATATCGAAGTCGTGGATATCCAGAATAATTAAGTCTGCTGGTAAATCCACTTCCTCAATTCTTACCGGGCACCTCCGAATCACCTGATTCACAAGGTACACGATACCCATCGGGGTGCCAACACCCATTTCGCAATCTAAAACTGTTACCACACAATCAAGCATACCAGCACAACTTTTCGAAATAAAAGAATGTGTAGCCCCCGCATCCATCAATACACGTACAAGAAGGTTAAAGATATGTAGTGTACCTGTGACCACGCCTGGGGCAGTCCTCGCCTGTTGCTGGGTCATTGCAAACACTTGGGCCCTCGGCCCTCCGTTCCGTCCGCGCCCGCGCGCTCCACGCCCAGTACCACGGTCACCTCCCTGACCGCGACCTCCATTAGTGTGGGAAGCCGTGCTCTGCACCACACTAGAGCCCCCAGCGTCGTTGTTCTTGGACAACTGCGGGCAATCACTGGCATAGTGGCCCTCCTCTCCGCAAGCAAAACAAGTTACTGGCCTCAGCCTGTCCTAATGCCCGCCAGAAGCACCGCTCCAAGATGAGCGCTGCCCATAGTTGTATCCAGATCCACTGCCCTGAGAGCCTCCACGTCGACCTGACCAGCCACGACCCTTGAAGGATGAGGGTGCTCCCCTGTAGCCCCCTCCCTTATTGTTCTTATGGACCGATGGTCCACGATGTGGGCGATCCTGACGTCGCCCCTCGCCCGAAGGTTGTCGTGTCTGGTGTGCCGCCAGGCTGGCCTCGACATGCACCGCTGCGTCGACCATATCTCTCAGAGAAGCATGAGTAGCAGCAGTCACATTTGCCCGGATCTCGCCCCGGAGTCCAAGCTCGAACCTTTGGCATTTGTCCTCCTCTGTGCTCACGAATGATGCAGCGAACCGGGAAAGTTTCCCGAAAGTTTGCTCGTAGTCCGCAACGGACATGTCACCCTGCTCCAGCCGCAGGAATTCAGCCTCCCGTGCCGCGCGAAAGGATCGCGGGTAGTACTGGTCCAGAAATCTGGAACGGAAAGCTTCCCAAGTAGTGGTATGGACAGACCACCCAGACATTTCGAGTCCGTGCCACCACTGGTAGGCTCCTCCTTCCAGCAAGAAGGCCGCCAAGGTTACCCATTCGCCCGGAGGGCAGTGCATCACCGAGAAGATCCTCTCCCACTTGGTGATCCAATCATGAGCATCCTCGGGGTTTGATCCCCAGCAGAAAGGAGTGGCTCCCAAACGTTGAGCCCTTTCAATGATCGCGCATTCCATCTCCCTTTCCAGATCCTCGTCAGTTCGTGTATGAGGAATTCTCCTAGGAGGCATAACCAACTGTCAAGAGGTATAGATCAGATAACAATATTCTTAAAAGTCGAAAAGTAACTAGTACCAATCGCTAGTCTAGCATGCTGACCATACCCTAGTACTGACCACAACCTAGTGCTCTGATACCAAGCTGACAGGACCCGCCCGATCCTCTATGGAACCATATGGGGACGTGCGCTGCTCCCGTCTGACACCCAATAATTCATACCAATTTTGACCTCAAAACCTCAAATGCATAAATAATCAAAATTAAAGTCATACAACAAATCCGAATTAAACAGATGTCAGACAAGGGATGAAATCCGAAATTACAAGTTGCGAGCACGACTCTAACAATACCCTGCGGGTACACCACCCAGCAGGGGTTCAGGTACGCAGAAGTAGATCTATGCCTCAGCCTCAGGTTCCTCCTCTACCTCAGTATCACGACCTGGAGGGGTTACCAAAACATTAAGGGTGAGTGGGCCGAAACTCAAGTTATAAAATCGTTTGATAAGTAAAACATATAATTTACCCCTCCTTTTTCCAAACATGCATGCAGCATCATTTAAAATCATAAATAATATAATATGAATCATAAGGCATGTAATAAAATCATAACCATAATTTTAGCCACTGCACTATACACTCCAATCCGACATCCCTGATGTCTGACGTCCCTGACGTCCAATAAGGTCACAATCAAAAGGCTACGCGTGCCACCCGGGTCTCAATTCCGAGTTCAATCCCCGAACCCTGTTCGGTTACAGCATCCCCGATGCTTAGCGTCATAGACGTTGGACGTTCTAGACGTCCGTGACCTCTCCGGGGTACCTCATCCGGAGGAGACAATATAATATGGAAGGATCTATACAGTGCAGTACCAAATACATTTTATTGATATCCAAATGCAAAGCATATATGTATACATAGGTAAAATCTGAACCGATCGTTACGTTTCATCAAACGGGTCTCATGCCCAAATACCGTGAAACGTGCCATAACCGAAATCTCAAAATCATCAAAACCATTTATAGATTCCAGCATGTGAACATATAAGTAAATCAGAAAACATTTAAGCATGCAAGGGTTTAATGAAAACGGGCCCACTCACTGTACGATTCCGCTGCGAATCTGCACGTACGGACCTGTACCGAGATTATCGTACAATTCCTGTCAGTTCAAATCACATGTAAGGGTCACTACAAGTCTTAAACGTTTAACCACAAAGTCCGAAATAGAAACCGGCCCGGGGAAACCGTACAACACGTTTCCCGAGGTAACCGGCCCTAAACTGACCCATCAAAGCTTATCTCAGATCAACATGGTTGAATCACCAAAAATGTTCAGAATGATGAGAGGAACAAAAGTCATGTTGATCGTGATCGGAGATAAGGTCCAACGCGCCCTCACGCGCCGCCCAAAGTGGCTGCGCGTGAAAGTCACGCGCCTGACACTGTAGCTACAGTGTCACCTCCTTCACCCGTTTGTCTGTAATACGGGCCTACCACCCGCGGCTTGACCCAGTTGAATACCCATCAATTCCTACTCTATTTCAATCCAATTTGATCCTAACATGTTCATTAACTATCCAATTTAGGTTCTGTGACAAAAATCAACCTCGACACATCCCCAAACGACCCATCGACCCGCGATCAACCAATCGGGTCAATCACCAGAACTTCCTGGTTTCAAACCCATTGTCCAATTAACTTCACAGGAAGCATAACAGGATCAAAACGAACCAAAATGAACAATCAATTGTGTCTGAAAGTACCTGAAGGTTGTCGTCCCAAGCTCTGCAACTTCCCTGAAAACAGCAGCCTCCGTCCAAGCTCAACCGTGACTGTTAGCCTTCAATTTCGATGTGGTTGAGTTCCAAACACTCCCAGAAGACTAAACCAGGCCTTGGTTTGATCCAACACTCACCAGAAATTAAAACCCGATTTTCCCTCCAATTTTGCCCGAAATGGTTTCTCTGGTTTTCCGAACCCGTTCTCAGTTATTTCTGCATCAGAGTGATGCTCACTTATGTCCTAATCAGTTTTAAACAAATTCAAGCCGTCCTAGAGGCTCGTGGGTGTCCAATTTGTCCCACTGAAATTTGTCCCCCGAAAGCTTCGAATTTCAATTAACAATTTGATTGTGCAGGTTTGGACGGTTCAGGCCACGTTCAAAAGCAAAAGACAACCCAGACTTTCCAGCACATATTGGCATAATCAATTGTGCACTGGACCACCGCACATGGTGGTGCCGTCCATGGTTTCCCCCGCGGTTGCTACAGTAACCAGGGCAAAAGACCAAAATGCCCCTGGTTCAATAATTACCAAAAATGCCCCTCACTTCCTAGACCCGTAACTCAGCCATACGAAGTCCGATTTTCGGCGTGCCGCCTGTCTACGGACTCAGGACGTCGAGACCTATCTAACGGTCCTGGAGTCGTGTGAAAATTAATTGTTAAACGAAAAGTCAACATTTTTCGCCCTAACCGTCATAATTACGGTAATGCCCCTGAACTTCCGATAGTCATAACTTTTTCCCTGATCGTCCGGAAATGGACGTTGCCACCCGTCTATGAACTCGTGACGTCCCGAACTACGTCACGGTCATTGGTCAAGGTCCATTTGACCCACCAATCAAAAAGTCAACAATTTGGCCATACCATTAACAAGGGTAAAATCGTCAATTGATACATTAAATTACAATATTAAAGTCCTCGAATGTCCGGGGTGTTACATGCTATTTGGGTTGACAAATGCACCAGCCGCATTCATGGACTTGATGAACATGCTTTTTCCGATCATATCTGGATAACTTCGTGATCATGTTCATCGACGATATTCTGGTATATTCCAAGAGCGCCAGAGCACATGAGAAGCATCTACGGATAATATTGCAGAAGCTGAGCCAGGAGCAGTTGTATGCCAAACTGAGTAAGAATCAGTTTTTGGTTAAACAAACATTGGTTTTCTGGGGACATGTCATATCACCCGACGGGATTAGTGTGGATTCCCAGAAGACTGAAGCAGTGGACTAAGTGGGCTAGACTGACGACAGTGACCGAGGAAACCGAGTTTTGACCCGTTTTCCTCACCTTTGAATCGTTTGACTCGAAAGGGGGTGACTTTTGTTTGGGATGAGTTGTTGCGAGCAGAGTTTTCCAGGAGCTGAAGTATCGTTTGACCACTGCACCTGTTTCTGGCTCTACCTGACGCTAGTGGGGAATACGAGGTATACTGTGACGCATCTTTGCAGGGTCTGGTTGTGTGCTAATGCAGAAGGACAGAGTGATTGCAGACGCATCGAGGCAGCTGAAGCCACATTAACTGAACTACCCTACTCACGATTTGGAGTTGGCAGCGGTGGTTTCATATTTTATAGATCTGGAGGCACTATTTGTTTGAGGTGACATGTAGGATATTCATCGACCATCAGAGTCTAAATCATTTATTCACTCAGAAGGAGCTGAACATGATGCAACGGCGATGGTTAGAGCTGATCAAAGATTATGACTGTACAATTGAGTATTATCCTTGAAAAGCAAATGTTGTGGCGGGATGCACACAGCATAAAATCTACAGGATCGATTGCACACCTGAGGATGATGTTATCTTCCCTTATTGGTGGAGCTATGGAAAATCGGAGTTATGTTGGAGATGGACGAACATGGAGCTTTATTAGCTAGCTTCCATGAACGACCTGTGCTGGTCGACTGGATTATTAAGGCTCAACTCCAGGATCCGATTACTATGTGTGTTAGAGGGATGAGACTGAGGCAGGAAGGAGCCAGAATTTCTCCATTAGAGGTGATGGAGAGTTGGTGAAACTAGGACGTCTGTGTGTACCTGCAGTGGCGGAGTTACGGAAGGAGATTCTAGATGAGGCCCCACAGTTCAGCATTTATAATGCATCCGGGAGGGACAAAGATGTACCGTACCCTCTGGGACTACTATTGGTGGGGCGAGAATGAAAAAGGGACATAGCGGAGTTCGTCAGCATATGTTGACCTGTCAGCAGGTCAAGGAAAAATGGCACAGACCGTATGGAGCCATGCAACCACTTCCGATCCCGAGTGGAAATGGGATCACATTACGATGGATTTTGTCTTCAAGCTGCCGAAGACACAGAGTGGATTTGATGGAGGTTGGGTGATTGTAGACCGATTAACCAAGTCCAGTACATTTTCTGCCGATACACAAGACTTACAATCCTAACCGGCTGGCTCAATTGTTTTTTAAACGAGATCATTCGACTTCATGGAACCCTGGAGTCGTTAGTTTCTGACCGAGATCAGCGATTTACCTCCCAATTCTGGCGGAGTTTGCAGACTGCTTTGGGTACGAACTTGCATTTCAGTACGGCTTTTCACCCACATACCGATGGACAGTCCGAAAGGGACTATAGAGACATTAGAAGATATGATGAGGGCCTGCGTACTTTAGTTCCAAGATTCGTGGGATGTCTATTTGCCATTGATGGAATTTGTATACAATAACAGTTACTATGCAAGTATCGGAATGGCACCCTATGAGGCACTGTATAGTCGACAGTGCAGGACACCTGTCTGTTGGATGGAGGTCGGAGAGCGAACCGCAGTGGGGCCAGATTTGATGGATATGACCCAGGAGACAGTCTGAGTTATCAGGGAGCGGTTGACGGCGGCCCAGAATCACCAGAAGAGTTATGCGGATAGGCGGATTCGAGACTTGGAGTTTGAGGCGGATTCAAGATGATTCCATTGGTGAAAGTGCTGTGGAGAAACCATGATGTAGAAGAAGCAACGTGGGAACCTAAGGACTTGATGAGGGATCAGTACCCATACTTGTTTGATTAAATTTCGAGGAAATTTTTTTTGTAAGGTGGGTAGGTTGTAACGAACCGAACTTTTGTAAAATAATATTTTATTGTGAAATGACCATTTTGCCCTTAGTGAGGAAAAAAGTGACTTTTGACTCGGGAACTATTTTGGACTTTGAACCATGACCGTGATGTACATTGGGACGTCACGAGTCTGTAAGCAGGTGGCACGTCGAAATCGGACTTTGTACGGGAAAGCTATAGCCTTGGGAGCGAAATCGAGCAATTTTATGCCTCAAAAACTGTGCAATTAAATTAATACCAGAGTTGTTGAAAAAGTAACCAAAAGGCACTTGGATGAGTGACAAGTGTCACTCATCCGTCAGCTAGGGTTGAGGTGGATGCATGTGATTGGCTATTATTTAAAGGAAGCTCACTCTCTCTCCTTCCCTTATTCGGCCGTCGCTCCTTAAACAAACATACCCTCACTTTGTTTGTCATTTAAACAACACACACACACACACACACACACACACACACACACACACACACACACACACACACACACACACACACACACACACACACACACACACACACCGTAACTGCACCACCCCAAACCCGACCACCCTGCACCGTCCACCGTGACCGGCTGAGAGAGAGAGAGAGAGAGAGAGACAGACAGAGAGAGACTGAGGGACTTACCAGGACCAGCAGAGGACGCCATTGGGAGACAGAACCATGACAGAGTCACGGCGGAGAGGTAAGGATATTCGAAAACCCGAAACTGCCATTTTGAACCAAAAATGGAACTTATGATTCCCACGTTTGTTTACGGTTTCTTTGGACCCTAATGGCTTCTATGGATTAAGGCAAGCACGTAGGACTAAGTTTCGAAGGAGAAGGTGACCGGAGCTGAGAGATAACTGCGACTGAAAATGAGGGCACTGTTTATCGGGGTAGAAGGTCAGATCTAGCCCCTTTTTTATGTTTTTAATTAGCTAGACCCCTTACTGGGAATTAGACAATCATTTAGGGATAAATTGGAGGTAAAATGGTTGAGAAATGAACGAATGGTAGCCGAGTCAAGTCGCGGGTATGCACGACCCGGTTGCAGATGTCCGGGTCGACATGTCGCGAGGTAGAGGATGATGACATCAGCATGCTGACCTCATCATGTCAGACTTGTCAAACACGTGGCCCAATCAGTATCATACAGGTGTCACATGTTAGTGCACAGTCAGCACTGATATGTCAGTGATGTGGCCCAATTAGGGGCTGCCACGTGTCACTGACATGTCACTGACATGGACCAGTGCTGTGCTAACACGCGGCACCTGTCATAGCTGACCCGTGGCACTAACATGTCAGCGACGTGGACCAATTCCGTGACGACACGTGGCACCTGTCAGAGTCTGACATGTTAGACCTGAAAGCTGTTAGATAACGTTAGCGATGATATCATCAAGTACTGTAGCAGCGTTGACCAGGCGCGTGGGGGTGCGTATGAACAGTGTTTTTAGTGGGGCGAGTACCATTTTCAAGGTTTCGACGATACAGATCCAATGGCGGTGGTTTCGTGTCGATCGGAGATCGTTAAGTTGGTCAAATAGGGTTTAAAGCCTCGGGAAACGTGTCCGGGCTATGTTTACGGGTCAGTGCTGTTCTAGGGTTTTAAGCTTTTTAGTGATTCTCGGACGTGTTTTTACAGGTTTAGGCGGACGTTGAGCAGCGATGACCGTGTGTGAGTGGGCTATTTGATTTCTAAAGGATTGCATGCATAACTATTTTTACTATTCCGCTTTATGATTGAGATGGGACTATTATGGGTATTATATTATGATACTTATTACATATTATGGTGTTTTGGGCATGAGACCCGTCTGGATTATATATGGAATGTTTTCAAGAACTATGAGGGGATACAAGGTAACTATATTTTATTGTGCTGTAATTTCCGACCTTACTGTTATCGTCTCCTCTAGGGAGGGTCATTGGCCTGGATGAACCCTGTAGTAGTCACAGAGCACTGACTTAGAGGAGTCAACCCCTGTGGGGTTACTCACTTTCAAGAAGGCATATTGATTTTAACTCGGGCATCGATTCAGGATACTGAACGTTGGTGGACCTAGAGGATTTCTCGGGATTTGAGAGCTTAAGTGGCACGCGTAGCCATAGGACCGTGACATCATTATTAGGCAT
This sequence comes from Prinsepia uniflora, assembly GCA_032719365.1. Lineage (NCBI taxonomy): Eukaryota > Viridiplantae > Streptophyta > Magnoliopsida > Rosales > Rosaceae > Prinsepia > Prinsepia uniflora. Next base: position 47,529,165 of record CM064872.1, on the reverse strand, counting down.
CGGGGGTGCCAGGGTTTGGTTTTACAGTGCACGATTATGTTGGTTTTCCCCGTTCGGTATTATATGATTCTATGGTTTATGGTACAGTTATGATTTCTTATATTTGTTTCAATGCATGTAAGTTTTGAAAACGGAGGGGTAAAACTTTATGATTATTATATTATTAAACTGGTTTGGAAACTGTTTATTTTCAGCCCACTCACTCTTTACTGTTTTAATTGACCCCTCCAAGCCGTGCTACTGAGTTAGAGGAGGAGGATCTGGAGGCCGAGGCTTAGATTACTTCGTTGTGCACCTGTACACCCTGTTGGGTAGGATGAGCACTGTTTTTGTAACCTGACATTGTGCTCGGATTTTGTATTCGTACTATACCAGGTCTGATGACATTAAACTCTAGATTCATATGTTTTAACTTTATTTATCTAATTCAAAAGACTTTAGTTTGGTTAAGGGTATTTTTGATATGTTTGGAGTCGTTGTCAGACGGGAGCGGGACACATCCTCGGGTGGTCCCAATGAGATTGGGATGGGTCCTGTTATTGATCGTCTCTTGTTTGTTATTTTTAGGGATCATTATAACTTTTCAGCCATGTTCGATTACAGCCTCAACAATTGACGCTTTCATTGAGAGTTGAATTGAGGAATACTCAAGGAGTGCCCTTTAATTTCTTCATCGTTAATCAACTTCGTTTTTTGTTCATCTAATTTTTTCGTCATTCTAGAACTTCATTCATCCTTCATCAAACTTTCCCTTCAATCAACATCACCATTCATCACTCTTAGAACATGACGATCCATTAGTTCATCCGAAGTTGCTGTTTCCATTTCTGCAGCTTAGAATAAGAGCGAAGCACACTATGATTCCAAATAAACACATAAGTCTTTGCCTTATGTCGTGATAATGGCACCCATTGGGATGCAAGGACCAATTCCAACTTTTGATTTTGGTATTTTTCTTGTCCCAACAACTCCTACCCATGCTTTGGGAGCAAGAATGAGTATCTTTTAGCAAATAGACGGGTAATTAGTGGGAGAAACTTTTAGGCAGAATCAATCCCATGCAAATAATGATCTATGAGTATTCTTGGACGGACTCAATGACATACTAGGAAAAAATTAGGCACAAGAGGGGCTTGACATAGACCTGCAATGCCAAGACAAGAGACGTGATGCATGTCATACGTGACCACCACGACATCCACCACTTTTCAAGACAATCTGTCACAACAAGTTGAAAGGCTAAGCAACCAAGTCCAAATGCAGTAAGCTTTTCTGCAACAAATTTTGATAGAGCAAGAAGTAGCCTAATTTTATGGTAGACACACCACATCATAGGGTAGGCAAAAGGACATTCCAAGACATCATTTCAAAGATATTGTCTGATGCTGGATGATGTCTAATGATACATTACTAAGTGAATATAGTGAGGAAATTCACACTTGCATGGTAAAGGGCTAGCAACGCCCAAGGCTATCAGCGCATAAGTGACTTGGAGAATGTAGACACCATCAGAACTCTCATTGCATTAGCTGCACAAAAGAGCTGGAATCAGTACCAGCTAGGTGCCAAATCAACTTTCCTAATTGGTAAGCTGGAGGAGGAAGTTTATGTAGCTTGGAAAGTAAGAACGGTAAGCAATCCCACATTGTTTGGGGAAGGAAAGGTGAAGTGTCTTATATGTGTGGACAGTTCTCTTTCTAGTATGGGACCTTTTGGGAGCTCACTGTTTTCGGATTCCTTTGGAACTCCGAAATTAAGCGAGGTTAGGCTGGAGCAATCCCAAGATGGGTGACCCACTGGAAAGTGAGTACCTAGAAATAAAGCCATGAGAGTGTGGGCCCAAGACAATATCATGATAGGGGAGTCGGGTCGTGACACCTATAGTGTGAAGATTTAGATTGAGCAAAGAACTTGGTTTTTATATATCATGTTTTAAGTAAAATTGCAATTTTTGTGTATATAATATTCAACCAACAACACAAATATATTAACATAACAACAAAATTATTATATTTCTTTACACTTACATTATAATTTATATTTATTTTTGTTAGATCATAGTGTACATTTTATTTCTATTCTTGTTGAACACAATTTGAACATTAAATTTGAGCAAAGAACACATGTGATTTTATGAATGAAATTGGCTGAAAAGACAAACTTTATGTGTATATTATTTTATCATACAGCACAAATTCACTTTTTATGATTATGTAATTTGAGCAATGGACACAAATGTGGACTTTGTGTATAAAATAGCGGAGCTAAAAACACAAATACAACTTTGATGAATAAAATATTTGACCAAATGGCACAAAACTACTTATTGTGTATAAATATATTTTATTAAAAGGCATTGATTTAGTTTTTAAGTTTAAATTATCTAAGCATTGGACACAAATACAGTTTTTAAGTTTAATGTTTGACAAAAAGCATAAAAAGTTCATTTATGTCTTAAACAATTGTTTCTGAAGCCCTTTAATTTTTTTTGTAGTGGTATTCCACTATATGCATTAGAATGTGATCAATGAAATCTAACAGATTGGTTGAGTGTGAGAATTATTAGTTTCTATCTGAAATTGCTCACAGCCATTTTATCAAACTATTCGAGTGCATGAATGAATTGAATCATTGCAATCAACCAAAAAAATTTCTATGATCATGAGCTCGTATAAACCTGGCACATAAGTCCGAATATATTTAATAATTATAGATTGAGTGATTCTATGATCATGAGGTCATATATGAGAAATGAATATATGTTATATGTAGGTTTAGGTATGATGATATATTATATATATATATTTGTTGTCAAATCATGAAGCAGCAGGGAATCAAATTTAGAAGCATTCATAGTGCAATTTACAACATTGTCAAACTAAAACTAACTAATTAATTAAATTTGACATGATTAAATACAACATAAGCATAGATTTTCTATTTATTAATTAACGTACTTGCCTAATATTAGAATGAAACATTATTTTTTTGACATACATATATATAATATTCGATGAACTATAATGTAGCTAATTTGTCCTATCAAGTACACCAAACAGTGATAGATGTTATTGAAGCATCTTGAAGATATATATATATATATATATATATTCTAGCTCAATAATTTGTTGAATAAGTTATTTTTAAAAGTTCAATTGAGCCCGGCCCAAGTGGGTTTATTGGGCTCGGCCCATAAAGCCCGATAAAATTTCGGCTCAAATTCGGCATGATAAAGGATACGAACTTTCATATTTGTGACCAAACCCGCCCTGCTCGACCCGAAACTTTTCAAATTATGAGATAGGTCCAGGCCAGCCCAACAAATTTGGGTCGGATTTACCCGCCCCGGCCCAATGACGAGGGCTACACACAACACACAAACTACGCAACAGCCCTTATGCTTCTCACAGCAGAAGCATCATCAGCCAAAGCCTGAAGCACTGAAACAGGGGGCGGGCTCCTGAAACACCACCAGACCCGACCAGGTCTAAAGCTGCACCCAAGTTAGCAAGTAGATCTGCTACCTTGTTACACTCTCGATACCCATGATCAACAAACCAGCCAACTCCATATAAACCATTCACTCTGTTTATGATCACACTAGAATCATGTACGTAGATAATACAACCATTTTTTTGTTGCACAAATAAGGAAATTCATTGATCCGATGCTAGTGTAAAATATTTTAATTTTTTATAATATATTAGTGTAAAATATTTTCTTATATATTAGTGTAAAATATGTTCTCGTTAGTATTAATCTTGTCAGCATTTTCAATTTAGTAAAGAAAAAAATTTCACACACAAATAATTTTATATAAAATATCAGAATATTGAATCGGAAGATTATGCAAATGATCGATCATATATACAAGAAAAATTGCCTATGTTAAGAACAAAATTTGCAACACGTACGTATGATATGGATCACAAAATTTGCAACACAAGTAATAATAACTAGGTGTGATTTCCAGCTAGATTAGATCTGAATGCACGTGTTCAATTAAAAACTAAAAGGATTTCGAAACTGGAAATGAAAATTTATTAGTGTTATAAAATTCGGAAAATTATAAATGCGTAGTTTTATAAAATTCAGAAAATTTCCGATTTTTTTGGATTTTTTTTGAATTGGAGCCAGCTAGATTTAAGAAGAGAACATTACACCTTGTTTACACCTTGAAATACGGCTAAACCTAATTTTTAAAATTTGACAAACACCCCCATATAGGGCATAAAACGTAACAACCTAGCACGACAGTTAAAATTTGTGGAACACAAAATCATCCGAAAATTGTGGAACTGCCACATGGCCCATAATTCCCAAAATGATCAAATTTCCCTTGGCAATAACGCTGATCATTTGAAAACACTCACACATTAAATAATCTATTTATCAGCTAAATACGTTATTTAATCGGGTTAAAATCTCCGTAATATTAATATTCTCCCCGATAGTTAATTGTCATTATTCTTAGTAACGGACAATTAGTATTAATATTAAAATACAATAATTACCATTATTATCATAATGAGTTATTATTATAATTATTAAATAATATATTTAATTAATAATATATTATTTATTAATTACAAATTCAACCGACCAATCAGAACGTTCCGAGGCTTCCAAGATTTTCCTATAAATAGCGGAACATATTTCATTTCCAAGGTACGTCGATTCTTCGCTTCGAAGTATATCTTTTTCCTCTCTCAAAGCTAACTTAGGCATCGGAGTGTTCTTGGTCGAACAACCCCCCGGGTAAATCGATCGAGGCAACAATAGCTAATTGTTTGCTGTTTGCAGGAATTGTGAGGACTTTTCGTGGCGGGTTCGATTTTTGATTCAACAATTGGTGCTTTCATTGAGAGAAATTGAGGAATACTCAGAAGAAGCTCTCTCGGTTGTTCATCGTTCTTCAACGGTGTTCATCGTTCATCTTTCTTCATTCGTCGTTCATCGACATTGTTCGAAGATTTTGAACGTTTTTCAAATCATCCATCAGCAACTTTCCAGTCCAAGATTCTTTGATTCGGCATGGCTAGGGTTCGTCGATCCGTTCGCTCAACTGGAGAAGGTGTTTCTGCCTCAACTGCTCAGACGAGGAATGAGGCTCGCACAGAGACTCCGGAGGAGCGGCCAGCTCGACCCCGGCGTGTGTCCATAGAGGCGCCTATGGAGACGCTCGGAGGGAGGCCAACCTTCAGCTTCGGAGCATTCCCCTCTCCAGTTAACCAAGTGCCCGCGCTAGGGGAAGGAACTTCGGCTTTGCAACAGGCAGGCGGGCAGTTGACGGGAAGTGCATCACGGCAAGATCAGCCCACAGCAAACATGGACTTAAGGGACTTTCTGGATGGGCGTCATGACGTCTCAGGGAGAAGTCACCACCAACCTCCGCAGGACAACTTGGCGCAGCTGGTTGAAAGGTTGAGCAGCCAAGTTCAACTCCAATCGGAATTCTTGCAGCCACTCCTGGCGGAAAAACCAGTCCAAGAACCAGACAGACATTCCACATCACGTGGGAGACAAGAGAAATGCTTCAATGCGTCCCTGGAAAGAACCGGTCCGCTACCGAACAATGTCACGAGACACTTCACTAAGCGACTCTGGTGAAGAAAGTCACGCTCGCCGAGCAAAGAGCCCACAATGCCTAAGGCCATCAGTTACATGAGCGGCTAGGAAGCAGGATTGGGGCTACTTCACGGGTGGAGCTGCTCACAGCGCTCATATGGGAGTAGAAGGCAACCACAGGCTCTACACAAAGACCCAAGACGATCTGCCCATGGCAGTGAGAGGAAGATGAAGTCTACTCCCCCGCACGATCCCAGAGATCAAGGGAGAAGCTCAAGGAATTTCTCGGCGATTAGCATGAAATGACTCACCGCCTCAGCAAAGTGCGTTGCGGGCTAATGATGTTCAAAGAATGCTGGACAGGCACCTTCGTGCTCAACGAGATGGCGATCTAGAGGATGATCTACGTCGCCAGATACAGCTTTCTACGCCTTTTGTAAGGGATATTGAGGAGGAGCCATTCCCCCAAAGGTTTTGCAACGCCAAACTTCACTCCATTCAAAGGAGCCTCCGACCCGTAAAACACATAGATTATTACCGGGGAGTCATGGTCCCCCACATGCATAACGATGCACTCATGTGCAAAGTTTTTCAAGCTTCTCTTCAAGGCCAAGCATGAATTGGTTCAATCATCTCCCCTGGAGGTCGATTGCATCCTTTGAAGAGTTGGCTCTGGCATTTGTGAAGGAGTACGCACAACTTCGGACAATCGAGGTGAAGGATGACCATCTTTTCTCTGTCCGAAAGAGAGCAAAAGAAACTCTGCGACAATACATACGAAGATTTTGCGAGGAGAAGTCTCGAATTTTCGGCTGCAGTGACCTTGTTGCGGCAATGGCGTTCAAACAAGGGCTTCCCCGGGACAGCCAGCTCTACGGAGACATTTTCATGGGTAATGCACGAAGTCTCACCAAGATGCTCGCTCTAGCAGAGCGTCATGCATGCTGGGAGGATGAAAGGAGTGCTGCACATGTACTGGATCATGCCGAGACGAGCGAGAAAGCCTCCAAACCGTCATCACCACGCAAAGAGGATGTAAGTGGCAAACTTTCCTTTGGGTAGTTCAATAAACGCAAGGCGAGCCAAACTCCCAACGATTCAACCATCGGAAAGCCTAATCTACAGTTCTCAATGCCAGTCCATCAGATTCATAATGAGATCAAGGACAAACCATGGTTCAAGAAGCCAGAGCCGATCAAAGGTGATCAAGAGAATGCCGATAAGACGAAGTGGTGTGCCTATCATGAGTGTTATGGGCATAACATCGGGAAATGCATATCCTCGAGAGATACCTCGGAAATCTCGTTAAGGAAGAACATTGCACCGAGTACGTCAAAGGGAAGGCCACAGATCGACCTGCTGACAAAGGACCAAAAGAACCTGCAGCAAAGGTGATTCGCATCAGCGAACTGCATGTCAAAATTAGAGAGACATAGAAGTCTATGAAGCTTTCAATTTTTCTTTTCAAGTTGTCTTCTAAATTCAAGTATCGTGCATTTGAATTATCAATAAGATTGAAAAATTGTTCTGAATTCATACAACATGTTTGTACAAATTTTCAATACTTATACTCTCTAGCATCAAAGCCTTCGCCATGCGAAGCACCCAAGCCTTCGCCATGCGAAGCACCTAAGCCTTCGCCCTGCGAAGCGTCCAAGCCTTCACCATACGAAGCAACCAAGACTTCGTCATGCGAAGCGACCAAGAATTTGCCCTGCAAAGGACCCATTCTTTCGTCATGCAATGCATCTAAACCTACGCATTCAAAGCCTTTTTCCTAGGAAGCGCTCAAAGCCTTCCACTAGGAAGCACTCAAAATCTTCCACAGAAAGCACTCAAAGTCTTTTTCTTAGGAGCACCTCAAGCCTTCTTTAAGAAGCATCAAGCCTTCTTTTAAGAAGCAAAAGCCCTTCCTTGAAGGCAACACAAAAACAACGTTGATCAAGTTAGCAAGTGTTAGTTTGCAACGGGGGCATCTAATGCATGTGTTAGTTTGCAAATCAATCAAAACGGTTAGTAGAATTTTGCACGGAGACTAGACGCTGGGAACTCGAAATTCTTCATAAGTACTGTTTTCATTTATTCATTTGAAGGATGGTTGGCTAATCACACGTTGATCGCTCAAACCAGTTATTCAGTACAACAATGCAAAAACAATAATCAACATACACAAATGACGTAACTATGGATGCAAGTCTTCAAAGCCCATGGTCCTTCAAAACTTTTCCCATTCTTTTCAAAGTAGGGGCATGTCGTCGAATGATGACTCGTCAGTCTTAGCCTCCCCATCAAGCCCAAGTTCAGGCTCAGGCTCCATGTCCAGTTCAAGCTCCAGCTCTTTTGTGTGTCCACGCAGCTGAAACAGACCTTCTGCTGGGTTGTGCCACGCCTCACATCAAGTGATGAGACTCCTCGCCTCCCTTTCTAAAACTTCGATGTTGGCTCTACCTGCACTTGAAGATGACTAGTTCGTAAATGCACCGAGTTCTTCTATCTGTCAGGCCCCACATGCATGGTCATTGGAAGTACGCCTCATGCAACACATTGAGCTCCAACCAGGCCTTGCCTTACATTTTGTTGTGTCTTGATCCTCTTGTGTTAGTCCCTTCTATCTCCCAAACACCACATGCATGGTTCACCTCCAAGCAATCCTAGTCGCGAGCATATGGGAATGAACAAAATTGCTGAGCCAGGTTGGAATCCACTAGCTGCCAAATCACAGGACTGACAAGCAGACAGTGAATGGCAGCTAGAGCTCATCTATGTTGAAAGCCTCCATAAATTCATTGCTCGTATCCACTAGTTACCAAACCACAAGACTGATAAGCAGACAGCGGAGGACAGCTAGAATCCGCATGTGATGATAGCCTATGTGGCAGGAGAGTGCAAACTACGCTGACATCATACCCCTTGCAATATTGATTTCAGTCGTAGAATGTTCTCCGCACCAGCTAACAGTCGTGCTTTACAAGGAAACCCAAGCTTCAACCTCCAATTCGAGCTCAACACATGGTGCATCTCCACTGGCACTAACAGAGCTGCCGTCAATGGCGGGCCCTGCCTACCCGATGCATCACCCGGTGACGAACATGTGGAGAAGTCTTGTCGATGATTGGACAAAATTCAATCAGCACTGGCTCACTACTGACCCTAAAACTAAAGCCCAACGTAAGGCACCTTCTGCAGCAGTCCACCGAGAGCCCTTCAAGCCAATCTGCGATTAACACATGGTGGTCAACAGCGGCACTAACAGAGCCATCGTCGATGATAGGCCCTGCCTGCCTAACCAACCTCTCAGGAGCAAACACGTGGACTCATTCCTCGGCTATAGCGCACCAACCAACTACCTCGCATATCATGAAAACATACTAGCGTCAGTTTCCGTATCTATCAATCGAAAGCTCCCACAGAATAAATTCTTCAAGATTTCATTGGAAGTATGTCTTCATACATCTTGAAATGACCGTATCCGAAAATGGAGCACATCAACATTTAGATCATCGCGATCGGATTCCCACAACTCCCAAAATCCTCGATGAAACGAAACTGAAAATAATATATTTTAAATAAGTTTCAAACTATATATATATGTATATATATATATATTTATATTACCTAAAAGCTTCAAATAAGCCTTTGCCGTGCATTACTTCCCAATTACAATGTTACATCACTAAATATATTATATATGTTGATGAAAATATATTATATAATATATACATATATATATATATATTAAATACATAAAGCATCATGTGGAAAAGCAAAAGCTGTATTTCAAAGTTTCAAACAACAATTAACATATATATATATATGTTATATTCCATGCCATCTGAGACCACAAGGAGAAAGAAATTGCGAGAGAGGATTGCGAGCTGCACGCACGCACAATGCCAACCACTCTCTCTATACCTGCTACCATACTAACGGAAAGGGAGCGAATTGCTGATTCCTGGTGTCCCAGTCATTAAATATTTTCTAAGATCACGAAGTCAGGGAAAGAAAAGGAATGAAAAAAAAAAATCTTGCTTATTTCTTCTTACCTCTTCAACACGCCTTCTCTTCTTCAAGCTGCAAGACTGGTTGCAGAAAAAGGAGGAGTAGGAGCATCAGCCTTTGATCTTCAACTTTTTCACCTTTAGCTGCACTAAAGAAAGAAGTTGAGATTTTAATATGGAATTGAAGGATGCAGACGCTTACCGGGGGGGGGGGGGGGGGGGGGGGGGGGGGAGGGAGGGGGAAACGCCCTCCCTCCCAAATTAATGGGTGAGTTGATGGCCATTGAAGTCTCCATCAGTTTTTGCTTCCTCACCAACGTCAAAAGGGGAAGACCATTGAATTTATGAAATGGAAGCTGCAGAAATTCCATTAAATCAATATTCATCAAATGGAGGAATTAATTTGAGGTGTAAACGGAGGAACTAAATTGGTGGTTACAAACTTCTAAATTAATTTGGAGGTTACAAGCTCTCCAAATTAATGGGAGATTTAACTTGAATGGACCATCCATCAACGACCAACGAAAGAAGTGTAATCCAATCTCACATCAGGTTCCAAGCCCAGTATGAATATACGTCAACTTAATGTAATATTCCGAACCCAATGGAATTTTTACTCCATAATAACGACACAACAAAATTAAAGACCAAGCGGAGTCCTACTCCCATCTCAAGATTTATCGGGACCACAATACAAAAATACATCCCTTAGGATTCCCTCAATTCCTAAGCGATGTGGGGGCATTTGTGGAACCCAAAATCATCCGAAAATTGTAGAACTGCCACGTGGCCCATAATTCCCAAAATGACCAAATTGCCCTTGGCAATAATGCTGATAATTTGAAAACACTCACACATTAAATAATCTATTTATCAGCTAAATACGTTATTTAATCGGGTTAAAATCTCCGTAATATTAATATTCTCCCCGAGAGTTAATTGTCATTATTCTTAGTAATGGACAATTAGTATTAATATTAAAATACAATAATTACCATTATTATCATAATGAGTTATTATTATAATTATTAAATAATATATTTAATTAATAATATATTATTTATTAATTACAAATTCAACCGACCAATCAGAACGCTCCGAGGCTTCCAGGATTTTCCTTTAAATAGCGAAACATATTTCATTTCCAAGGTACGTCGATTCTTCGCTTCGAAGTATATATTTTTCCTCTCTCAAAGCTAACTTAGGCATCGAAGTGTTCTTGGTCGAACAACCCCCCGGGTAAATCGATCGAGGCAACGATAGCTAATTGTTTGCTGTTTGCAGGAATTGTGAGGACTTTTCGCGGCGGGTTCGATTTTTGATTAAACAAAATTTATGTCCATATTTCGGTTAAATGCTAATGTGGAGTCAGCTGCTCTTATTTTCCAACTTTTACCAACAATTTTCCCATTTTGGAGCCTTATTATTTCTCTCGTCCGCGTTTAGCACCAAAAGGATAAAATTGACATATATGCCCTTTCGATGAAGCTGATAATTAAGGCTTAGAAAATGAGAGTTACAAATGCCTCTCATCAACATTTAACATAAATTTTGGACCAAGATTTTGACGATTTGACCATGTTGTTATATTTGAGAAACTACATGGGTTGTTTAATTTGCCAAATTTTGAATGCCAAGTACGAATATTTTACATTATGTAAACTTTAAGATAATAAAATATAATTTTCCAAATGTGGAACTATGAATCAACAAAAAAATTATGTAACTGCTGACAGGATCCATCACGATCCCTCTGGGACCACCTGGGAATGTGTCCTGCTCCCGTCTGACATTAACTCAAGAAAGTGTCGAAAATACCCTTAACGGTTTTTTAAATCCAAAATAAAGTTAAACAAACACAAGTTCGGGTTCTACATTGTCAGACCAGGGATAATACAATACAAAACGTGAGTACAATTGTCAGGTTACAAAAACAGTGCTCGACCTTGACAGGACCCGCCCCGATCCCACAGGGACCACAAGGGGACGTGCCCTGCTCCCGTCTCACACCCAATAATTCATACCAATTTTAACCTCAAAGCATTTAAATGCATAAATAACCAAATTAAGGTCATACATCAAATCCGAATTAAACGAATGTCAGGCAAGGGATGAAATCCAAAATTACAAATTTGCGAGCACGACTCTAAGTAAACCTGCGGGTACACCGCCCAACAGGGGTTCAGGTACGCAGAAGTAGATCTATGCCTCAGCCTCTGGTTCGTCCTCTACCTCAGTTTCCCGACCTGGAGGGGTTATCAAAACATCAAGGGTGAGTGGACCGAAACTCAAGTTTATAAAATCGGTTGATAAGTAAAACATATAATTTACCCCTCCGTTTTCCAAACATGCGTGCATCGTAATTCAAAATCATAAACCATATAATATGAACCATAAGGCATATAATAAAACCATAAGTATAATTTTGGTTGCTGCACTATACACTCCAATCCCGACATCCCTGATGTCTGACGTCCCTGACGTCCAATAAGGTCACAATCACAAGGCTACGCCTGCCACTCGGGTCTCAATTTCCGAGTTCATTCCCCGAACCCCGTTCGGGTACAGCATCCCCGATGCTTAGCGTCATAGACGCTGGACGTACTAGACGTCCGTGACCTCTCCGGGGTACCTCGCCGGAGGAGACAATATAATATGGAAGGATCTATACAGTGCAGTAACAAATGCATTTTATTGATATCCACAAGCAAGGCATATATATATACATAGATAAAATCCGAACCAATCATTAAGTTTCATCAGACGGGTCTCAAGCCCAAATACCGTGAAACGTGCCATAACCATTTTTTCATATCATCAAAACCATTATTGTTTTAGCATTTGAATAAGTGTAATAAACCAGAAAACATTTATGCACGCAAGGGTTTAAGAAAATGGCCCACTCACTGAACAGTCCTGTTGAAAACCGAACGTATAACCTCGTTCTGGTACGATTATACAACCCCTGTCATATCCAAAGCATATGCAAGGTCAATACAAACCCCTAACATTCAACTATGAAACCCTAGACCGAAACCGGCCCGGAAAAGCCGCCCGAACGCGCTTTCCAAGGCAATAAACCGTATTTTGACCAACTTAATGATCTCCGATCGACCCGAAACCACCGCCATTGGATCCGGATCGTCGAAACCTAAAGAATGGTGGTGGTCCCACCAAAAACACTGTTCACACGCGCCCCCACGTGGCGGTCAACGTGGCGGTCAACGCAGGAACAGTCCTACTGACGTCACTACTGACGTCAGCATGACGTCATCTGACAGCTGTCAGGTCTGACATGTCAGACTCTGATAGGTGCCACGTGTCACCATCCGATTGGTCCACCTCGCTGATCTGTCAGACCACGTGTCAGATCTGACATGTGCCACGTGTCAGCACGGCACTGGTCCACATCACTAACATGTCAGTGACACGTGGCAGTCCCTGACTGGTCCACGTCACTGACATATCAGTGCTGACTGTGCACTGACATGTGACATGTGTCGGCTCACGGTTGGTCCACGTCATCTGACAGACTGACAGGGTGCCACGTCAGCACCGCTGTCCTCAGACGGGTTGACCCGTGTTCCTGTAACTCGGGTCGATCAGACCCGCGATCATGACCCGGTTACCATTTCATCAGCTCTTGACCATTTTCGTTCCTTTTAATTCGTATTTACTCGTCTTAATCCCTAGAATGGTTCTGTGTAACTAGAATTAGGTTTTAGGTCTAAGAGGTTACCTGAAAATCGACGGGAAGTTTGGTTGCCGGTTCTGGTAATCCTCTCCGGCGAGTCGACGGTTGTTCAGTCCTGGTCCTGGTTCCAAATTGGTCGTCAAGGTCTCCTAGACGTGTCCTAACAATAACCAAATGATGTCAACATCACAAACAGGCGTTTCGAAGCCGGGAAGGAAAACGGTTACCTACGAGTTTATCGTCCAATCGCCGCCGTGTCGCCGCCGTACACCGTCAGGATCAGTTCCTTGCCGTCCTGTCGTCACGGTGGACCCAACCGTACGTTGGTTCAAGTTCCAGATTGAAGGTTTGGATGATTTGGTGACTTGGGCTGCTCGGGTTTTCTTCACGGGTTTGAGAGAATGCCGCCGTGCAGGGTGGCCGTGGGTGCAGTGGCCGGCGTCAGGAATGTGGCTGCTGGTTGTCTGAGGTGTGGGGTTGAGTGGTGATGGCTGATGAGCTGGTTCCAGGGAGAAATCGCACACACACGGTTGAGAGAATGAACACATGGGTGCATGATCTCATGAGGTTTAATACTGAATAGGAATATGAATCAAGGGCCAGGGATTGAATCTCAGAATGAGATCAAAGGCTGAGATCAGATCAAAGGATTTCAGATCTAAGGGCTGGAATTTAAAGCTGATTTAAATGCTATTTAATCCTATAGTGGATCTGATCCAATCTAGCCAATGGGTGAGTGACACTTGTCACTCACCAGGTGTCCTTCAATCAGATTTCCTGAATATAATATTCGACACGAAAACCGAGACACGAACTTCCCGAATTTACGTTTCTGACCATAACTTCCTCGTACGAAGTCCGTTTTCGGCGTACCTCCTGTCTACGGACTCAGGACGTCGAGGCCTACCCAACGGTCCTTGAGTCAATTGAAAATTAGTTGCCAAAAGAAAAGTCAACATTTTCCCCCGAAAGTCCAAATTACGGTAATGCCCCTGAACTTCCGATAGTCATAACTTTCTCCCTGATCGTCCGAATTGGACGTGCCCACCTGTCTATGAACTCGTGACGTCCCGAACTACGTCACGGTCATAGGTCAAAGTCCATTTAGTTCATCAATCAAAAAGTCAACAATTTGACCATACGCAAACACAAGGGTAAAAGCGTCCAAATCACACATTAAATTACAATATTGGGATCCTCGAATTTCCGGGGTGTTACAGACCTACCCTAAACAGGTGTACAGGTACGCAGCAATAACAACTATGCCTAGTCCTCCAAATCTGCCTCTATCTCAGTGTCACGGCCTGGAGGGGGTCAAGAAAATAGTAAAGAGTGAGTGGGCTGAAAATAAACAATAGTTGAAAACCATTTATAAGATAATAAAAATAATGATTTACCCCTTAGTTTTCCAAACATGCATGCATTCGAGTCAAAACATGTGTATAATAACTGAATCGTATAATCATATAATTTCATATAGTAAAATGTATGAAACAATCACAATAGTGTACTTTATACCCTAACCCTGACATTCCTGATATCTGACATCCCAGATGTCCAATGTCCGACATCCCAGATGTCTCAATATTGTCATTGGTTTTTAAGGCTACGCATGCCACCAGAGGTCTCAATCCCGAGTAGACCTCCTGGGTCCACTAGTGTCCGAGTATTCCCGGATAACTGCCCAGGGTAAACCAATAGCAATCCTAATCCTAGGACTCTCTACGGGTTTTCACATAGAGCGGCCCCCTCTCAGGCAATGCGCCGTGACCACTCCAGGGTACCAAGTGACTGGAGGAGATAATAATCCCAAAGGTCGGTATGTACAATGCAATAGTATAAACTAGTGAAATCCTTGTTTTACTCCAAAACCAAACACTATATAACCAGACGGGTCTCATGCCCAAAACATCGTGATAAGTACAAATCAACGATAAATAATACTCAGAATAATCCAAATCCAATCATATTGTAATATAGTGAAAACATTTATGCATACAATCCATCTAGAAATCAAAAGCCCACTCACACACTGTCCTTACTGCGCAATCGAACCGCCAAACCTGTCCTAAAGCTAAGTCACAGTCTCCGGGCCTGACCAAAACACATCTAAAGGTCACTAACAGACTCTACAAGTTTAAACCAACAACCTTTGAACAGTCCCAACCCAGGAAAGCGTCTCGAACACGCTTCCCGAGGGCTTTAAACCCCAATTTAACTTATCAAATGATCTCTGATCGACCCAAAATCACACCATTGAATCCAAATCGTTGAAACCTTTAAAATGGGACCGGTCTCACCTCAAAACATGTGCCCACGCACGGGTCAAAGTCACAGTCAACAATGACCAAAGAGTCAACGCTGACGTAAGGTCAACGGTCAAAGTCCACGCTAACGTCACTGCAGACGTCAGCCTGACATCATCTGACAGTGTCAGGTCTGACACCTGTCAGATTGACAGGTGCCACATGTCAGCGTCTAGTAGGTCCATGTCACTGACAAGTTGGTGACAAGTGGCTGCCTCTAATTGGCCACATCACTGACAGGTTAGTGCTAACCGAGCACTAACATGTGATACGTGTTGATGTCCTATTGGGCCCCCTAGCCTGACAGTATGACAAGTGATGACGTCAGCTGATGATGTCATCACCCCTAACCTCTCAACGGGTCCTTTGAAACAGTTTCACGTAGACCCGCAACCCGACCCGGTCATAGAACTCTGGTTTCTCAACCATTTTCGATTTGGTTTCTTCTTATGCGTTCGTCTTAACCTCCCTAATCGATCTAAGTGACCAAAACTAGGAAAAAGGGACAAAAACCGTACCTGTGAATCGGTGAACAATAGCCCATAAGCTTTCTCCTCTGTTTTCTCTCAACTCCGACCACCTCTAGCTTCGAAAACCAGCCCATTGAGATCGTTTAGGTCTCTAGAACAAGTTAGGGTCCATTAGATCGATCAACACACGTCCCAAAATCGATTTCCACTTTTGAACCAAAATGGGTGTTTCGGGTTTTACCTTCCCACTGTGATCCATCGTGCACAACCATCGTCCTTCCATGTCTCACTGGTCTCAGTTACTCTCAGTCTCACAATGAACAAGAAATGATGATAGAGTAGGATGATATGGTGATGGTGTTTGTGTTTACGTTTTTCACAGGTTGAGAGAGTTTAGGAGATGATGAAGATGGAAAATGAAGTGAAAATGTTAGTTTAAGGAACCGTAATCAGATCCAAAACTTTTGGGAGAATGCACCAATGGGATGAGTGACACTTGTTACTCATCTAAGGGTCCAACAAGGTTTCCTTATCCAATCAAAATCTACCAAGTGTTTGAAATCCCGAATATCATAAATAGTGTAGTTGTCACTCCCGTGACCATAACTTTCTCGTCGAACTTTCGAATTCGACGTGCCACCTATCTACGGACTAGTGACGTTCCGATCTACGTAACAGTCAATGGTCGAAGTCCAAAAAGTGTCGCGGGTCAAAAGTCAACAATTCTCCCTTTCCAAGGGGCAAAACGGCCATTTTACAAGAAAATTCCAACTTTAAAAATCATAAAAGTTTCGGGTGTTACAACCTACGCACCTTAAAAAAAATTTGTCCTCGAAATTCACTCAAACAATTATGGAAATTGTTCTCTCATCTGAGTCTCTAGTTCCCCCGCGGCTTCCTCCACGTCATGATTCCTCCACAAAACCTTCACCAAAGGAATCATCTTGTTCCTCAAAACCTTGTCCTTCTGATCCAGAATCAATATTGGTTACTCCTCGAAGCTCAAATTGGTCCTAAGTTCCAATGGTTGTTCTGGTAAAACATGTGATTCCTCACCCATATACTTCTGAAGCATCGATACATGGAACACATCATGCACCCTAGCAAGTTCTTGAGGTAAAGCCAACCGGTATGCTACCAAACCAATCCTCTCGGTAACCTCATAGGGTCCAATGTAATGGGGACTTAGATTCCCACATCGACCAAAACGAACAATTCCCTTCCAAGGAGATAATTTCAAGAAAACCCAATCTCCAACTGCGAACTCTAGATCTCTGATACTTCTATTAGCGTAACTCTTCTAACGATCCTGTGCTGCCTTCAACCTTTCCTTGATAATCCGGACCCTTTCGTGGGTTATATCCATAAGATCTAGAGTCAAAGCTACCCTCTCGCCTATCTCAGTCTAACAAACAGGCGTCCTACACTGCTGAATATATAGTGCCTCATAAGGTGCCATTCCAATACTTGCCTGATAACTATTGTTGTAAGCAAACTCCATCAAAGGCAAGAGTGTATCCCACGAATCCTGAAACTTCATCACACAAGATCTCATCATGTCCTCCAATGTCTGAATAGTCCTCTCAGACTGATCATCCGTCTGTGGATGAAAAGTTAGGCTAAAGTGTAGGTTTGTACCAAGGGCCTTCAGCAAACTCCGCCAAAATCTGGAAGTAAACCTCAGATCCCGATTCGACACTAGAGACTCTGGCCTACCATGCAGTCTGATGATCTCGTCCACAAACAACTGAGCTAGTCTGTTGGGTTTAAACGTCTCACGCACATATAGAAAATGTGTTGATTTCGTCAATCTGTCCACAATCACCTAAACTCCATCCTAACCATTCCGCATCCTAGGTAGTTTGAATACGAAATCCATAGTGATGTGGTCCACTTCCACTCGGGAATCAGAAGTGGCTGTATAGCTCCATACGGTCTCTACCATTCCGCTTTCACCTGATAATGGGTTAAACACTTGCTAACAAACTCTGCAATATCTTTTTTTCATTCCAGCCCACCAATAATAATCTCTAAGGGTCCGGTACATTTTTGTCCCTCCTGGATGCATAGCATAGGCTGAACTATGCTCCTCTTCCAAAATTTCCTCTCTTAAGTCTGCCACTGTAGGCACACACATATGACCTTGTTTTAGTAAAGTCTCATCATCCCTGATGGTGAAATCCTGCCAGTCATCCGCTTCAACTTCAATTCGATAAACACACAATGTAGGGTTCTGAAACTGAGCCTCAACGATCCGGTCAATCAGGATTGGTCGTACATGAAAACTAGCCAACAAAATTCCCTCACTATCTAATCCAAGCATGAGTCCAGCCTTCCGGAGTTCCACTAGCAAAGCTAGGTACACCACCCTCAGGTGTGCAATCAAACCCGCTGACTTCCTACTCAAAGCATCTGCCACTACATTAGCTCTTCACGGATGATACTCGATCGTGTAGTCGTAGTCCTTTATCAACTCCAACCACCATCTCTGTCTCAGGTTTAGTTCCTTCTGCGTAAACAAGTGTTTCAAACTCTGGTGGTCAGTGGAGATCTTGCAAGTCTCCCTGTACAGGTAGTTTCTCCAAATCTTTAGGGCATGAACCACTGCTGCCAACTCCAAATCATGAGTGGGATAGTTTAACTCATGTGGCTTTAGCTGTCTTGAGGCATAACAATAACTCTCTTGTGCTGCATCAGTACACAACCCAGACCATGTAGTGATGCATCGCTATACACCTTGAACTCCCTACCATTATCTAGAAGTGTAAGAACCGGTGCAGTAGTCAACCGTCTTTTTAACTCTTGGAAACTCTGCTCACAATGCTCATCCCAAACAAACTTAACCCTTTTTTGGGTCAATCGGGTCAAAGGAGCTGCAATGGTAGAGAAACCCTCTACAAAACGCCGATAGTATCCTGCCAATCCCACGAAGCTCCGAACCTCAGTAACCGTCATTGGTCTTTCCCAATTAGTTACAGCTTCCGTCTTCTGAGGATCCACACTAATCCCCTCCGCTGAGATAATATGACCTAGAAAACCAACACTGTTTAACCAAAATTGACACCTGCTCAACTTAGCATACAACTGGTTCTTCCTTAGTCTGCCAAACACCAATCTCAGATGTTTCTCCTTCACTCTGGTACTCCTCGAATAGACTAAGATGTCATCGATGAAGACAATCACAGACTTGTCCAAGTACGATCTGAACACTCGGTTCATCAGTTCCATGAATGCAGCTAGTGCATTCGTCAACCCAAATGGCATTACCAAGCATTCATAATGCCCGTACCGCATCCAAAAAGTAGTCATCGGAACATCCTCCTCAGCAATCCTCAATTGATGGTAACCTGACGGAAGATCAATCTTAGAAAAGTACCTTGCTCCCCGCAGCTGATCGAACAAATCATCAATCTTGGGTAAGGGATACTTGTTCCTTACCGTCACCTTGTTAAGTTTCCTATAGTCCACACACAACCATAAACTTCCTTCCTTTTTCTTGGAAAACAACACCGGTGCTCACCACGGTGAAGTACTAGGTCGGACGAATCCCCTATCCACCAACTCCTGTAGTTGAACCTTTAGTTCTCGTAACTCGGCCAGTGTCATACGATACGGCGCATGCGATCTCGGTCGTGTCCTAAGGAATAGTTCATTCGTAAACTCGATATCTCACTGAGGTGGTAAACTGGGTAAGTTTTTCGGAAATACATCTGGGAATTCATGTACTACTGGTATGTCCTCGGTTCTCAACTGAACCTCATGCGTCTCCACGGCTTGGGCCAAAAAACCCTAACAACCTTTATGTAACAACTTGGTAGCCGTAAGAGCAGAAATTACCTCAGGTGGTGAAACTCCTTGCTCTCCTTGGAAAGTCACCTCCGGTAGCCTTTAACTCCACAACGTCACTAACTTACTGCAACAGTCAATAATCGAACCATGATCTGACAGCAATTCCATACCAAGTATAACGTCGAAGTTGTGCAAGTCTATGATAATCAAATCAGCAGCTAATTCCAAATCTTCTACTTTAACTGGATAATCCTTCATGACTTGGTTCACTATGTAGATAACCCTCATCGGTGTACCGACACCCATCTCACTCTCTAGTGCCCACACCTCACGATCCAACATGACTACACAACTCCTCGAAATGAACGAATGCATAGCACCGGGGCCCATCAAAACACAAACAGTAATATCGAAGATAGTGAGTGTACCTGTGACAATGCTCGATGCTGCCCTAGCCTGCTGATGTGTCACTGCAAAGACTCTGTCCTATGGTTTACCACCTTCTCGTCATCTAGCTCCACCATAGCCTTTGCCACATGTGGCTTTCGAAGTGGTTGCTGCATTCTGCCCTGGTCTTGCTGAGTTCTGACCAGTCCCAATACCACCAGCTAAAATCAATAGGTAATCCTTGGAAAAATGCCCCCGTTCACAAGCGAAGCAAGACAATCCTCTCGACCCTGCAGAGCCCACTAAAGTACCACTCGTAGCAGTCTACTGTGGCGGTAATTGAGCCTCGATCCTGATATCTGTGGACTCCTGTATCTGCCGTACTGTCCTCGGCTTAGAGAGGATGACCTCCCTCCATAATGTCCTCCCTTCGAACCCCTATGGCTAGAAGGTCCAAGATACAGGCGATCCCGACGTAGACCTTCACTAGAAATCTGCTGCTGGCGAACCCACAAACTGGCCTCCACCCGCACTGTTGCGTCAAACAAATCTCTCAGGGTGGCTTAAATCCCTGCTGTAACCATAGTACGAATATCTCCTATGAGTCCTAGCTCGAAGCGGCGATACTTATATGCTGCGGTCCTCACAAAATCGGAAGCAAACCGAGACAACATCAGGAAACACTGCTCATACTCCGCCACAGTCCAGCTCCCCTACTAGAGCTACAGAAACTTAGTCTCACGAGCATCCCTGAACGATCGTGGATAGTGCTGGTCTAGGAACCGCTCTCTAAAAACCGCCCAGGTGATGGTGTGGACACTCTAGCCCGTCAACTCCAATGCGTATCACCACTGATATGCACCACCCTCAAGAAAGAAAGTAGACAAAAGTACATAGTCCCCAAGAGGACAATGGATCACAGCAAAAATCCATTCCCAACGGGCAATCCACTGGTGAGCGTCCTCGGGGTCTGCTCCCCCACTGAAAGTCGTAGCTCCCTGTAACGACTCCCAAATTTCGGGATTAGATTAGTGACTAATCTTGATTAGTGAGGTTGATCGGTGGTTAGTAGGGCGAAATTGGACAAAATGTGCAAAATGACCGTTTTGCCCATAGTCGTGGGCAAAATGTTGACCTTTTTGATCGGACGGTCAAACGGACTTTGACCGATGACCGTGACGTATTTCGGGACGTCACGAGTTCATAGACAGGTGGCACGTCCGATTCCGACATTCGAGGAGAAAGTTATGATGTTCGAAAATTGAGGGGCATTTTGGTAATTTGGCATATTAGGGGCCAAATGTTGACTTTTTGACCGGGAGGTCCAATGGACGAGGGCCAAGGACCGTTACGTAGGTCTCGTCGATCGGAATCCAATGACATGCGGCATGCCGAAATCGGAGATTCGACGACGAAGTTATGGTCACGGGAACGAATTAACGAATCGAGGCTCCAATTAAAATAATATTATAATATTGAATAGTAACCGTTGACTGTGCACACCTAGATGAGTGATAAGTGTCACCCATCCCCTAATCTAAGCCCAAACATCTGATCCATGTTTCCCTCCCAACATCATCATGATGTTTAATTAATTGTTAATTATAATTAATTATACTAAATCAACCATTTTCTTCTTCTTTGTTTTTCTTACACCTTGAGCAACACAAACTGGGTTTGAGAGCTGGGAGAATTGGCCTCCTTCCTTGGCCGTTCTTGAGAGAAAATGGAAGGCTTGGAGAGACCGATTTAGCTGGGGAAAACACGGGGGGGGGGGGGGGGGGGGGGGGGGGGGGGCTGAGATTGGGTAGTATGACCGGAATTCGAAATTGAAGGATTTGGGGGGAAAATTCAAATGTCGAGTGTTAGGCCCTGAGGATCGATTTGGAGCTCACATTTAGCTTCCTAGGATTCCTACGAGCATAACCATCGAAAGAACGAAGGGAATTGGTGCCCTTTTGGCTCTGAAGGGGCTTGGTAACAGAGGATGAATATCGAGCTTGTGTCGTGATCATTGAGTGATCAAACGACGAAATTGAAGTGGGGAAACAATTGCTCATGGTCCATTGATGCTTCTGGGTTCATAAATTAGAAGAAATCAGTGGCCATTGTGGAAGTTCCATGATTGCACAGTACCCGGGTGTTCTTCGTGTTCATCATCGAATCGATGGGTTTTAGGTAAGTAAACGTGTAATTGAGTTTACAGACCTTTAATTTAAGTTAAAACGAAGCCAACTGAATGATCAATTGGAAGATTCAGGGTCGAATTGATGGACATTGAACCGGGTCAGCTCGCGGGCTAATTGGACCCGTTTATCAGATAAACGGGTTAGGATGGTGACACTGTGGCAGACGCGTGGGTTTCACGCGTAGCCACTCACGGCGGCACGTGACGGCGCGTGGGCACGAATCTCGAGGTGAGGTCAACATGACTTCTGTCCTATTTAATGTAACGAATATTTTGGGATTGGTTTGGTGTCGATCGGACATCGTCTCGATATTGTTCGGGACGTTCGAAGGTTTTAAAACAAGTTTAAAAATAGTTAAAAATTCGGGAAAATTACGGGACTTTGATAGAATGATAATGAAGAGGTTAGTGACCCTCTAATGTGATTTGGACAGGATTGGGAGTCCCGGTGATAGTGGTGTGGCCCGGGAGGGCCGATGGCACGCATATCGAGGCATACCGTTAAAACGGTCTGTGAGTGGACTTTGGTTTTATAAATCCTATGCATGCTTAAATGTGTTATATGTTTTATATACGTGATTTCTATGATGGTGATTGTGAGTATTGATTTCGGGTATGTTGCACGTATTTCGAGGTATTTTTCCGTATTTCACGTATATCGAGGTTAATGGTTTTATTGTGGTTTTATGTGCTTATGGCTTAATGGCTTAATAAATAATGTGATAAAAAGGGTTTTGGAGTTGGAAAGATGAACTCGGGCTTGAGGCCCAATTATTTTGGAAACCTCGGACTTGGAGTCCATTTGTGTTAATGAAATCGGGCCAGGGGCCCAGTTGCTTTATGGAATCGGGCCAGGGGCCCAGTTGTTTATGAAAACGGGCTAAGACCCATTCGAGTGATGTCATCGGGCCAGGGGCCCAGTTGATTTACGAAATCGGGTCGTGGGCCCAGTGGTTTACAAAATCGGGCATGGGGCCTAGTTGGGTTATAAATGTGATTTCGGGTCTGGGACCCTATGTTTAATAAATATGATTTCGGGTCAGGGACCCTACATGGAATTGTAATATTTTATGGAGATTTCGGGCAAGGGCCCATTGTAATGTTGTGAAATGATTTAATAAAACTGTTGTCCATATACCATCTGGATACAAGGATATATGATGGTCTCCTCCAGATGTCTGGGACACTGGGGAAGTCACGGTGCATTGCCTGCGAGAGGTCATTGTACGGAGTTACCGGACCGTATAATGATTCAGGAGCAGGATTGCTATGATTGACGTCAGGGACGTCAAACATCTATGATGTCAGAGATATGGACCCGGAGAGACCCCGGGCAGCACGCGTAGCTTATTATACCGTGAAATATGACGTTAGGGACGTCAAGTGTTTGGGACGCTAAGCATCAGGGATGCTGGTGACGGTAATGATAAATATGGATTAATGAATCTATAAAATGGCTTATCGGTTGGATATGTGTTATATGGTAAAAATGGATTATTGGTTATGAAATGGTATGTCGGGTCGGGGACCCTAAATGGTTTTGGATTTATGGATTTATATTTATGGCTTTGGGCGGTGGCCCACATGGTTTTAATATGTCTGGTGGTGGTATTCCACAGTTTTGGGCTGAGTTCCCACACTTGGTTTTAAGTTAACGGTTTTTGGGCTATGGCCCTAATGGCTTGGTTGGACAAACGTTTTGGTTACTGGTTTTCGTGGCATGCATATGTTTTTATTGGAGGGCATAAATGTCTTATAACTGTGTTTATTAAACTTAATGATTTTCGTCCACTCACAGCTTTTGGTTTTTAATGCCCTTCAGGTTGATCACGGATGCGACTGCAGCAGAGACTGGGACATTGCACGCCTCCTCCATCGATCCTAGCGCACTCTGGAAGCCCCCTTTGGGCAGTGACACTTGGTTATCCCTTGTCCGACACCCCTTGTTGGACGGGAGCAGGGCACATTCCACGGTAATCCCGGGGGGATTGGGATGGGTCCTGTCAACTTGGTATCAGAGCAGGGTTGCTCTTTTTGTGCGCACAGGTCGAGGGTGTGATGTCTCATTGGGCTGCAATTCGTTATCAACTTGATAGATAGTTTGGGGTTTTAATCGCGGATAGAGTGTGTTTGGCCCGATACGCCGTGCGTTAATGTGATTCGACCCAAGTGGGGTTGATTGTGATGAACTGGTAATTGTGGGGCCGTCGGTTCGGTCATGGGATATTGGATTGTTGTGCTGCTAGGTGCCGCCAGGTTCGGAGAACCTCATTTGAGTAATGGTCTAAAATGTGAACCCTAGTGGTGGTTGTTCGTGCGAGGGATGTTGGTACATCGGAGTTGGCCGATGACCTTAGTGGTGGAACCCACATTGAGTTCATGGTAGGATTTGATTTGACTTGACGTCTATACGATGTCTAGACCGTGGGGTCGGTCAGGTTGTGAATTCTATTTTACGGAGAGCTGTTGGGTTCGGTTGAACCATAGGGCGTAATTAGGGAATCATAGTATATGATGGATTCAAAAGGTAGACCTTAATTGTGACTAGTGGATGAGAACTTGCGCTGCGACGAGCGGCTGAGGTCATGGATGACCATGTGGATGACTCTAGCGAGTCCAGTCAGAACTATGGGATTCGATCTACGGATACGGTTCTGAGAAAAATTATGGAATCCCGAGTTAGACCGGGTAGTAGTGTGATGTGTGGATACGGATCTCGATAGCAATGACCGTTGGTCGGTAGTCATGTGGAGATGACTGGCTATCGAGGGTATTTAGCGTGGTTACAATACCTGGGGATCAGGGGACGTTCAGGGAACGTTCATTTTCCTATGGTGGATTGTCAGAATGGTGGTACCCAGAGCTGTGAGGTACGGGATCGTCGTTCGGTATTAACGGAGATCCAGGGTTGTCATATTTGCACACGGTGTGCAAGTATGGATGTTTGTGTGTTGGTGCTGGTACTAGTGTTGGTGCTAGTGTCGGTGGTTGTGATGACGTCGAGCCACGAGTTGGGGTGTGACTCCGTCATGATGGACATAGGTTCGGTCTTCAAGATTTGGTAGTGGTTGAGTGATGGACTGTATGGGATCCAATTGAGATTGTGATGTGTTGGGATCAGACCCGACAACGGTAAAATGACAAGTGATGAGTGGATAAAAAGGTATGATTGAGACTTGAGTAATCTTGGGATGACGTCCCCTACGTCATGAGAATTAGTGGATTTGGGGAGTTGTTAGCAACTCCGAGATTAGTGTGATAAGGACAAGGAAATGATTAGAATTGGAAAAGGCGAGGAAAACCATTGGTGGCATAGATGTGGGAATTGGTAATTGAAAACTTGGAAAACCGAGTGTTGAACCTGTAAGGTTGAGATGTGCGAATGAAACAATAACGGATCGATTGTGGACACGTGGTTGTCCAAGTGAGTTGGGGATGTAGGGAGTCCAGTGGTTGGACTTGACATCTCGTTGGGAGCATGTCTGTTCCCAATATGGTTGGAATCTTAGTTTCGAGGGGAGTTGTGATTGGGGGACGAAAGAAGTGCTCGTTTCCGCATTGGTGATGGGTATTCTGGAGTCATTGGGGTTGACATCTTGTTTTCTGCCCTGGCAGACGTTGATTGTAGTTACCAGTACATTGAACGTGTATTGGTTGGTGGACCCATGCTTGTTTTTTTGGGTCATCATGAGGAGTTGCGTATTTCGAAGTTAGGTAAACGAGATTTCTCATTTTCTGCTTGGTGGCAGATGATGTTGTGTTACTTGGCGCGGTGAGTGCAGCGAGTTTTGTTTGCATCCACGTAGGATGAGTATTGACATCATCATTTTGGATCATCCTTGGTTTTCCTAGGTGGAATGACAAGGATCGATACGAACTTGGGTATGTGAGTCGTAAATGATGGGGTTGAACTTCTTTTCGAAGTGGAGCCCGTATAGTATCTTACTCGAGTGAATAGGTTTCCAATGTGGTTGAATTTTGTCAACCTTAAACGTGTGGGGGTTGGATTGGCTTCCCTATGAAGTCAATCAAGTGTGTTGAGCAGGTAACTGATAGGTTCGGTTTTGATGTGTCTTGGTAGATGTGAAAGAGATTTTGGGTTTTGGAATCGAATTTCTGGGTGACGATTCAGGATTCGATTTGGGAACTTGAAAATGGATTTCCGGATTTGGGTACGGAATGCTTATTCCAAATGCTAGCTTACGGAATAATGATTTCGGATTCGGATTTGGATATGAATTAAAATGTGATGTCTGGGTTTGGATTCGGGATTTCTTACGAAATTGCGGATTCGGATTCGGAATTGGAACTAGATAATGGGTGGAGTTTCGATTTGTCTCATGCTGGATTGGGCAAGTGTACTCCATTATTGGAACGTGTTTGGCTATGACCTAGGTGGTTGTAGTTTGGTCGATGGCTTATACCCGAGTTGTGTCGGTGAGCGTGTGGTAGTCGAATTGGTTCTGATACCATTGGATTAGTCGTGGACCTGACATTACAATGCAATAGGTCATGGTATTTCCGAAGTGTCTAATTACACACGAGTCGGGAGAAATGTCGGTAAGCGTATATTTAAGTCAAGTAAGTTGGTGGCTTGTGTGGCCACGAGTGAGTCTAGTGTCAGTTTTCGACTGACAACAGCTGTGTGGTGACAGATTGTCGGGATGTGTCAACGTAGATTGTTGAGTAAGGTCTGATGACTCCTAGTGGGAGTAAATACCAGGATAGATTGGTGAGTGGGAAAGGAACCGTCGAGTTGTTGCGTCAACGAAAGGGTTGATTGGACAAGTAGTGTCAAATCAAAATGGGTAGTTTCAGTCATTCGACGGGGTCGAATGTAGTCATTGCGTTATGAGTACTAGTGGTACGTTGAGTGCAGACAAGTTTTTGTTCTGATTAGTTGGTGTACGGGTGTACACGTGTCGCGTGGTCGATTCCACTTTCCATGGGGTGTTTGTGGAATCAGAATAGTAGAGCCCCGAGAACGAAACTAATTAAGGGGGAAGAACGTTGGAGATTAGAGCGGTTGGAATTTCGAGGACGAAATTAATTAAAGAGGGAAGGTTGTAACGACCCGTCCCTAATTCCGGGATTAGTTTAGTGACTAATCTTGATTAGTGAGGTTGATCGGTGGTTAGTAGGGCGAAATCGGACAAAATGTGCAAAATGACCGTTTTTCCCCTAGTCGTGGGCAAAATGTTGACTTTTTGATCGGACGGTCAAACGGACTTTGACCGATGACCGTCACGTAGTTCGGGACGTCACGAGTTCATAGACAGGTGGCACGTCTGATTCCGACATTCGAGGAGAAAGTTATGATGTTCGGAAGTCAAGGGGCATTTTGGTAATTTGGCATATTAGGGGTCAAATGTTGACTTTTTGACCGGGAGGTCGAATGGACGAGGGCCAAGGACCGTTACGTAGGTCTCGTCGATACGAATCCAACGACATGCAGCATGCCGAAATCGGAGATTCGACGACGAAGTTATGGTCACGGGAACGAATTAACGAACCGAGGCTCCGATTAAACTAATATTATAGTATTGAATAGTAACCGTTGACTGTGCACACCTGGATGAGTGATAAGTGTCACCCATCCCCTAATCTAAGCCCAAACATCTGATCCATGTTTCCCTCCCAACATCATCATGATGTTTAATTAATTGTTAATTATAATTAATTATACTAAATCAACCATTTTCTTCTTCTTTGTTTTTCTTACATCGTGAGCAACACAAACTGAGTTTGAGAGCTGGGAGAATTGGCCTCCTTCCTTGGCCGTTCTTGAGAGAAAATGGAAGGCTTGGAGAGACTGATTTAGCTGGGGAAAACACGGGGGGCTGAGATTGGGTAGTATGACCGGAATTCGAAATTGAAGGATTTGGGGGGGAAATTCAAATGTCGAGTGTTAGGCCCTGAGGATCGATTTGGAGCTCATATTCAGCTTCCTGGGATTCCTACGATCATAACCATCGAAAGAACGAAGGGAATTGGTGCCCTTTTGGCTCTGAACGGGCTTGGTAACAGAGGATGAATATCGAGCTTGTGTCTATCATTGAGTGATCAAACGACGAAATTGAAGTGGGGAAACAATTGCTCATGGTCCATTGATGCTTCTGGGTTCATAAATTGGAAGAAATCAGTGGCCATTGTGGAAGTTCCATAATTGCACAGTACCCGGGTGTTCTTCGTGTTCATCATCGAATCGATGGGTTTTAGGTAAGTAATCGTGTAATTGAGTTTACAGACCTTTAATTTAAGTTAAAACGAAGCTAACTGAATGATCAATTGGAAGATTCAGGGTCGAATTGATGGACATTGAACCGGGTCAGCTCGCGGGCTAATTGGACCTGTTTATCAACAAACGGGTTAGGATGGTGACACTGTGGCAGGCGCGTGGGTTTCACGCGCAGCCACTCACGGCGGCGGGTGACGGTGCGTGGGCACGAATCTCGATTTGAGGTTAAGATGACTTCTGTCCAATTTAATGTAACGAACATTTTGGGATTGGTTTGGTGTCAATCGGACACCGTCTCGATATTGTTCGGGACGTCCGAAGGTTTTAAAACAAGTTTAAAAATAGTTAAAAATTCGGGAAAATTACGGGACTTTGATAGGATGTTAACGAAGAGGTTAGTGACCCTCTAATGTGATTTGGACAGGATTGGGAGTCCCGGTGATAGTGGTGTGGCCCGGGAGGGCCGATGGCATGCATATCGAGGCATACCGTTAAAACGGTCTGTGAGTGGACTTTGGTTTTATAAATCCTATGCATGCTTAAATGTGTTATATGTTTTATATACGTGATTTCTACGATGGTGATTGTGAGTATTGATTTCGGGTATGTTGCACGTATTTCGAGGTATTTTTCCGTATTTCACGTATATCGAGGTTAACGGTTTTATTGTAGTTTTATGTGCTTATGGCTTAATGGCTTAATAAATAATGTGATAAAAAGGGTTTTGGAGTTGGAAAGATGAACTCGGGCTTGAGGCCCAATTATTTTGGAAACCTCGGACTTGGAGTCCATTTGTGTTAATGAAATCGGACCGGGGGCCCAGTTACTTTATGAAATCAGGCCAAGGGCCCAGTTGTTTAAGAAAACGGGCTAAGACCCATTCGAGTGATGTCATCGGGCCAGGGGCCTAGTTGATTTACGAAATCGGGCCGTGGGCCCAGTGGTTTACAAAATCGGGCATGGGGCCCAGTTGGGTTATAAATGTGATTTCGGGTCTAGGACCCTATGTTTAATAAATATGATTTCGGGTCAGGGACCCTACATGGAATTGTAATATTTTATGGAGATTTCGGGCAACGGCCCATTGTAATGTTGTGAAATGATTTAATAAAATTGTTTTCCATATACCATCTAGATACAAGGATATATAATGGTCTCCTCCAGATGTCTAGGACACTGGGGAAGTCACGGTGCATTGCCTGCGAGGGGTCATTGTACGGAGTTACCGGACCGTATAATGATTCAGGAGCAGGATTGCTATGATTGACGTCAGGGACGTCAGACATCTGTGATGTCAGAGATATGGACCCGGAGAGACCCCGGGCAGCACGCGTGGCTTATTATACCGTGAGATATGACGTCAGGGACGTCAAGTGTTTGGGACGCTAAGCATCAGGGATGCTGGTGATGGTAAGGGTAAATATGGATTAATGAATCTATAAAATGGCTTATCGGTTGGATATGTGTTATATGGTAAAAATGGATTATTGGTTATGAAATGGTATGTCAGGTCGGGGACCCTAAATGGTTTTGGATTTATGGATTTATATTTATGGCTTTGGGCGGTGGCCCACATGGTTTTAATATATCTGGTGGTGGTATTCCACAGTTTTGGGCTGAGTTCCCACACTTGGTTTTAAGTTAACGGTTTTTGGGCTAAGGCCCTAATGGCTTGGTTGGACAAACATTTTGGTTACTGGTTTTCGTGGCATGCATACGTTTTTATTGGAGGGCATAAATGTCTTATAACTGTGTTTATTAAACTTAATGATTTTCGTCCACTCACAGCTTTTGATTTTTAATGCCCTTCAGGTTGATCACGGATGCGACTGCAGCAGAGACTGGGACATTGCACGCCTCCTCCATCGATCCTTGCGCACTCTGGAAGCCCCGTTTGGGCAGTGACTCTTGGTTATCCCTTGTCTGACACCCCTTGTTGTACGGGAGCAGGGCACATTCCACGGTAATCCCGGGGGGATTGGGATAGGTCCTGTCACTCCCAACCTTTGGGCTCACCCAATACTCGCACTTTCCATCTCGCTTGCTACCTCTTCCTCGGTCCGTACATGAGGTTCGCTTCTCGAAGGTATGTCCACCTGTTAAGAGGCATAGATTAGTTATGAAAGTTAAAGCATGTTTGTACACTGACTCTATCCTAGTGCTCTGATACCAAGCTGATAGGACCCATCCCGATCCCCTTAGGACCACTCGGGGATGTGCCCTGCTCCCGTCTAACATTAACCCTGGAAAGTGTCGAAAATACCCTTAACGGTTTTTAAAATCCAAAATAAAGTTAAAAAAAACACAAGTTCGGGTTCTACATTGTCAGACCAGGGATAATACGATACAAAATGTGAGAACAATTGTCAAGTTACAAAAACAGTGCTCGACCTACCCCAAAACAGTGTACAGGTACGCAGTGATAACAACTATGCCTCCTCTTCCAGATCTGCCTCTACCTCAGTGTCACGGCCTGGAGGGGTCAAGAAAACAGTGAAGAGTGAGTGGGCTGAAAATAAACAATAGTTCAAAACCATTTATTAGATAATAAAAATAATTATTTACCCCTCGGTTTTCTAAACATGCATGCATTTGAGTCAAAACATGTGTATAATAACTTAATCGTATAATCATATAATCTCATATACTAAAATGTACGAAAAAATCATAATAATGCATTGGATACCCTAACCCTGACATCCCAAATGTCCAATACTGTCACGGTCCTAAGGCTACGCGTGCCACCGGGGGTCTCAATCCCGAGTAACCTCCTAAGTCCACCAGTGTACGAGTATTCCCGGATCCACTACCTAGGGTAAACAATTATCAATCCTGATCCTGGACCTCTCTACGGTTTTTCACGTAGAGCGGCCCTTCTTAGGCTATGCGCTGTGACCACTACAGGGTACCAAGTGACTGGAGGAGACTTGGTATGTATAGTGCAATATTATAAACCAGTGAAATTCCTGTTTTACTCCAAAACCAAACACTATATAACCACACGGGTCTCATCCCAAAACAACAAGATAAGTATAAATCATCCATAAATAGTACTCAGAATAATCCAAATCCAATCATACAGTAATATAGTGAAAACTTTTATGCATGCAATCCATTTAGAAATCAAAACCCCACTCACACACGGTTCTTGCTGCGCAATCGAACCGCCTAAACCTGTTCTGAAGCTAAGTCATAGTCTCCGGGCCTGTCCGAACACATCTAAAGGCCACTAACGGACTCTGCAAGTTCAAACCTATAAGCCTTGAACAGTCTCAGCCCGGGAACGCATCCCGAACACATTTCCCGAGGTTTTAAACCCCAATTTGACTTATCAAATGGTCTCTGATAGACCCAAAACTACCCCTATTGGATCCGGATCGTCGAAACCTTTCAAATGGAACCGATCTGACCTCGAAAAACATATCCACGTGCGGGTCAAAGTAACAGTCAACGTTGACCAAAAATTCAATGCTGACGTCAGGTCAACGGTCAAAGTCAATATTGACGTCAACCTGACGTCATCTGACAGTGTCAGGGCTGACGTCAACCTGACGTCATCTGACAGTGTCAAGTCTGACACATGTCAGACTGACAGGTGCCAGGTGTAAGTGTCTAGTTGGTCCATGTCACTTACATGTTAGTGACACGTGGTAGCCTCTGATTGGGCCACGTCACTAACATGTCAGTGTTGATTGGGCACTGACATGTGACATGTTTCGATATTCTATTGGGCCACCTGGCTCGATAGTCTAACAAGTGATGACGTCAGTGATGACTTCATCGCCCCTAACCACTCGACGGGTCCACTGAAACAGGTCGTGCAGACTCGCGACCCGACCCGATCCTAGAACTCTAGTTTCTCAACCATTTTTTATCTGGTTTCTTCTAATGTGTTCGTCTCAACCTCCCTAATCGATCTAAGTGATCAAAATTAGGAAAAACGGACTAAAACTGTACATGTAAATCGATGAACAGTAGCCCTTAAACATCCTCCTCGATTTTTTCTCAACTTCAACTAGCTCTAGCTTCGAAAACCAGCACACTGAGATCGTCTAGGTCCCTAGAACAAGTTAGGGTCCATTAGATCTATCAACAAACATCCTAAAACCGATTTCCATTTTTGAACTAAAATGGGTGTTTCGGGTTTTACCTTCTCGCCGTGATCCGTCGTGCTCAGCCATCGTCCTTCCACGTCTCACTGGTCTTAGTTACTTTCAGTCTCACAATGAACAAGAAATGATGATAGAGTAGGATGATATGGTGATGGTGTTTCTTTTTAGGTTATTCACGGGTTGAGAGAGTTTAGGAGATGATGAAGATGGAAAATGAAGTGAAAATGTTAGTTTTAGGAACCCTAATCAGATCCAAAACTTTTGGGAGAATGTACCAATGGGATGAGTGACACTTGTGACTAATCCAAGAGTCCCACAAGATTTCCTTATCCAATCAAAATCTGCCAAGTGTTTAAATTCCCAGAAATCATGAATAGTTCCATTTTCATAACCGTTATCATAACTTTCCCGTTGAACGACTGAATTCGGCGTCCCACCTGTCTACTAACTCCTGATATCCCGATCTACGTAACGGTCAATGGTCAAAGTCCAAAAAGTGTCATGGGTCAAAAGTCAACAATTCTCCCTTTCCAAGGGTCAAAACGGTAATTTTACAAGAAAATTCCAACTTTATTAAATCATAAAAGTTCGGGGGGTTGCAGCTGACACGTGGCTCATAACTATGATAATGTCGATATTACCCTAGGTATATATGATGACGGTATCACACGATCTTCGTATTAATTTAATATATTTACCAGTTTAATTAATTAATTAATCAAATTAATATCGATAATAAATAATCTCTCCGTGAGCTATTTGTTATTATTTATATAATTAATATTAGTGATTTCTCTCAATAGAATCACCTATTAAACACTATCTTTTTTAACCAATCAGACACTTAGGTGATTCTCAAAGCTTCACTATAAATACAGGGTCTCACTTATGACAGGATCCACCCTGATTATCAGCTCGATAACCGGGACGAACCCTGCTCCCGTCTGACAACCGAACTAAAAAATGACCAAAATAATCATAAAAACCGTAAAACATACTTTGTAAGACCAGGGATAAGTTAGGATACAACAAGTCGACAGTAGCACAGAGCATAGTTAACAGTACAAGATAAGAATAAAACCCTATTGTGAACTGACTACATGCGCAACGGGAAAACTTTATGCCTCAGCCTCTGCCTCGACGTTAGCCCCAACGTTTTCACCACGACCTGGAGGATGTTTAAAACCATAAAAGTGTGAGTGGACTAAAAATAAGAGTTATAAAAACAGTTGTAAAAGCAAACCAGGGTTCACCCTCCGTTTCAAAACATGCATGCATAAGTAAGTATCAGAAAAAATATATATATAAACTGTATGGCAATGTTTATGGAAAATCATCATAAAAGCATGAAAAACTAAATATAACATCAACAAATCGAACCTGATGGATCTATCTGAGTCTTTAAACTCAATAGTAATCCGAGTCTTTAAACTCAATCCAGGCCTCAATGTAATCCGAGTCTTTAAACTCTCGAGTCTTTAAACTCAATAGGCCTATGGGGAAAATCACAAAATCCAAGTCTTTAAACTTCCGAGTCTTTAAACTCAATTCGGGTCTTTAAACCCAATCCTGGTCATTAAACCCAATAACCAGATCCATTAAATCCAATTAAAAACCATTTAAAAACCCTTTCCAAATCCATTTCTAAATCCGAATCCGAAATCACCTTTTCGAAGCCAAGTTTGCATCTCGAATCATCATTCCGAATCCAAATTCAGATATCCACTTTTCAAGTTCCAAAATCGAATCCCGAATTATTTTCCCAAAATCCGATCCCAAAACCGAAATCATATTTAATCGAAATGGGATTCATGCCCGAATTCCCTTTTTAAATCCTAAATCATAGCCACAAATCGTTGTCAAAACAGAATACGTAGGAAGAACATAAATCAACCATTAAAATCATTATCAAAAGCATAGCAGAAATCATATTCTCGAAATACGTGTAAATACGATAAATCACATTAAAAAGCGTGCAATTATGTAAAGCAGGAATATCGAAATCAAAAGCATAAAATCATATACTGAAACATGAAATGAGTAGGTAAAAACAGTTATGCATGCTCAGTTAGAAAACAAAAGTCCACTCACATTGTCTGAATGCGTCAATCGTGTCCTGAACGCGTCAATCGTGTCCTGCACGCTCCCAGGACGCCTCAGGAATGTCCCGACCTGTCAAACATCGTAATTTCGGGTCACAAATACCTCAATTAAGGTCACACTAAATTCCCCTTATTCTTCGGTATTTTTAAACATAATTAAATTAAACCCTAAACCTTTGGACACTCAAAACTACCCCGAGACGGTGTTCGATCGACTCGAAACTTATCCCAAAATGTTCATTACATCGATACGATAAAAATTTGTGTTGAATACTTCCCCAAAAGAAGCCTCACGCGCCCTCAGGCTTCGCCCAAAGGGGTTGCGCGTGGGAGCCACGCACGGTTACTGTTCATCATCGTCAACCTCCAGGCAGACCGGTCCAACTGAGCCGGCGAGGCCGATTTTCGTCCATTTCTCAACCATTTTCACTCATCTTTTCACCCTTAGGTTCGTCCTTATGTTTAGGATTGATTTGACTAACTAAAACACAAAATGAGTCCTTGTTTCTTACCTCTCAAGTTCGAAGAAAAACCCAGAAATTCCACCTCTCTGTTCCCGGCCACCACGAGCTCCTCCGGCCTCAGGTTTGGGTTTCTAAGTCTAGTAGTAACCTTTCACTACTAAAAGGAGCATTACAGTCACTCAACAACTCATCAAAACGTACAATTTTTTTCATTCGAACAAAGTGGAGAAACAGGGCATTCGAGACGGTTTACCTGCCCTCTATCCTCCGCTGTGGCCTCCACCCCGTCCTCACGTCTTCCTAGGTTCCCCTTCTGCTCACTGATCACCACCATAGACAGAGCTCACGATTTTTTGAACGTTTGAATCTCACGGTTGTTCACGGTGGCTTTAGGGTTGTTCACGGTGGCTTTACGGTTGTTCACGGTTTCCCTCCCCCTTTATCTCTGTTTCCTCACTCTCACACTCACGGTTTCACTCAGGCTCTCACTCAGGCATACACACACAAGCACAAGCACAAGCACCCTGATCTCTCACTCACTCGACTAAACACAAGAACCAAAAACGGCCAACACCTCCCCTGTTTTTTTTAATCGATCAATTGCACAAATTCGCAGGAACCAACCAGAAAGTCGCCAAGTGTCCATATCTCCCAGTGCCTGGTGAAAATATCCAACACTGTAGGGACAGATGTCCTCATCCAATTGCTCACACATTTCAAAAGTTTCCAAAAGCCCATTTTTCCCTTAATGTCTAAATTACCATTTTTCCCCTCACGTTTTTAGACTCATAACTAAGCCGTCCGACGTCCGATGACAGCGTGCCGCCTGTCGTTGTAATCAGGGGATCGAGACCTACCTAACGGTCCTCGAATTACGTGAAGAGGACATGTCAAATAAAAAGTCAACTTTGACCATACTAATCACAAGGGTAAAATTGCCATTTTTACATCAAAGTTTCCCGAATTCACATTTTTGCCCTTTTTGACGTTCTAGGCTGTTACAATCTACCCCCTTTAAGAAATTTCTTCCTTGAAATTTAGTGAAATAATAGGGGTACTCCTCACGCATTAAAGCCTCGGGTTCCCAAGTTGCTTCTTCCACATTATGATTTCTCCAGAGTACCTTTACCAAAGGAACCGTCTTCCGCCGTAGCACCTTGTCTTTACGGTCCAGAATCTCCCCAGGTTGTTCTTCAAAACTCAAATCTTCTCTAAGCTCGATGGGTTGTGCTTCCAAGATGTGAGAATCATCACGTATGTACTTTCGAAGCATGGACACATGAAAAACATTGTGTACCTTAGCAAGATCTGATGGTAATGCTAACCGCTAAGCAACAGGACCAATCCTCTCCAGAATTTCATAGGGTCCAATGTAGCGTGGACTTAACTTCCCTCGTCTTCCAAATCGTACAATACCCTTCCAAGGGGATAACTTCAAGAAGACCTAATCCCCCACTTCAAACTCAAGATCCCTGATTCTACGGTCGGCATAGCTCTTCGGTCGGTCCTGAGCTGCTTTGAGTCTATCTCGGATAAGTGCAACCTTTTCCTTGGTAAGGTCTACTAGTTCTAAAGTCGACAATTTCCTTTCACCCACTTCAGTCCAACACAAAGGTGTTCTACACTGTCGTCCATAAAAGCTTCATAAGGGGCCATTCTAATCTTCTCTGTATCGTTCCAATTTTATTGGATGTCCTCGTCGGGTCCTGATCGAGGAGGGTCGAGTCCTGACAACTCACCTCTAAATGTAATTCAAAACTCATACCAAAACTATGCCGGTTTATTTCTCTTGATTAAACTAATTTAGACATCAAAGTGTTCTTAGTTGAACCACCCCCCGGACTTCAACCTTAACCCCGATTATTTCTTGTTATTGTGTGTAGGGATCAAAAGGAATTCAACAAGTCCGGACGATTTCTGCATCAACACCAAATATCCTGAATTGAAATTTTTATATAGGTTACATTTCCAATTCCAATTGTTCAGAATTTTCAAAATGTCAATATTTTGTATTTCAAATTTTAATTCAGGTAAAGTAGAAATTGGAAATTTTCATAATCGGAATTACCAATATAACTTGTACCTTATGCTTTAGCTCTATGCTATAGAAAATTTTATGATATTGCACTACACGCTAGAGAAAGGAAAATGGATACATGATGATAATTTCACCAGTTTTATTTGAGTTCAGGATCACTTTATACATCCCCCCATATATAAATAGTACTTTTTTATATAAACGGTGTTCTACTTTAGTAAACAAATAACGCTTATTGGCTTAAATGTACTATAAACTCGCATATTAGTTACACTTTGAACCCTGAACTGTTTATTCGTTCACTTAATAGCAGAAAACAATCGAGTTGAGTCACTAAACTCCATTTCTATTACAATCGTTCCTGTTGACGTGAAAGTATTTATGTGGCACCTACGTGGATTAAAATAAAATTAATTGACATAGGGAAATTATGAACCTTCACAATTGACACCCTTAATTCCCAAATTGGGCAATCCCAATTGAAACCCTAATTCGAAAATCCGAAGCTTGGACAGCCACGACCTGTAACGACCCGAACCGAGAATAATAATATTTTAATGTAAAAAGACTATTTTACCCCTGAAGGGGGGGAAACTTTGACTTTTGGCCCGGGAAACAATTTGGACTTTGACCCATGACTATGACGTAGGTCGGGATGTCACGAATCCGTAGACAGGCGGCACGCCGAAATCGGAGTTCGTATGAAGAAGTTATGGTCAAGGAAGCGTTTTAGCGGAATTTACGAACCGAGAACAACGGAATAAAATATTAATTTATTACGGGAATCCCTGCCAACCTAATATTTAAATCAAACCGATGGATTGGTGACAAGTGTCACCCATCCAAGCCTTACTATTCCAATAAAGCAATTTACACTATTTAACTCATTTTTATATTAATTATTTTCCCTCCAATTGTTTCTAGCCCTTGGATTTCTGGCCAGATTGAATCCTGGCCCTTCATTTCTTCTGATTTCCCTTGTTCATGCACGATCTCTGTCTGCCTTTGCTTACAAACACACACAAACACACACATTCATCCCCTCACACACCCGTGCATTTCTTCCATTTTCTCTCCATCCAAACACACGAACCAGCCATCCTCTTCGCACCAAAAGACCACCCACAGCACCACCATCATCTGGTCTTCACAACCCGTGCAACCACCAGCCACCACCATCCCATTTTCCCGTCTGAAATCCCGTCCAAAAACTCAGACCCGAAACACGACGGAAACGGGTCCAAGAAGCAAACCTCGACAACCACACCATCTCGAAGCAGGGGAAGCTCCAGTCTACACCGTGAGGACCCCAGGAGCTTAACTGGACGACGGCACGGCCTGCGGCGGTGTCACGGCGGCGGTAAGGTCGAAAACCCGAAAACCCGTTTTACTCCCCTGTTTCGGACCAACGTGTTTTAGTGCTAGGAAATTGATTGTTTGGTGTTAGACATGTTCTAGGGTGAGAGACGAGTCGACCACGACTGGTCTGGACGACGGAGACGGCGTGGATCACCGGAGAAGGCGATCGGACTTTGGCCGTGAGTTTCAGAGGAGAACTGGTGAGTTTTCTCCCATTTTCTTTCCATTTTGACGTTGCAGAACCATAGAACAGACCTAGACGACAGTATAGGGATGAACCCCGTCGAAAATGGTGGCCGGAATCGTACGGTTGAATCGGGTCAAGCCGTGGGTCGACGGCGACCCGGTTCCAGTCAAACGGGTCTGACCCGATACTGTAGCATGATGACGTCATCATGCTGACGTCACTTCTGACGTCATGATGACGTCATCCTGTCAGATATTGTCAGACCAGGGACCAATCAGAACATGCCACGTGTCACCTGACAAGTGTCAGTGATGACGTCATGCTGACGTCAGCATGACGTCACTGCTAACGTCAGCGGTACTGTAGCAGCGTTGACCCACGCGTTGACCAGGCGCGTGGGGGCGCGTGTGAACAGTGATTTTGGTGGGGCCGGTACCATTTTCAAGGTTTCGACGATACGGATCCAATGGAGGTGGTTTCGTGTCGATCGGAGATCATTATGTTTGTCAAAATGGGGTTTGAAGCACCGGGAATAGTGCCCGGGATGCGTTTTTGAGGCGGATCTGTTCTAGGGTCTTGGTATTGATATTATAGGGTCCTTAAGTAACCCTCAGGAATAATAATACAGGTTTATAGAGATCGTTGAGCAGCAAGGACCGAGTGTGAGTGGGCTGTTTGATTTATAAAAGGCTTGCATGCATAAACTGTTTTACTATTTCCACTGATGAGTCTTATAAACTGCTTATATATGTTATTACAATGTTTTGGGCATGAGACCCGTCTGGATTATATGTGGATTTTGTTTGGGATGTCCGGGGGGGACATAGGGTAAACTATACTGTTATTGTACTGTACTTTCCTACCTGTGTATATTGTCTCCTCCAGGGAGGGTCGTTGGCCTGGGTGGACCCTGGAGTAGTCACGGGGCTCTGACTGAGTGGAGTTGACCCCCGTTGGGCTGCTTACTCTCAGGAAGGCATGTTCATATACCTCGGGCAGTGACCGGGATACCGGGAGCTGATGTACCTAGAGAGTCTCGGGTGTGAGACCCTGAGTGGCAACGCGTAGCCTTAGAACCGTGACATCATTTGGGTTGGGTTTTACAGTGCACTGATATGTTAGTTTCACCTTACGATTATTATTGTGGTTCATTTGTTATGATTTCAGTATAATATTATGTTTTCACTGCATGCAAGATTTGGAAAATGGAGGGGTAAAACCTTATGATTATTTTATTATTAACTTGATTTCTAAACTGTTATTTTTGGCCCACTCACCCTTGTTTTACTGACCCCTCCAGACCCTGACACGGCAATAGAGGAGGAGGATCCGGAGGAGGAGGCAGAGGTTTAGTTTGCCTAGCTGTGCACCTGTACACCCACTTGTGGGTAGGTTGAGCACCGAATAAATGTACTCTGACTAGTGTGCTCACATGTTGTATTTTACTTTCCCTTGTCTGACAGTATCACTTTAAACACTGTGTTTGTACGTTATCTATCTATGTGAGTCTTCGGTTTTTATTTAAGGGTACTTTTGGTATGTTTAGAGTCATTGTCAGACGGGAGCGGGTCACGTCCCCGGGTGGTCCCAGTGGGATTGGGACGGGTCCTGTCAGCTTGGTATCAGAGCATTAGGATTAGTGGTCAGAGTACTAGGTTAGCTGTTTGTACTTTGTACATGGTCGCTTTCGATGTCTTTTAACCTGTTTGCCTCTTCACAGTTGGATATGCCTCCCCGACGTGAACCCCGTGCACGTGTTGACGAGGGCAATGGAGGAAATGGAGACACTGCGAGCATTGAGCGGGCTCAGCACCTGGGTGCTACGCACTTCAGTGGAGGAACCGACCCTGAGGAAGCACACCAGTGGATTGACCGCTGGGAGAGGATTTTCGAGGTCATGCACTGTCCTCCGGAGGAGCGTGTCGTACTGGCGACTTTCCTACTGGATGGGAGCGCCTACCGATGGTGGCACAACCTTGTTTTGGCCGGCTGGACTGTTCACACCATTCCATGGGAGACCTTCCGAGAGCGGTTTCTCAACCAGTTCTATCCACGGTCGTTCCGCAACGCCCGTGAGGCGGAGTTTCTGCAACTCCGGCAGGGGGATCAGACTGTAGCAGAGTACGAGGAGACCTTCCTAATGTTGTCTCGCTTTGCTGAGAACTTCGTGATCACCGAGGCAGACCGATGTCGCAGATTTGAGTGGGCCTTGCGACCTGAGATTCAGGCGATGGTGACTGCAACACCCTTTGCTTCCATGAGGGATCTGACTGATGCGGCGACCAGGGTTGAGAACAGTATCCTGGCTCGTCAGCGAGCTGAGGGGGAGACTCGGCGACGTGATCGCCCACACTTGGGATTTTCGGGCCGTCGTGGCTCGAAGGGAGGACATTCTGGTGGATCTTCGTCTTCTGGCAGCCGAGGACGTTCTGGTCAGTTCAGGAGTCCTCAGAGGTCTGGACAGCGTTCTGGAGCTTGGCAGCGGTCTTACTCACCGATGAGCATCTCACCGGGAGGATACTCGGGTCGACCTAGGGAGGTCACATGCTTCGCTTGTGGGGAGCCGGGGCATTATGCTTCTGAGTGTCCACTGATTCGCGGCAGTACTGCGCCAGCGCAGAGCACAGCATCCCAGACTGACAGCAGCCGGACACGCGGTGTTGTGAGTGGCCGTGATCGAGGGGCTAGAGGACGGGGACGACCTGCAGAGTCTATGGCTCGTGTTTATGCTGTTACCCAGCAGCAGGCCAGATCCATTCCGGGAGTGTTGACAGGTACTGTACATATTTATGGCATGGTTGTTCGTGCATTGATGGATTCGGGGGCAACTCATTCTTTTATTTCACCGCGTTGTGCGAGTCTGTTGGGCCGTGAGGTGACCGCACTTGAGCACGAGATGGGAGTGGGGACACCGATGGGTGTGACCTACCGGGTGAACCAGGAGATACGAGCTTGTCCTGTGGAGATTGAGGGAGTCGAATTTCCGGCAGACTTAATTCTGATGAATGTTCACGATTTCGATGTGATACTTGGAGTTGATTGGTTGTCGGAGTACAATTCACTCATCGACTGTGGTAACATGCGGTTGACTTTGAGAGGTCCAGGATTACCGGAAGTGATATTTCAGGGAGAGTGTGGAGACGCATCACCCAAGGTAATATCTGCACTCACAGCTACTAAACTCTTACAGAAGGGGTGTCAGGGTTATCTTGCTTATGTGGTAGAGTCTACGGATGAATCTTTGCGTATTGAGGATATTCCGATTGTGCGGGAATTTCCTGATGTCTTTCCAGGAGATTTACCTGGATTACCACCACCTAGGGAGATCGACTTTACGATCGAGTTACTCCCAGGGACTCGACCGATTTCACAAGCACCGTATCGTATGGCACCGGCAGAGCTACGGGAATTGAAAATCCAATTACAGGAACTGGTGGATCTAGGGTTTATCCGACCCAGTACATCACCGTGGGGAGCACCGGTCTTATTCGTGAAAAAGAAGGAGGGTAGTTTACGGTTGTGTGTGGATTATCGGCAGTTGAACAAGGCTACGGTAAGGAATCAGTATCCCTTACCCAGGATCGATGATCTGTTCGATCAGTTACGAAGAGCACGATATTTCCCCAAGATAGATCTGAGGTCAGGATACCATCAACTGAGAATAGCCGAGGGGGATGTTCAGAAAACAGCTTTTCGAACGAGGTATGGGCATTATGAGTTCTTGGTGATGCCCTTTGGATTGACGAATGCACCAACTGCATTCATGGACTTGATGAATCGAGTCTTTCGAGCATACTTGTATAAATTTGTGATCGTGTTTATCGACGACATCTTGGTGTATTCCAGGAGTGTCACGGCTCATGAGGAGCACTTACGAAGGGTATTGGGTAAACTACGACAGGAGCAGCTGTATGCTAAGTTAAGCAAGTGTCAGTTTTGGCTAAATAGTATTGGATTCTTAGGTCACATTATATCACCCGAGGGGATAAGTGTGGATCCTCAGAAAACGGAGGCTGTGACAAATTGGCCAAGACCAACCACGGTGACGGAAGTGCGAAGTTTTGTTGGGTTAGCAGGCTACTATCGGAGATTCGTAGAGGGTTTCTCCCAGATTTCCGCACCATTGACTCGGTTAACCCGGAAAGGGGTGAAGTTTGTATGGGACGACCAGTGTGAACAGAGTTTTCAGGAATTAAAGTGCCGATTAACCACTGCACCTGTCCTTGCATTACCAGACAGTAGTGGAGAGTTCGTGGTATATAGTGATGCATCGCTGCAGGGTTTGGGTTGTGTATTGATGAAGAATGGAAAAGTGATTGCTTACGCATCCCGGCAGCTGAAGACGCACGAATTGAACTACCCTACTCATGATTTGGAATTGGCAGCGGTGGTTCATGCTCTAAAGATCTGGAGACATCATTTGTTCGGGGTGACATGCCGAATATTCACCGATCACCAGAGTCTTAAACATTTGTTCACTCAGAAGGAACTCAACATGAGACAGCGGAGATGGTTGGAGTTGTTGAAGGATTATGATTGTACCATCGAGTACCATCCTGGCAAGGCAAATGTTGTAGCTGATGCACTTAGCAGGAAGTCGGCGGGATCAGTTGCGCATTTGAGATTGGTGTATCTTCCTTTGCTAGTGGAACTTCGGAAGAGCGGAGTTATGTTAGGGATGGACGATCAGGGAGCCTTGTTGGCTAGCTTCCATGTGCGACCCGTGTTGGTCGACAGGATCATCGAGGCTCAACTACAGGACCAGATACTTTGTGATTACAGGAACGAGGTTGAATCCGGACAGAGACAAGATTTCTCCGTCAGGGGCGATGGAGCATTAGTAAAGCTTGGGAGATTGTGTGTACCTGCGGTACCAGAGTTGAGGAGAGAGATTTTAGACGAGGCCCACAGTTTAGCCTATGCTATGCATCCAGGAGGGACAAAGATGTACCGTACCCTCCGGGACTATTATTGGTGGCCAGGGATGAAGAGGGAGATAGCTGAGTTTGTCAGCAAATGTTTGATCTGTCAGCAGGTCAAAGCAGAACGGCAGCGTCCGTATGGGGCTATGCAGCCACTTCCAATTCCACAATGGAAGTGGGATCATATTACAATGGACTTTGTCTTCAAGTTACAGAAGACAAGGAGTGGAGTTGATGGAGTCTGGGTAATAGTGGACCGGTTGACTAAATCAGCGCCTTTTCTGCCTGTACGTGAGACGTACAAGCTCAACCGTTTGGCCTAGCTATTCATTAATGAGATCATCCGACTACACGGTACCCCAGAGTCGATCGTGTCGGATCGGGATCCGCGTTTCACATCCAGGTTTTGGAGGAGTCTACAGACTACTTTGGGTACGAAATTACACTTCAGTACGGCATTCCACCCACAGACCGACGGACAGTCTGAAAGGACAATACAAACTCTCGAGGACATGATGAGAGCCTGTGTGTTGCAATTCCAGGATTCGTGGGCTGATCGATTGCCATTGATGGAGTTTGCCTACAATAACAGCTACCATGCGAGTATAGGGATGGCACCCTAAGAGGCACTGTATGGTCGACAGTGTAGAACTCCGGTATGCTGGATGGAGATCGGAGAAAGAACTGCAGTGGGGCCGGATCTGATGGATATGACCCAGGAGACAGTTCGGGTTATTCGGGAGAGATTGAAGGCGGCCCAGGATCGTCAGAAGAGCTATGCGGATCGACGGATCCGAGATTTAGAATTCGAGGTTGGTGACTTTGTCTTTTTAAAGTTATCGTCGTGGAAAGGGATTCTTCGATTTGGACGACGTGGGAGATTGAGTCCTCGTTATATCGGACCATATGAGATTGTCGAGAGGATTGGTCCAGTGGCTTACCGTTTAGCACTACCTTCGGAGCTTTCCCGAGTACATGATGTATTTCATGTGTCAATGCTACGGAAGTATCTTCGGGATGA
Organism: Prinsepia uniflora; assembly: GCA_032719365.1. Taxonomy (NCBI): domain Eukaryota; kingdom Viridiplantae; phylum Streptophyta; class Magnoliopsida; order Rosales; family Rosaceae; genus Prinsepia; species Prinsepia uniflora. The sequence goes on along the minus strand of CM064872.1, from coordinate 47,484,322 downwards.
CTCTCATGCACTACCAGAGCAACCACTGGAACTGATGACAGATTTGAGTTTCGAGGAACGGCCAGTGCAGATTCTGGATAGGAAGGAAAAGGTCTTAAGGAACAAGACGATTTCCTTGGTTAAAGTACTATGGCGGAACCACGAGGTGGAGGAAGCGACATGGGAACCCGAGGAATTGATGAGAGGGCAGTACCCATACTTATTTGAGTAAATTTCGAGGACGAAATTTCTGTAAGGAGGGTAGGTTGTAACGTCCCGAACCGAGAATAATAATATTTTAATGTAAAAAGACTATTTTGCCCCTGAAGGGGGGGGAACTTTGACTTTTGGCCCGGGAAACAATTTGGACTTTGACCCTTGACTATGACGTAGGTCGGGATGTCACGAATCCGTAGACAGGCGGCACGCCGAAATCGGAGTTCGTATGAAGAAGTTATGGTCAAGGAAGCGTTTTAGCGGAATTTACGAACCGAGAACAATGGAATAAAATATTAATTTATTACGGGAATCCCTGCCAACCTAATATTTAAATCAAACCGATGGATTGGTGACAAGTGTCACCCATCCAAGCCTTACTATTCCAATAAAGCAATTTACACTATTTAACTCATTTTTATATTAATTATTTTCCCTCCAATTGTTTCTAGCCCTTGGATTTCTGGCCAGATTGAATCCTGGCCCTTCATTTCTTCTGATTTCCCTTGTTCATGCACGATCTCTGTCTGCCTTTGCTTACAAACACACACAAACACACACATTCATCCCCTCACACACCCGTGCATTTCTTCCATTTTCTCTCCATCCAAACACACGAACCAGCCATCCTCTTCGCACCAAAAGACCACCCACAGCACCACCATCATCTGGTCTTCACAACCCGTGCAACCACCGGCCACCACCAGCCCATTTTCCCGTCTGAAATCCCGTCCAAAAACTCAGACCCGAAACACGACGGAAACGGGTCCAAGAAGCAAACCTCGACAACCACACCATCTCGACGCAGGGGAAGCTCCAGTCTACACCGTGAGGACCCCAGGAGCTTAACTGGACGACGGCACGGCCTGCGGCGGTGTCACGGCGGCGGTAAGGTCGAAAACCCGAAAACCCGTTTTACTCCCCTGTTTCGGACCAACGTGTTTTAGTGCTAGGAAATTGATTGTTTGGTGTTAGACATGTTCTAGGGTGAGAGACGAGTCGACCACGACTGGTCTGGACGACGGAGACGGCGTGGATCACCGGAGAAGGCGATCGGACTTTGGCCGTGAGTTTCAGAGGAGAACTGGTGAGTTTTCTCCCATTTTCTTTCCATTTTGACGTTGCAGAACCATAGAACAGACCTAGACGACAGTATAGGGATGAACCCCGTCGAAAATGGTGGCCGGAATCGTACGGTTGAATCGGGTCAAGCCGTGGGTCGACGGCGACCCGGTTCCAGTCAAACGGGTCTGACCCGATACTGTAGCATGATGACGTCATCATGCTGACGTCACTTCTGACGTCATGATGACGTCATCCTGTCAGATATTGTCAGACCAGGGACCAATCAGAACATGCCACGTGTCACCTGACAAGTGTCAGTGATGACGTCATGCTGACGTCAGCATGACGTCACTGCTAACGTCAGCGGTACTGTAGCAGCGTTGACCCACGCGTTGACCAGGCGCGTGGGGGCGCGTGTGAACAGTGATTTTGGTGGGGCCGGTACCATTTTCAAGGTTTCGACGATACGGATCCAATGGAGGTGGTTTCGTGTCGATCGGAGATCATTATGTTTGTCAAAATGGGGTTTGAAGCACCGGGAATAGTGCCCGGGATGCGTTTTTGAGGCGGATCTGTTCTAGGGTCTTGGTATTGATATTATAGGGTCCTTAAGTAACCCTCAGGAATAATAATACAGGTTTATAGAGATCGTTGAGCAGCAAGGACCGAGTGTGAGTGGGCTGTTTGATTTATAAAAGGCTTGCATGCATAAACTGTTTTACTATTTCCACTGATGAGTCTTATAAACTGCTTATATATGTTATTACAATGTTTTGGGCATGAGACCCGTCTGGATTATATGTGGATTTTGTTTGGGATGTCCGGGGGGGACATAGGGTAAACTATACTGTTATTGTACTGTACTTTCCTACCTGTGTATATTGTCTCCTCCAGGGAGGGTCGTTGGCCTGGGTGGACCCTGGAGTAGTCACGGGGCTCTGACTGAGTGGAGTTGACCCCCGTTGGGCTGCTTACTCTCAGGAAGGCATGTTCATATACCTCGGGCAGTGACCGGGATACCGGGAGCTGATGTACCTAGAGAGTCTCGGGTGTGAGACCCTGAGTGGCAACGCGTAGCCTTAGAACCGTGACATCATTTGGGTTGGGTTTTACAGTGCACTGATATGTTAGTTTCACCTTACGATTATTATTGTGGTTCATTTGTTATGATTTCATTATAATATTATGTTTTCACTGCATGCAAGATTTGGAAAACGGAGGGGTAAAACCTTATGATTATTTTATTATTAACTTGATTTCTAAACTGTTATTTTTGGCCCACTCACCCTTGTTTTACTGACCCCTCCAGACCCTGACACGGCAATAGAGGAGGAGGATCCGGAGGAGGAGGCAGAGGTTTAGTTTGCCTAGCTGTGCACCTGTACACCCACTTGTGGGTAGGTTGAGCACCGAATAAATGTACTCTGACTAGTGTGCTCACATGTTGTATTTTACTTTCCCTTGTCTGACAGTATCACTTTAAACACTGTGTTCGTACATTATCTATCTATGTGAGTCTTCGGTTTTTATTTAAGGGTACTTTTGGTATGTTTAGAGTCATTGTCAGACGGGAGCGGGTCACGTCCCCGGGTGGTCCCAGTGAGATTGGGACGGGTCCTGTCACGACCCATGTCTTCTTTTCCTCCCGACACAACCTAGCACTTCCATTCCCTCATCGACGCGACTCAGCTTATTCCTTTCCCTTGTAAATGCAACTCAAGAATTCCCTTCTCTCTTCGACGCAACCTAGGTTCGAGAAGAAGAGATGAACGAGCTTGAAGTGAGAAGTTGCTACTGCGAGAATAAATTCAAAATCAAGACTTCATGGACTGACAGACATCCTGGTAGGAAATTTTAAGTGTGTCCATGTTCTGGGTTAATGAAAAATCTTAAATTTGTGTTCACAGTTGAATTTAAGATGAAAAATCAATTTTTTTTTTCCATATGGTGGACCTGCAATCTAAATTAGGTTTATGACTTCAAACTTTAGCTGAAAGATGTTCAATTTTCATTCAATTTATGAAATTATGAGTAAATTTATGATACTCAGTTGTGTTTAAATGCAAGAAAGCAATTATGGGTTTTTGGAATGGTTTGATCTTAAAATGTGCCATCGGTGTAAGGCAATCATACCTGAAATGTTGAGAAAAAATGGAAAATTGGAAAAGGATTTGAAGAAGTGTAGAGCTTGGATAAGGAAGCTATAGGTTACCCAATTTAGCATGTATTGTGGTAATCATTAAGAAGACTGAAGTTTAGGATTAAGAGATTTACTAACAGTCCAATTTTATAATAGATGCTAAGAATTAAGTTGTCATGGCAATTTAATTTGGCATGTAATCTATGGATTGTTTTAGAAATGTAATGACCAATGGTTATTTCTTGAGGATGCAGTGATATATGTGTCAAATTGGACCAATTACTCTTTTACAAGGTACAACTAGTGACAAAGTGACAAAGCGGTGCTGCATTTAAACACCAATTTGGTAGTACATAGTGTAAAGTGACACAACAGTGCGAGTATAGGGTGTGTTTTATTGAATAAACATATTTAATGTACTAATCCTAAAATCTGTAAGTAAGAGAAGAACTTAAAATTTAAAACATAATTCATTACACGTAAATAACAATTGAAGCAAATGGGATATAATTTTGTCTCAACTGTTGTGTTACATAGTGCATTTAAACACAAAATCGCTAGTACATTGTGCAAAGTGACACAACAGTTTGAGTACATGGTGTATTTAAACTCAACACTAGCATACACAAAACAAGCATCCATCAACCACCATACACCAAACAGCCATATGCCTAACAGCCATACACCAAACTAATCCTAACGACAAAAACCTAAGCCAAGCATTGTCGATACTAATTTTTCCTCTTTGCTGGAGATTTAAACCTGAGTTTCTTATGAGGAGAGGCTTGAGTCAATGGAGGAGGATTTGGTTAAGGCTGTGTTTGTGGTTGAGGAGGTCTAATGATCTTAAATAAGTTTAACCCAACTTGCGGTGGTTGTGATTGGGCCTGGAGTTGAGGTTGGGGTTCTAGTTGGGGTTTGGGTTCTGGTTGGGGTTGAGGTTCTAGTTGGAGTTAGGGTTCTGATTGGGGTTGGGGTTTTGTTTGGGGTTGGGTTCTATTTGGGGTTGGGGTTGGGTTCATGTTGATATGTAGTCATTCAGCCATTGGCAGTCCTTCTTGTTGATTTGCAGTCCTTTGGCCATTTGCATGAGTTGCACTTGTTCCACTTGACTTGACTTGTGCCTTCCTTGCTTTAGCCTCAATTAGTTTCCTTCACAAGCTTTCGGCCTTGTCTGTTATAGGCTCCTATGAAATCAAAACAAACAGCAAACAAGCATCTAAATGAGGTAAATAAGCATTCTTAAGTAAAGTGATTTATACCCTATATTTGTTAAGCCTATACCCCAATTGACCACAAGCTGCATTTTATCTCAGTTCGGAACCTTCCAAGTTTTTTTGGATTTTGAGGTAGGTCTGCCTCACTAGTAGACTTCTTCATGCTTTCCTTGTTCTGCGTGATTGTATGTGGTATGTTGGGCGCTTCAAAGGAGGTAAACCCAAGGTGTGCAATTAATCTTCACTTATCATTGGCTCAATGATTTTGTCATAGCATCTCATATAAGTTTATTTGTTGTAGCATACATATAGATAAAATTCTGGTTTCCCTTACATTCTAGCTATTGATGCACAAGCATGTGGGTATTGAATTCCAGATAGGTCTTATTCTCTACATGAACATTTCTTGGATTTCCACTGCACTCTAAACTGCCTCCCACTTTGATGACGGACTTCGAATACTTCATTCTATGCATGTCGTGTAACATGGCACTAACCCTCTTTCTGTTTCTTCTCCAAAATTTGTCTTATCCTTGGATGTGTATGATGATCCCTCCTAATACACAACTTCCTACTTCCTTGTAGAGTACAACATCATCAAATATGTTCTGATTTTCTCAAGTAAGGTTATTATAGGCATGTCCCTAACTGGCAGTATTGACTTGTTGAATACCTCATTCAGGTTGTCGAGAAGAATGTCACACTTGAAAGCTATGTTGAAATGGGACCTTGTCCACTATCTTGGATCCATCTTGCTTAATCAATCATAGGCAGCATGACTTAAATCGGCCATTTTCTTTATCTCAGAGTAGTACCATGCCATAGTGGTGCATCTTGAGATCTTTTCCAATTGCTGCTTCAGTGTTAACCCCTTGTGAAGGGCACTAAAGTTTTCATACATGTGCCTAGTATAATGCATATGTTTGCTCTTGGAAATAAGTGTCTCATGGCCTTAAGTAAGCCTTTCTACTTATCTGTGATGAAAATGTATCTTTCATTATTTTGAATCTTCAAATCCATTGCCAACAGTTCGAGGAACCACTTCTACGAGAAGTAGGACTTAACCTCCACAATGGCATAAGCCATATGGAACATGTCATTGTTTGCATCACCCGAGATAGCACTCAATATTTTCCCACTATAGGGACATTTTATGTGAGCACCATCCAACCCAGTGAAAGGCCTACAACCATTTAGCCAACTCACTTTGGAAGCACCTAAGTAGACATGTACCTTTTGGAATCTAAATTGTCCATTACCATCCATTTCTGCCTTAATTTCACTGTGCTCCTGCTGTTAACTTTAACCATCTACTCACAATAGTCTCTGAGCTTCACATATTGGGACAAGTAGGTCCTTTCAAGAATCTGAAAGGCCATCCTTCTTGGCCTATAACATTGAGTCCTACCAGGCCAATACCCAGTTTCTTGATTAACCAAATCTTCAAATTCACCAATATCTGACTTTTTACTTGTAAGTTGCCTCATTATTTCACCTTCATTCACCTGGTATTGATGTGATAATTAACAATACCCTCATCACATAAATGTAATCCATTATAAGTTTTGACTTGCATGTACTCCATCATGTTTACTTAGAGGCATATATCACAAAAGGACATCCTTCTGCTTCAACACACTTTGCCCTGATTTGTTCAGATTTATTCACCTTGAACATAATCTGCCTCTGAGTATTGACAAAATACCTTCTCACAACTTCTCTGAAAACCGCACCACCTGAGAACTTCATTCCAAGAACAAACTGTGGATTTTTCATACTAACCTCAATGTTAAACTCTCTAAATGGCACAACATATTTCCTTTTCCTTGTCAGTTTCCTAGAAGGCACATCTTCCTCACTACCAACTACTTTTGACTCAAATACATTGAGCCTTGAAGAATTAAGTGCTTCATCTTCTTAGGCTGCATCGATGTTGACCTCATCCTCTTGCCTATAATCATCAGCAACCCACTCGGGATCTTCATTATTTTTATCATCTTCATCATCTTCAACCTTTGAATCATTGTTAGTAGAAGAAGACTGAATTTGTTTCTTTGGCTAACTTCTCCTTGCACTCACCTTCCTCATATTTATCGTCACATTTTCAGTCTCAAAATGCCTTGGAAGTTTGATCCCATCACTACCTCTTTTTTTCATATACATAGAGATACATGCACTATTCTTTGTATAGTTATCACACAACTTGAATAACTGGCTATCAGAGGATACTTTGACCAGGATTTCACCATCTATTTCATGAGAGTATACAGACAGTTCAAAAGGTAAATACCCAAGATTCTTCCCTATGTACTTCAATTCCAATATAGAAATCCAATCAATCGTGATAAAGTCATAAAACATGGCTTGTCCCCCTATAGTGAACCTTCACACTAAATATGTCTCTCTCATCTCCATGCATATTCCAAATAGCAACTAGTACTAACCAACTAACCATACAATATGACTGAATAGTGAGTACAAGGTGCAAAGTGTAATAAAATATCGAGTACATAATTTAAAGTGTAACAAATAGTTCAAATACAGAGTGCAAAGTGTAACAAAGATATTGAGTACATGGTACAAAGTATAACAAAGATATTGAGTTCATGGTGCACATTTGCTAAATCGCCAATCTCTTTCAATAAAAATTAAGTGAACGCCACAACCTAAACCCATATATCCTCTTTCAACAGATATGTCAAACCAACTACACAAACTACACCCACAAATCCTCTTTCAAAAGAAAATAAGTGAACGACTTACTTTGAACCCAGATAACATAAACTAACGACATACACATCAAAATCTATGAATAATCTTTCAATAATCCAAAAATCTTAAACCCAAATAGCATACTCAATGAATAATCAAAGAAATTTAAACTCAGATAGCATATTCAAGGAAATCAAAATCTTATTGTATATTGGCTACTCCGCTCCATGCACACTAGGAATTATTTTCTCAATTGTCAGCACCTACTGAATCGCCTCCTTCAAACTCTTAGTCAGGCGTCCATTAACTGCCTAGAATTTCGCACAATTTCAATCAATTTCAAACCCTAAATATTTTCCCCAAATTGCAATTACGAACATAAACTAGAGAGGGAAAATGATGATTTGGCATTTGTGAATCCCTTGCATGACCTAAATGTATCAACGTGTCAAAAAATCCAATTTTGCCCTTATTTTTCACGGACACTTAGCATCTATAACTGAAATAGAATTGAGTGGCATAACTAGGCGATTTCATGTTGTTAAGTGCACAACTAATCAATTCAAGGTGCAAATTCAAGATTAGGGAGCCAACTCAATCTACTCTTAAGTTTTTTTGGAAAAGTAAAATCAATAATCTTCATTTATTGCCTTTGCCTCAACTTTGTCATTTCAGTTTCATGATTTGGTTATTTGCATACAAAATGTTGGGAACGCTACAAAGAAAGAAGAATCGTTATTACTTCCTTTCAATTATTTATCTTGATGCATAAGGATGTTTTATTTTAACATCAACAGGATTATTGACCTTAGACAAGGTAAACAAAGTACATAATTATTATAATTTATCCCATTTATCAACCCCAAGTTTGAAACGATATGGCCCCAATATTTTTCAGAGTTTAGCTCTCTGTAGTTCTAACTTTGCAATAGTACCCAAATGGACTTCATCTGGACCATCTGCTATTCGCAATGTTCTTGCCGTCGCCCAAAGATGAGCCAGACAAATGTCGGAAGACAAGCCAGCGGCACCATGCACTTGCATAGCCATGTCAAGAACCATCAATGCCATGTTTGGCGCTGCTACCTGCTCCACATGCCACAAATTTAGCAAGAAATATACACACATACATGTTTTTCATTAGTAGTTGAGAGAACACTACACTAGACATTGGTCCCTGCAGTTAATACGTACTTAAAGTTGGCAGGAGTACGTACCTTTGCCATTGCTAAAGTCCCTCGGGCCTTTTTGTTTCCCAGTCTATCAAGCTGGTCAGCGGCCTCCAGAACCAACAATCTGGCTTTCTCTAGCTCTATTCGACACTGACACACAGGAGGCCGATTTAGATATACCGTTTTAGATATACCAACATTAATATAGTAAGAGATGAATGCAATGAAGATTATAAATCAAATTGATGCGGAATGGTCAAGGACAATTTAATCTTTAGGGTTTTAGTATTTTCTGTTTTATGTTTTGATAAGGAATAGACATGTTTCCATGTTCTATTAGGATTAGTTCATTGTTTTCTGTTTTAATTAGGAGTAGGCATGTTCCCATGTTCTACTAGGATTAGGATATTCTTTCTAATTTCAGTTTAATTAGATTTCTAGTCGTTTAATTCTCTATAAATATCCCATAGTAATTCAATGGAAGGAAGATGAGTTTATGAATAAAGTTTGAAAATATTTTCCTGCGAAAGGATTATTTTGGGTGCGAAGCCCTTGGAGCAATTCCAGACTATTTTGGTGTGAAACCAAGTTTTGGTGCGAAGCCAATTTCGGGTGTGAAGCCCCTGGAATGATTCCAAACCTATCTTTACATTTTATGCTTATTTTCCTAGAGTTCGCTTCCGCTAATTTGCTAAATCGTAGGCTTTAGATCTGTCCTGCGTCAAATTTGGTATCAAAGCAGATTCTTTCTCCACTGGGCACAGCTATATGTCCACAATTCATAGTGATCGGGCATATACCCATCAAATATGGCCAATGAAAGGATAATACAACTCCTAGAGAAACTATCCAAGGATGTTGCTGCAATTCGGACCACACTACAAGAACACACCACCCTATTGCGAGAGCACTCCACCGCCTTGGGAATTCGTCAGAGCAGAGACTGACACAGAAAGAGAATGCAGGAATTTATGTCAACCAGTTGTTATTGAAAATGTTATGAGGCCAAGTACAACTGAACAAGAATCAATGTCAGCCCCTTGTTCAACCAATAATAGAGGAAATATCCATTCAATTGGATAAGCAAGAGCCAATGTTGCCGATGATCGAATCAATGCCTATTTAGACACCAATTCTGCCAGTCATTGTTGTTCCTTCTATTCAGGAACCAAGCAATATCATTATGCAGATTCCTCTTATGACCCATCAACTTAAATTCAAGAAAAGGGATGTGCAACTTTCAGGAACAGAGGCATTCATGAGGAGATCTAAGTCTCTACAGAAAGCTAGGCAAAGTGTACGTATAAACAGTGGAGGCCATATACTACAAAAGCATGAACAAATTGGGATAAAACAAAGGAGAAATCTAACTTTGCGAGCATCCGCTAATGACAAGAATTATCCTTTTGATGTTGGTTAACTGCTGATGTCCAAGCTCCTCGCTTAAACTTGCCGGAGTCAAGTTTTTCAACCAGGGGAGAATGATGCGGAATGGTCAAGGACAATTTATTCTTTAGGGTTTTAGTATTTTCTATTTTATGTTTTAATAAGGAATAGACATGTTTCCATGTTCTATTAGGATTAGTTTATTTGTTTTCTGTTTTAATTAGGAGTAGGCATGTTCTACTAGGATTAGGATATTTTCTAATTTCAGTTTAATTAGATTTCTAGTTGTTTAATTCCCTATAAATATCCCATCGTAATTCAATGGAAGGAAGATGAGTTTATGAATAAAGTTTGAGAATATTTTCCTGCGAAAGGATTATTTTGGGTGTGAAGCCCTTGGAGCGATTCCAGACTATTTTGGTGTGAAACCAAGTTTTGGTGCGAAGCCAATTTCGGGTGTGAAGCCCCTGGAGTGATTCCAAACCTATCTTTACATTTTATGCTTATTTTCCTAGAGTTTGCTTCCGCTAGTTTGCTAAATCGTAGGCTTTAGATCTGTCTTGCGTCACAAATAACTTCAAATATTTGAATGGCTGGAAATCCTGGAAGTCTCATCCAACTGGTTTTCCTAATCAGTCTTGTGCTATTAATGGATGTGAGATTACCAAACCTTTGCAACATCTGAACGAAATGAGCCTTGTTCAGCAATCAACTTTCCAAAAACTTTTCTTCTAAGAGCTCTTTGAACCATTATCTGCATGCCACGCTCGGCAGCTCCTATCAATCGCATGCAATGGTGTAACCTTCCTGGGCCTAGTCTACCCTGCAAGAATTTGAATCAGCAATAATAACTAAGGAGAATCATGAATAACTCACTACATCCGGTCAGAACCAAATCCAACTTAATACTGATAATAAATTCCACTGAGTTGCCCAGAAAGCGATGAACGACAATACCTGTGCAATCTCAAACCCACGTCCTTCTCCTAGTAAAATATTCTTTGCAGGGACACGCACATTCTCAAATAGTACTTCTGCATGCCCATGAGGTGCATCATCAAAGCCAAAAACTTTAAGTGGTCTCTTTATGTGTATACCAGGAGTTCGGATATCCACCAAGATCATAGATTGCTGCGCATGCATGGCAGCATTGAAGTCGGTTTTTCCCTATATAGCATTCAGATAACCTTCATTAGTAATATGAAAAATTAATTGAACAGTTAATTAAATAGCATACAAGAACTAACCATAACTATAAGAAGCCTACACCTTGGATCCATAGCTCCACTTGTCCACCATTTTAATCCATTAATTACATATGAATCTCCTTGCCTGTAAGAGCAGTTCAGAGGCTATCATAAATATATATTCCGCAGAAAGATGAAGGGAATGGCATACAACACAAAGTGATTACATATATCTACCAAAGAAGTGTGGATGAAAAATATTAACATTTGAGATACATATTCATTGAAAGCTCCTGTTTTGAATTCAATGATCTCAAAGAAGGGGACACTTCCATCAGGATCGATGCTGCATAAACTAACCTTTCAATAGAACACTCAATGTTGGTTGCATCAGAGGATGCGACTCTAGGTTCTGTCATTGCGAATCCTGACCGTATTTTTCCCTCAAGTAAAGGAACAAGCCATTCAAGTAGCTGTTCTTTGGTCCCATAGCGCAACAATACCTAAAGTAAAAGGTTAAGTACCAGATCAATACATAATGCAAAAGGAGGGCGATAGTTTACAATTAGTAACCTCTAAACATTTGTACCTCCATATTTCCCGTATCAGGTGCACCACAATTGAATACTTGTGGAGCCCAAACAGAACGACCCATGATCTCACAAAGATAACCATATTCAAGGTTTGACAGGCCTGCTCCCAACAAGCGATCGTGGGTATGCTCTGAGGGAAGATGATTGCTTCCATCAAAAATAAATTTCCTGGCCCTGGCAGCACTATCAAACTTCACACAAGCACAAAGGCAGAAGCCAATTATGTCCGTTAGAAAGAAAATCACGTTGCATACACTGTTTCCAAACTGGGAAAGATAATCAGACACATACAGGTATAAATAAGTTCCAGAGGCCTTCTTTCTTTGCTAGCTCCTTTAACCGTTCCTCCCCTGGATGAACAGTCCAGCGTGAAGTAGAATCGGCAAGTTCGTAAAATTCTTTTTCGACTGGATATATGTGATCTTCCATGAACTTCACCAACCGGTTTCGCAATTCCAAAACTTTTTTACTCGGTACAAACTTTCCTCGCCCACTTGAAAATCCTTGATCTTCACTCTCTTGTCCAAAGTCTTGAGCAACAAAATTACCTTATGCCATTGTTTGGTATGTCAATGTAAATCATTATTGTTGAAAACAGAAAAATATGCCATCCTATACGCAGAAAACATGTAATTAAAAGCCAATAAAATTGTAGATAGCATAACTACCTGATGGAGGATTCTTGGGAAGCACAGAATCTTGTCTAATAAATGCCCATGCATAGTCTATAATAAAATTAGCTCTATCCCCTGCATGCTGGGCACTCTCTCCTCCTGAAGCATTACCCTGCATTGTAATGATCAATTATCACTTAACTCCATTACACGACATCCCATTATAAGGATTCAACTTTAAACTACTGATTCAGAAGATACCATGAGCCATCTACTATATATCCCGGCAAAAATTGATGCCCCGCGAAATAAAGAAAACGCAACATAGAACTTCCACTCAGTAAAAGGCCATGGCTTTCCCTGCATTGCAACATTTCCAGTGTGAGCCTGTCACTGAAAAGAATTTACCCAACAACAGATATAACCTAGCAACACTAGCTATTTATGGGACCCCCTCAGGTGGAAAATGATATTTTTACAGTTACAGAAAAGTGAAGCCCATATGTCCAATTGTTATCTTGGAAAAATGCCAACACCTATCCCTTACCATTCATAATTGTCGATTGTATAAAGCCATTCCGATTAATGAAACTTCAATACAACTATTTGACCTACATAAGTCAAGAGTTCGTTGTGTAACTTTATCAAACAAAGGGTAAGCCAGCATTAAGAAGGCCATCTATTCTTCATGGCTTCGACAACCACCTCATGTATCTTTTTTTGTTTAAACCACAAACTAAAATTCTCAATAAACACAAACATTTCCCTGTACCAATAATATGAACTAGAAGAATGGGCACAAGTAATTTTTCATTCAATATTGAATCGTCGACTTACAGATAAAGAGCAGTATTCTGCTACATAGTCTGCCTGAGAAGGAATCCCTTCTGGAAGCCCAGTCATTTCCATACCTTCACCAAATTCGGACCCAAGGTCCACAATGTAAGGCTGCAGAGGAGGGAAAGTAGTAATCACAGTGGGAACTGACCACACTAATACAATTTAGCCAGTCTTCAGAAAAAAAATTATGTTTGTAAACTGCCTACCAAAGCGCTGTAAGCAACATCACACATTTGGTTCCCTAGAGTAGACAATTCCCAGTCAAGAATACCAATCACTCGATCCTACACATTAACAGGTTTGCATCAGATGCGCACTCAGAGAATTTAATATGTTCAGAACTATATATTCTGAACTTCAACGATACTAATATAGAGATCTTTACTTTTAGTGATTGAAATGCTTCGTTCACAAAAGATAGAGTGCAGATGAGAAGAAGATTGATTAGAAAACAATTCTCTATATTTTACTTGAAGAACAAATGCAAGCATGCCCATAGGTATCTCCATATAAGCATGTGAGTCTGTAGGGGCTTCTGGATTACCAGACCTCAAAAGGATGAAACACAAGATTATCAATGCGAAAGTCCCCATGAACTAAGCCAGCTGCCGCTCCTGAAGAATCTTCAAGAGGAATGTTCCGCTGTAACCAGTCAATTAGCTCAAACATCTTTGGGTTTCTCTTAGGCTTTCCCTCACCAGTTGAAGCAATATATTGCTTTGCCCACCTCTCTACCTAAGAAAAGCATAGGATCGTAAGTCCACTTATTTATAAGAATAAAGGTAGCTCCTCCAAGGTCATTTTAGGATTTCTATACAAGAAGTTTCCAATAGGTGCCCTTGCGTCCCTAAATAAATTTGATATATGATTCAGTAACCACTATTAATGCACCTGCCGTTTACAATAGTTGTTGAGACGCCCATATTTTCCTAGACCAATGGCATCAACATTGACAGAATGTACGGATGCTAAAGCTTTTGCAGATGCTCGGTAAATTGCTCTCCTTTTCTCAGATGCTACACCCTGATCAACAGAAAGAACGCAAATCAGCAACCCAAAAAAGGAATGTTTTCATTTACCAACAAATCTTCGACATAAGCTGAAAGAACAGATTCAGATGTTTGAAAGAAATCAGCACCAGAGGCTATAATACCAATTCCATATGACCATGAATGATAAGTTGACAGAGAAAATTGTTACCGGTAGCTTTTGGTCAACGAAAATGCGTCCTTCCAAAAACTCCATGATGTAAAAGGGGGTTCCAATCACGCTTGTATCAGTACACAAACAGAAAACTTTAGGAACCGGAACCAATGTATGAGTACCCAATGCCTGAAGAACCTGTGCTTCCAACAAGACAGAAGGAATTAAAAAAAAAAAAAAAAAAAGAGAGAGAGATGAAAATTTTCCGCTAGGTAGATGCTTGGCTCTGATTAGAACGAGAAAAACATCAGGTAAAATAAGTAGTTTATTTTTTAACGTTTTCTGAGAAACCAAACATAGCAGATCAAAGTGTAAATCACAGACAGAATAGCAAAAAACCAAGGAGAAGGAACCTGGAATTCTCTCTCCACGGCATGAGCAGACTGAAGCAACTTCCCGGCAGGCTTCTTTCTCAAAACGTAACGTTGCAGCGACGCCCCCGAAACCACTTCTATCTTATACGTGGGGTTCGATTGTCCATACCCAAACTATCATTTCATCCACAATCGGAATATCAAGCTCCAGAAATGCACACATATAATTACAGTACAGAGATAGAGATAGAGATAGAGATAGAGATGAGAACCTTAGAGACTGTGAAATTGGAGGGAAAGGGAGGAAAGCCAGCGACGTTGGCGGATGCGTAGCGAAGCAAGGCTTTAAGGTCGAAATCCATAGCCGGAGGGCGATGATCCATTTCCAAAATTGGCCGGATTAATCAAAAGAAAGATGAAACCTTTAGAATGAAACTCGTATGCAGGGGCAGGGCTGACTCAGTCTCGTCGCTGAGTGTGATGTACCTCGCAACGATCAATTTAATCGCGGATAAGCGAGATTGAATTGAATACACGCTCTCGAGTCTCGAGTATGAAATTGGAAGCTACTGGCGCGAATTTCTCTATGTTTTTGCTCTCTTCATTTTTGGAGTTTTAGGAGGCGGTTTTGGCTTGGTGGGCATTGTTGGCGGGTGGGCACTCCGCACTAGGCAAGAAGATATACTCAGAAATACTTTTGTCGAAGGATTATTTAAATATTGGATTATCACTACATACCAAAAAAAATATATCCCTTAGGTTTCCAAATTTTTTTGCAAAATTTCGTCTGTTTAAAGTTTTATTTAGATATCTAACCATCAAACACTTTTCTTCAATTTTTAATTTTTTTTTTGTAAAACATTCTGTCATTTTTAATAATACTAAAAAATAAATAAAAAGATAGAATTAACGTGAATTATATAAAATCCTGCCAATTTTTATAATTATTAACTTTAATTATAATTTGTGCTTAATTTTTTTATTTATTTTTATAAAGATTGAGCTACCTCACAAATTTTTAAAATTTTCACTTATTTTTTATTTGTTATCAAAAATAGCATAATCTTTTATAGAAAAATAAAAAATTGAGGAAAGATGTTTGGTTGTGAGGTATATTTAAATAGAGGGGTAATATTGTCATTATAAATAAAACATTAAGTAGAAGAAGTTATGCGAGAGTTTTGAAACTTGAGGGGTGTTTGTGTAATTGTTGAAATGACATGACTCATCCCTAATTACTACAAGAATCAGACTGGTCCTACTCCTGTTTGACAACACGGGCCAAACAACGGATCTTACTAACTTTGACCAAGTCTAGTTTGTATTTAGTTGACCAACATAGACCGTCTTTACGGGATTTCCACCCACGTCCAACCCACTAAACCCGAATAGGACAAAAAATACTAACTTATCTCGAATCATGTCCACTTACATTATTATTCACCAAGTTCCAAAACGAATACTAACTTATCTCCGTAGTTCCCTAGACCGGTAGTGTGATGTGCATTCTCGGATGTCGAGGTAATACTCCGTAATTCCCGAGACTTGTGGGTAGTCTCAGACATCGAGGTAATGCTCCATAGTTCCTGAGCTAGTCCACACTCGGACGTCGAGTCTAGGACTTCTTAGTTCCCAAGTGATGTATCTACTGGTAGAATAAAAGTGAACCCTAGGGGGAATTTGAGAATGTGTGATATATGATGACTCAGACGTCGAGCATGGGATTTCAGTTCCCGAGCGAGTATATGGCATACCTAGCAGTAAGTGTGTTTGTGATGTGGTGGGGACGGGTCCTGTCAACTTGGTATCAGAGTTAGGATAACATATAATTGTTTCTAAGTTAATAACGTTATGTAAATGTGATGCAATGATACGATAATTGGATTATGATTGAATAAATTTTGATGATTTGGTGGAATTATGGAAACGTACAAATGTTTCTATGTATTTGACGGTTTAGTTTAATTCGACAATGAAAGTTGGATTTGATTGGTATAATGAATTAAATTTGGTTTTCAAACCATTTTTCTTGACGACTTTTTAAGGAAGTTACATGAATCTTGAGAATGTGTTTTTATGAATTTTTATGGCAATTTGACTCTTTAAAATCATTATAGCTTAAATGAAGATTGCGCATGTCTTATGGAAATCAGTTGATACATAATATACGAGGTTTGCATAAGAAATGTTTCTAATTAACGCTTGATGACGAACCCGATTTGTATATAATTTGTGACTTCTGAAACTCACGGGTTCCCTCCATTTTAACGCTCATTCCCCTCATTTCTTTCACCATAGATCATCAGTCTATCTTCCCTTTTCTTTTTCCTTCCACAGTCCTCCTTCCAGTTCCTCTCCTCCTTGATTTTCTCTCAGTTTTTTCGTTTCATCTTTGTTTTTCCTTCATTTCAACCGTGCTTCACCGATACCTACACATACACACACTTCGCATAATTGTAGGCTCATAGGTCGATGTGCAAATCAAAAGCAACATGTATTAATGTGCTTTCTTATATAGGCCATATGTAGGATGGTAACTAAAATAACATGAAATACATAACTCTAATTTCTCAAGGTTTAATTGTAACAACCTGTCCCGAATATCGGGATTATATATTAATTAATTATGATTTAAAATAACTAATCAGGGATTAGTTGAGAGAAATCAGACGGACGGTGTAAACTGACCGTTTTGCCCCTAGTCTTGGGCAAAATGTTGACTTTTGACCCAGGAGATTCGATGGCCAAGGGTCGAGAACCGTTACGTAGATCGGGACGCCACGAGTCCATAGACAGGCGGCACGCCGAAATCGGAGGTCCGATGGAAAAGTTATTCTCACGAGAGCGAAATCAGGGATTTACGTCTCGGAATTCGAATATAATAATAATTTAATTGGATTGAGCAGATATTTTCTGTGGGGCCCTTGGATGAGTGACAAGTGTCACTCATCCCATTGGCTACTTTTCCCTATTTTATGGAACCATGCCTATTGGTCAAATTAATTAATTAGTAAAACTAAAACAATCAGCTCTTTTCTTTCTCTCCCTCCCGCGATCACCCTCTCTGGTTTCTGCAAAACCCGAAACACCAACCCAACATTAAACCCTCTAAACCTTCCATTGTTGTTGGAATGTAAATGGAATTGAGAGAGTGAGAGGAGACGAGTTGATTGGTGGCACGGGCGCCGACCGTCGTGCACGGTGGCACGAGACGGTGGTGAGCAAGTGAGGCTTGGGTTTTTGAATTTGAACGGTGGTTTCCTTTGCTTATTGACCGATTCCATTAATTAGAGAAGGTTCCTGGTGATCTTAGGGACAGTTTGTGATTAGAACTTTGGCTGGGAGTGGTCAAAATTGGGTGGACCGTGAGGAGGAAAACTGGGCTGTGAAACTCGATCAAAACAGGTATATTCTAGGATTGTTTTCCTTGTTCTGAAATGGTAGAACAATAGGATTGGAAGGGACGAACCTGTAGGGACTAGATGGATTGAAAAACAGGTTGAAAATGGAGAAAACCGGTGTTGCTGATTCGGTCCGGTCGAAACCAGTGAACCGGTTCAAAACCCGGTTCATCAGAGGTTGAAGGTGACACTGTTCACCAGCGCGTTAGGCCCACGCGCAACGCCTTTGGGTGGTACGTGGGGGCGCTTGAGTGGTATTTTGGGGATGACTTCAACATGACTTTTAATCTATTCGATGTAATGAACATTTTGGGACTGTTTTCGTGTCGATCGGACACCGTTTTGATATGTTTCGGGGTGTCCGAAGATTTTGAATCGAGTTTAAAAATAGTTAAAAATTTGGGAAAATTACGGGACTTTAATAGGAGGTTAATGAAGAGGTTAGTAACCCTCTAGTGTGATTTGGATAGGTTTGGAAGTCCCGGTGATAGTGATGGGGCCCGGGAGGGCTTACGACACGCGTATCAAGGCGGCAGCGTAAGACGGTCTGTGAGTGGACTTCGTTTTCTAAATTGTGATGCATGCATAACTATTTTATATGTTTTACATACATGATTGCTATGATGATGATTGTGGCACTGATCGATTATACGATTGCACGTATTTAGAGATAAACCCGTATTTTACACGTATTTCGAGGTTTACGAGTTTATGCTATTGCTATGTGATTGTGAATTCAATAATGATTATGTGGCATGGTTTTGGTATTGGAAAAATAAATTCGGGCATGAGACCCATTTGACATTAGTGATCAGGCTAGGGGCCCAGTTGGTTTACGAAATCGGGCTGAGACCCTTTTGAGTCATGTGATTGGACCGGGGGCCCAGTGGTTTACAAAATCGGGCATGAGGTCCAATTGAGTTTTATAAATGTGATTTCGGGTCGGGGACCCTAAATGGATTTGTGATGTTTTGTGGAGATTTCGGGTAGGGCCCATTGAGATGTTTTGAAATGACCTTGTAAAACTGTTTTCCATATACCATCTTGATACGAGGATATGTGATGGTCTCCTCCAAGTGTCCGGGACACTAGGGAAGTCACGGTGCATTGTCTGGGATGGGTCATTATGTAACCACCCGTCCCGAATTCCTGGACTAGATTAGTGACTAATCACGGATTAGTGAGGTCAATCGGTGATTAGTCGAGCGAAATCAGACGAACGACGTAAAATGACCGTTTTACCCCTAGTCGTGGGAAAAATTTTGACTTTTGACTCGGGAGGTCTGATGGCCAAGGGTCGAGAACCGTTACGTAGATCGGGTCGATACTAATCCATAGACATGAGGCATGCCAAAATCGGACGTCGGACGGGAAAGTTATGGTTCACGAAAATTCGATTGCACTATGCACGCATTACGAGACGGGGATAATGTGGCATTATCTAATTGGTTAACTTTTTAAGTGGGACCCATGGATGAGTGACAAGTGTCACTCATCCTATTGGTCTTTAACCCCAAAAAGCAGATCTTAACCATGATTGGTGGGTTTATTATTATAATATTAATCTTTTGATTATTTTATAATATTTTCACCCACCTTTCATCCTAACCATCCATCTATAACTCCCATTCTCATCCTCACCGTACCCATCATCATCATCAAACTCAAATATCTCTCTCTCCTTTCTCGACATCACCCAAACCGTGAAGAACACAAACACCACCCACCCCATCAGCTGCATCTGCCTTTGTGGGCGACTAAGAGAGAGAAAGAGAGACCTGATGGACTAGGACGACGCGACTGGATGGGCTGAGCACGGCTGCGACACAGCGGAGGTGAGAAAATCAAACCCGAGAACCCGTTCGAACCCATTTTCTGGAACTTCAATATTTAACGTTTAATGACCATTTTGGTCGATCGTGTATGATTCTCTGTACCAGGACGAGCTCAACGGACGTGGGTTCAAGGCAAGGGATGGCCTGTGTCGACGGGGAGGACGACTGGGAATTCTGGGCTTCGGGTTTGGCATCACAAGTATTTATCTCGAACCTTTTTCTTGTTTTTGAGCCCATAGAACTTTAGATTAGGCTGAGACGAACACATAGGGACAAACCAAGATGAAAATGGTGGCCGGAGCTGGGAGAACCAGCAGGGTCAAGCCGCGGGTCACGGCGACTCGGTTGCAGACTTCGGCCCGACCCAACCAAGGTCAGGGATGACTGATGATGTCATCACGATGACGTCAAATTGTCAGATCTGAAAATGTCAAACTGACATGTCAGAACAGGGACCAATAGGGGCTTGCCACGTGGCACTGTCAAGTTTTCAGTGCTGACATCATGTTGACATCAGCATGACGTCAGCGTTGACTTTTCAACAAGGTTGAATTTTGTATTGGCCAGAGCGTGTGGGGGTGTGAACAGTACTCAAGGTGGGCCCAATGTCCTTTTAAAGGTTTCGACGATCCGGATCCAATGACGGTGGTTTTGGGTCGATCGGAGATTGTTAGGTTAGTGAAATCGAGGTTTTTTACCTCGAGGTTCGTGTCCGAGACACGTTGAATTTTTCATGAAAGTTTAGGGTTCTTATTATGGACTTGTATAGGTTAGTAATAACCTTTGGGTATGATTTGGACATGACCGGATGACCCAGAGAGGTCGGATTAGCCGGGGAGGCTTACGACAAGCAAATCGAGGCGGTAGCTTAGGATGGTCTGTGAGTGGACCTTGATTTCTAAACTGTGATGCATGCATAAATGTTTTATATGGTTTATAGATATGATTCTATGATGATGATTTGGATGATTGTGATTTACATAGTTTCACGCATTTCTAGACGATTTATGTGCTTACACTTCAATCCAGGATTACGGTTTTGCACCGATTTTCCGTGCTTATAGTTTTGGAAATGATTTCATGAAATGGTTTTGGATTTGAAAAGGTAAAGTCGGGTTCAAGACCTATTTGTTTTGAAAATCCTCAGACTCAAAGTCCATTTAGTTACGTTCTCGGGTTAGAGGCCCAATTGGTTCTTAAATCGATTTCGAATTTGGAAATATGGACCGAGCACGAGACCCATTTGATTTACGAACTCTCAGACCTGAAGTCCATTTGATTTAACAAGGCATCGGGCTGGAGGCCCAGTTGGGTTACGTATCGGGCTCGAGGCCCAATTGGTTTGCGTATCGGGCTCGAAGTTGACTTACGTATCGGGCACGAGGCCCATTTGGTTTATGAAATCGGGCACAAGGCCCTTTTGATTCTTGAATTCGGGCTTAGGGCCGAGTTATGGTTCACGATTGTGATTTCGGGTCGGGGACCTATAAATGGATTTATGGTTCATGACGGTTTATGAGGACCGACATGAACCCTTGAAATGTTTTTATGGTTCATGACGGTTTATGGGGACCATGCATGAACCCTTGAAAGGTTTTGAGAATATTTTCAAATGGTTTGTCGTATACCATCCTATATATATATATATGGATTGTCTCCTCCGGGGAGGGTCGTTGGCCTGGGTGGACCCCAGAGTAGTCATGGAGCATTGACTGAGTTGAGTCGCCCCCGTTGGGTTCCTTACTCTCAAAAAGGCTATGGATTATAACCCCTAGGGAGGGTCATTGATCTACAGACATTGAACTTGGTGGACACTAGGGAGACTTGGGCTTTGAGACCTCGGGTAGCACGCGCGTAGCTCTAGATACCGTGACAGGATTGGTTATATGATATATATTGACAAACATGATTTCATGGTTTTGCAAAATTGTGTTTTATGGATAATAAGTGGATTTGGGCTAAGTTCTCACATATGTTTACTATGTTATGGATTTGTGTAAATGGTTTTGGGCAGGGGCCCGTATGGATTTGGTTATTGAAACATATGTGGTTTGATAAATGGTTTTCCTATGCATGCATGCTTTTTAGTGAAGGGCATAAAGGTCTTTTATAAAATGTGTTTTCTGAACTATTACTTTTCGTCCACTCACAGTCTTTCTATTTTCAATGCCCTTCAGGTTGAATACAGTGCGGACCGTAGCAAAGACTGAGACATCACATACCTCCTCCGGATCCTAGCGTACTCTGAAAGCCGGTCGGGCTAAAGGTTCAAATTTTCCCTGGTCTGACACTCCATGTCAGACGGGATCAAGAGCATCCCTCGTTAATCCCGGGGGGATTGGGATGGGTCCTGACAAGTGGTATCAGAGCACGGTTAGCTCATATGATACTTAGGACGCTCTGATACTGACAAGTGGTATCAGAGCGAGGTTTTCTCTGTTCGAGCAACCATGTAGCTCTTGGAGTGTCGCGCAGGTCGAGGATGTGATGTCTCTATGGGTTGCAGTTCGTTATCAACCTAATAGTTAGGATGCCGGTACGATAGTTAGTAGTATTAAATCGTAGATCGTCTTGGTTGGGCACTCAATGCCGGGGTTGCCATAGTTCTGTCATGGTTGGCAGTGTGGGACCCTACGAAGGGATGAATGTAACGGTACTTTAGAGTTTTGATCGTGGGACGGTTAGTTGGGATCGTTTTTCATGATGTTGTTGGATCGTTTATGACGAGTGGTTGGGAGTTGTGACCATTAGATGGTCGGATCTTGTTTAGTTAGATGGTTATCCTGCTAGGAGCAGCTAGTTTCGGGGAAACCTCATTTGAGTGGTGATCTGGAAATATGAACCCCAATTGAGTGATCGAACCTCTTTTTGCGTGATGGTTAGGAAATGCGAACCATAGTTGAACTGACAGTAGGATTGGATTGATGTCCATACGATATCGGGACTGATGGGTTGATTATATCGTGGATTATACTACCTTCTGCAGTTGGGTTCAGAGGAACCCTAGGTAGTGATTGTGGAACCCTCAGGTAGGATGTATGGTTCAGAAAGGTAAGTTGACGAGTGGTTTGACTTTGACGACTTTTCGAAGTCGAGACCGTTGGTCAGTCTAGTCATGTCAGCTTTAGTGATGGGACTGCACTTCGCAGTCGAGGTTGTAGTGATCGGTTAGACCTAGTTGGTTGTCGTGCTACTTAGTTATGATGGATTTTTGGTGCAACTAAGGTCATGGACGACCTGGTAGACGACATTAGTTGAGTCGAGTATGACTGGTTAGAGATTGGTTGGACAGGTTACCAGGGTTTGGTACTTGTCGATGGAATCCCAGAGTAGGGATAGAGAGTAGTTAGTACGGGCGATTGATTTTGTTGGATGCGGAATCTCGATAGCGATGCCTGGTGGTTTGGTCTACACGAGTTGTGGCAGGCACTACTACTGAGAGTGGTTGTAGCTACGGTTGTTAGGAATCGGAGACGTTCGAGGAACGTTTCCTTTTCTCGTATAAGATGTCAGGGTGACTGTACCCAGAGTTGTTGGGTACGAGAGAGGCAGAGTTTCTCCAATTCGAGCAGAGGTATGAGGTCGTCGTTCGGTATGAGCGAAGATCCAGGTTGTCAGTTTTGCACACGGTGTGCTGATACTAGTGTTGATGTTAGTGTATTGGTGATGGTACTAGCGTTGGTGTTGGTGCCGGTGATTGTGATGACGATGAGTTACGAGTCGGGATGTGACTCCGTCCAGATGTGCATGTGTTCGGTATCTGTGGTCCGGCAGTGGATTTCAGATAGTGATGGACTGGATAGGATCCAACAGTAGTTGAGACGTGAGAATCGAGTAGTGATGGTCCACATCCTTTTGGATGTACATAAACGGTAGAAGTCGATAGACGAACTTGGTAGTGAATTAGACTGGTTACAGACACGTGGTTAATGTCCGATGGTGTTGGTTCCGACATGGTTGGAACTTCAGAATCGAGAGAGGTTGTGTTTGAGGTGACGAGAGGATGCGCTTGTTCCCTCATTGGTAATGGGTACTTCGAACTCATTTAGGGTGACTTCTCAGGTTTTACCATTGTAGATGATGGTTGTTGTCACCAGTACATGAATCGTGTATTGGTTAGTGGACCCGTGATTTGTTTTGGGTCATCAAGAGGAGTTGGGTATTTCGAAGTTAGGTGAATGAGATTTATCATTTTCTGCTTGGTGGCAGACGATGTTGGGATACGTTGTGTTATGAATGCAATGATTTTTTGTTTGCATTCCCGTAGGATGAATGTTGATGTCATCGTCACGGATCATCGTTGATTTTCCTAGGTGGAATGATAAGGATCGATACGAAGTAATTGGAGAGGACCCACAGTCTCGACGTGTCACGTCGTTGACTGATCTGTTTAGATGTGGAAATTGGTTGTGGAGTTATGTGACGGGCGGAGGATTCGAGAGGGTGTAAGACCTTATGATCAAACTTCAGGTGGATTGTTAGCTGAGTGAACTTGTGTGGATCCTAGGTGGATCGGGATTTTGATGTTGAGAACTTTGGACATTGTGACGACCGAGGATCGTGATCTTGATGATCAGGTTAGGTGGAGAGTTTATTTCCTTGTCTTGAATTTTTGGATACGAGAATGTTGGGACGACTTCCTTTCGAAGTCAATCCAGTATGAAACTGTAGTTGCGTGAATCGAGGTGTCTACGATGTGTCTTGGCTTTTTTTGGCTATGTAGATGATGGGAATGAACTTCTTTTCGAGGTTGATCCTGTATGGTGTATTAGTCGAGCGAGTAGGTTTCCGACGGGGTCAGATTTGGTTAGCATTAGAGGTGTGTAAGTGTTGGGATTGGCTTCCCTATGAAGTCAATCGAATGTAATGTGTTAATCGGTTGAGTAGGTGACTATTAGGTTTGAAATTGGTGTGTCTCGATAGACGTGGGTAAGATTGGATGCCCAATTCGCATGAGTAGGTACGCCTTGGTAAGGCGTGAGTCGTATTGGTACATGTGGGATTACGTGATTGGAAGTAGATGTTGTGATACTAGTTCGTTGACCGTGGGACTCGAAATGGATAAAGGGTTGGAGTTTTCGATCTGTCTGGTACTGGATTGGACAGATGGACTCCAGAATTAAAACGTGATTGACTAAGATCTAGGTTATAGTGGATTGGTTAGTGGATGGATGTACGTACCTGGTACGTCGTTTGAGGAATGATACTGGGTAGGCTTGTAGTGCCTGGTGACGGTATATAAGTACCAGGGGTACGTTGGTGTGAATGTAACAGCCCATCCCGGGAATCGGGATTAGATTAGTTGTTAATGACGGATTAGTGAAGTTAATCGGTGATTAGTTGGAGGCGTTCGGACGGACGGTGCGAAATGACGATTTTGTCCCTGAAATTGGGCAAAATGTTGACTTTTCGATCGGGTGGTCATACAGACTTTGACTGATGACCGGGACGTAGTTCGGGACCTCATGAGTTCATAGACAGGCGGCACGTCCGATTCCAACATTTGAGGGAAAAGTTATGACGTTCGAAAGTTCGAGGGTACTTTGGTAATTTTGGTGGAATAGGGCAAATGGTTTACTTTTTGGAAGACAAGTCACTTTCACGTATTTTGAGGACCATTAGGAAGGTCTCGAGTCCCTGATTCCAACGACAGGCGGCATATGTCAGTTGGAGTTCGGGAAATAGAGTTACGAGTCAGGGATTACAAAGGGCAAAATGGTAATTTTTCCTTGAGGGGCATTTTGGACATTTCCTGCATTGGGATATGTGCCCATTCAGAGATGGACACCTAGATTTTATGGGAAATAGTGCCCACAGGGATTTTGACGCGTGGTCTTACCTGGTTGGTTATAGAACCTCCCTGCTGCCTCACTGGTTTGTGTTTAAAACTTGTCGCGCAAGTTGTGCATGGTGTTGAACAAAAAACAGAGAAATGATGGAGACTTCCCCTTGAGGTTGGTTATAGAACTCTCCACTCGTGAGGTTGGTTTTAGTAGACTTCCCCTTGACGTGTTGGCATATGTCGGCTGGTGCCGAGGTTGGCACTTGGTAGGTGGCGACTTCGAGAGTGGTACTTGGGGAGTCTGAGGATAGTGATTGAGGATTTCGAAAGTTGGTGACTTATGTTCTAGCAGGTGCCCGGAGTTAAACCTCGGAAAGGTTGGAATGCGATCATCAGAACAAATGATGATTGATACCCGTTTGGATGTGTATAAAAGGAGATAACCGACAGGCGAGTGGTCGGTGAGTTGATTTGATTATGGATACAGGGTATGATTCGTAGGAGTTATGGACTGCCTCAGTGTAGTAAGTAAAATGATGTTTGGACAAGTAGTCAGGAGGTGGTATATTTGAGGATGAAGAATCGTGGTTGGAATCTCGGAATCAGGAGATGTTGAGCTTGAGACAATGAGATACTGTGTTTGGTTTCGAGGTGGTGAGTAGGTTGTGTGGTAGATACTCTAGAGATGAGTTGAGAGACTCACTATTAGGATGTCAGGATTTGTGACCCCCTCTTAATCGTAGACACTTGTAGTTGTGTTCAGGAGTAGAAAGCGTACTGGATGATGCTATGTGTAGCGAGTGTTAGGAACTAGTGCTAGATGGGTTATGTTCGTTGTGATTACCTAGTTGAGGACCATTGTAAGTTCCGTTGTAGGATGACGGAAGGAAGCTGAGAAGAAGTGATTACAACTGATCGATATGAGGTTATTGAAGAGAACCCACAATCTAGACGTGTGGTATTGTTGGATCTATGTGATGGTTTGATGATAAGAGTTGTCTGGATGAAGTGGGATCCACTTAATAGTGCGTGGATCGAAGTAGGATTGTTTCTGGCTCAGGTTTGAGTTTTTGTGGATCAAAAGGATAGTGTGTGAGACATAAGTTGGATATCCTGACTATCTTAGAGGTGTGTAGGACTAGTGTGGTCCGTCTCACATACGTATGGGTTTTCTAGTGCTGGGTCTGCCCTGTGTACATAATGGAGGTGTGATTGGATTTCATATTGGTCGGGAGGCCCAGGAGACCGGGAGGTTCAGAATAGTCTTGAGTTAGTCCCCGAACAACTTGTAGGGCAGCCTAGAGGTAGGATTAGACCGACGTACTGCAATGGTGAAGCATGTTTGGCGTGTGGATAGGTGGGACTCAGTAACGTTACAAGGATGTTTATGTACCTTGGAGATACCCTGTAGAGGTGACGAGTACACCTTGAAGAAACTTTGGGTAAAACAGAGCTTCGCTTATGTCCACATGGTTGATTGATGGATGTACCGTAGGATAACGTTGGAAGTACGTGAGGATCTACTCTACGAGCTGTGTGAGGTGCTTGAAAATATCTTTGTTTGCTTCAAGTTCATAGGTTTGTCGTTGCGTGTGTTTGGTGGTAGGCACCGTGGTTCTAGTTGGTGGTAATTGGTATATGTACTGGAAATATGTACGTACTGATGCTATAGAGGTCCACACTCTGCCGTTATAATTGGTCTTGCAGCGTGATGTTCTGGTTAGAATGTTGATGATTAGCTTAGTGCCGAGGGATGTTATGGATAGATGGATGATTGACGCAGTCTTCATATAATGGATTTTGACAGAGGGATCCAAAGTAATCTATTGATGATTACTGACTTGAGCTGGATGCTCAGAGCCATGAGTGGCTGGTGGGACCCTGATATTGAGGTGTGTGATCACGGTTTGACAGTTATATGATAGGGTCTGGTTACAAATAGATAGTGTGGAACGTAAATGGTATTCCCACGAGTTAATTGTGTTGATGGTTAATGAAACCACTTGTGAAATGATTGGTTAAATTGAGGGAATAAGACGAGTACGTTGTGACCCCGATGAGGTCGGCGCAGATCGTTGACGGAGGTAGTATGGACCGTTGTACGAATCTTGCTTCATTGGAGTACCGAGACCGGTAGAGGTTGTTTTGTAAATAGATGTACTTGAGATTTGTGCCTGTTGATGGCAGACTCGCTTGAGGTACTGAGACATTAGTACGAGGTACGCTCCACTCAGGAAGGAGTCAGAAGTGTTGGAATTGGTAGCAGTGGCGATAAGGCGTACCTAGGTTTAGTTGAGCCATGAGTGTCGGCTGGTGAGACGTTAGAGGTACCACGAGTACAGATTGGAATATGTTGCCCCTGGTAGGGATGGGAGGATCCGCCAGATGGACTGAAACTTGATGGATGGTTCGCTTGGCCGAGTTAGGATGACAGTTTGGGCACTGTGAGGATAAGTCGGATTGACAGGCGAAGGATACCAGGTAGGAGACCCAGGTGTGAGATCAATTCGATTTCCCCCAGTTAGTTTCAGAAGTACGAGATGTGGAATTTCGAGGACGAAATTCTTTAAGGGGGGTAGATTGTAACAGCCCGTCCCGGGAACCGAGATTAGATTAGTTGTTAATGATGGATTAGTGAAGTTAATCGGTGATTAGTTGGAGGCGTTCGGACGAATGGTGTGAAATGACGATTTTACCCCTATAATTGGGCAAAATGTTGACTTTTCGATTGGGTGGTCAAATGGACTTGGATCGATGACCGTGACATAATTCGGGACTTCACGAGTTCATAGACAGGTGGCACGTCTGATTCCGACATTCGAGGGAAACGTTATGACGTTCAGAAGTTCGAGGGTATTTTGGTAATTTTGGTGGAATAGGGGCAAATGGTTTACTTTTTGGACGACAAGTCACTTTCACGTATTTCGAGGACCATTAGGAAGGTCTCGAGTCCCTGATTCCAACGACAGGCGGCATGTGTCAGTTGGGGTTCGAGCAATAGAGTTACGGGTCTGGGATTACGAAGGGGAAAATGGTAATTTGTCCTTGATGGGCATTTTGGACAATTCTTGCATTGGGATCTGTGCCCATTCAGGGATGGACACCTGGCTGTTATGGGAAATGGTGCCCACGGGGATTTTGATGTGTGGTCTTTCCTGGATGGTTGTAGAACCTCCATGCTGCCTCACTGGTTTGTGTTTAAAACCTGTTGTGCAAGTCGTGCACGATGTTGAACAAAAAACAGAGAAATGAAGGAACTTAGCTCTCTAATTCCCTCTCCATTACCGCTATTGTCCCTACACGATGAAAGAATAAGGGAAAGGGGACTCCAATGAACACCGTGGCGCGTTGGGGGAGGACAACCGTGAGCGGTGGCCCTGAGTTATGGAAAAACAGGGGACCAACTATCTTGTTTTCAGGATGACCCTAAACTCATGTCTTTTTCTGATGATTGGGTATCAAAGTGATTAAGGAAGTCGAGACAAGCACAGGGGTGGCCACAGAGGAACCTAACTGAGACGGTCGGGTGAGTTTTCGTGAATTTCCTGTTTGAATTCACAAATGGTAACCTTCGTTTTAGCTATTCTTACTCTAATTGGTTAATTGGAACGTGTTATGGAGCTCAAAATAAAGTTAGAGGACTTGGAACCAGGACTTAAGGTGGCTGGAAATGTGAGAACCACGATGGACGAAAGTGGGTGGTTGTAGATTGATCGGACAAGTAGCTTTCAGGCCTTAAGTTCATGTTATTAAGTTATAGATCACTAGGAAATTACATACGGAAGCTATAGGATTAGAATACCATCCAGGTTGTTGCGGTGCGGGCTGTTGGTCGAGAGAGACGGAGACATCACACCCGCGATCCACAGTAGATTCAGCGCACTCTGGGAAGTCCGGATACTTTTAGGACGGTCGGATCGAGAATCCCTTGTCCGACTTACGTGTCACATGGAGGTTGGACGTCGGTTTATCCTTCGTGTCATGCGTAAGTTAGACGGGAGAAGGATTTAGCCCTTAAATCTCGGAGGATTGGGGGTGGGTCCAGTCAAATTGGTATCAAAACAGGTTTCGTGTGCTTTAAGCGAGGTTTAGTTCCCAGAGTTGTTGGTTCGTCGACTTGGATGGTAGCCAGTGAGCTACGATTGAGTAAGCGGGTCGGCCTATGGGGCCCAAGAGTAGCCAGTTGAGCTAGTGGTATACGTGGGCCGAGGAGGCCGGTTGATGGTGGCATGTTGGGCCGGATGGTGATTAGATGACGACAGTATGGACTTGTGACCATTTCGTCAGATTATTCAAGCTTGGACTTGTACAGTTACGAGTCGCCCGATGCCTTGAGTGGCAGGGTTTAGGAACAACTTTGAGATTCGAGGGATTTCCCCCTAGCGATGGATACTTATTGATGTTGGTGTGTAGATTTACGATAAGGAGTGGTGTTAGTCGGGTGTGACGACCCGAGTGGTAAGGTTGTAGTGAACCAGTGGCAGTTGCGGGTTTGGATAACTCGGACGACGGGGATGATTTGAGAAACCCCGTGGGATGACTAGGTGTGGATTGTGAGTTCCTTGGAAAGGAACACAGAGGAAGTGCATGGTTTTGGACACCTGAGTTGGTGGTTGTTACTTGGGTCGACTTACGGCTGGATTAGAGATGGTCTTGCTAGGTGCAGCCGAAGTAGGGAATGGTTGGTGGACGACTCTGGACGAGTCCAGTTTTGGGTACTCAGCGTATTGGACTCTAAGGGAGGTTAGTTTCCCCGACCTGAGCGAAGTTCAAGGGTTTCGCTCGGTAGGAGCAGAGGTTCGGGACTGGTGTACTGTGAGTCCTGGAATAGAGATGATAGGCCACTAGTTGGGATGCTTATGAATGGACGGAGGGGCACATCGAGTCGAGGTTGTGGCCAGTTGTGAGGTGTCGGTGTCTGGTAGGAACCATTAACCGAATGGGGATATGTGATGACCATTGGTAGGTCATGTTTAAGGACGAACGGTCAGGATGCCGTTAGTTGATCAGAGTGACGCAGCGGAAGCGCGGTGGACCTAGGCCTCATGTTGGATCAGGCTAGGTTTTTATGGCCGGGGTTGACCATTCGTGAGGTTAGTTTTAGTAGAGTTCCCCTTGACGTGTTGGCATATGTCGGCCGGTGCCGAGGTTGGCACTTGGTGGGTGGCGACTTCGAGGGTGGTACTTGGGGAGTCTGAGGTTAGTGATTGAGGATTTCGAAAATTGGTGACTTGTGTTCTAGCAGGTGCCGTGAGTTAAACCTCAGAAAGGTTGGAATGCGATCATCAGAATGAATGATGATTGATACCCGTTTGGATGTGTATAAACGGAGATAACCAACAGGCGAGTGGTCGGTGAGTTGATTTGATTATGGATACAGGGTATGATCTGTAGGAGTTGTGGACTGCCTCAGTGTAGTAAGTAAATTGATGTTTGGACAAGTAGTCCGGAGGTGGTATATTTGTGGATGAACAATCGTGGTTGGAATCTCGGAATCAGGAGATGTTGAGATTGAGACGCTGAGATACTGTGTTTGGTTCCGAGGTGGTGAGTAGGTTGTGTGGTAGATACTCTGGAGATGAGTTAAGAGACTCACTGTTAGGATGTCAGGATTTGTGACTCCCCCCCCCCCCCCAAATCCCCCATCCCCCCTTAAGCGTAGACACTTGTAGTTATGTTCAGGAGTATAAAGAGTACTGGATTATGCTATGTGTAGCGAGTGTTAGGAACTAATGCTAGATGGGTTATGGTCGTTGTGATTACCTGGTTGAGGACCATTGTAAGTTCCGTTGTAGGATGACGGAAGGAAGCTGAGGAGAAGTGATTGAAGAGAACCCACAATCTAGACGTGTGGTATTGTTGTATCGATGTGATGGTTTGACGATAAGAGTTGTCTGGATGAAGTGGAATCCACTTAAGAGTGCGTGGATCGAAATAGGATTGTTCCTGGCTCAGGTTTGAGCTGTTGTGGATCAAAAGGATCGTGTGTGAGACATAAGTTGGATATCCTGAATATCTTAGAGGTGTGCAAGACTCGTGTGGCCCGTCTTGCATACGTATGGGTTTTCTAGTGCTGGGTCTGCCCTGTGTGCATAATGGAGGTGTGATTGGATTTCATATTGGCCGGTAGGCCCAGGAGACCGGGAGGTTCAGAATAGTCTTGAGTTAGTCCCCAAAAGACTTATAAGGCAACCTAGAGGTAGGATTAGACCGACGGACTGCAAAGGTGAAGCATGTTTGGCGTGTGGATAGGTGGGACTCAGTAACGTTACAAGGATGTTTGTGTACCCTGGAGATACCCTGTGGAGGTGTCGGGTACACCTTGATGAAACTTTGGGTAAAACAGAGCTTTGCTGATGTCGACGTGGTTGATTGATGGACGTACCGTAGGATAACGTTGGAAGTACGTGAAGATCTACTCTACGAGCTGTGTGAGGTGCTTGAAAATATCTTTGTTTGCTTCAAGTTCATAGGGTTATCCTTGTGTGTGTTTGGTGGTAGGCACTATGGTTCTGGTTGGTGGTAATTGGTATATGTACTGGAAATGTGTACGTACTGATGCTATAGAGGTCCACACTCTGCCGATATAATTGGTCTTGCAGCGTGATGTTTTGGGTAGGGGCCCATATGGATTTGGTTATTGAAACATATGTGGGTTGATAAATGGTTTTCCTATG
This sequence comes from Prinsepia uniflora, assembly GCA_032719365.1. NCBI lineage: Eukaryota > Viridiplantae > Streptophyta > Magnoliopsida > Rosales > Rosaceae > Prinsepia > Prinsepia uniflora. Next base: position 47,451,989 of record CM064872.1, on the reverse strand, counting down.
CATGCATGCTTTTTAGTGAAGGCCATAAAGGTCTTTTATAAAATGAACTATTAATTTTCGTCAACTCACAGTCTTTCTGTTTTCAATGCCGTTCAGGTTGAATACGGTGCGGACCGTAGCAGAGACCGAGACATCACATAACTCCTCCGGATCCTAGCGTACTCTGGAAGCCGGTCGGACTAAAGGTTCAAATTTTCCCTAGTCTGACACTCCGTGTTAGACCGGATCAGGAGCTTCCCTCGTTAATCACGGGGGGATTGGGACGGGCCGTGACACATTATATGGAGCTACCAGACAGTATGGTGACTCAGGAGTAGGAATGTTATGATTAGATGTTTGGGACGTCAGACATCTAGGATGTCAGAAATGTTGACCCGGAGAGACCCCGGGTAGTACGCGTTGCTTATTACCGTGAGATATGACGTCTGGGACGCTAAGCATCTGGGATGCCGGAGATGGTTATATGGTAAATATGGATTGTTGAGATCCTGATGTAACGACCCGTCCCAAATTCCTAGATTAGATTAGTGACTAATCACGATTAGTGAGGCTAATCCGTGATTAGTTGGGCGAAATCGGACGAACAATGCGAAATGACCGTTTTGCCCCTGATGGTGGCAAAATGTTGACTTTTCGATCGGGCGGTCAAATGGACTTTGACCGATGACCGGGACGTAGTTCGTGACGTCACGAGTTCATAGACAGGTGGCGCGTTCAATTCCGACATTCGAGGAGGAAGTTATGACGTTCGGAAGTTTAGGGGCATTTTGGTAATTTGAGTGAATAGGAGGTCAAAAGTTGACTTTTTGATCGGGAGGTCCGATGGCCGAGGGCCAAAGACCGTTACGTAGATAAGGACGATACGAATCCGTAGACAGGCGGCACGTCGAATTCGGACGTTCGACGGCGAAGTTACGGTTCACGGAAGTTTCGGGATACTATTCCCGACGACACGTTTTACGAGGACCATTTGTCTCTAGTGGGCCTAGATATTTGCTGGAGGCCCAATGGATGAGTGACAAGTGTCACCCATCCAATGGACATCATTTTTCCTTCATGCATCTCACCTGCCTCTTCATCGATCATTCCTCTCCATTTCAAACCATTTTCACCCGATCCCATTTCACCCAAAATCCCAAAACCTTCATCCCTTATGATCTGAGGAACCAGGAGAGTGAGAGAGGAGGACGAGGACGGCAGCTGGTGGCTGGAACCGCCGTGGGCGGTGGCGGGAGCCCGAAACCCGATCGGGTACCCGGTAAGCCCGTTTTTCCTCATTTTTCGATGTGAGCATTATGGTTGGTTTTAAATGATTAGGGAATGATTATTAGGATGCTAGGAAGGTTTTAGGACGGTTTTGGTGAGGGTTAACGGCTGAGAAGCCGTGGGGGACCGATCGGAAAAATGGGACCGTGAGGTCCATTTCGAACCAAGGGGTTTCGGGTAGTTTTCTTAGGTTGTAAGGATTGGGATAGATTGGAAATGAGAAAATAGGAATTTAGGAATTGGAACGGAGGAAATCGGACTGAAAATGAGGGAGAAGGAGGCCTGGACCGGTTACGCCGGTCCAGTTGCAGAGGTTGGACCGGACCAGCCGGCCCAGACCGGTTCGATCGCTGGAGCAGGTGACACTGTAGCGGCGCGTGAGGCCCACGCGCAGCCACTTCAGGCGGCGCGTGAGGGCGCGTGGTAGGGAATCTGGGGAAGCTTCCAACATGTGAAATCATCTATTCGATGTAACGAACATTTTGAGACTGGTTTCGTGTCGATCGGACACCGTCTCGATATGTTTCGAGGCATCGGAAGGTTTAGGTTCGGGATTAAAAATAGTTAAAAATACGGGAAAATTACGGGGCTTTGGTAGGAGGTTAATTAAGTAGTTAGTAACCTTCTATTACGATTTAGACAGGTTTGGGAGTCCCGGTGACGGTGATCGGCTCGGGGAGCCGTATGGCACGCAAATCGAGGCGACAGCTCGGACGGTCTGTGAGTGGACTTTGTTTTCTAAATTGGTGCATGCATAAATGTTTATTATATGTTTTATTACTTGTTTGATGATGCCATGGGTGCAATTCTATGTGGTTACGTATAAGCACGTATTTCGAGGTTTCGGCCTTATACGGTGCTTATACGGGTCTGTATTTCTGTATTGACTTAATGAACTGGATTTGGATTTCAAAATGATAAACTCGGGTATGAGACCCATTTGGTTTTGTCTCGGGCATATGACCTCAGATATCGGGCACGGTGCCCAACTGATGTCTTATGTTCGGGTACGAGACCCAGTCACTTTACGGTTTTGATTTCAGGTCAGGGAACCTTAAATGGATTCCCAGGTTCATGACGGTTTATGGGAATCGGCATGAACCCTTGTTATGGTATTATGGTTCATGAAGGTTTATGGGAACCGGCATGAACCCTTGTTGGTTATTACGGTACATGACGGTTTATGGGAACCGGCATGTTACCTGATTATGGGTATTATGGATTCATGACGGTTCAGGGGAACTGGTCATGAATGTTTATGTTATGTATATATATGTTCGTCTACCTTCCTTTACATGTTCTACTATCTCCTCCGGGGAGGGTCGTTGGCCTGGGTGGACCCCGGAGTAGTCACGGAGCACCGACTGAGTGGAGTCACCCCCCAGTTGGGTTCCTTACTCTCAGGAAGGCTATGGTTACTATTACCTCGGGTAGGGTCAGTGGTCTGCGGACATTGACCTTGACTTTGAGATGACTCGGATTGAGACCTGGGTAGCGCGCGCGTGGCTTTGGATACCGTGACAGGATTGGTTGTGTGACTTATATATATGTATGTGATGGATATATGATATATGATATGTGGTGTGTACAGGTGTGCACAGGATTTGGGCAGTGGCCCGTATGGTCGTTTTTATTGTGGTCCTTTCGACCTTAGTTTATATCTGCTTTGGGCTTCGTCCCACATATGGTTTGTTTTGGATAAATGGTTTTCGAATGCATGCATGCTTTTTAGTGGAGGGTACAAATGTCTTCCTTATTAAATGTTTTATAAACTTTTGTTTTGTCCACTCACAGTTTTTAATGTTTTGACTGCCCTTCAGGTTGACATCGGATGTGGACTGTAGCAGAGACGGAGATATCACATACCTCCTCCGGATCCTGGCGTACTCTGATAGCCCGGGAGGGCAAAGGGTACTAGTGTTGGTGCTGGTGCCGGTGATCGTGATGACGATGAGTTACGGATCGGGGTGTGACTCCGTCGAGATGGGCATATGTTCGGTATCTGTGGTTCGGGAGTGGATCACGGATAGTTAGGGTACACGTGGTTGATGTCCGGGTATGTTTTTTCCAATCTTGTTGGAACTTCGGAATCGCGGGAGTTTGCGATTGAGGTGACGAGAGGAATACGGGTTTTCCGCATTGGTATCGGGTATTTCGACGTCATTTTGGGTGACTTCTCAGATTCTACCATGAATGATGATGGTAGATGACGTTGATGATATAGATGTTGTTGGTTGCCACTAGTACACTGATCGTGTATTGGTTGGTGGACCCGGGATCTGTTCTGAATCATCAGGAGGAGATGAGTATATCGAAGTTAGGTGACTGAGATTCCTCATTCTCTACTTGGTGGCAGACGATGTCAGGTTACCTGACGTGGTGAGTGCATCGAGTGTTGTTTGCATTCACGTAGGATGGATTATTTGATCATTCTTGTTTTGCCTTGGTGGAATGACAAGGATCGATACGAGGTAATCAGTGAGAACCCACAGTCTCGGCGTGTCTCGTCGTAGACTAATCTATTTAAGATGTGGGAAATGGTCTAGGACTTTGGTTGGCAAGACGATCCTCGATCGTGACGTCTATGGTCGGTTGACGTAGTGTTGGATCTGGATCGTGATTTGGGTATCCAGATAGGTGGAGAGTTTATTACTCTTACTTGGATGTTGAGTGAAGCATGATGGGACTGAACTTCTTTTCGAGGTAAATCCCATATGGCTTATTACTCGCCTGAGTAGTTGTCCGATGAGTAGGTGTCTGACGAGGTCGGATTTTGTCTGACCTAGTGTTGTGTTGATGTTGGGATTGACTTCCCTATGAAGTCAATAGATCGTATTGTGGTAATCGGTTGAGCGGGTAACCGATAGGTTGGTTTGGTACGTCTCGGTAGACGTGAACGATATTTCAGGTTTTGGAATCAGATTTCTGGATGACGATTCAGGATTTGATTTTGGAACTTGAAAGAGGATTTCTAGATTTGGGTTTTGGAATCGGATTCTGGGTGACGATTCAGGATTTGAGTCTAGAGCTTGATTGTAGATTTTCCTTTATGGATTTGGGTTCGGAATGGTTATTCCAAATGCTAGCTTACGGAATGATGATTTCGGATTCGAATTTGGACATGATTATGGATATGATTTCTGGATTTGGATTTGGGATTTCTTACGAAATTGCGGATTCGGATTCGGATTTGGAAATAAATAATGGGTCGGAGTTTCGATTTGTCTAATACTGGATTGTACAAATGGACTCTATAGTAGAAACGTGTTTGGCTAGGACCTAGGTGGCTGTAGTTAGGTTGATGGATAGACGTCTGTACCTTGTACGTAGCTCGAGGTACGACACTGGGCAGACTTGTGGTGCCTAGTGACGGTATATAGGTTATACTCGTAGTCCGTTGGTGATCGTGTTGGTAGTCGGCTTAGTTCCGAAACCATTGGATTAGTTGAGGTCGTGAACTGGACATTGGATACCGTGCATTGGGTCATGGTATTTCTGATGGGTCTAGTTACACACAAGTCGGGTGAATTGTTGGTTAGTGTAACCACGAGTGAGTATAGTGACAGATTTCGATTGACGACTGTCAAGTGGTGACAATTTGTCGGAGGTGTCATCGTGGATCGGTTAGTGAGTTTTGGTGACTCCCAGTGGGAGTAGACGTCAGGATAGGTTAGAGATTGAGGAAGGAACCGTAGAGTTGTTTGTGTCAACGAAATGGTAGATCTGACAAGTGGTGTCAGTTCGGAGCGTACGACTTCTGTCATTCGACGTAGTCGAATGTAGTCGATACGACGAGAGCGTTAGTGGTACGGCTAGTTACAAACGAGGTTTATGTTGATTAGTGGGTGCACGAGTGTACACGAGTTCCGAGGTCGATTCTACTTTCCACGGGGTGGATGTGGAATCAAGATAATTGGAGTTTCGAGAATGAAACTAATTAAGGAGGGAAGAACGGTTAGATTAGGTCGGTTGGAATTTCGAGGACGAAATTAATTAAGGAGGGATGGTTGTAACGACCCGTCCCAAATTCCTAGATTAGATTAGTGACTAATCACGATTAGTGAGGCTAATCCGTGATTAGTTGGGCGAAATCGGACGAACGATGCGAAATGACCGTTTTGCCCCTGATGGTGGCAAAACGTTGACTTTTCGATCGGGCGGTCAAATGGACTTTGACCGATGACCGGGACGTAGTTCGTGACGTCACGAGTTCATAGACAGGTGGCGCGTTCAATTCCGACATTCGAGGAGGAAGTTATGACGTTCGGAAGTTTAGGGGCATTTTGGTAATTTGAGTGAATAGGAGGTCAAAAGTTGACTTTTTGATCGGGAGGTCCGATGGCCGAGGGCCAAAGACCGTTACGTAGATAAGGACGATACGAATCCGTAGACAGGCGGCACGTCGAATTCGGACGTTCGACGGCGAAGTTACGGTTCACAGAAGTTTCGGGATACTATTCCCGACGACACGTTTTACGAGGACCATTTGTCTCTAGTGGGCCTAGATATTTGCTGGAGGCCCAATGGATGAGTGACAAGTGTCACCCATCCAATGGACATCATTTTTCCTTCATGCATCTCACCTGCCTCTTCATCGATCATTCCTCTCCATTTCAAACCATTTTCACCCGATCCCATTTCACCCAAAATCCCAAAACCTTCATCCCTTATGATCTGAGGAACCAGGAGAGTGAGAGAGGAGGACGAGGACGGCAGCTGGTGGCTGGAACCGCCGTGGGCGGTGGCGGGAGCCCAAAACCCGATCGGGTACCCGGTAAGCCCGTTTTTCCTCATTTTTCGATGTGAGCATTATGGTTGGTTTTAAATGATTAGGGAATGATTATTAGGATGCTAGGAAGGTTTTAGGACGGTTTTGGTGAGGGTTAACGGCTGAGAAGCCGTGGGGGACCGATCGGAAAAATGGGACCGTGAGGTCCATTTCGAACCAAGGGGTTTCGGGTAGTTTTCTTAGGTTGTAAGGATTGGGATAGATTGGAAATGAGAAAATAGGAATTTAGGAATTGGAACGGAGGAAATCGGACCGAAAATGAGGGAGAAGGAGGCCTGGACCGGTTACGCCGGTCCAGTTGCAGAGGTTGGACCGGACCGGCCGGCCCAGACCGGTTCGATCGCTGGAGCAGGTGACACTGTAGCGGCGCGTGAGGCCCACGCGCAGCCACTTCAGGCGGCGCGTGAGGGTGCGTGGCAGGGAATCTGGGGAAGCTTCCAACATGTGAAATCATCTATTCGATGTAACGAACATTTTGAGACTGGTTTCGTGTCGATCGGACACCGTCTCGATATGTTTCGGGGCATCGGAAGGTTTAGGTTCGGGATTAAAAATAGTTAAAAATACGGGAAAATTACGGGGCTTTGGTAGGAGGTTAATTAAGTAGTTAGTAACCTTCTATTACGATTTAGACAGGTTTGGGAGTCCCGGTGACGGTGATCGGCTCGGGGAGCCGTATGGCACGCAAATCGAGGCGACAGCTCGGACGGTCTGTGAGTGGACTTTGTTTTCTAAATTGGTGCATGCATAAATGTTTATTATATGTTTTATTACTTGTTTGATGATGCCATGGGTGCAATTCTATGTGGTTACGTATAAGCACGGATTTCGAGGTTTCGGCCTTATACGGTGCTTATACGGGTCTGTATTTCTGTATTGACTTAATGAACTGGATTTGGATTTCAAAATGATAAACTCGGGTATGAGACCCATTTGGTTTTGTCTCGGGCATATGACCTCAGATATCGGGCACGGTGCCCAACTGATGTCTTATGTTCGGGTACGAGACCCAGTCACTTTACGGTTTTGATTTCAGGTCAGGGAACCTTAAATGGATTCCCAGGTTCATGACGGTTTATGGGAACCGGCATGAACCCTTGTTATGGTATTATGGTTCATGACGGTTTATGGGAACCGGCATGAACCCTTGTTGGTTATTACGGTACATGACGGTTTATGGGAACCGGCATGTTACCTGATTATGGGTATTATGGATTCATGACGGTTCAGGGGAACCGGTCATGAATGTTTATGTTATGTATATATATGTTCGTCTACCTTCCTTTACATGTTCTACTATCTCCTCCGGGGAGGGTCGTTGGCCTGGGTGGACCCCGGAGTAGTCACGGAGCACCGACTGAGTGGAGTCACCCCCCAGTTGGGTTCCTTACTCTCAGGAAGGCTATGGTTACTATTACCTCGGGTAGGGTCAGTGGTCTGCGGACATTGACCTTGACTTTGAGATGACTCGGATTGAGACCCGGGTAGCGCGCGCGTGGCTTTGGATACCGTGACAGGATTGGTTGTGTGACTTATATATATGTATGTGATGGATATATGATATATGATATGTGGTGTGTACAGGTGTGCACAGGATTTGGGCAGTGGCCCGTATGGTCGTTTTTATTGTGGTCCTTTCGACCTTAGTTTATATCTGCTTTGGGCTTCGTCCCACATATGGTTTGTTTTGGATAAATGGTTTTCGAATGCATGCATGCTTTTTAGTGGAGGGTACAAATGTCTTCCTTATTAAATGTTTTATAAACTTTTGTTTTGTCCACTCACAGTTTTTAATGTTTTGACTGCCCTTCAGGTTGACATCGGATGTGGACTGTAGCAGAGACGGAGATATCACATACCTCCTCCGGATCCTGGCGTACTCTGATAGCCCGGGAGGGCAAAGGTCGGAAATATCCCTTGTCTGACACTTCGTGTCAGACGGGAGCAGGGTCATCCCGCACTAATCCCGGGGGGATTGGGATGGGTCCTGTCACCTGAAATGGTATTTCTGTCTTTGTGGATTTGTGGTTATGGATTTGGGCAGTGGCCTACTTAGTTTTGGATTTACGGATTTGGTATTCTACAGTTTTGGGCTGAGTTCCTACACTTGGTTTTGAGTGATGGTTTTTGGGCTAAGACCCTGATGGTTTATTGAGTAAATGTTTTGATTTCTGAATTTACGATGCATGCATACTTTTTAGTGAAGCGCATAAATGTCTTTATGAAATGTGTTTTTATGAACTTATTGATTTTCGTCCACTCACAGTTATGAATGGTTTTATTGCCTTTCAGGTTGATCACGGATGAGGGTTGTAGTAGAGACCGAGACATCGCACTCCTCCACCATTCCTGGCGCGCTTTGGGAGTCTCGTAGGGGCTAAGGTATGTAATATCCCTTGTCTGACACTTCGTGTCAGATGGGAGCATGGCACATCCTACATTAATCCGGAGGGGGGGGGATTGGGATGGGTCGTGTCATTAATATTTTTTATCTCTTATCAATTATTATTACTATGTTACTTTAACATAAGGCTTAACTCTAACTGTAATGACCCGTCCCGAATCTACGAGATTAATTAAGGATTAATTGGGAATTAATCACGGATTATTGGAAGATCGAGGTGAAATTACGATTTTACCCCTAGACGAGTGTTGATTTTTGACCTCCTAGGTCAAATGCACGTGGATCGAAAACTATTATGTAGATTGAGACGATACGAGTATGAAGACAGGTGGCATGTCGAAATCGAACATCGTATGGGAAAATTATGGGTCAAGAATGGTTGTTCGAACTATTCATGGTTGCACGTTTTACGAGGAGTTGACTTTTGACTTTGTTGTTTAGTGGGACCCAAATATCAGGTCAAGACCAATAGATGAGTGACACTTCACTCATCCATTGATCCTTATCTTTCATTCATGCATCTCACCTCTCTCATTTTCCTTTATCTTCTTTCATTTTCATCCTACCCGTAACCGACCCCAACCATTCTCTCATCAGCCTTTTCGATTGGCTATTACCTGAGAGGGACTGAGAGTGAGACTGAGATGACAGTGGTGGACGGCTTAGCACGGCGACAGCCTAAGAAACTCGTGAAATCAGTTAAACCCAAAACCCATTTATGTTTAGATTTTGGGGTTTGGTTTTTAAGGCATGGAAGCCCTGCTTTTGATCCTTTTCATCTTCTTTGCATCCCTACGAGTTTGTTGGACCAAAAATGAAGGAGAAATGACAACCAAATGGCCCTGGGTTAGAGTTCAAAACTGGACCCATAAAGTTTCAATCAGGGCCAAGCTTTCAGGTGAGGTTTCTTTCTTTCAGCCTCATAGATCCATTTATGGGTACATTACGAACCGAGTGGAAGAAGAATGGAAGAAAACGGTGAAGAATCGACGGAGATATGGCCGGGTCAGGGTCACAGGTTAAACGACCTATTAAAGAGGTTCGGGTCGACTCGGCCAAATGTTGAAGGTGATGACGTGGCAGCCCACGTCATCCCTTTCAGGCCACATGGCCAACCAGAGCGTGACACATGGCCAGGTGTCAGTTGATAGGACCCGTCCCAACTGGACTTTGATAACCGTGCCCGATTCTGCTCCCATCTGACAAGTCAACTAAAGTCCCGAAACTACCCCTCAGCACCTGTCAAACAAGGGATAACTGCATTGATTTTCGCTCATGCCTCCGCCTCTCGATCAGCCCCGAACGTCGTGCCACGGCCTGGAGGGTCATCAAAATAGGAAATGTGTTAGTGGACAAAAATAATATCATTTAAAAATACATTTCAAATTACATCATTTACCCTCCAGTTTATCAAACCATTCATGCATAGAATCAAACATATGAATCATTTCATAAAACCATTTTATCATAAAATAAAGCACATAACTCAGGAATTACACATCTGAAGGTCCTCTAGGAATTACACATCCGGAGTATCTGGGAATTACACATCCAGATCTCGCTGGGAATTACACATCTAGCCTGGCTGGGAATTACACATCTAGCCTGGCTGGGAATTACACATCCAGCCTCACCGGGAATTACACATTCAGTCCCTCCAGGAATTACGCGTTCGGAGTCCTTTCGGAATTACACATCCGGAGTCACTTCAGGAATTACACATCCGAAGTCTATCCAGTAATTACACATTTAGGGGCACTGAACATAAATCCAAATCAAAATCTTTATTTCAAAATCATCATTAAAACCACGTTAAAATCATTTATCACGGGGTCTCAAGCCCAAATCTCATTTCTCGTAAATCTGAAAAATCATTAAATAATTTAATGCACGTAAATCCTTAAAATCTTATCCAAAAATCATTCAATTCCATAAAATCATCTTTAACTCACATTCCAAGTCAAAACATCATTTTAAAATCCACGGCCTAGCCCAAAATCATCAATTGTACTTTCCTCGTAAAACGTGCCCGAAACACTGATTAAAATAATCATTAAACCCAGTAAATAATCGTATCAAATTATCAAGCAATCATTGAAAATCAAATCATGTCATAAATCATGTAAAAAATTTAACTATGCATGCATATCAGTTTATAAAACAAACGTCCACTCACACACTGTCCAAACCACTCGTTTTCCGAGCTGCACGCATTTCTGTAATTTCTTGTACTTTCCAGGAATCGTGAATCCTTGGGAATTGTGCCCACACACCCTCATGCGCCTGCGACAGTGATCACTGTTCATCGTCCTCGCCCGATTCCCTGCAAACAGGTCCTGCAGTGCAACCTTGTTCAATCCTTAATCTAATCGAATTCGAATTCAAAATATCGAAGAACAGGTGAACACTGTTCATCCTTCAATCTCGATCAATTCCAGTTGTTTTCTTGCAATTGATTCACTCGGATGCTTCGTAGGATTCATCTAAGTCTAGTTCCAGTCTCAATTGTAACTTTAATTCCTGCCAACCATTCGAACTCAACTCAAAATTCGTAAAACGAATACAAGGTCCGTCTGGGCTTATCTCTTCACCATTTCCCTCAATTTTGATTCCATTCAACTCGTTTAAGTCTCCATAAGCTCATTCTCATCTCTGTTTCCATCAATTACTCCCAAACTGCATAATTCAATCCTAAGTTCTAATTTAAGGTTTTCGGGTGGGGTTTCGGGTTCCCTGGGATGTTCTTCCCCTTCTCCTTTCGATTTCCTCATGATGTCACACTCTCAATTCAAATGGAGTCTCATGGTTTCAGTTTAGGGAATTGATGGTTGCCATGGATCAATTATACCCATCCTCTATTTTTGTTTGAGGGAAGCACACACACGGTTCAATTCCAGCATAGATATCTCCCGCCTCCTGCTATTTTGTTCCACTAATTGGCATAATCAAGTGACAGATGTCACCAAGTGATGAATCCTCATCCAAATTAGCAGGTACATGTGTCCCTAACTCAACTTAATACATCATTAACATGGCTGAATCAGCCAGTACTAGACAAATTACCATTTTACCCTTGCACACATAATGACCAAAATACCCCTCACAATTGTAGACCCGTAACTTCCACGTCCGAACTCTAATTGATGCATGTCGCATGTCTACGGATTCATCGTTCCGTGACCTACCCAACGGTCTTTACGGAATGTCCAAAAAATGTTCCAAACAAAAGTCAACTTTTGGCCCCCATAACCAAGGGTAAAATCGTCATTTCCTTTCAATTTTTTCCAAATTTTCCTTTTTCGAATTTCCGGGTCGTCACATCAGTCCAACCAACAACTGAAGTGGTGGTGCCATATCAGGCTTGTTAGACGACGCAGACTAGTGAGGTGGTGCCATGTGGCAGTGTGTCAGGATCTGTCAGAGCTGACGTGGTAGTCCATGTCAACATTGTCAGACCATGTGGACCAGTGGGGCGGTGCCACGTGACAAGCTACCAGACAGGTGTCAAGTTGTCAGAGCTAGCATGTCAGTGACACATGGTAGTGATGACGTTAGCATATGACATCATCGCGTGATGTTGTAGTGTTAAAGGGTGACACGTGGCACCAGTCAAAGTGTGCCATGTAGTAGGTTGTTAAAGCTGTTAGGTGTCAGACCTGTCAAGTTGACATCAGTAGTTAAGGTATGCGTGTGGGCGCGTGGGCACAAATTTCGAGGTCAAATTGATCTTGTTTAATAGGTTTCGACGATCTAAATCCAATGGTGGTGGTTTCAGGTCGATCGGAGGTCGGTTGGTTAGTTTTTTTTAGAGGTTTTTAGCCTCGAAAAATGTGTTCGGGACACGTTCACTGTTCTGGGAGTTTTGAGGGTTTTTGATTCGGACTTGTATAGGATGTTAGTAACCCTTGGGTATGGTTTGGACAGGCTCGGACGTTCCTGAGATTGTGGATTAGCCTCGAAGTGGCTTACAACAGGGATTGCGAGCGCACAGCTTGGATAATCTATGAGTGGAGTTTTTATATATAAATATGATGCATGCGTAAATATTTTATATGTTTTATGATCATGATTTGTTGTGCATTGATTGCATAATGTTTTGAATATGATTTGGCCTTTTCGTGGAAAATGCTATATTGCACGTTTTTCGATAATTGTGTTTTATATGATTTGAATACTGTTTTAATTATCAATTTGAACGATTTCACGGAGATTCGTGAAATCGGTATTTCGAGCTTGAGAAATAGTTGATTTAAGGTTTGACTTAGATTATAGTCAAACGGGAATTTGAACAACGGTTTGATAGTGAAATGGTTTTCAGATTTGGAAAATGATATTCAGGCTTGTCACCCTATTGCGGATTTGCGATATGAGATTTCGGGCTTGTGACCCCGTTGGATATGATATGGACACTGATTTTATGAGATTTGTGGAAACTTATTTTGGGTTGATACCTTATGCGAAATAACTATTTTGATTTGTGAAAAGGCAGTTTTGAAAATTTGTTTCCACTGTTTTTATTTTGACCATTCTCTGAGATGACGGATATGACACCAGTAGGAATATGTTTCCCCAGAGAAGGACTCTGGTAGGTGTTTCCCCGGAGAAGACCTCTGGTAGGAATATGTTTCCGCAGAGAGAAACCTATGAGGTGATTATCTCCTCCAGATGACGTAGATCTTGGAGTCGTCACGATCCACTACGTGGAGGTTAGTAACTTTGAGGGAAAACTCAAGCTCAGGAGTGGTAGATATTAATATCACCTAGACGTCGTAAATCCTGGTGCTGATATCACCCCAGGCGTCGTAGATCCTGGGGATGTACTCAAAGATGAGACCCCAAGTTGCACGCGTAGCATTGAAATCGTGACAATTAACGATTTGACGGATGTTGGATATGAGAATAGGTCCCGAAGTTTTTGACTTACTGATTTATGTCCAGATGTGTATAATCGAAGGGTATAAATGGTTTAAATTGTTATGCATGCATGCTTTTAATCGAAGGGTATAAATGTTTATTTCGGAAATGTGTTTTACAACTATTTATTTTTGTCCACTCACAGCTTTTATGGTTTTTGATACCCTTCAAAATGATCGCAGATGCGGGCTGTACTAGAAACCGAGACATCACATGCCGCTGCGTACTCTGGAAATCACTGCGCACTCTGGAAACCCCGAGTGGGTTACAATTTTATCCCTGGTCTAAGTGTCAGATGGGAGAAGGGCACATCCCACGATAATCTAGGGGAACTGGGATGAATCCTGTCACTAACTAGTTCCTTGATTAATCCTTCATTGTAGAATTAACTAGAATTTAATAAATAAGGCATATAATCTTCAAATAGGCATAACTTCTCCATAAGATATTCAATTAACTCGATTCTTGAACCATTTAACTCATAAGACAAAAAGAAGAAAGTTTTATGTTGATTATTGTTCCAAATTCTGACCCAAGCGCACACACATGCCAGGGGAAGTTGGGGATCGCCTCTTCGAGTAGGCCTCACACGCATGCGGTGAGGTCATCCCTGACCTCTCGCGAGTCTGTGTTATGGGTTGCCCAACCCAGTAACCCGACCCAGTAACCCGACCCAATCATATTTCCGACGCTTCTTGCTCGTTTCCAGTTTTACAATGTTTAATCTACTCGAAATCATCCCTAAAGAAGATCTATGAACATAAAAAGCCAAAAACGTACTTTAAACACATATCCAAGCATCCCGGCGTCTCGGCCATGGCGTTAAAATCCTAGACGCAGCCCTCCGAAGATCTAGCTACGTCCCAGAGTACCACATAGTGATCTTAAGTCCCTCAGGAATGCACTAGGATCATCTCTTTGTGTGTTTTCCCCACACGTCCTGGAAAACCTGATATGACAGGACTCGCCCCGATCCCTCGTAGGACCACCCGGGGACGTGCCCTGCTCCCGTCTGACACCCGACTTCATAATACCAAAATTACCCTTAGGAAAGCAAATGCATAAAGAAAATCCAAATTTAAGTCATACATAACCCAACACACAAACGTCAAACATAAAATACAAATACAAATAGTGTCAGACAAGGAATAGTTCCCGAATACAGTTTATTGAGCACGACTCTAGACATTCTACGTGCCAACCTACCCAGCAGTAGGGTTCAGGTGACACGACCCATCCCAATCCCCCCGGGATTACCATGGAATGTGACGTGCTCACGTCTGACAAGAGGCGTCAGACAAGGGATAACCGATTGCCATTGCCCAAACGGGCTTCCAGAGTGCGTAAGGATCGATGGAGGAGGTGTGCGATGCTCAAGTCTCTGCTGCAGTCGTATCCGGAATCAACCTGAAGGGCATTAAAAACAAAAGCTGTGAGTGGACGAAAATAAACAAGTCTGCTTAAAACATTTATAAGACATTTATGCCCCTCAGTAAAATCATATGCATGCACCAAAACCAATAATCCCATATTTATTTAGAAATAACCATTAGGGCCTTAGCCCGGAACCCAAAACATAGTTTCAAATTCCAAAAGTCAATCCAAGAGTTATTTCATCAATCCAGTAATATTCATTTATTATTTTTCCATCTCCAGCATCCCCGATGCCTAGCGTCCTAGACGCTTGACGTTCCAGACGTCATATCTCACGGTATTAAGCAACGCGTGCTGCCCGGGGTCTCACCGGGTCCATATCTCTGACATCCCCGATGTCTGACGTCCATGACGTCTAGCAATCCTGCTCCTGGATCACTATACGGTCCGGTAGCTCCGTACAATGAGCCCTCGCAGGCAATGCACCGTGACTTCTTCAGTGTCTCCGACACTTGGAGGAGACCAGGATATAAATATCCTCATATCGAGATGGTTTTATGGAACACATTCAATTATTCATTTCCAAAATATCACAAGGGCCCTGCCCCGAATTTCCATAAAACCGTCATAATTCCAAATAGTTGAATCAAATCCAAAATCATTTATTCAATTCCATTTTAGGGTCCCCGACCCGAAATCGCATATATAAATCAATTGGGCCCCTGGCCCGATTTCATAAGTCAACTGGGCCCCTGGCCCGATTCATAAGTTAACTGGACCCCTGGCCCGATTCGTAAATTAACTGGGCCCCTGGCCCAATTCATTTTAACAAATCCGTAACCGTTTCATGAAATCATATCCAACCACATTTATGGAAATCAGTGCAGATCCAGAAAACCTCGATTCACGTGCAAACACGTAAATCGCCTCGAAATACGTGAAAACATATAAATTCACTGATATCCAACATAAATCATATAATCACAATTATAAAAATCATGAAACAGTTATGCATGCATCGAATTTATAAAACCAATGTCCACTCACAGACCGTTTAACCGAGCGCCTCGATACGCGTGCCATAGGCTTTCCCGGGCCACACCACTATCACCGGGACTCCCAATCCTGTTCAAATCACATTAGAGGATCACTAACCTCAGCATTAACATCCTATTCAAGTCCCGTAATTTTCCCGAATTTTTAAGTATTTTTAAACTGGATTTAAAACCTTCGGACATCCCGAACAATAACGAAACGGGATCCGATCGACACGAAACCAATCCTAAAATGTTCGTTACATTGTATAGGATAAAAGTCATGCTGACCTCACCTCGAGATTCGTGCCCACGCGCCGTCACGCGCCGCCGTGAGTGGCTGCGCGTGAAAGCCACGCGCCTGCTACAGTGACTGCTACAGTCACCATCTTCACCCGTTTGTCTGGTAAACGGGTTGGAAAGCCCGCGATAGGATCCGGTTCAATCACACCCAATTCGACATCAATTCAATCCGTTCTTGATCCTATAACAATCATTAACAAATGAATTTCAGTTCTGTGTCAATATCCAACCTCGACATGGATTAAATCAACCAACCCAAGCTCGAACAGCAAAACGGGTCGTCCTTAGTAATTCACCCAACTCAAGTCTATTTCCAAATTAACTTCACATGAAGTATGCTAGGACTCAAACGAACCCAAAACCACAACCAATTGAACAAGAGCTCACCTGGAAGTCGTCGTCCACAGCACTGTGTTTTCCCTGAAAACAGTGGCCACCGTCCCAGCCTAGCCGTGGCTGGTTCCCTTCGAAATTGATACGGCTGAGCTCCAGACACTCCCAGAAAGCTAAACCCGTCCATGGTTTGGTCCAACAATGCTCAGAAATCAAATTCTGAGTTTTCCCTCCAAGAACCCGAAATGGTTTCTCACGGTTTTTCTCTCCAATTCGACAGCCAAACAACTCAGAATGGTCCTCACAACTCACTCATCATTCAATTAATCCAATACAGCCGTTAAAAGTGCCCCAGAGCACCACGCAGTCCCACTGTGCACAGCTTCCCTGCATAGACCCGAAACCATTAAAAATCAGTGTCCATGTGAGTGCAATCAGTTGCCAGCTCCTCACATGTGCAACCACAATCCAAAGCTGCCCCAATAACAGTCCATTAATTGATAAACAAACCATGGGATCGATCGCACAAAGTATCCCACTTCACGGCTAATCAATCCAACAGTGCCCCGTGTGAAATTACAATTCTGCCCTTGTGCAGAAAATTATCAAAATGCCCCTCACGCATCCTGACCCGTAACTCGGTCATACGGACTCTGATTGATGCGTGCCGCCTGTCTACGAACTCAGGGCATCGAGACCTTCCTAACGGTCCTCGGTCCTCGGCCATCGGACATCCCGGTCAAAAAGTCAACATTTCCCCTTATATCGTCCAAATTACGAAAATGCCCTTGCACTTCCGTACATCATAACTTTCACCACGAACGTCGGAATCGAACGTGCCACCTGTCTATGAACTCGTAACGTCCCGAACTACGTCACGGTCATCGGTCAAAGTCCATTTGACCATCCGAATTAAAAGTCACCGTTTTGCCCACGCCCAGGGGCAAAATGGTCATTTTGCACAATTCGTCCGAAATCGCCCAACTAATCCCAGATTAGTAAAACACAATTAAATATTATTAAATCCCGATATTCGGGACGGGTCGTTACAACCTTCCCTCCTTAAAGAATTTCGTCCTCGAAATTACCAATCTCCTTATTCCACAACCACCACGTGGAAAACATTTCGACCCCACATCTGTGTACACCTGTACACCCACTTACTGGAACAACACCAGTCTCGTCTATACCCAGACATCCCATCACAGTCAAACGTCATAATAGCAACAACACTCGACCACCTCGAGTGGCACTAATCACCTGATCCGCGATAAAAATCGCCTAACCATTTAGCTGACTCCTTCAGCTAGACGGTTCCTTTCCATTGTCAATATATCCTTACCTTTGCTCCCAATGGGAGTCACCAAATCTCATTTGTCAGTCCATGCTAATACCATCAGTCAAACTGTCATCACTAAGCTTTACCACCCTATAAAGCCCAAACCATTAACCAGTCAGTGACAACACCACGTACTACATCACCCTTGATGTAGCGTAAGATCAACCACATGATCTCAATTCGCAGGGCAAGCCCATCCTGCGACACAAAATAATCTCAATGTCCATAATCGCCGACTCCCTCAGCGAACCAAGACGCTGGGAAAATCACGGTGTGATCAAGTCACACAAGGCTACTCGTGGTTACTCATACCACCAACTCACTCATCCTGAGTGTAAGTATACCGTCAATTTACACCATCAAGTGGTGTAACTGGAACACATTGAATACCAGCCAAGCAGTGATCACACATCACGATACTAGGGTTCCACTAGCCAACCATGGCTAAGAGCACCTGCTCATTCAGTCACTGAACCCGACAAAATCACTCTACACAGCGCACAGTATCCAATGGCCAGTCCACAGCACAACCAAACAAATGATATCGGAACCAAGCCGATTACCAACACGTTTAAACACACACCACTGGTACATCCCATGTACCGCCATTAGGCACCATTCAGTCAAACCAGTATCAATCATCGTACAACGTACCCTGTACGTACATCAATCCATCAATCCACATACAACCACCCAGGTCATAGCCAAACACGTTCCAATAATGGAGTACATTTGCCCAAACCATCATGAGACAAATCGAACTCCACCCCTCATCTAGTTTCAATTCCGAATCCGAATCCGTAATTTCGTAAGAAGTCCCGAATCCGAATCCAGACATCACATTTTAATTCATTTCCAAATCCGAATCCGAAATCATTATTCCGTAAGCTAGCATTGGAATAATCATTCCGCACCCAAATCCAGTAATCCATTTTCGAGCTTCGCAATCGAATTCTGAATCGTCACCCAGAAATTTGGTTCCAAAACCCAAAATCTCGTTTACGTCCATCAAGACGTAACATAACCGAACCTATCGGTTACCTGCTCAAAACACTCGATTAACTTCATAGGGAAGCCAATCCCAATATCCATACGTCAAAGATTGACGAAATCCGACCACTTCGGAAACCTACTCACCCGAGTAACAAACCATATGGACTTCACTCCGAGAAGAAGTTCAGTCCCGTCATTTACGACTCACATACCAAAGTAAGAGTGATAAACTCTCACCCAATCTGGATCATCAAGATCATGATCCAGATCCATCGCTACGTCATCCGACAAGTAACATCACGATCCTAGATCGTCACCATGCCCAAAGTCGACAACATCACCATTCAGATCCACCTAGGATCCACACATGCTCACATAGCTAACAATCCATCTGAAAGCTGATCGTAGGGTCTTACACCCTCAATTGAATCATTCGCCAAATTTCCCCTTGGTGGAAAGATGACCCCGCATTTCACCACCAAATCCAAAAATCATACACAACTTCTAGTGTCCAATGACCCCAAGCCAAACATGGGTCCACCAACCAATACATGCTCAACGTACTGGTAGCACCATCATCATCTGCCACGGCAGGAAATAGGAAGTCGACCCCAATGACTTCGGAATACCAATCACCTATGCGGAAACGAGCACCCCTCTCGTCTCTCAATCACAACTCTCCCCGAATCGGGAGTTCCAACCATGTTGGAAACGGATATGCTCCCAATGAGATGTCAGGTCCAACCACTGGATTGCCCATGTCCATACCTCACTTGGACCACCACGTGTCCAAAATCAATTTATTACTCGGACCTCACGTCCGTCAATACTCATGTATGCACACACTCCGATTCCGAACGGAATATCCACAACTCTGCCTGGATGTGCATACCATACAGCCTTCGTCTCACACCTCGACCTATACAGGTTCAATCTTCAAGTTCCAAGTGATTCACAATCACAAAATCCAGCAACAATACCACGAATGGTTTCCCCGACTTTTCCAATTTTTTCCATAATTTCCTTGTACTTCCAGGGAATATAAGCAGTACACAATCTTACCAATCTCAGAGTTGACAACAACTCCCCAAGTCCACAGATTCTCATGACGTAGGGAACATCGTCCCTAGATTCTCCAAGTTTCAATCATACCATTTTATCCGTTCATCACAAGTCATCGTATATCGGTTGGGACTTATCCAACACGACACAACCTCCACTGGATCCCATCCAGTCCAAGACTCAACCACCACTGAGTCGCAGATACCAATCATATGTCCATCATGACAGAGTCACACCCCAACTGGTGGCTCATCGTCATCACAATTACTGACACCCGCACCAGCGCATCATCATCAACACTAGTATCAGCACACTGGCATCCATACTAGTATTGGCATAAGGGTACCACCATACCAACATCCATACATAGCACACGAACATCCATGCTAGCACACCGTGTGCAAAGTTGTTACCCTGGATCTCCGTTCATTCCGAACAACGATCCCGTAACAGCACTCGTACCCCCACGACTATGGGTACCTCCAATTTTTGCCATCAGCCCATCAGGATAATGGACGTTCCCTGAACATCCCCTGATCCCCAAGCATTAAAACCACACTAACTACCCTCGATAGTCAGTTATCTCGACACAACTGTCGACCAACAGTCATCGTTGTCAAGATCCGTATCCACACATTACACTAATATTCGATCCAACACGAGATTCCATATTTTATCTCATAACCGTATCCATAGATCGAAACCCATAAGAATCACTAGAGTCATCCACATGGTCATCCATGACCTCAGCCGCTCGTCGCAGCACAAGTTCTTATTTAAAATTCACCTTTCCTGCCCATCAATTATAAATTAGGGTTCCAAAATCACACCCTAGGGTTCCACCGAACCCAACTGCCCTTTTGCAGTAAAATCCACAACCTGACCGACCCCGCGGTCCTGACATCGCATAGACGTTAAATCCAATCCAATCGTCAACTGAACGTGGGTTCCTTCGTGGGTTCCACCACGAAGGTCATCGGCTAACTCCGATGCACCAACACCCCGTTCACTAGCCAACACTACCAGGGTCCAAAACATAGACCAATACTCAACTGAGTTTCGCATTTCCATACCATTATTCCAATGTGGTTCCCTGAATCCCAGCTGTGCCGAGTGGCACAACAATCCATCATCACATGACCGAACCGACGGTCCCACATTACCAGTTAATCGTATACAACCCCACTTGGGTTGAATCGCATCAATGCACGGCGTATCGGGCCAAACACACCTTATCCACTACTCAAACCCAACACTATCTATCAGGTTGACAACGGAACTGCAGCCCAAAGAGACATAACACCCTCGACCTTCGCGCACAAAAGAGCAAAACCTGCTCTTAATCATAAGCATAATAATATCAACATAATATAATCTCAGTCACTACACTATACATCCCAACCCTGACATCCCAGATGTCTGACGTCCCAGACGCCCAATAAGGTCACAGTTCCAAGGCTACGCGTGCCACCCGGGGTCTCAATCCCGAGTCCAAATCCCGAACCTAGTCCGAGTGTGGCATACTAGATGCCTGACGTCCCAGACGTCCAATAGTAGCAATCCTACTCCTGAGTCACTCTACGGTCCGGTCCCTCCGTAGAATGACTCCTCACAGGAAATGCGCCGTGACCACTCCGGGGTACCTACATCCGGAGGAGACAGTATCCTAGGGTAGATCTATATAGTGCAGTACCAAAGATAAATATCAAAATCCATTATACATATACATGACTCAAAACCGTGCTTAAACAACCAGACGGGTCTCATGCCCAAACATCGTAATACGTGCCATAAATCATACTCAGGATAAATAGATACTTTTGCTTGAATCACATATAGATATAATAGAAAGTAAAACAGTTATGCATACTGAGGTTTAGTGAAATCAAAGGCCATCTCACAGTACAATCCCGCTGCAATCCCGAGCGTAAAGCCTCGTCCAAGTGCTAAAGTAAGATTCCTGTCATGTCCAAAGCATACGTAAAGGTCACTTTAAGTCCCTATTAAACAACTGAGAAACCCTAGACTGAAACCGACCTGGGAAAGCCGTCCGAACACGCTTCGCAAGGCTTCAAGCCATAATTTGACCAACCTAACGATCTCCGATCGACATGAAACCTCAGCCATTGGATTCGTATCGTCGAAACCTTGAAAATGGTTCTGGTCCCACACAAAACACTGTTCACACACGCCCCCACGCACTGGTCAACCCTCTGGTCACCGGTGCTACAGTAATGATGATGTCAGCATGACGTCACTGTTGACGTCAGCATGACGTCATCACTGACAGTGTCAGAGGACACGTGTCAGCATTCCATTGGTCCCTGGTCTGTCTGTTTTCTGACATGATGACATCATCATGATGTCACTGCTGACGTTAGCATGATGACGTCATCAGCTACAGTAACCGGGTCTGAGAACCGGGTCACCGCAGACCCACGGTTCAACCCAAACAGTTCTCATCAACCCATCCACCATTTCTGATGGGATTTGTTCCTATGAACTCGTGACAACATGCCCTAGGGTTCTGTGGACTCAAATCTAGTTTCTAGGTTCAAAAAGCTACCTGAAAATCGACGGGAAAACCGGCTGCTGGCTCTGGTCGTCTTCTCCGGCGAGTCGTCCAGTTTCCAACCACGAACTTCGGTCCAAACTGGTCGTCTGAGTCCCTAGGATATGTCTCAAAAGCAACCAAACAATTCCAACGTAAAAAACGGACGTTTCGAAACAGGGAAGGATATCGGGTCTCACGGGTTTTCGGACTTACCGCCGCCGTGTCGCCGCCGTGGGCTGCCCAGTCTAGTTCTGAGTCGTCCAGCCGTCACACTGATCCTAACCCTACGTTGGTTCGAGTCCAGGTATGAAGGTTTGGATGGTTTGGATGGTTTGGGCTGTTCGGGTTTCCTTCTCCGGTCTGGGGGGTTTTGGGGTTGTGCCGCCGTCCGTGGTGGTGGTGGTCGGTATCTGGGGGTGGCCGAGGGCTGCCTGGTGCTACCTGGTGAGTGAGGTTGGGTGGTGAGATGCTCGTGTGTTTGTGCAGAGAATGAGAGTTAAACACGGGATGAAAGAATGGAAATGAGAGAATGAGTGATCTTATGGGTTAAAACAGAATAGGCAGATGAGATCAACGGCTAGGATTAGTCTGAGTTTTAAAATCAATGGTGAGGATTTGAGGAGGGAAAAATGATTAATTAATCTAATGGCCAACATGATTCCTTGATTTAGGGAGTGTGGGGGATGAGTGACACGTGTCACTCATCCAAGGGTCCAGATTGGTTTTATTAAAGTAATCAGATTCTATTATTTTAATATTATTTTAATCCGGTTCTCGGTTAGCTCGGTTAATCGCGTTTACGTCCATGACCATAACTTTTTCATCGTACGTCCGATTTCGGCGTGCCGCCTGTCTACGGATTCGTATCGACGGGACCTACGTAACGGTCCTTGGCCCTTATCCATTGGACTTCCCAGGTCAAAAGTCAACATTTGACCCCTAATTGACCAAATTACCAAAATACCCCTCGACTTCCGAACGTCACAACTTCTTCCTCGAACGTCGGAATCGAACGTGACACCTACCTATGAACTCGTGACGTCCTAAACTACGTCACGGTCATGGGTCAAGGTCTTAATTATTGCCCATAGTAAAAGTCAACTTTTCCCCCCTCAGGGGCAAAATGGTCATTTTGTAATAAAATGATAATTACGAAAGTTCGGGTCGTTACAATCTACCCACCTTACAAAAATTTCGTCCTCGAAATTTACTCAAATAAAAAAGGGGTACTGTTCCCTCATCAAGTCTTCGGGTTCCCACGTTGCTTCCTCGACGTCATGGTTCCTCCACAGTACTTTCACCAACCGAATCGTCTTGTTTCTCAGAACCTTGTTCTTCTGATCCAGAATCTGCACTGGTTTCTCCTCAAAGCTCAGATCAGTCATCAGTTCTACTGGTTGTTCCGGCAAGGCATGTGAATCGTCCCGTAGGTACTTCCGTAACATGGACACATGGAAAAAGTCGTGTACTCTAGCAAGGTCTGGAGGTAATGCCAACCGGTATGCCACTAGTCCAATCTTCTCCGTGATCTCGAACGGTCCAAAATAACGTGGACTCAACTTCCCGCGTTGGCCAAAACGGATAATTCCTTTCCATGGAGATAACTTAAGGAACACAAAATCTCCAACCTCGAATTCCAAGTCTCGAATTCTTCGATTAGCGTAGCTCTTTTGGCGATCTTGCGCTGCCTTCAATCTTTCCTTGATGATTCGAACTGTTTCCTGGGTCATGTCCATCAAATCCGGCCCTATTGTTGCTCGTTCTCCTACCTCCATCCAGCAGATAGGTTTCCTGCACTGTCGACCATACAGTGCCTCGTAGGGCGCCATCCCGATACTTGCCTGATAACTGTTGTTGTATGCGAACTCCATCAAAGGCAAATGAGTATCCCACGAATCCTGAAACTGCAGTACACAAGACCTCATCATGTCCTCCAAAGTCTGGATAGTCCTCTCAGATTGTCCATCGGTCTCTGGATGGAACTCTGTACTAAAATGTAAGTTTGTACCCAAGGCGTTATGCAAACTTCGCTAGAACCTAGAAGTGAAACGTGGATCTCGATCAGACACGATCGACTCCGGCATACCATGAAGTCGAATGATCTCTTTCATAAACAGCTGAGGCAGTCGGTTTGGCTTAAATGTCTCATGTACCGGCAAGAAATGAGCTGACTTGGTCAATCGGCCGCCAATCACCCAAACTCCATCGAATCCTCTCTGAGTTCTTGGAAACTTAAAAACAAAATCCATGGTAATGTGATCCCACTTCCACTCGGGAATCGGAAGTGGTTGCATAGCTCCATACGGTCTCTTCCGCTCTGCCTTGACCTGCTGACAGGTCAAACATCTACTCACAAACTCTGCAATATCCTTTTTCATCCCAGCCCACCAATAGTGGTTCCGGAGGGTACGGTACATCTTTGTACCTCCCGGATGCATGGCATAAGTCGAACTGTGGGCTTCCTCAATAATTTCTGCCCGTAACTCTGCCACTGCAGGAACACACAAACGACCCAGTTTCACTAGAGCTCTATCTCGTCGGATAGTAAAGTCCTGCCTCTCATCCGCTTCGACCTCGATCTTGTAGATACAAAGTGTCTGATCCTCTAGTTGTGCCTCGATAATCCTATTGACTAGCACATGTCGTACATGAAAACTGGCCAACAAAGCTCCCTGCTCATCCATCCCCAGCATAACTCCAGCTCTTCGGAGTTCCACTAGCAAGGGAAGGTACACTAGCCTCAAGTGTGCAAGCGATCCTACTGACTTCCTGCTGAGTGCGTCTGCCACGACGTTCGCCTTTCCTGGATGATATTCAATCGTATAATCATAGTCCTTGATTAGTTCCAACCACCGTCGCGGCTTTACGTTCAGCTCCTTCTGAGTGAACAAGTGCTTTAAACTCTGATGATCGGTGAAGATCTTGCAAGTCACCCCGTACAAATAATGTCTCCAGATCTTTAAAGCGTGAACCACTGCCGCCAACTCCAGATCGTGAGTAGGGTAGTTCAGTTCATGTGTCTTTAGTTGTCTTGATGCATAAGCGACAACTCTTCCATTCTGCATCAGCACGCAACCAAAACCTTGTAATGATGCGTCACTGTAGACTTCGAACTCTCCACTGTTATCCGGTAAAGCAAGAACAGGTGCGGTAGTTAATCGATGTTTTAATTCCTGATAGCTCTGCTCACACCGTTCATCCCAAACAAACTTTACTCATTTTCTGGTCAAACGAGTCAATGGTGTAGCGATACTAGAGAAGCCCTCAACAAATCTCCGGTAGTATCCTGCCAAACCAACGAAACTCTGTACCTCTGTCACGGTCGTCGGTCTAGCCCAATTTGTCATAGCTTCGGTCTTCTGGGGATCCACACTAATCCCGTCTGCTGACACCACATGTCCCAGAAAACCAATGCTGGTTAGCCAAAACTGACACTTACTCAGCTTGGCGTATAACTGATTCTGCCTCAACTTTCCTAACACCGATCGTAAGTGTTTCTCATGAGCCTGAGCACTCCTTGAGTACACAAGGATGTCATCAATGAACACAATCACGAACTTATCCAAATAAGATCGGAAGACCCTATTCATCAAATCCATGAATGCTGCTGGAGCATTCGTCAAGCCGAAAGGCATCACGAGGAATTCATAATGCCCGTATCTGGTCTGAAATGCTGTCTTCGGGACATCCCCCTCAGAAATATTCAATTGGTGATAACCAGATCGTAAATCAATCTTCGAGAAGTACTGTGCTCCCCGCAGTTGATCAAATAGATCGTCGATCCTGGGTAAGGGGTACTGGTTCCTTACCGTAACCTTGTTGAGCTGTCGATAATCTACACACAAACGGAGGCTCCCCTCCTTCTTCTTCACAAATAATACCGGTGCTCCCCACGGTGATGTACTCGGTCGGATGAATCCCAGATCCACCAACTCCTGCAATTGGGTTTTCAGCTCCCGCAGCTCCGCTGGTGCCATCCGATATGGTGCCTGTGATATAGGTCGTGTGCCGGGAAGTAGTTCAATCGTGAACTCAATCTCCCGATGTGGTGGTAAGCCAGGCAAATCTTCCGGGAACACATCCGGAAATTCTCGCACCACAGGTATATCATCGGCACTCGGTTTATCACTCTGCGTCGTCACAACATGCGCCAGATAACCCTGGCATCCCTTATGTAAAAGCTTGGTAGCGGCAAGTGAAGAAATTATTTCAGGTAGCGAACCGTCACGCTCTCCCTGAAAAGTAACCTCCGGAAAACCCGGACTCCGCAGAATTACTCGCCTACTACAACAGTCGATTAGGGAACCGTGCTCCGTCAACCAATCCATTCCCAGGATAAAATCAAAGTCATGGATATCCATAAGGATTATATTAGCTGGAAGATCAACCTCCTCCACCCTTACTGGGCATCTCCGGATCACCTGATTCACTATGTACACAACGCCCATCGGTGTACCAACACCCATCTCAGTATCCAAGGCTGACACCTCACGATCTAACATACCCGCACAACTTTTCGAAATGAAAGAATGAGTAGCCCCAGCATCCATTAACACCCGTACAACAAGATTTGAGATATGAAGAGTACCTGTAACCACGCTTGGGGCTGACCTCGCCTGCTGCTGAGTCACTGCAAAAACACGAGCCCTGGGCCCCACAGTCTGTCCGCGCACACGCGCGCCACGCTCAACACCCTGTCCTCGGCCTCCGGCAGTGTTGGAAGCCGAACTCTGTCCAACACTAACACCTTTAGCCTCGTTGTTCCTTGACAGCAAAGGGCAGTCTCGGGCATAGTGGCCCGCTCCTCCACAAGCAAAGCAATTAACTGTCCTCGGTCCATCCCAAGACCCTCCTGATGCACCACTCTAAGACTGATGCTGTCCAGAACTGAATCTCTATCCGCCCCTCTGAGAGCCCCCATGTCGACCTGACCAGCCACGACCACGTAAATATGAGGGTGCTCCTCGGTAATTTCCCCCCTTAGAGATCTTTGGGCCGGTTGGTCCCTGATGTGGACGATCCCGGCGCTGCCCCTCGCCTGATGATTGTCGCGCCTGGTGTGCCGCCAGACTGGCCTCGACACGAACTGCAGCGTCGACCATGTCCTTTAGAGTCGCGTAACTAGTAGCCGTCACATTTGCCCGTAACTCTCCTCGGAGTCCCAGCTCAAATCTTTGACATTTTTCCTCCTCAGTACTCACAAAAGCTGAGGAAAAACGGGAAAGCTTCCCGAAAGTCTTCTCGTATTCTGCCATGGACATATCTCCCTGCTCCAGCCGCAGGAACTCTGCCTCTCGTGCCAGGCGAAATGATCGCGGGTAATATTGATCTAAGAATCGAGCACGAAAGACCTCCCATGTGGTGGTGTGAACAGACCACCTTAACATCTCAAGACCATGCCACCACTGATAAGCGCCGCCTTCCAGTAAGAAGGCCGCCAATGTCACCCGCTCGCCGGGTGGGCAGTGCATCACGGTGAAGATTCTTTCCCATTTCTCAATCCACTCATGGGCATCCTCGGGGTTTGATCCCCCGTTGAAAGGTGTGGCTCCCAACCGTTGAGCCCGCTCAATGCTAGCACATTCCATCTCTCTCGCGATTTCCTCGTCAGTTCGTGTTTGAGGAATTCTCCTTGGAGGCATAACCCACTGTTAAGAGGCATAGATTAGATAATGACATCTTTTAAACTAAGTATTGACCACTAGTCTAGCATGCTGACCACAACCTAGTGCTCTGATACCAAGTTGACAGGACCCGCCCCGATCCCCCGTGGGACCACCCGGGGACGTGCCCTGCTCCCGTCTGACACCCGACTTCATAATACCAAAATTACCCTTAGGAAAGCAAATGCATAAAGAAAATCCAAATTTAAGTCATACATAACCCAACACACAAACTTTAAACATAAAATACAAATACAAATAGTGTCAGACAAGGGATAGTTCCCGAATACAGTTTATTGAATACAAATGCCTCTTCCTCGGGATCCTCCTCCTCTTCCTCCTCAATAGCACCACCTGGAGGGGTAGTAAAACAACAAAGGTGAGTGGGCCGAAACTCAAGGTTTACAAAATAGTTTACCATCTCGAAAACATATAGATTTTCCCCCCCATTTTCCGAAAAGCATGCATCAGTATCAAAAACCACAAAAATCATATAATCATAAGCAGAATAATATCAACATAATATAATCTCAGTCACTGCATTATACATCCCAACCCTGACATCCCAGATGTCCGACGTCCCAGACGCCCAATAAGGTCACAGTTCCAAGGCTACGCGTGCCACCCGGGGTCTCAATCCCGAGTCCAAATCCCGAACCTAGTCTGAGTGTGGCATACTAGATGCCTGACGTCCCAGACGTCCAATAGTAGCAATCCTGGTCCTGAGTCACTCTACGGTCCGGTCCCTCCGTAGAATGACTCCTCACAGGCAATGCACCGTGACCACTCCGGGGTACCTACATCCGGAGGAGACAGTATCCTAGGGTAGATCTATACAGTGCAGTACCAAAGATAAATATCGAAATCCATTATACATATACATGACTCAAAACCGTGCTTAAACAACCAGACGGGTCTCATGCCCAAACATCGTAATACGTGCCATAAATCATACTCAAGATAAATAGATACTTTTGCTTGAATCACATATAGATATAATAGAAAGTAAAACAGTTATGCATGCCGAGGTTTAGTGAAATCAAAGGCCCACTCACAGTACAATCCCGCTGCAATCCCGAGCGTAAAGCCCCGTCCAAGTTCTAAAGTACGATTCCTGTCATGTCCAAAGCATACTTAAAGGTCAATTTAAGTCCCTATTAAACAACTATGAAACCCTAGACTGAAACCGGCTCGGGAAAGCCGTCCGAACAAGCTTCCAAAGGCTTCAAGCCATAATTTGACCAACCTAACGATCTCCGATCGACACGAAACCACCGCCATTGGATCCATATCATTGAAACCTTGAAAATGGTTCTGGTCCCACACAAAACACTGTTCACACGCGCCCCCACGCACTGGTCAACCCTCTGGTCAACGGTGCTACAGTAATGATGACGTCAGCATGACGTCACTACTGACGTCAGCATGAAGGCATCACTGACAGTGTCAGAGGACACGTGTCAGCATTCCATTGGTCCCTGGTCTGTCTGTTTTCGGACATGATGACGTCATCATGACGTCACTGCTGACGTCAGCATGATGATGTCATCAGCTACAGTAACCGGGTCACCGCAGACCCACGGTTCAACCCGATCAGTTCTCATCAACCCCGTCCACCATTTCTGATGGGATTTGTTCCTATGAACTCGTCACAACATGCTCTAGGGTTCTGTGGACTCAAATCTAGTTTCTAGGTTCAAAAAGCTACCTGAAAATCGACGGGAAAACCGGCTGCAGGCTCTGGTCGTCTTCTCCGGCGAGTCGTCCAGTTTCCAGCCACGAACTTCGATCCAAACTAGTCGTCTGAGTCCCTAGGATATGTCTCAAAAGCAACCAAACAATTCCAACGTCAAAAACGGACGTTTCGAAACAGGGAAGGAAATCGGGTCTCATGGGTTTTCAGACTTACCGCCGCCGTGGGCTGCCCAGTCCAGTTCTGAGTCGTCCAGCCGTCACACTGATCCTAACCCTACGTTGGTTCGAGTCCAGGTATGAAGGTTTGGATGGTTTGGACGGTTTGGGCTGTTCGGGTTTCCTTCTCGGGTCTGGGGGGTTTTGGGGTTGTGCCGCCGTCTGTGGTGGTGGTGGCCGGTGTCTGGGGGTGGCCGAGGGCTGCCTGGTGCTGCCTGGTGAGTGAGGTTGGGTGGTGAGATGCTCGTGTGTTTGTGCAGAGAATGAGAGTTAAACACGGGTTGAAAGAATGGAAATGAGAGAATGAGTGATCTTATGGGTTAAAACAGAATAGGCAGATGAGATCAACGGCTAGGATTAGTCTGAGTTTTAAAATCAATGGTGAGGATTTGAGGAGGGAAAAATGATTAATTAATCTAATGGCCAACATGATTCCTTGATTTAGGGAGTGTGGGGGATGAGTGACACGTGTCACTCATCCAAGGGTCCAGGTTGGTTTTATTAAAGTAATCAGAATCTATTATTTTAATATTATTTTAATCCGGTTCTCGGTTAGCTCGGTTAATCGCGTTTACGTCCATGACCATAACTTTTTCGGCGTACGTCCGATTTCGGCGTGCCGCCTGTCTACGGATTCGTATCGATGGGACCTACGTATCGGTCCTTGGCCCTCGTCCGTTGGACTTCCCGGGTCAAAAGTCAACATTTGACCCCTAATTGACCAAATTACCAAAATACCCCTCGACTTCCGAACGTCACAACTTCTTCCTCGAACGTCGGAATCGAACGTGCCACCTGCCTATGAACTCGTGACATCCTAAACTACGTCACGGTCATGGGTCAAGGTCCTAATTATTTCTCGTGGTAAAAGTAAACTTTTCCCCCCTTGGGGCAAAATGGTTATTTTGTAATAAAATAATAATTACGAAAGTTCGGGTCGTTACATGAGATTTCCGAAAAATGGACCTCACTGGTTCCCTCCATTTTAACACTTATTCTCCTCATTTCTTTTGCCAGAGATCATTAGTCTCTCTTCCTCTTTCTTTTTCCACATTCCTCCTTCTAGTTCCTTTCCTCCCTGATTTTCTCTCAGTTTTTTTTTCATTTCATCTTTTTTTCCCTTTCTTTCGGCCATGCTCCACCGATACCTACAGATACACACACTTCACATATTTGTAGGCTCATAGGTCGGTGGGCAATTAGAAGAAACATCCATATTTCTCTAGACACATGTCCACGTGAATCACATGTCAAATTGTAAAATGACCATATTACCCTTTAAGACAAAATTACCAAAATACCCTTGGCCTTTCTTAAACCATAACCATCCCATTCGACCTCCGATTTTGGCATGTCGCTTGTCTATGCACTCAGGAGGTCGAGACTTTCGTAACGGTCTTGTCAGAATTCTCAAGAGATATCCAGACCATAAGTCAACATTTTGAATTTTGAGGGGTAAAATTGTCATTTATATTTTTTTGGAAGTCCGAGGCGTGACAAGAAACCTGAGAGGTGTTTTGCAAATATGAGAAATCTCAGAGGGTATATGTCTAAATAACCCTCAAATCTTAAAAGTCAATAACAATAAGGATCCTTTGGAGGTACTATTTCTTTTGTGAATGTACAAAATGTATTGATAATGAGACTGTATTTGGGCGTTTAATATGAGCACATTAAAACTTTGATGAAAATTTCAATCCAACTAAGAAAAAATGTTCCACTCATCAATAGTACAACTTGGGGGCTAAACACAAAAAGTTGAGAGCATACAAATCCAAAAAAAAAAAAAAAATAGGAGTAGCTACTAGAGACTCCATGACCAGCATACTCCATAGAAGTTGTGATATGAAGTTAACCAACCAACAAAAGCCCTTTTAAAAAGGCTTATTACTCACTCTGAACCCGCCATAAAATCTTGATTTTCCCCTAACGCCAAATCATATCAATGTCTTCCCTAAATGCCAATTTTGTCGAGTCCATTGCACCAAAAGTTAATCATTGTTACTAACAATGTTTAGAGAGCTTATGACCTATGTGGCAAGGAAGTGACCCACACGTGTGGATCCCACCATAACAAAATTTAAAGGAGAGGCTAGCATAAATTCGTGAAATCGATTTGGGAAAAAATTAGGGGCTGGGCGATTCCTAGGATTTGTAGAGAAGATTGAATAGGCGGAAAATTGAATCAATCGGGTAAAGGGTTGATAAGGGTTTCATTTGGACAGTGTCTCAGATGAAACCGAGAATGACAATCCCTTGAAAACTGATGCATAACAACCACAACATGGTAAGTTTCAACTTTGAAATTTTAAAATTTTGAAATCTGAAATGGTTTTGGAAGATAATTGTCCTATTTTCTTAAAAGATTCAATGTTTTTTTGGTGTTTGTGGAAGACTTTGAAAATTGAATTTGTTTAATTTTTTTTTGGGTACTTGTGCTTTATAATATGGCTAGTGGGTTTAGAAAAGGCCGGTAGTGGGTTATAATATGTGAAATTTTTAAAAGTGGTAGTTAATGGTAGTATAATATGTGTTATTTAGGTGGGAAGGTATGATTTTGACATTGGTTGATTAGGGTTGGACAATTTGGAAATGGTTAAGGTTGTGCTGTTTGGAGCAGAAATTAGGATATAGGGCAAGGTATTTTGGAATAGAGTTGATTGTGTGATATTAAATTTGACTGTAATGTTGGTTGTGAGTGTGAGTGTAGATTTAGGCAGAGAGTTGTGTATTTTTGTGTGATTATTGAATGTAGGGTTTAGCTTTTGGTTTTAGGGTTTAGATGTGGGTTTAGGGGTTAGCGTTTAAAATTTAGGTCTAAGTTTAGGATTTACTTTTGTATTATGGTTCAGGGCTTACGTTTATGTTGGATGTGGATGATTTAAGCTTATAACTCATTATGTTTATTTGCTTGGTGTAGGGGACGTAGTTGAAATAGTCTCCATCGCACTTCATCACGGTAACAAGATAGTATGTAAAGCTAGAAAGTTGACATTTGCAAATGGAGCATTGAAATGGTATGACCGACGTTCTTGGGACTACATTTCTCTGCTTGAATTGAATGCACTAGAGAAATTGGAAGGATACATGGAGGATAAGGTCGACTTCTACACATAATAAGGCTGAACTTGACAATTTTTCAAATTTTCCATAGATCAGCAGCTTTTGGTCGAGACTCGAAGAGCTAGAACAAGAGGAGATAAGACATTACATGTGTACGGTTCCCATGTTGTGGACCAAGTGGCAGATGAAGATCTTATGCATTCTATAGAGGATGGTTCTAGCACTTATCAACTAGAGGCATATGCAGATCCAAGCGCAAAAGCATATATTGGTCGAAGTACAGAGACATATGTAGAAGATGTGCCTAAATATGCATGTAATGAAGAAGCACTTTGGCATTTTTAGGCATAGATGACATTAATCAGATTACAGTTTAAATTAAAATTGTTATTTTATTTTAAAAAATGACAATTTTAATAGAAAATATCATCTATAATCATGTAAAAGTGTTAAAAGTGTTAAGGGCCTTATTTTTTAATATTTTGGGAAATAATAGACAATAATTTTTGATAAAGTGTTGTCTATTGGAGTCTTTCGAAAGAAAACATGAAAGCCGGCAAATGATATTGTAAAACACGCTCAGTACTATTCATCACCTAAAAAAACAAAACCTGAACGTGTGAAGAGGTATTGTCCCACAAAAAAAAAAAAGTGTGAAGAGGTTAGATGATACATCGTGATGGAACAATTAAGGAAGGAGAATGGGCGATCTAGGGTTTGGGTTTGTGTCGCCCAAGCTAGTTCTCCATTCTCAGTTTGATGCTTTCTGTATCATCATCCCTTAAACCCAAGTATGAGTGCTCCTAGTCCCATTGAGATCACTTTCCAAAGCCCGCAAGATGTCGATCTCCCTGGACAAAACAGTTTCGTTTCACTCAACCCACGTCGCCGCTGATTCACTCGATGCACTAGCTTCTATCGCAGAGAGAAACTGAGCTCTAACGCTTGTAATTGAAGAATTGGACGACTAGTTGTTCACCATGCTAAGTATTTGTCAAAGTAATTTCCTCTCCCCAATCCCATTATCTGGTTTACCTTTAATTGAATATTTGACTTAAACCATTTAATTGATTCTTGTTAAATCTTGGTATAGCTTTAATGAAATTTAGCTTTGGGGCAGAAACCCAACTCTCCTCGTGGTGGGAAAAAATTGACAACAACTTCATTTCGTTGTTTTAATACTTTTATGTTTTCCTTCCATTTTGTATGTTTTAATGGAGGTTTTCAGGGGTTGGGGTTGTCAATTGACCACCCTTGCCCCTTAATAGGTCCGCCCCTGCTTTTGACCTTATTCATGCTAGTGTTGTTAATATTGTGATTTATTAATTGGGTGAATGGACATTGTCTCGACTGTGAAGTTAAATGATGAGCCTCAACTGAGGTTGGTTCTTCTAAATCTGGTTGAGTTTCTTGTTTTCATTTTTTCTGGATAGAGAGAGGGCATGATAGTTTTTTTTTAATTTTTTTTTGTGGAGAAGTAGGTGTGAGAGAGTTTTGAAGCTGGATAAAAAATGATAAATTTTGAATGGATTTTTGTTCCTTCTCTTCTTCTCGAAAACTCTTCTGGAAAACTGGTAGTATCTACATTTTCATTCAATTGATTTCATTCTCATCTATCTAAACCCACTTTAGATATATTATGTGCATTTTCTGCTTATGTAATTCCATACCTCAATAATTCTATATCTTGGTACTTAGAGAGAGTTTGCAATCTAATTCAGTTTATGTGCTACCTTGGCAGAGTGATTGCTCTATATTGTTTAGGATGTCTTCCTTAAGGAATTATATTAGAAGATGGGCTCACAAGGAACGAGCTCAACCGTGAGTGACCACATTCTCTGTGCCATTAGAGTATTAGACTATCGGATAATGGTGTTTTGCATAATATGATAGGTGTATGTTTTTTAACGCAATTAAGGCAAAAATTTGGTCTTCTTGAGAAGCACGAGGACTATGTTGAGCATGCGAAGGCATATCACAAAAAGGAAGAGACTTTACGGGTAAATTGTGATTACCTTTGTTGCTTGTTTCTGAATTTCATTACTTATCTATAATCTGCATATATAATATAAATTCCAAATGCGGTATATGCCTTTGGCTCTGTCTCATATGTATTTTCCTTCAACAGAGACTGAAGGAGAAAGTAGCCTTTAGAAACCCAGATGAGTTCTACTTCAAGATGATTAAGACGTGAACTGTTGCCGGAGTCCAAAAATTAGAGCAACAAACTAAGAATAGTCTCGTGTAATGTTTTTTTATCATTTTACTTTCTCACCTGATGTTCATATGACATAGCTTTGTGCTACAAGAGACAGGCAAACAAGTACACTCCAACAGAGCTCTTGCTTATGAAGACCCAGGATATTGGATACTTACTTCAAAAACTCTAGAGTGAGAAAGAAGGTTATGAATACGTTTACCAAGGAACCTTAGTTTATTAAATGGTTTTTATGATTTTAATCGCTGATTATAACTATCCTAATATCCCATTACTGAAATTTGAAAAGTTTACTAATGCTGCACTCTCTTGATAATAGGCCTTCAAGTAAACATGTTTACCTCGCTAAAGACAGGTTTACTTATCCTCTTCTTCCTAGACAATGCTATTTATTTATGAACAAGTACATTTTTCTTTTAATTTTTTGTAATAAAAAAATTCAACATGGTAAGAAACAATTTTTTGTTTCTTGTTAATTTTTATCCACGGGTCTGGCTTCCAATTGATCTGGTTATGTTTTTTTCTTAGATTTCATGAATTGGTTTTATCATTAGCCAACTGATGGTATGGAAAATCCTTTGTCATTGTCATACTGCTTTCCTTTAAGACCAGTTTGATTGGTATGATAGAATCATAAGATACGACTTTCTTGGGTGCACGGTAGATCATAACCTATGTAACTATGATTTCCTTATTTCTACTTTAAAACCTTCTGCTGATTAGTTCAATTCATAGTGTTTGGATATGAATGCATAAGTGGTGAAGTTAATGCAATTACTCATCAATATATACTTGTATTGTTTGGCAGGTGTTTTTGGACGCCAAGGAACGAAACAACATCGTGTACAAGCTGGAAAGCCTTTCTTTTGTGGCACATAGAAATACATCAAGAGCATAATACACTTTTCTGCCATATCTAACGTAGGTTTGCATTTTCCTGCTATATGTAATGTAGGTTCAGGTTTATGTTAATTTTGCCTCTTTGTTTTGGTATATATTGAGAGGCATGCACTTAGCTACATAGCTAACTCTTGTACTTTCGAGATTGCAATGTTCGGCTATCTTTTTGCCTTTTACTTGATTTAATATAAGAATCAAGTTTGATGGATTTGCTATTATTGATTGAAAAAAAATTATATGTAAATCGACGATAGTTCGAGAAATTAATACACAAATGTCATTTTCAACAAAAAAAAAAACTGTTGTCTATATTATAATAGACGACGCTTTTATTGGAAAAGTGTTGTTTGATGATGCATTAGACGATGCTATTATTGGAAAAGTGTTATTCGATGGTGCAACAAACAATGTTTTTAAAGTAAAAGCGTCATCTAATGCACTAACATATGACACTTTTTTAGGAATAAGCATCTTCTAATGAGGTAACAGACAACACTTTTTCAATAACATCGTCTAAGAGCCTAATAGATGATGATTTTTCTGTGTTGAGCATTTTTTTCAATAGACGATCCTTTTTCTAAAAAAAACTATCGTCTGATATTATTTTATACGACAATTAATAACCATCGTCTGATATTACTTAAATAGATGACACTCACATAGACAAAATTTTTTTTGCAATTAGATGACAATTTTTCACTGTCATCTAAGAGCAAAAATGCCATAGTGAAGAATACATTGAAGCTGATGATAGTGAAGATGATGATAGTGAAGACAAGTTGCATGAAGTTCAAGTGGAAAGAAAGTAGTGACATCAATGAAGAAGATTATGATTTTGAAGAAAAAATCGAAGAAGTTGAAGTGAAACCTAGTGGTATCCAATGCAATCAAAGACATGGCAGACAAAAGGTCAATGAGAATGATCAAGATGAGGGCAACTCCCAAGAGTAATGATGATAGTAGCCAATCTAAGGAACTTGAAGACTTTGAAGACGATGGTTATGGTGAAGGGGATGATAATGTTGTGTGTCTAAGTGATAGTGATGACATCTTCCTAGCAAATGATGTAGGGGCGGTTCCTTCTCCTCGTCCTCTATAGATTGAGGAATATTTTAAAGATTTGGAGGAAATAGAAGTTCCTTTGTCACCAAGGATTGTTGTAGCCAGTGAAGATAATCCTAATAATTAGGAAGTAAGCATTAGGAATAGGAAGAAGAAACCTCTTCCAAAGACTAGAGACTTCATTCGTAAGATGGAGATGAAGGATCCACATTTTGAGATTGGGCAAAGCTTTAAATTAGCTATATATGGTGTTTAGCAAAACTGTGAGGATATACTCAGTTAAAAATGGAGGACAACTTACTTTTAAGAGGAATCAGCCTAATTGCATTAGGATTGTTTGTGGGGATAAGAATGGTTATGAGTTTATGTTGTATACTTCTATAGTAGGAGGCAGTAATAATATGCAAATTAAGGCATTTAAGAGTGAGCATAAATGTGGCGTTGGGACTAAAAACATACATGTCAATGTTAAGTGACACGACTCACCTCCAATCCCCCGGGATTAAGGGATAAGTCATGCTCCCATCTAACTCACGTACAACACAAGGGCTAAACACCTGTTCAACCCCCATGGAACACGCAAGTCAGATAAGGGATCCCAGGTCAACGTAGCCCGAAAACCAATAGTTCGCAGCAACACTGTGGATTTCGTGTGTGATGTCTCCGTTTCTCTGACAACAGACCGCACCGCATCAAACCTGTAGGGTATCGAAAACATAAAAGACTGTGAGTGGAAAAAAATAAATAATACGTTCAGAAAACAGTTTATAAGAAATTTCATTCATACCCTTTACGAAAAACCAATGCATGCATATGAAAACCTTTTCATAAAACCATTTCATATCCAAGATAAGAAAACCATCAATGAAAACCGGAATCATTTCCATTTCTCAAATCTGTAACTCAAATCCAGGGTCTCAGCCCAAAATCATAAATCCTCATAAAAAAACGGGAACTCAGCCCAAAAATCCGCAAATCCAAATCATCCGGGCCACTACCCAAAACATCTGAAAACCAGTGAAAAACAAAAGAAAAACATCAATCAATCAAGTTGCTGGATCTCAAGCGCGTCGAGTCTTTAAACTCAAACACATGCGCATCATCAGGCCTTTCCAGGATATCAACGAGTCTTTAAACTCAAAACACAATCAACAGGCCTCGGGGGATATCACAATAATTGAGTCTTTAAACTCAAAAGATATACCGAGTCTTTAAACTCAAAACATATCAATCCAGGGCCCTCCCCCGCCATCAATCAACCGAGTCTTTAAACTCAAAACCAGATCCAGCCATATCCGGATCTTTAAACCCAAAACCAAGTATCAACAGGTCTTTAAACTCAAAACCAAGTATCAACGGGTCTTTAAACCCAAAACCAAGTGAAAGTCATAGAAAATCCAGAAATCCATTTCCAAATCCGAATCTGAAATCATCATTCTGTAGCCAGCATCCGGAGTCATCATTCCGAACCCAAATCCAGAAATCCACTTTTCAAGTTCCACACCCGAATCCCGAATCATATTTCCGAAATTCGATTCCAAAACCCGAAATCACATTTATCAAAATCACTTTTCAAAATCCATTTCTAAACCTTTGAAATCAAATCATAGTTCAAATCCCAAAATCATATTATCAAAATCGTTATCCAATCATAACATAAAAGCATATCTCGTAAAACGTGCAATGACGTAAAATATCTTGAAATACGTGCAAATCATAAATCATCAATATCATATCATAAACATAGAAATCACGTATAGAAAACATATCAAAACATTTATGCATGCAACATAAGTTAGAAAGCAAAGTCCATTCACAGACCATTCAAGTCGCCGCCTCGATACGCATGCAATTACGTTTTCCCGGCTAATCCACTATCACCGACTTTCCCGAACCTATTCAAAGCCCATAAGAAGGCCACTAACTACTTTACGATGTTTCTACTAAAGCCCCGTATTTTTCACAAATTTTTAACTATTTTTAACCTAGCCTTTAAACCTTCGGATATCCCGAAACATATCGAGACGATGTCCGATTGACCCGAAACCAATCTCAAAATGTTCGTTACATCGAATATTTTAAAAGTCGTGTTGGAATCTTCCTCAAAAGGCGTGCCACGCGCCCCCACGCGCCTCCCAAAGGGGCTGTGCGTGGCCCTCACGCGTCGGCACTGTTCATCTTCAACCTCTGTCAGACCGGGTCTAAACAGGTCTGGTCCACTTGAATCGAAGAGGGCGGTTCGATGTCTATTTTCGGTCCGTTCTGGATCCTTTTTCCTCCTAAGGCTTCGTCCAACCCTTTCCTATGAATCTACAGTGTCAAAACATGAAATGAAGAGCTGAGGGATACCTTTTTGACCCATGATCAAACTGGTCTTCTGCAACCTTCCTCTGCCAAGACTCCTGTCCATCTCAAGCCCTGCTTTTGATCCCAATCAACCTCTGGCACCCTAAGAACAGGTTTCCAATCGTCAAAAGTGATCAACCATCACCAATTCATGATTTACCATTTTTACATCGACATTTACCTTTCACCGTTTTCACGGCCACAGCCCACGGCAGCCCTCCATTCCCTGCTCTTCAAACTCGTCTCACCGTCAGAATCATCAACCATTGATTAGAATGGGTTAATATGTGCCTAAACGAAGACCCACCGTCGAATTTCAAAACAGGGCACACAGCTTGCCTATAGCCGTCTACCACAATACATGACGGCCTTCCACGGTGGTACCATTTTGTTCCTCATCTCCCTCACTCTCTTTTTCATTCCGAAGTCACCATCAATACTTGATGTAACGACCCGTCCCAAATTTCGAGATTAGATTAGTAACTAATCATAATTAGTGAGGCTAATCCACGATTAGTTAGACGAAATCGGACGAACGATGCAAAATGACCGTTTTTGGAATGGGTAAAACGTTGACTTTTCGTTCAGGCGGTCAAATGGACTTTGACTGATGACAGTGACGTAGTTCGTGACGTCACGAGTTCCTAGACAGGTGGCACGTTCAATTGCGACATTCGAGGATGAAGTTATGACGTTTGGAAGTTTAGGGGCATTTTGATAATTTTGGTTAAAAGGGGTCAAATGTTGACTTTTTGACCGAGAGGTTCGATGGCCAAGGGCCGAGGACCATTACGTAGATCGGGACGATACGAATCCGTAGGCAGGCGGCACGTCGAATTCGGACGTTCGACGACGAAGTTACGGTTCACGGAAGTTCAAGTGCACTATTGCACGAATTACGAAACGAGTTAACTTTTGGACTCTAGTGGGCCCCAGATATTTTATGGAGGCCCAATGGATGAGTGACAAGTGTCACCCATCCATTGCACAGCCCACACATATTCATGCATCTCCCTTCACCGTGCATTTCATTTCTTCATTTCAAATTACCCGATCTCACACCCACCATTCTCCATCTCTGTGCAACCCAAAACCATCCAACCATCAACCCATAATCAGCTGGGAGGACCAGAGAGGTATCGGTTAGCCCATTTTCGATGCATTTTCCATTTTTATTGTTATGGATCGTTTTTGATGGTTTTAATGAATCCATTAGGTTGCTAGGAGGTAATTAGGAAGGTTTTAGGAAGCCTTGGATGGCTGTGAAGCCGTGGGTGCAGTTTAGGAAAAATGGACCGTTTGGTTCATAATTAAACCATGTAATTTAGGTGTTTTTAGGTTGTTTTGATGATTGGAAATGATAGGGAATGAAGAAATAGGAATTATAGGATTAATTAGGATTGAAATCGGACCAAAACAGAGGGAGGAAATCACTGAACCGATCACACCGGTTCAGCACAGTGTCGTGAACAGTGAACCGGTTCAGTTGGAGGTTAGTGATGATGAACAGTGTTTTGGACCTTCTTGGGGCGCGTGGGGGCACGTGAACAGTATTTTAGGAATGTGTTCAATACGTGAAATCATCTATTTGATGTAACGAACATTTTGGGACTTGTTTCGTGTCAATCAGATATCGTTTCAATAGGTTTCGAGGTGTCCGAAGGTTTAGGGTCGGTTTAAAAATAGTTAAAAATATTGGAAAATTACGGGGCTTTGGTAGTAGGTTAATTAAGTAGTTAGTAACCTTATATTATGATTTGGACAGGTTCGGGAGTCCCGGTGAAGGTGATTGGCTCAGGAGAGCCGTATGACAAGCGTATCGAGGCGGCAGCTCGGACGGTCTGTGAGTGGACCTTATTTTCTAAATTGGTGCATGCATAAATGTTTATTATATGTTTTAAATACTTGTTTGTGATGCCATGAGTGCATTTGGATGTGTGGTTACGTATAGGCACGTATTTCGAGGTTTCGGCCCTATACGGTGCCTATATGGGTTAGTATGTCTTTATTGGTCTAAATGAAAAGGTTTTGGATTTCTAAAAGGATAAACTCGGGTATGAGACCCATTTGGTTTTGTCTCGGGCATATGACCCTATTGATGACCTACGGGTCTGAGTCGTGGTAGCGGCAGATGCTTGGTGCACGGCGACGGACGACGTGACGCTCGCCTCCGGATTGGGATGTGTTTCTTCCGGAGAGGTCACGATGCACGATTCGTGGTCGGGCAGCCTGGGGAGGCTCGACTTCGGAGTGCAGACGGTTCAGGATAGCGATCTGTGATGAGTGCACCATGATCTTGTGGTGGTCGCGTCGGTTGATTCGTTCACGGCGACATACCAGGATTGAGGGCGGTCCTGGATGGATGGCTGCACACATCACTACGATCAAAGTCGTGACTGACCCTTAGATATCGGGCAGGATACCCAGCTGATTTCATATGTTCGGGCACGAGACCCAGTTACTTTATGGTTATGATTTCGGGGTCAAGGACCCTAGATGGATTTCCAAGTTCATGGCGGTTTATGGGAACCGGCATGAACCCTGGAAAGGTCATTATGGTACATGACGGTTCAGGGGAACCGATCATGAATGTTTGTGTTATGTATGTATATGTTTATATACCTTCCTTTACATCTATTATCTCCTCCGGAGAGGGTCGTTGGCCTGGGTGGACCCCGGAGTAGTCACGGAGCACCGACTGAGTGGAGTCACCCCCCAGTTGGGTTCCTTACTCTCAGGAAGGCTAGTACTATAACCTCAGGTAGGGTCGGTGGTCTACAGACATTGACCTTGTCTTTGAGAAGACTCGGATTGAGACCCCGGTAGCACGCACGTGGCTTTGGAAACTGTGACAGGATTAGTTGTGTGAATTATATGTGTATATGATATAAATATGATATATGATATGTGATGTGTGGTTACACAGGATTTGAGCGGTGGCTCGTGTACTTGGTTTATTTCTGGTTTGGGCTGAGTCCCTTATGGATTTGGGCAGTGGCCCGTACGGTTGTTTTCATTATGGTTTTGGGCTTAGTTCCCACATATGGTTCTTTCGGTTTTGGGCCCGTATGGGAGCAGGGTTATCCCGCGTTAATCCTGGGGGGATTGGGATGGGTCCTGTCAGCGTGGTATCAGAGCGAGGCTGGCTTGTCGGAGCCCATTTAGCTCATATCAGAGCGGGGGTTGTCTCTATTCGAGGAACCGCAGAGCTCTTGGAGTAGTACGCAGGTCGAGGATGTGATATCTCAAGGGCTACAGTTCGTGATCAACTTGATAGTTGGTATGCCGATACGATAGTTAGTAGGATGGAATTGTGATATGTCTTGATTTGGTACTAGATGCCGGGGTTGCCATAGTTCTGTCAAGGTTGGCAGTGTGGGACCTTACGGAAGGATTAACGTATTCGTACTTGAGAGTTGTGATTGTGTGACGGTTAGTTGGGATCGTCTTCACGATGTCGTAGGATCGGTTTCGACGACTGTTTTGGAATTGTGATCATCTGATGATCTGATTTGGTTGAGTTAAATGGATTTACTGCAGTTGACAGTTAGCAATCGAGTTCGTGGAATCCTAATTGGACTTATGGTAGGATTGGATTGATGTCCTTACGATGTCAAGACCGCAGAGATGGTCAGATTGTGGATTGTACTGCAGTTGGCAGCTAACGTTTGGGTTCAGAGTGAGCCTAGGGCGTGATTGTGGAACCCTACATTAGGTTGTATGGTACGGAAAGGTGAGTTGGCGAGTGGTATGACTTTGACAATTATTCGGAGTTGGATTCGTTAGTCGGTCTAGTCATGTCACCTTGTGTTCGGACTGCACTCTGCAGTCGAGGTTATAATGATCGGTTAGACCTAGTTGGTTGTCGTACTACCGTAGTTGTGATGGATTGTTGGTGCAACTAAGGTCATGGGT
This sequence comes from Prinsepia uniflora, assembly GCA_032719365.1. Lineage (NCBI taxonomy): Eukaryota > Viridiplantae > Streptophyta > Magnoliopsida > Rosales > Rosaceae > Prinsepia > Prinsepia uniflora. The sequence continues at coordinate 47,408,546 of CM064872.1, read as the reverse complement.
GACCTGGTAGACGACATTGGTTTAGTCGAGTTACGACTGGTTAGAGTTTGGTTGGACAAGTTATCAGGGTTGGTACTTGTCGATGGAATCCCTCAGTGGGATACGGAGTAGTTGGTACATGCGATTGATTCCGTTGGATGCGGAGTCTGGATATTGAGATGCCTGGTAGTTAGGTCTGCACGAGTCTGTGGCAGGCGCTACTACCGAGAGTGGTTGTAGTTACGATTATTGGGAATCGGGGACGTTCGGGGGACGTTTCCTTTTCTCGTATGAGTTGTCAGGATGATGGTGCCCAGAGTTGTTGGGTACGAGGGAGGCAGAGTTTCTCCTATTCGAGCTGAGGTACGGGATCGTCGGTGGGTATGAGCGGAGATCCAGGGTTGTCAGTTTGCACACGGGATGCTGATACTGATACTGATGTCTGTGTGCCGATGCTGATACTACTGTTGATGATAGTGCGTTGTTGCTGGTACTAGCGCTGGTGCTGGTTCCGGTGATCGTGATGACGGTGAGTCACGAGTCGGGATGTCACTCCATCGAGATACGTATATGTTCGGTATCTGTGGTTCGGGAATGGATCACGGATAGTGATGGACTGGATAGGATCCAACGGTAGTTGAGGAGTGAGGATCGAGTATTATCATGGGGGATTAGTGACCAGTTGGGCAGACTCGATCTATCACGGGGTTTAGCGACCAGTTGGTCAGAATTGGTCAGGGTTGGTCAGATATGGTGGTATACAGAGATTTGACTGTAGATCACAGTAGGAGTCTGTTGTGACTCTCCAGTCGAGTGATACATCAGGATATGATGACTTGACATCCTTTTGGGTGTACATAAATGGTCGTAAATGGGCATGTGTTCATAACCAGTCTAACGGGGACACGTGGTTGATTTCCGAGTGTGTTGGTTCCGACGTAGTTGGAATTTCGGAATCGCGAGAGTTTGTGATTGTGGTGACACGAGTAATGCGGGTTTTCCGCATTGGCAATGGGGATTTTGAAGTCATTTTGGGTGACTTCTCAGATTCTACCATGATTGATGATTGTAGATGATGTAGATTTTATAGATGTTGTTGGTTGCCACTAGTACGCCGATCGTGTATTGGTTGGTGGACCCGTGGTTTGTCTTGGGTCATTAGGTGGAGTGAGTATATCGAAGTTAGGTGACTGAGATTCCTCATTCTCTACTTGGTGGCAGACGATGTCAGGTTACATGACGTGGTGAGTGCAACGAGTGTTGTTTGCATTCACATAGGATGGATTTTGATGTCATTGTATTTGATCATTCTTGATTTTTTCTAGGTGGAATGCGAAGGATCGATACGAGGTAATCAGTGAGAACTCACAGTCTTGACGTGTCTCGTCGTTGACTGACCTGCTTAGATGTGGGATTTGGTTGAGGACTTTGGACGTCGTGACGATCGAGGATCGTGACGTCTATGGTCGGTTGACGTAGTGATAGATCTGGATCGTGATTTTGATGATCCAAATATGTGGAGAGTTTATTGCTCTTACTTGGATGTTTGAGTTAAGGACGTTGGGATTGAACTTCTTTTCGAAGTAAATCTTGTATGGTATTACTCAGGTGAGTAGTTGTCCGATGAGTAGGTTTCCGATGAGGTCGGATTTTGTCAGCTTTAGAGATGTGTTGATGTTGGGATTGGCTTCCCTACGAAGTTAAACGAAGGTAATGTGTAATCAATTGAACAGGTAACAGATAGGTTCGATTTTGATGCGTCTCGGTAGACGAGAACGAAATTTTGGATTTTGGAAACATATTTCTGGATGACGATTCAGGATTTGATTTTGGAACTTGAAAGTGGATTTCTGGATTTGGGTTTTGGAATCGGATTCTGGGTGACGATTCAGGATTTGATTCTGGAGCTTGACAGTGGATTTCTTTTTATGGATTTGGGTTCGGAATGGTTATTCCAAATGCTAGCTTACAGAATAATGATTTCGGATTCGGATTTGGAAATGGATAATGGGTTGGAGTTTTGATTTGTCTAATACTAGATTGGACAAATGGACTCCATTATTGAAACGTGTTTGGCTACGACCTAGGTGGTCGTGTTGCTGTGGTTATTGTTGTGGTTGTCGTTGTTGTGGTAGGTTCGTAGATGGACGTATATACTTTGTACGTTGTCCGGGGTACGATACTGGGCAGACTTGTGATACCTGGTGATGGTATATAGGTTATACCAGTGGTATGATGGTGAGCGTGTTGGTAGTCGGATTGGTTCCGATACCATTGGATTAGTCGAGGACGTGGACTGGACATTGGATACTGTGCAGTGGGTCATAGTGGTTCTGATGGGTTCAGTTACATACAGGTTGAGTGTTATGTTGGTAGATGTATACTCAGGTTGAGTAAGTTGGTGGTTAGTGTAACCACGAGTGAGTATAGTGTCCGTTTTCGACTGACGACTGTCAAGTGGTGACAGTTTGTCGGAGGTGTCAACGAGAATCGTTGAGTGAGATCTGATGACTCCCAGTGGGAGCAGATGTCAGGATAGATTGGTAATTAAGGAAGGAACCTTCGAGTTGTTGTGTGTCAACAAAATGGTAGATTTGACAAGTGGTGTCAATTCGGAACGTACGATTACTATCATTCGACGTGGTCGAGTGTAGTCGATACGACGCGAGTGTTAGTGGTACGTTTGGGTGCAGACGAGTATTGTTCTGGTTAGTGGGTGTACGAGTGTACAAATGAGATAAGATCAATTTTGCTTTCCACGAGGTGGATATACAATCAGGATAGTTGGAGTTTCGAGAGCGAAACAAATTAAGATGGGAAGAACGGTTGGATTAGGTCGGTTGGAATTTCGAGGATGAAATTAATTAAGGAGGGAAGGTTGTAACGACCCGTCCCAAATTCTGTGATTAAATTAGTGACTAATCACGATTAGTGAGGCTAATCCATGATTAGTTAGGCGAAATCGGACGAACGATGCAAAATGACCGTTTTGCCCCGGCGTGGGTAAAACGTTGACTTTTCGTTCGAGCAGTCAAATGAACTTTGACCGATGACCGTCACATAGTTGATGACGTCACGAGTTCATAGACAGGTGGCACGTTCAATTCCGACGTTCGAGGAGGAAGTTATGACGTTCGGAAGTTTAGGGGCATTTTGGTAATTTTGGTTAAAAGGGGTCAAATGTTGACTTTTTGATCCAGATGTTCGATGGCCGAGGGCTGAGGACCATTACGTAGATCGGGACGATATGAATCCGTAGGCAGGCGGCACGTCGAATTCGGACATTCGACGACGAAGTTACAGTTCACGGAAGTTCAAGTGCACTATTGCACGAATTCCGAAACGAGTTAACTTTTGGACTCTAGTGGACCCCAGTTATTTTATGGAGGCCCAATGGATGAGTGACAAGTGTCACCCATCCATTGCACAGCCCACACATATTCATGCATCTCCCTTCACCGTGCATTTCATTTCTTCATTTCAAATTACCCGATCTCACACCCACCATTCTCCATCTCTGTGCAACCAAAACCCATCCAACCATCAACCCATGATCAGCTGGGAGGACCAGAGAGACTGAGGGAGCTGAGGTGGCCAGCCTGGACGGCCAGAACCGCCGTGGACGGCGGCATGGAGGCAAGGAACCCAAGAGGTATCGGTTAGCCGATTTTCGATCCATTTTCCATTTTTATTGTTATGGGTCGTTTTTAATGGTTTTAATGAATCCATTAGGTTGCTAGGAGGTAATTAGGAAGATTTTAGGAAGCCATGGACGGCTGTGAAGCCGTGGGTGCAGTTTAGGAAAAATGGACCGTTTGGTTCATAATTAAACCATGGAATTTAGGTGTTTTTAGGTTGTTTTGATGATTGGAAATGATAGGGAATGAAGAATTAGGAATTATAGGATTAATTAGGATTGATATCGGACCAAAACAGAGGGAGAAAGCACTGAACCGATCACGCCGGTTCAGCACAGTGTCGTGAACAGTGAACCGGTTCAGCTGGAGGTTAGTGACGATGAACAGTGTTTTGGACCTTCTTGGGGCGCGTGGGGGCACGTGAACAGTATTTTGGGAATGTGTTCAACACGTGAAATGATCTATTCGATGTAACAAACATTTTGGGACTTGTTTCGTATCAATCGAATATCGTTTCAATAGGTTTCGAGGTGTCCTAAGGTTTAGGGTTGGTTTAAAATAGTTAAAAATATAGGAAAATTACGGGGCTTTGGTAGGAGGTTAATAAAGTAGTTAGTAACCTTATATTACGATTTGGACAGGTTCGGGAGTACCGGTGATGGTGATTGGCTCAGGAGAGCCGTATGGCACGCGTATCAAGGCGGCAGCTCGGACGGTCTGTGAGTGGACCTTGTTTTCTAAATTGGTGCATGCATAAATGTTTATTATATGTTTTAAATACTTGTTTGTGATGCCATGAGTGCATTTGGATGTGTGGTTACGTATAGGCACGTATTTCAAGGTTTCGGCCCTATACGGTGCCTATACGGGTTAGTATGTCTTTATTGGTCTAAATGAAAAGGTTTTGGATTTCTAAAAGGATAAACCCGGGTATGAGACCCATTTGGTTTTGTCTCGGGCATATGACCATATTGATGACCTACGGGTCTGAGTCCTGGTCGCGGCAGATGCTTGGTGCACGGCGACGGACGACGTGACGCTCACCTCCGGATTGAGATGTGTTTCTTCCGGAGAGGTCACGATCCACGATTCGTGGTCGGGCAGCCTGGGGAGGCACGACTTCGGAGTGCAGACGGTTCAGGATAGCGATCTGTGATAAGTGCACCATGATGTTGTGGTGGTCGCGTCGGTTGATTCGTTCACGGAGACATACCAGGATTGAGGGCGGTCCTGGATGGATGGCTGCACACATCACTACGATCAGAGTCGTTACTGACCCTTAGATATCGGGCAGGATGCCCAGCTGATGCCATATGTTCGGGCGCGAGATCCAGTTACTTTATGGTTATGATTTCGGGTCAGGGACCCTAGTTGGATTTTCAAGTTCATGGCGGTTTATGGGAACCGGCATGAACCCTGGAAAGGTCATTATGGTACATGATGGTTCAGGGTAACCGGGCATGAATGTTTGTGTTATGTATGTATATGTTTATATACCTTCCTTTACTTATATTATCTCCTCCGGGGAGGGTCGTTGGCCTGGGTGGACCCCAGAGTAGTCACGGAGCACCGACTGAGTGGAGTCACCCCCCAGTTGGGTACCTTACTCTCAGAAAGGCTAGTACTATAACCTCGGGTAGGGTCGGTGGTCTACGGACATTGACCTTGTCTTTGAGAAGCCTCGGATTGAGACCCGGGTAGCACGCGCGTAGCTTTGGGAACCGTGACAGGATTGGTTGTGTGAATTATATGTATATATGATATAAATATGATATATGATATGTGATGTGTGGTTACACAGGATTTGAGCGGTGGCTCGTGTACTTTGTTTATTTGTGGTTTAGGCTGAGTCCCTTATGGATTTGAGCAGTGGCTCGTACGGTTGTTTTCATTATGGTTTTGGGCTTAGTTCCCACATATGGTTCTTTCGGTTAAATGGTTTTCGAATGCATGCATGCTTTTTAGTGAAGGGTACAAATGTCTTTGATAAACTATTTTTATAAACTTTTGTTTTGTCCACTCACAGCTTTTAATGTTTTGACTGCCCTTCAGGTTGACATCGGATGTGGGCTGTAGCAGAGACCGAGATATCACATGCCTCCTCTGGATCCTAGCGTACTCTGATAGCCCGGGAGGGCAAAGGTCAGAAATATCCCTTGTCTGACACTTCGTGTCAGACGGGAGCAGGGTCATCCCGCGTTAATCCCGGGGGGATTGGGATGGGTCCTATCAGTTGAGGTTTGAAGGAAATGTATGGATTGGATTTTCACGATCCTTTGTTTGCTGTTCTTCCTCCACACACAGCAAGCACGACCGTTTTGTTTTTTTAAAAAAAAAAATCGATTGAGACGGTGGGGAAAGTTCTACGACCTTCCAGCAAGGGACAAGTGTCCCAAAACCAATGATGTAACGACCCGTCCCAAATTATCGGGATTAATTAAGAATTAATGATGGATTAATAAGGCTAATCGGGAATTATCCGAGGATTAACGGACGTTCAGGGCCAAATTACGATTTTGCCCCTGAACGAGGGCAAAAAGTTGACTTTTGACCCGGGAGGTCCAATGGCTGATGGTCAAGGACCGTTACGTAGATCGAGGAGATACGAATCCATAGACAGGCAGCACGTCGAAATTGGATATTCGACGGAAAAGTTACGGTTCACGGAAGTTCGAACGTACTATTGCACGTTTTTCGAGACGGGAGACTTTTGTCAGCAAGTGGGGCCCAGATATTTTGTGGTAGGCCCAATGGATGAATGACAAGTGTCGTTCATCCATTGCCCACCCAAATTGGTTCATGCATATCAGTTTCACCTTCTTTGTTTCTTTATCCGAAACCGATCAAAACATCCAACCCAATCCAAAACCCTTCCTATTTGATCTTGAGTGAGGCCAGAGAGTAAGACGAGGACAAGAATATGGAGGTGACTGGCCAGGATGGCGCCGTCGTGGACAGCTGAGACCAAACCGTGCAAGGTAAGCCGGTTTTACCCGATTCCTTCCATTTTTAATTTTTGACGTTAAGGACGGTTTTAGGTGTTTATAATAGGTTTATTAGGTTGCTTAGGAAGTTTAGAGAAGGTTTTGGGAATGGTTAGAGGTTGAGGAAACCCTGGGAAAGCTCTGAAAATATTGAACCGTGGAGGACAAATTGAACTCGTGGGTTTTAGGAGGTTTTAGGTGATTTTGATTTCATAGAAAGATCCCTAGGATTGAATTATGAAGATTAGAATAAAAGGGGAAGAAATGGAAGAGAAATGAGGAGAGGTGGGCCTTGGACCGGTCCCGCTTGTCCAGGCAGACCGGCTGCACAGAACGAATCGGGCTGGCTGGTTCGGACCGGCCTGGCGGAAGGACGGATACGATCTAGAGTGGGCGCGTGGCTCCCACGTGCAGCCCCTTTGGGCGGCACGTGAGGGCGCGTGAGCCATCCTTTGGGGAAGGTTCCAACATGTAATTTCATCTATTCGATGTAACGAACATTTTGGGACTAGTTTCGAGTCAATCAAACACCGTTTCGATATAGTTCGAGACGTCCGAAGGTTAAGGATCGGGTTTAAAAATAGTTAAAAATTCCAGAAAATTACGGGTCTTTAGTGAAGGGTTATTTAAGTAGTTAGTAACCCTCTAAATTAATTTGGACAGGTTCGAGAACCCTGGAGGTGACAATTGGCCCGAGAAAGGCTTATGGCGCTCGTATCAAGACGCAAATTCTGACAATCTGTGAGTGGACCTTTCTTTCGAAATTGATACATGCGTAAATGTTTTATAATTGTTTTAGAACATGTTTTGTGATGCCATGAGCGCATTCGTTTGTGGTAGCTAGTATTTACGTATTTGCACGTATTTCAAGATTTCTAGTTTTATATGATGCTTATACGTGCTCCGTTTTCTGTGTGGGTTTAATGAATGGTTTTTGATTTGGAAATATGAACTCGGGCATGAGACCCATTTGATTGGAAACCCTTGGACTTCGAGTCCATTTTATTTGATGAGAAATCGAGCCGAAGGCCCATTTGAGTTATATGATCGGGCCGAAGGCCCCGTTGGTTTACGAATTCGGGCTTGAGGCCCCTTTGAATGTTGTATCGGGCTTAAGGCCCCGTTGATAGTGAAATCAGGCTCGAAGCCCCATTGATTTATGGTATCGAGCTCGAGGCCCCGTTACTGTGGTATCGGCTTGAGGCCCTGTTGATTGTGAAATTGGGCTTGAGTCCCAATTCGGTTTATGGAAAGAGAATTCGGGCATAAGACCCTGTTGAACTGAGGATTTAGGCCGAGGCCTGTGAAAGTGAATTTGAATCATATTCGAGGAATCCTATTGAGATGAATCGGGGATGAGATCCAGTTGAAATATGTTTTGAGAAAGAAAGTGTTCTGAAAATGTATTATACCCTCCATATGATTCATTTGTTCTCCTCCAGCCGTCGACTTGGAGAGTCACGATCCACAGACCAGAATGAGTATCCCCATAGGGAGCCCATTTCAAGAATGGAAGTTATGATGTGGTCCTGGACCAGATTCCAGAGAGATGCTCGGACTAGATCCGGAGATAGAGCCTCCCAGACGGATAATTCCTGGGGGTAGACTCGTAGTGAGACCTTGTGTAGTGTGCACACTAGTATAGAGATGAATCGTGACATATATCGGGGATGTGTTCCCTAGGGGATGTGTGCCCTGAGTTGGCATATTCTCGGAAGTGCCGCAGATGGGTTATACATATGTCTATACGTATGGGGTTTTCTTATGTTTTAGAAAGTGATTTGGGGCGGAGACCCCGTATTCGATGTTTTGGAAATGGTTTGGGGGCAGCGACACCGTGTTCTATGTTTTGGTATTTCACTGAGAATGGTTTTGGGCAGAGTCCCACTTGTGTTTGATTTGGGCTGAGTTCCCATATGGGTTGATTTACGGTTTTGGGCCAAGGCCCAACTAGTTTTGTAAATGTTTTGATAAATGGTTTTTCAAATGCATGCATGCTTTTAAGTGAAGGGCATAAATCTTCCTTTGTGAAATGTTTTTATTAAAATAACTGTTTTGTCCACTCACGACTTTTGATGTTTTGAATGTCCTTTAGGTTGATTGCGGATGCGGGCTAAAGAATAGGCCGAAACATCACACTCCTCCTCCGGATCCTGGCGTTCTCTGGTAGTCCCGTTTGGGCTAAAGACGGAAATATCTTTGGTCAGACACTTCGTATCAAACGGGAGCAGGCACGTCCCACATTAATCCCGGGAGATTTGGGAAGGGTCCTGACAATTGGGCACACTTCTCAAGACACCAGGTGGCACAATTTTACTGGGCACATATCTCTAGGCATCAAAAGACCATATTGACCTTGCCCTGCAAATTACCATTTTACCCTAACGTATTTAGACTCATAACTGAACTGTCCGAAGTCTGATGACAACGTGCCGCCTATCGTTATATTCAGGGGATCGAGACCTACCTAACGGTCCTTGAAGTGCGTTATAAAAACCTGTCGAACAAAAAGTCAACAATTTGCCCATTTTCAACCAAACTACCAAAATAGCCCCAGAACTTCCGAACACCATAACTTTTCCCTCGAATGTCAAAATCGGACGTGCCACCTGTCTACGGACTCGTGACGTCCCGAACTACGTTACAGTCATCGGTCAAAGTCTATTTAACAGCCCGAACTAAAAGTCAACCATTCGCCCAAATCCAAGGGCAAAACCGTCATTTCACACCATTCGTCTGAGATCATCTAACTAATCACTGATTAACTTCACTAATCCGTCATTAACCACTAATCTAATACCAATTTCTGGGACCGGTCGTTACATTAAGTGGCTGAATTGTAAACATGAGAGGCAACTAGCAAGGAACAAATGGTATTAGGTGGAATTCCAAGACTTGGTCAATATAGAAACTAGCTTATGACCCTCGAGTAAATCATGTTTTAGGGCAATGACTAGTGTATTAGATGTGATGGAAGGGTCCCACAAGAAGAAATATGAGCTGTTGGGGGAATATTGTAGCGCTGAAGACATCGTTCCGCAGTGCTAATCAAGTCTGAGTTGGAAGCTGATGACAACCCTCGATTTTAGTGAGTGTATGTTTGTTTGCAAGCTTACAAACAAGGTTGGATGAAAGGTTATAGACCCTTCATAGGTTTTGATGCATGTCGTATTAAGGGCTTTCACCCTAGGCAATTGGTGGAAGTTGTAGGAGTGGATCCCAACACTAAGATGTATGAAGTGTGTAAATCTGAAAACTTCAACTGTTTGAGGTGGTTCATAGAATTGGTGAAGTAGGATCTACAACTTTAGAACTCAATTGTAGCTGTGATAATGAATGATACGAAAAAAAGGATGTTGGATGCAGTGACCTAAATATTCTTTGATGAAGAAAACATGCATTGATTGAGTCATCTCTACTCAAACCTCAATGCGACGATAAAAAATTGGCTATCCAACTGCAATTAGGGAAAATAGCTAGGGTTGTTACAGTTCCATGGTACAACGAATAAATGAAGAAGATGAAAGTTCTCAGTTCGTCTGCACACAATTGGCTGAAAGAAAAGGATGTAAGATGGTAGTGTAGAAGTCAATTTAAGACTCACCATAAGTGCTGTATCTTGCTTAACAATTTCTCTGAGGCATTCAACAAAGCCATTCTCTCATATAGGCCTAACTCTATCGTATCTATGGTGGAAAAAATCTGAAAATACCTAAGTGTATTAATGACTAAGAGAAGAGATGAAGGTAGTACTTGGGGGGAGCTATTGGTTGGTAAAAGAATCCAAGCACTTCTTGAGGTCAATATAAGGGTAGGGCAAAACTTCATTCCAAATCATTGTGGTGGGAACATCTTTGAGGTCAAGCATTTTCATGGAAAAAGATTCTCAATTGATTTAGATGATTAAACTTGCTCATGCAGAAGATATCAACTTACTAGAATTCCCTGTCCACATGGTTTGAGTGCTATTAATCGAATTAATAGCAACCCAGAGAAGTTTGTGCAAGATTGCTACTCTAATGTTGCATACGCTAAGACATATGAAGGGATTATCAAACCAATTCCTAGAGAAGATTATTGGAAGAATATTGATGCACCAATCCTAAAGCTACCAATGTATCGTAAGCAGCCCCGGAGACCAACAATATAAAGAAATACAAGTTAGAACGAGCATCCTCATCCTCCTTCGAATCCTAACAAGTTCTCTCAATAACACTTTGCCAACAAGTACGGTAATTGTGATGCTGATGGACACAAAAGAAATCAATATACACAACCCTTTGACCCTATTATAGCAGCTAAGTTCAAACCTAAGCAAGAAAAGGAAAAAATAATATGTTGTAGCCAGAGCTAGATTAGACAAACTCCCGGTAAGTAAACTATCATAATTCAAGTTCATTTGAATGCTTACACATGCACATGTAGAACCTGTTTTATAATAGTTGAATCTAGAAGTATAATATCACTTAACATCCATGAACTTATAATTAAGTATCACTTAATTCCCTAATTTTCTATTACAGTCTCTCTTAACACCCTGAACATATGTTATTAGTCTCAGTTTACGCTAATATTATGTGTGTTTTTATTAGAAGTCTGATATGCAATGTGATTGAAGTAGGTTATAACCAGCATCACTACCCAAAACACTCAATTGAGCCCCACACATGTTGCCAACTTGTACTAGTGCATCCAAACCCCTACTAGCACTACATAGAACAATCCAAGCACCCCTCCTGTAACGACCCGAAAATTCGAAAAAGGAAAATGACGATTTTCCCCTGGAATTGGGCGAACGGTTGACATTTGGTTTGAACGGTCAAATGAACTTTGACCGATGACTGTGACGTAGTTCAGGACGTCACGAGTTCATAGATAGGTGGCACGTCCGATTCTGACATTCGAGGTGAAAGTTATGATGTTCGGAAGTTTAAGGGTAATTTGGTAAATTGGTCAAAAGGGGCCATTTGTTAAATTTTTGATCGGGACCATGTTTGGAATTTCCGTATGTACCGTTAGGTAGGTCTCGAGACGCTGAATCCATAGACAGGCGGCATGCGTCAATCGGGGTTCGGATGAAAAAGTTATGGGCTTGAGAAAGTGAAGGGCAATTTGGTAATTTGTCAAAGAGAGATAAAATGGTAATTTGACTGGGCTTTGTACAATTGTGACTCATCTGGATTGGAGGGTGACATCTGTCACTTTGCAGATGCTGAGTAGTGTCACAAATTGGGCGGTGTGGATTCCATTTGATATTTGAATATAGACTATAGGTATTCGAATTAACAAAAACCGTGAGTGTGGTTTGAAGAAAAAATAGAGGACCCAAAACCTTGATCCTTCGATTCAATTGTAATCAGCCAACATCCTGTGAGGAACCTTGTGTAATTATGAGAATTAGAACACCACAATTGAAGGACGAGGAGACTTGAAAACCCAGCTCGACCCACACTCAAAACGGCCCGTCGTTCATATTTTTCCAAAATTCAGACTTGGCGTTTTGGGCGGTAAGGAAGGGAACTGAACATCAATTGAGTCTTCTGAGCTTGATTGGGGTGTAATCATCTCAAATTTGAAGAGGATTGACACAGAAATGGACAAGAACACACCTGGAGACTATACTGAAATCCCATGGTTGTGTTCGAATCATTACGGGTAAGATAGACTCAAATTGAACTGGAATTATTGATTAGAATGAAGAGATGATAATGCCTGTGTGATTAATTGAGGGAAATAGCTTGAAATTGGGTGAAACCCAATTGAGAACCCATCGGGTATTCACTTCGAGTCGAGTGATTTGGAGCCCAATTTCATGAAATTAACGATACAGATCCTAAATTAAGCTTACTTCGATGCATATTAATGTTTAAATTATCGAAAAAGAAGCTAAATTGACTGAGAATTCATCGGCTCGTGTCGCGGGTTGAACAACCCATTTACAGGAATTCGGGTGAAAGAGACGACTGTAGTAGGGTACTGTACACGGCGCGTGGCACCCACGTGCAGCCACTCACGACGGCATGTGAGGGCGTGTGGTGGGTCATTCCGAGGTGAGGTCAACATAAAACTTGTCCTATTTAATGTAATGAACATTTTGGCATTGGTTTCGAGGAAATCGGACACCGTTTCGATATTGTTTTGAGGGTCCGAAGGTTTATGTTACATTTAAAATACGTATTTAAATCCCGGAAAAATTGGAAAAAATTATATGAGGTATATTGAGATGTTAGTAACCCTCGATAATGATTTTGGACAGGAATGGTGACTTCCGGAAGTTACGGAAAAACGTGCAGCTCGGAAAGCGAGCGATAAGGATGGTGTGTGAGTGGACTTTTGTTTTCTACCATGAATGCATGCATATATGTTTTAAATGATTTATTATATGATTTGAAATGAATTGGCATGATTGATGTTTCAATATGATGATTTCCGGATTTCGAGAAGATTATATTATTTTATATGATTTGGGCACAATTTTCGAGAAAACTATGAAACTGTTGTTTTGGGCGAAGGCCCGGGATTTGAGATTGGTTTTGACTCGGATTATGAGTCGGGAAATGATTTGGTGGATTTAAAATGCTTTCTGGATATATTTTGTGGATTTATGTGAAAATGGCAACTGAGGTTGCGGTTACGCGGATTTGCGTGAAATTGATATGTTGGGTGTGAGATTGGATATTGATGGTTTTCGGATTTATGAAATCGGGACTCTGGTTTTATGGATTTTACGGATTATGTTTTGGGCTGAGACCTTGTGTTGAAAATGGTTTTAATTTCAAATGCAACTGTTTTCACTGGTTTTCATGATGATGATATGTTGTGGATATTAGGGCTTTCGGGGTGGAATATGTTTCCCCCGGATTGCACCCTGGATTATGGATATTAGGGCTTCCGGTTGGGAATGTGTTTCCCCGGAATGGACTGTAACAACCCGTCCCGAGAGCTGGGATTAGTAGTGTGATTAAGGTGGGATTAGTGAGGTTACTTGGTGGTTAGGTGGTCCCGAAAGGCTGTAAGTTTAGAATGACGATTTTGCCCCTGGTTCGGGCAAAATGTTGACTTTTGTTCGGGTGATCAAATGGTTGTTGACCAGTGACTAGGACGTAGTTTGGGATGTCACGAATCCGTAGGCAGGTGGCACGCCCGATTTCGACATCCGAGGAGGAAGTTGTGATGTTCGGAACGTTGAGGGCTTAACCGTAATTTGGGTAAATTAGGGGGAATAGTTGACTTTTTGTAGAATCGGGTTTTGGTACGTTGACCTAGGATGGTTAGATAGTTCTCGTCGTCCTGAGTTCGATGACAGGCGGCACGTATTCATCGGACTTACGATGTGGGAATTATGGGTCTAGAAAGGTGGTGGCAAATCCGTAAAATTGGGTTAAAAGGAGGGGCAGTTTGGTCTTTTGTGCTCTGGAAATTGGACAGAGAAAGGGACAGATGGACGGCTGGGATTGTGCCATGTGAGAAAGGATGGAGTGGATGGTGACACGTGCTAAAGGTGGAGTGGTTTCTGGGACGTTATCGTGTGTGCACGGCCCAAATAATTGGGGTGCACCCGTGCTATGTGTTCATGCTCTTCGACACACAGAGAGAAACAGAGGGAGGAAATTGAGAGAATTGAAAGGGTGATCATGGTTGCTGGTGAATTCTGGGGGGTGAGGAGTGACCGGAGAGTGAAGGAGAGCTTGGGAGGAGACAAGGAGGCACGGTGGCCGTGTGTGTGTGAGTTGTGAACCGCGGGAAGATCAGGGGGAAACAGGAAGGCAAGCAGAGAGTTTGCGAGGAATCGTGGTGCTGTGGCCGTGTGTAAGTGTAATTGACCTTGAAAGGAGGCTGAGGCGGCGTCGTAGACTCCAGGGAGCACGGCGGCTAGCACGGTTGCGGACGGTTGCAGGTACTCCCTCATCCCTGTACAATTACTCTGTTTTTTCCCGTGGGGTTCAATTCGAAAGTTGTGGGGTTGGGCGTAGAGTCGAGGGATTTGGAGGCCAGGGTGAGACTCCTGGAGGTCCCAAGAGTCGACTGTGTGTGCTGCCATGAGGGGTGGTGCACGGTGGTGGATGGCACGACGGAGAGACTTTAGGTGCTCTGTTTTGGCCGTGGGTTCAAACGGAAAGTTGTGACGATTGGGGCTGAGTCGAAGGTCTAGGAGGGTTGGTTTAGGTTCAGTGAGGTCCAGGGAAGAGTTTGGTGTAGCCACCGTGAAGGGAGGTGAGCTGGGTGGCTGGATCGTGAAACAGGGGGAGTTTGGCCGTCTGTTTCGAGCTTCAGTCGACGGGATTGGGGCGGTGTCGAGGTCTGAGGAGCTGGGGAATGGATAGATTGGAACTGGACGAAGCTTTAGGAGAAGAAAGGGAGAGAAATCGTGCAGGCACGGCGGTGAACCGCTGACGCCGGTTCAGGTTGCAGACTACTGTGCTGAACCGGGTCTGTTCAAGGTTGAAGGGCACTGTAGCAGGCGCGTGAGGGCCACGCGCAGCCACTTTGGGCGGAGCGTGGGGGCGCGTGCGGCGGCGATGGGGAAAACGGTCAACATGGTTTTTGGTCTAGGCGTTGTGACGAGTCCATTGGCATTGGTTTCGGGTTGATCGGACGTCGAATCGAAGTAGTTCCGCGAGGGTGGATGTTTAGGGTTCCGGTTCGTTACGTTTAGGACTCGGGGATTTTTGAGGGAATTTAGGTGGGTACTCGTGGACGTGTTAGTGACGTAATTTGGTGGTTGTTGACAGGATCGGGATTTCCCGAGGAAGCCGAGGAACGTGCAGGACGTTCGGGACACGATTGAGGGCTTGGTACTGTGAGTGGACCCTTTCCTTAAACTCAAACATGCATCACTGTTTTCTATAATTGTTTTATATATGTGATTTCATGATTATTGGATTTAGGATGTGATTTTACATAATTGCACGTTTTTCGAGAAAATACGGTATTTGGAACGTTTTACGATAAAAGGTTGATTTCTGATTATAATGTTATAGTTTTGGGATTTCAAATGGTAAATGATTTCAAATGATTATAAATGGATTTTGGAACATGATTTTGAGAAAGGGTTGGTTTTGAAATCGAAATTGACAATTGGACTTTGGTTAAAGGTTGAAAAGTGGATTCCGGATTTGGGTTCGTAATAACGGTTCGGGATGCTGGAAGGGCATCGGACCGGGGATTTCGGATTCGAGTTTGGATATGGATTTCAAGTGGTTTTCAAACGGTTGGGATTGGATTTGCTGGATCTGGTTATTGGGTTTAAAGACCCGGATATATTTAACGGGGGACGGGCCCAGATTGAGTTTAAAGACTCGGGAGTTTAAAGACTCGGATATATTGATATTTCCCCCGTAGGCCTTTGAGTTTAAAGACTCGGGAGTTTAAAGACTCGGATATTATTAAGGCCTGGATTGAGTTTAAAGACTCGGGAGTTTAAAGACTCGGATAGGTCCAGCAGGTTTGATCGGAAAATAATGAATTTCTGTTTATGGATTCTGATACAGTTTTATGGTACATATACTGTGATTTCTATAACTGTTTTATAGTATTTCTGTTTCTCATGATGTGGTTTATGGTAAGTTGGTTTGATAACTGGGTTATGCATGTGGTTTTCAAAACGGAGGGTGAAACTGGTTTTCTGATAAATGGTTTTAGAACTTTTCTTTTATTATGGTCCACTCACACTTTCTGTTTTAACTTGCCCTCCAGGTTGTGGAGATAGTGCGGGGTCTTGACGTCGAGGCAGGGTCTGAGGCATAGACATTTCGTGCGGGTTCCCGGAGAGTTTACATTTCTTCCGCGTGCGTGTAAATGTCATCGGTTTTCATTTCCTTGTGTTTCGTACTATGCTCTGTACAGTATAACTTCAGGATATTTTATATAGTTTCTCCTGCGTCTGACTGCGTTTTGGTGATTTTGAGTGAGTTGTACTTGCGTGTTGTGTCGGGGAGTCAGACGGGAGCAGGATTTACCTCGGGTTTCGGGGTGAAACCGGGGTGGGTCCTGACATGGACCCTGGAGATAACGCTCGCCTCCGGGATGGATATGTGTACCCCGGAGAGGTCACGTAGCACGGTCTGTTGTCGTGCAGCCGAGGGAGGCTCGACTCATAACAGATGTGCTGGAGTATATGGAGATCGGTCGGTGATATGTTCACGACGATCTGGATTACGGCTGGTGATGTGTTCACAGCAGTGGATGCTCGATTTTGAGCGGTCCTTGAGCCTATTGATTTGCACGCGTTGCAGGGATAACGTGACTATATGAGATTGGATATGAGACTGGATATGGAAATGAGTCCCGTGGTTTTTTGAGAATTGTGATTTATAAATGTTTGTGCCCAGATTTATTTTACTCGATTTATGATATGCATGTTTGTGAAACTGGAGGGTAGAAATGTAGTTTGATAAATGTATTTCTAAAATTTTGTTTTATCCACTCACACCTTTTCTGTTTTATTGACCCTCCAGGCCGTGGCTCGATGATTGAGGCTGATCGGGAGGTGGAGGCATGCGTGGGCACAGGTACGGTTATCCCTTGTTTGGCAAGTGCTGAGGACAATTTCGGAACTTCAGTTGACTTGTCAGACGGGAGCAGGACCGGGCACAATTATCTATGTCCTTTGGAGACGGGTCCTGTCACCACCTATTACCCAACATGTACTAGTGCATCCAACATGTACTTGTGCATCCAACCCCTACAAGCACTGCACAGAATAATCCAAGCACCCTACCTACTACCCACCTGTACCTGTGCATCCAACATCTACCAGCACTGAACATAACAGTCCAAGCACCCTACCTTCTGCCCAACCTGTACCAATGCTGTAACGACCTGAACTTTCATAAATAATATTTTAATGCAAAATGACAGTTTTGCCCATGAGGGGGAAAAAGTTGACTTTCGACCCATGAAATATTTAGGACTTTGACCAATGACCATGACGTAGATCGGGACGTCATGAGTCTGTAGACAGGTGGCACGTTGAAAACAGATTTTCGACGGAAAATTTATGGTCACGGGAGCGAAATTGATTAAACTTACGAACCGAGAACGTAATTAAAATAATTTTAAATTAATGAAATCTGATTTAACTTTTAATTAAACCTGTACCCTTGGATGAGTGACACTTATGACAAGTGTCACTCATCCCATGGTTGCTTTTTCCCTAAATCTTAGATCTTGCCCCCATTGGTGGATTTAAATATATTTTGTTTCCCTCATCACTCCCCAGACGTCCATCTCCCTCTCATCTATCCATCTGCACCCTTCATTTTTCTTCATCTGATCAATATCATCAGAACACATCCATTCCTTCTCCCATTCATCTCCCGTGAGCTAAGAACCCTTCCCTACTTCGTACAAACCCTACCGTCCATCCACTTCATCTCCAGCAACCAGATCGACATCATCTTCCCCATCAGACATCATCTTCATCATCTGTTCATCACCATCATCTTCTTCTCTGTGCTGCAACCCGTGAACCACCCAGACCTGTGAAGAACAAACCATACCCGAAACTTAAAACCGTCCAACCCATGTGACCACACTTCGAACTAACACCAGGATAGGACCGTTAGGAGGCCTGGACGCCTGAGAAGCTGACTGGAGGACCCACGATGGCGACACGGCGGAGGTAGGCCGAAAAACTCGAGAACCCCCTCTGTTTCTTCATTTTTGAAACCCTTAGTTTTGACGTGTATGGAGCGTTTCTTTGTGTTAAGTTGTGTTCTAGGGACAGTGACGAGCTAGAGGAGACTGGTTTCGAAGCAGGATGTGGACTGAGGCGACGGGGAAGACGACCAGAATATTGTGCTGCAGATTTTCGAACTAAAGGTATAGATCTCAAACGTTTTAATGATTTTTGAGTGCATAGACTTGTAGAGGGGGTTTAGGCGAACACATAGGAACGAACCCTGTCGAAAATGGTGGCCGGAGATGGAAGTTCTGATCGGGTCAGGCCGCAGGTCACGGTGGCTCGGTTGCAGAACTTCGGACGGACCCGGCCGAATGTCAGGGATAATGACGTCATCATGCTAACGCCATTATGACGTCAGACATGTCAGACCAGCGACCAACCAGGAGGTGACACATGTCATCTGACACCTATCAGTGATGACGTCAGTAGTGACATCGTGATGACGTCATCATCATTGTAGCAGCGTTGACCAGAGGGTTAACCAGGTGCGAGGGGACGCATGTGAATAGTACTTGAGATGGGACCACCACTATCTTTTAGGTTTCAACGATACGGATCCTGTAACGACCCGTCCATGGAATCAGGATTAGCTGGTGATTAATGACAGATTAGTGAGGTTAATCAATAATTAGTTGGACGATTTCGGACGAATGGTGCAAAATGACAATTGTGCCCCTGGAATGGGTAAAAATGTTGACTTTTTTGTTCGGGCGGGCAAATGGACTTTAACCGATCACCGTGACGTATTTCAGGAAGTCACGAGTTCGTAGACAGGTGGCACGTCCGATTCCGACATCCGAGGAGGAGTTATGACGTTCGGAAGTTCGAGGTTAATTTGGTAATTTTGTTGAAAAGGGGCACTTTGTTGACTTTTCCAAAGACATGGACTTTTCACGCATTCCGAGGACCGTTAGGTAGGTCTTGATGCCCTGAGGACAACGACAGGCGGCCCACCGTCATCGGATGTAGGACGACAAAGTTACGGGTCAAGGAATACGAAGGGCAAAATGATAATTTTTAGAATAAGGGTAAAATGGTCATTTGACTTGTATGGGGATTTGTGCCTAGTGGTCAGAGGACACTTGGCTGCATCAGGGTGTGTAGCCACAGGATTTAGGACACCTGGCCCTTTCTGGATGGTGGTAGAAGTCCTCACCGTCTCTCACACACGTTTTAAACACAGATTTGAGTTTTGCACAATATTGGAATGAATAAAAAAACGTAGAAAAACAGAGACATGGATGATTGTTGAACCTTAACCCTCTCAAAACTTGATCGGATAAGGATGGGGTATGAAGGAAAGTTGGAGGAGAAGTTGTACTGCGATGATTGGTGGCCACGGTGAGGCACGACGGCAGAGTACGGCGGTGGAAACTGAGAAAAAACACGCGAAGTTCTCTGTTTTCAATTGAACTTGGGAAGTGGATTGAGGCCTGAGGATTGATTTTCGTGGATGAGAGAGGTTGCTGGAGGACTGGGGAAGTGAATAAGTTCATTTTCGAGGCCTGAGGGCCTGGTATGTACCCTTTCGATTAACTGGTTCTATTAAGATTGAAAATGGCAACTTGGTTTTTGATGCTTACTAATCAAATTGGTTATTTTGATGAGGGTTTGGACGCCTAAAAGAAACTTATGGATGAGGAATTAAGGACAATAATGGCCGGAACCATGGAAATAGAGAGGAGGAATTTTGAAGGAAGGAAACTTGATCGGGAAGGTACTTTACAGACTTAATTTGTGAGTTTGAAAACGAGATTAAATAGGAAAAGCTTGGACGACATTAATGATGAAATTAGGATCGAAAATTAGGCTAAAATGAACGAAACCCATGAACGCCGGTTCAGGTCTGGACCGGGTCGGCCCTATCGGTTCGAACCGGGTTCACTTGAGGACAGGGATGAACAGTGCAGGGCTTGAGGCCCACGTGCATCCCTTTGGGCGGCGAGTGTGGGCTCGTGGCACGCTTTTTGAGGAAGGTTTCAACATGACTTTTAAAGTATTCGATGTAACGAACATTTTAGCACTTGTTTCGAGTCGATCAGACATCATCTCGATAGTTTTCGGGATATTTGACGGTTTTAGGACTCGTTTAAAAATAGTTAAAAATTCAGGAAAATTACGGGGCTTTAGTAGTAGCTAAATGAAGTAGTTAGTAACCTTCTTATGGGATTTAGACAGGTTCAGGAAAGCCGATGATAGTGGATTGGCCGGGAACGGCGTAAGTGCGCTCCTATCGAGGCAGCGGCGAAATGGTCTGTGAGTGGACTTTGCTTTCAAACTTATGATGCATGCATATATGTTTTCTATACGTGGTTCTATGATTTGATTTATGATCTTGATGGTTTACGATTTTGTACGGTTTTTGAGATATTTACGGAATTGCACGTTTTACGAGGTTCGGTCTAT
This sequence comes from Prinsepia uniflora, assembly GCA_032719365.1. Taxonomy (NCBI): domain Eukaryota; kingdom Viridiplantae; phylum Streptophyta; class Magnoliopsida; order Rosales; family Rosaceae; genus Prinsepia; species Prinsepia uniflora. The sequence goes on along the minus strand of CM064872.1, from coordinate 47,387,853 downwards.
CTTGTGATTTGATAATGGTTTTGATGAATTGATTTCGGAATTTGAAATATGATTTGATTTCAAAGATTTAAAATTGATTTTGGAAAAGTGATTTTGATCTTGGAGCCTTGTTCATGAGATTTCGATACACGAGCTTTCGGTTTTGAAACTGGATTTCGAAAATGAGATTTCGGATTTGGGTTCGGGATAGTGGTTCCGGATGCCGGTTTACAGAATCATTGTTGCGAATTTGGATAATGATTTTCTGTGGTTTTCGAATGAAAAATGGTTTTGGAAAGACCCGGAAAAGAAAAGAAAAACTGATGGATAGGGTTTTGAGTTTAAAGACTCGGTTGATTGACGGGGGGAGGGCCCTGGATTGATATGTTTTGACTTTAAGACTCGGATATGATACCCCCTAGGCCTGTGATTGTGTTTTGAGTTTAAAGACTCGTTGATATCCGGGGAAGGCCTGATTATTGCGCATGGTTTTGAGTTTAAAGACTCGGGCGCACTTGAGATCCAGCAAACTCGCATGATTGAAGTTTTTCACTGGTTTTTCAGGGCAATGGCCCTGATGATTTGGATTTGAAGAGTTTTGGGACCGAATTCCCGTACTTTGAGATTGATTTATGATTTTGGACTGAGGCCCTGGTTTTAACTAAAGGATTTGATTCGGGTTTTCAAGAATGGTTTTCGTTAATGGTTTTGAATGTGAGATGGTTTCATAACATGAATTGATATGCATGCATTGGTTTTTGTGTGGAGGGTAAAAATGTAATTTCTCTGGACTGTTTTCTGAATTTATTGTTATTATTTTTGTCCACTCACAGTCTTTTCATGTTTACGATACCCTCCAGGTTTTTTTGGTGCGGGCTGTTGCTCGAGAGAGATGGAGACATCACACACGAGATCCACAGTAGATTCCGTGCACTCTGGGAAGGCCGGAAGCATTTGGATGATCGGACCCAGTTTCCCTTGTCCGACTTACGTGTCACATGGAGGTTGGACGTCAATTTAGCCTTCGTGTCATGCGTAAGTTAGACGGGAGCAGGATTTAGCCCTTAATCCGGGGGGATTGGGGGCGGGTCCTGTCAGATCCAATGACGATGGTTTCGTGTCGATCGGAGAACATTAGGTTGGTCAAAATAGGGTTTAATGCCTCGAGAAATGTGTTCAGATGGCTTTCCCGGGTCAGTTTCATTCTAGGGATTCATGGTTGAGATGTAGGGACTTATAGTGACCTTTATGTGTACTTTGGACATGACAGAGATTGTACGTTAGTACTGGGACAGGTTTATACGTTCGGTTTAGCCGCGGGACCGGACTGTGAGTGGGCCTTTGATTTCGTTTTAAACCCTTTCATGCATAACTGTTTTAATTACTATATCTATACGATTGAATCAAAGTATTTGAATGCCTTGAGTCATTATTCTTGCACGTATTATGAGGTTTTGGGCATGAGACTCGTTTGGTAGTTATGCAATGTTTTGAGTTATAAATATGGATTTCGATGATTCTCTTAGTTTTGCACTATATAAACCTACCCTACTGATACTGTCTCCTCCGAATGTTAGTACCCCGGAGTGGTCACGACGCATTACCTGCGAGGGTCATTCTACGGAGGGACCGGCCTGTAAAGTGACTTAGGAGCAGGATTGCTATGATTGGACGTCTGGGATGTCAGACATCTGGGATGTCATACGGGACTGGGTTCGGATTTGGACTCGAGATTGAGACCCCGGGTGGACGCGTAGCCTTGGGACTGTGACCTTATTAGGCGTCTGGGACGTCAGACATCTGGGATGTCCAGATTGGGATATATAGTGCAGTAGTTGATGTTATTATTATGATTATATTATCCTTTTTATGCTTATATGATATATTATTATGGATTTTGATTCTGATGCATGCATGATTTGGAAAACGAAGGGGTAAAACCGTATGTTTACTTTATGCTTAATTTGTTTTATAAACTTTATGTTTCTGACCACTCACCCTTATTTGTTTTACTAACCCCTCCAGGCCGTGCTACTGAGGTGGACGAAGATCCTGAGGCTGAGGCATAGATTGATGTTGCGTACTTGAACCCCACTTTTGGGTAGGTTGGCATGTGGGAAGTCCTTAGGAGTCGTGCTCAATAATTTCATTTAAGGGATTATTTGACACTATTTTATTTCGGATTATTTGTATAATGAATATTTATGCATTTGGATCTTTTAAGGGTAAATTTGGTATTCTAAGGTTATGTGTCAGACGGGAGCAGGGCACGTCCCCGGGTGGTCCCACGGGGATCGGGACGGGTCTTGTCAAGTGCATCCAACCCCTACCACTACTCAGCCAAGTGGCAGTTCACAACACCAATAAGCCTCATCAAGTGGAAGGAGGATGAGATTCGACTTGCCTACAAAGCGTTTGAAGAAATAGTTGGGTGGCATTTTAGTGCTTAGTGGAAGGACTGTATTTTGCTTTGCTAACTGTTCCAAATATTATGATCACATTTTGCTTAGTGTTTAGTTTGCACCTAAAGGCCTTCGTGCTACTCATTTTGTTCCTTTTGTTTAAATGACATTGTGTTTTATGAGGGTCCGAATTTGGTTTCTTATTATCAAACTTTGATTTATAAATGACTGAGATGTTTCTCATTCTTAATTTATAAAATTCCATTCAAACTAGATATAAAAGGCATTGCATAATATAAACTCACTTTTACATATTTCCACAATCGACCAAACTAATTTTTACATAATACAAAGCCCTAGACATAACTAATGTGCCATCCAAATCGACATAACCTAATACATAACTAAAGTGAAGGATTGAAGATGATTCTAACCACTAAGATCCAAGTACTGAAAGTGCACTCCAAAGCTTAGTCACCTTCCTCTTCACATTCAACAATTGCTCTTCAATTCAATCAAACTTCCTTAAACAACCTCGGAATTATTGTCATCAATCTCTTGCATATTTTCGGATCAAACTACTCCCAAAAATCACAATCTTTCTCTCAATCTCTACCTCTACCTTGTTCATTCTGATGCAAAACATATTACAATTTCAAACATTTCAGCAACCAGCCAATTCAAACATATCACCAAACAACCAAAATCCCTTTCATTATTAATATATATATATATATATATATAAAAAGTTTCCTTATCACTTACCGTAGCATCTAGGCAAACAACAAACCTCTAGCCCGAGTTTTCATCCGTCCATGATGTTTTCATTCTCCTCGTCTTCCCACAAAAGCATCATCTCGGCTGCAAATTTGATCTCTCCTTCATATATGAATCTCCCTTTGTAACTACAAATTGAATGATGTTGTTGGTGGCTTGGGGTTCACAAACTTATATAAAGGCCAGTTTTGAAACTTTTTGGTGGGATTACTGTTGCAATTTTTGAAATTCCCTTTATAGGGTTGCGATTTCAACTGAATTGGGGCGGATTTTGGAGGTCAAATGTCATCCCAACTCCATTAGTAAGTTTTCCCTCAATTTTTCGACCACTTCCTCACTACATAGGTTCCAAATAAACTCTCTAAACATCGTTAGTAACGAAGACTAACTTTTGGTGCAACGGACTTGACGAAATGAGCGTTGAAGGAGAACATCGCTACAATTTGGCGTTAGGGGAGTAAATTGAGATTTTACAACGGATACGGGGAGCATTTTGAATTATAAGCCTTCAAAAAACTAGCAAAAGCACTCTTAAATAGATAAAAAGAAAAACTACATAAAACACCTCAAACTATAGGGTTCAACACAGATTCATACACAAACTATCAAAAGTTTCAATTTACTACCCAAACTATTTGACCACTCACAAGTAACCACCTCCGTTAGTTTTTCCATCTGTCTAACCATCAAATTGTCAAGTGGCAAAATATTTGCCCAGTCAGCGACTGAGGTGGCAAAAATCACAGGGGGCATTTTTTGAATTTCAAAAAAGTCAACTAATACCCAGAAACCCTATTTTCTTTTTCCTCAACCTTTCTCTCTCTGCAACTTTCTCTAAACCCACACAAATTGAACTAATACCCACCCAAATCAAACTCCCCTCCTCGCTCCAAACAAACACAAACCCAAAAAGTGATTTTTTTGGCGCCGATCAACGAAGTTTGAGTTTGAGATTTTGGAGTTGAGTCGATTTGCTCAATGTATTCATCGACCCATTTTGGGATTTCGGTCCTAAATGACATATCAAAGAATATTTCGGGTGATGAAGATGGCGATGAGGAGGAGTTTGAGTTCCCCTCAGCGCCGATTGATGAAGTCTTTAAGTCTTCCCTTTGCTCTGTGGGGTTGCCAGTGTCTTCCCCCAGTTCTGGTAACCAGAGATGGCTTTCCGGGCAAGGCCCCTCGTCTGGACTCTTTTGTTCTACCTGTTTCTAGTCTCAACCCAATCAATTCACATTGCTATGGGGCACAAACCCCGAAAATTCAAGGACCCATCAAGATGATAGTCGTTATAGTCATTGAAATTCGCTCCTTTAACCACATGCGTGGCTAGCTCAAGTCACCCCGACTCGATATCGAAGGGCTGAACGGCAACGAATAGAACCCGCTCTCCATCTCTAACCCTAATTCGCACCAAGTCCCTATCTCTAGTGATGCCATCTTAGTTGACTCAGACCCATGCCACTCTTTCCATGTGATCAGGGAACATATATTTAGGTCCAAACAAACCTCTGCGGACTCGACGCCGATGAACAGGTTCGCTCAGTAAGCTAAAAGCATGGAAGACGGTTTTTCAAGGACAATCATGAGCGGGTTCAAACTTGAGGTCCTACAATGGTTGAACATCAATATTAGAAACGAGGGGAGTTTGATTTGGGTGGGTATTAGTCCCAAAATCCCAAAGTGGGTAATCTCGAACTCAAACTCCGTCGATCGACGCTGAAAAAATTGATTTTTAGGTTTGTGTTTGTTTGGAGGGAGGAGGGGAGTTCGATTTGGGTGGGTTTAGAGAGAGTTGTAGAAAGAGAGGTTGAGCTAAAAGAAAATAGGGTTTTTGGGTATTAGTTGATTTGTTTTGAAATCCCGAAAATACTCTTGTGATTTTTGCCACCTCAGTTGTTAACTAGGCAAATATTTTGCCACATGGTAATTTGACGGACAGATGGATAGAAAAACGGACGGAGGTGGTTACTTGTTAGTGGTCAAATAGTTTAGATAGTAAATTGAAACTTTTGATACTTTGTGTATGAATCTGTGTTGACCTATATAGTTTGAGGTGTTTTATGTAGTTTTTCCTAGATAAAAACAGTATCGTCTTGCAAAAGATAAAATATTTAGAAAGCAGCTTATTGATATTAAGTAAAATTCGTTAATTTAGAAAATACACTTCGTAAAAATACACATCTTATGCAAGAAAAAAGAATAATCATGCAATAAATATATGTATAGCACTTAAATTGCAACAAGTACTTTTACGTGAACAAGACAGCATACTATCTTCAAAAAATTCACAATCATTCTTATTTAAGTGTAGAATAAATTAATAAATTGTACTATAAATTAACATTACAAAAAAGATTTCTTTCGAGTATTTAATTTCGAGTGGACTGGAGCATATCCTAGCTCTAAGGTGAGGTTTGTGCCTATGTTATCATGTAATTGAAGGTAACTTTGACTTTGAGTAAATAGCACAATATTTTAAATTTAGACAACACCATAGTCTAATATCATTCTGACTCATAATAATTGAAAGGGTTGTCGAAAGAGAACGATTCGACCTATTTTTGAACAAGAAGGCGAGCCGATCTGCTTTGATCAAGGATTTACTTTATATGATAAATAATCAAATTTAATGTATTTTAAATGTAAAATAGTTTTTATCGTAAGGGGATTATAGAGAATAGAGATAGAAGAAAACTTATTCACTCCAATCACTTTAACATAGTAAAATTAGAAAAGTTAAGTTAGGATTAGAAAAATTAAGTTTTCTTTTATATCTAATCTTATCTAAGGACCAAGAAAATTATGTAAGCACGTGACTCCAGAAAAAATCATTAGAGGACCAAAAAACTCTCAAACATTAGCTAAGATTATAACGGGTAATTACAACATCATAAGCCAAAGACATTACCACATGGATCGACATTATTAGAAATTCAAATGCACATTTAGCCCTCACCATTTGGCCCAGAAGCCCATGGGCTTGTGGGTGCCCGGTAAGCCTAGTAACAAAAAGTCTGACCCGGCCCGCTATAAGCTATGGGTCAGGTCGGCTCGCATGTTGACAGGCTGAACTTGGACTTAGGGTATTCAAACCCGATAGACCCGAGTCCGTTAAAGCCCAGTAAGTCCAGCCCTATCCGCCCATGTAAACCCAACCCATAAACCCAAATACATAAAATAATTATAAATTAAGAATTAATACCTAATCAAATCTTATTGCTATTATTTCAGCCCAAACCCAAAACTTCAACTCAAGCTCAACCTAGTTTTTATAGAAATGCAGGTTTTTATATACAACTCCACATCCCACTGTTCTATCTTTATCAAAAAGGTTACTTGGGTCATTGCAATTTGATATAGGAGTTCACCAAATTCACTCTTTTTGACCCACTTTGATTCTGATACCTTTATTACACCGAGTGACAATTAGGAGTAGCATAACTCTACAAAGAATCTCTCAGGAGCTAGCCCTTCGGGTAACTCTTCATAGAACTTTCTACAATTCAAGTAGATTTTTTATTAGTGACCACCTTACCATATATCGACTTTGTGATCGAAAGGTTAAGTCAATTCTCCAAACCCAATAGGTCCCTTTATTACCTTGTCTCAGTATTCAATAATGATATTTAAGCTCAACCACACACTTTTATAATTAGGTAGGTAGAAGTGGACTTAGTAGGCCCGACACATAAAGCCCGATAAAAACCCGGCCCGACAAAGGGTATGGGCTTTCATATTTATGATTAAAAAAATACCGACCCGGTCTGATATTTTTTAAATTACGAAATAGGCCCAACCCAGCCAGGCCCAAGCCCAAAAATTTTGGGCCGGGCTTGCCCGACCCGGCCCAATGATGAGGCTTATGCACATTACGCAGTAGCAAGCAGACAGCTCCTTTGGCATGTATCAATGTTCAATGCTGCTCCTTAACGGCTAGTGGAATAGACTTCACCTGAAAGATGATCACAATGGCGATCAGAAGCCCTTCAACAAGACTAATTTGCCACGTCACTTTCTCCCTAACGAAACCAAGATTTGAATGTGAAAGCAGTCGTCACAAATCAGGTGAAAAGGGGGAGTAGATGAGCAGCAATATGTCAACTGGTTTAAGAAATTTTTCTTCCATTATCTCCTAACATTTGTGCAAATATTATTATCTGTTTCTGACTCACACAACAGAGCCATTAGCAAAGGGCTAGTATTTCAATTGGTTAAAAGCATTTACTCCTGTGCACCTGAGGTGCCGTGTTCAAATCCCCACATACACCCCTATTGCTTGTATAAGAAATAAAAGTCAAATAACACAACCATTTGATCATCACAAATCATGTGGAACAGAAATTTGATTTGACATATTTTAGCTTTTTGCAAAGTAAAGACCTAGGCCTCTTATAGAACCCGACTTATCTCTAGGTGCATGTAGGCTTCTCATTAAAAGTAAAGAACCTCAGGGTAATTTTTTTTTTTTTTTCTGTTAAATCCAATTTATAGGTTGTATGGAATATATGGCATGCAAGAGCCATGTTGTAGATGAGTAACACTGGGAAGCATAAGATTACTAACCAGAATAAAACGTCTCCAGATACCGCCTTGTCTCTCGCCTCTCAAGCTTAGACACATGCTTCCAGAAGCCATAAACCCCAGCCAATGTAAGTAGCCTCTCAGAAAAGAACATCAAACCTCTCATAAATTCGTTTAAGCCCTACTTCAGATATCTTTTCCCAGTAGCCAGGATCCTTCTGGCACTGATCAAAGAAGTCAGTCAGAAGTGCAGCCACCTGATCAGGATGATAGGGATCAATATGGAACCCTGAGGTACCATTCTCAATGATCTCAGCAGGGCCACCATGACAAGTAGCAAATGTAGGAAGGCCACAAGTCATGGCTTCCACAACCGTGAGGCCAAAAGCTTCATAGAAAGCAGGCTGCAACTATTACAAGGCTAGGTTAAAGACGAAATTTCACTGCTATAACAATCCATCATATATCTATACCATATACCTGCACAAAGACACCTTTTGTGTCTGCAATGTAGCGTTACAGCTCCCCATTACGGGCACGGTTCATTTGGGCAGTGATCCACCTGAACTGGCCACTCATGTTGTGTGTCTTAATGAGATCATGCATCTTTTCAATCTCTGCCACCTCTTCTCCATCCCAAGAGTTCTTAACATTCATGTAGCCACCGACCACAACAAGATTTACCCGTTCTCTTAGCTTGGCATTCTTACCATAACACTCTACAAGGCCAGTTAAATTTTTCACTCTATTTAGTCTTGCCATAGAAAAGACAATAGGCTTTGATCGATCACTCAAGCCCCCACTGCATCATCAGTGAAGAAGTATCACGTCATGTAACAACTATATGTAATAGATCCCTCATTTAACATTGAAAGGTACTCACATATGTTCATCACTCTGCTCAGCCCCATATAAGAGTTCTTCAATTGACCCATGTAGAGCAGTAAGTCTCATTTCCTTGTCAGAATATGGAAAGTAAATACACATATCTGCTCCCGGGGAGACGATATTAAACTTGGGACCAAAAACATCAATCCCATGAACAACTCGATACAGTCCAGGCAGAGTGAAAGCTGTGTGGCTCTCATACTGGCCAACATTATTCTTGCTGGGATAAACAGCAATGTTAAGCTTTAATGTGATCAGATAAACGGGCTAGCATCCAAGAAAAAGAATGAAGTGCCACATATTTCAAAATAAGGCAGGCCACTTAGTCGTAAAAGGAAATTTAAGATTGCAAATCATAAATGTAACTTTCTTCTAAATAATATATGAAAAAACAGGTAGTGGAACCAATTGAGATGGTATTTTCTGTGAAAATGACATATATATTCAATTCAAGTTGGAAAAATGTAGACCTTTCCGAAATTTCTTGGTATGTGATGTAGAACAAATGGCAGAATGGATTGAGGAAGAGATGGAGCGAAAACTGCAAAAAGGACGTAAGCGGAATTTACAGATTTGGCGTCCGAGCTCAGAATGGGGCTTATGATACCTTTCCGGAAAGGGAACGACGAGACAAATCAAACTCACAGCTTATGCCGTGACATATGAGTCTTTTTAGCCGAATATCGTCGTTTAGGCCTCAAAAAGTAGTTTTAAAGTTTTCCTAGTATTTTCGGAATTTTAATTAATTAGAGTTTTCTTTTTCCTTTTTGATTTAGGTTTCACTTTCGGGTTTCCTAGGTATTTAAACAACCTTTAAATGTTGTATTTGTTTTCATCATATATTTTTATTCAACCAAATTCGAGAGTTTTCTCGGTTATCTTCTGGTGGATTCCAGTGTTTGTTCTTCAGGGTTTTACGCTTGTTTACCCTATTTTACTTCGTGCTGCGTCAAGTGGTATCAGAGCGGATTTCTCCCCTCTAGTTATCGTTGATTTCTATCCATGGCTGATCGTGTAGACGATGTCTCTGCTACTCGAGCGGATTTGGATGCCCAAACCCGTCGTATCGATGCCCAAAACCGTAGTCTCACTGAATTAACTACTCAATTTGGGGAATTAACTGCTCAATTTGGGGAGCTACGAGCGTTGTTGCTGGAGAATAATCGAAGAGGCAACCAAGGCAACAATTGGGTGGGTAATGATAGGGGAAACCCTAGGAGATTTCGTGAGGAAGAAGGTGGTTCCGATTCTGAAGAGGAACTCGAAGAGCCACGTCACAATAACCATAACCGCATCCATTATGATGATTATCGGATTAAAGCTGATATTCCCAACTTTTCGGGAAATTTAAAAATTGAAGATTTCTTAGATTGGTTGGTGGACGTAGAGAGATTTTTCGAGCTCATGGAGATTCCCGAGGCCAAGATGGTAAAGATGATTGCTTTCCGTTTGAAAAGTACAGCGGCTGTTTGGTGGGATCAACTCCAGAATACCCGACAAAGGCAAGGGAAAAATAGGGTTCGGACATGGCGAAAGATGAAACAACTTATGATGGAGAGATTTTTACCAGCTGACCACGAGCAAATTTTGTATCGGATGTTCATGAGATGTGTTCAAGGCATCAAAACAGTGACTGAATATACTGATGAGTTCATGCGATTGGCTGAACGAAATAACCTAAGAGAGACCGAGAATCAGAAGGTGGCGAGGTATATGAACGGGCTGAAACCTGTCATTCAAGAGAAGATTGGCTTGCAGAATTTGTGGTCCTTGCAAGAGGCAATTAACATGGCGATGAAGGCCGAGTTGATGGAAAAAGAAAAACGCACATTGCCTTACCGGAGGAATATGCCGGATTTATCTGAAAATAATTCAGTTTTCCCTACTGATAAGGGAAAGTCCGTGCAGCAAGGCACTTCAAAACCTTCAAATTTCCAGCCGAGAGGAGGTAATGAGGGGAGTAGCAGAAATTTTGATAGGGGGCAGATTCGAAATCAGCCCCAGAAGCAGAATCCGAATCCGTATGCTAGACCCACGGGGGATATTTGTTATCGTTGTGGCAAGCAAGGGCATCGTTCTAATGTTTTCCCTAACCGGAGACAGGCCAATTTAGTAGACGTGGATGATGATGGTCAAGAAGAAGGGGGAGAAAGTTTTGAGGATGACTATGAAGGAGCCGAGTTTGCAATTGAAGAGGGCTTAGAACGAGTTACTTTGGTGATGCAACGAGTTCTTTTAGCTCCAAAAGAGGAAGGCCAGCGTAATAGTATATTTCGTTCTCACTGTTCCATTAAAAACAAAATATGTGATGTGATTGTAGATAATGGCAGCTGTGAGAATTTTTTGTCGAAGAAACTGGTGGAGCATTTGCAGCTACCAACGGAGCCACATAGCACTCCTTATTCGCTGGGTTGGGTGAAGAAAGGACCTTCAGTTCGAGTCTCTGAAACATTTCGTGTACCACTCTCCATTGGTAAGCACTACAGTAATGAAATATTATGTGACATAATTGATATGGATGCTTGTCATATTTTATTGGGACGACCTTGGCAGTTTGATGTGGATACTACCTTTAAGGGTCGAGACAATGTTATCTTGTTTACTTGGAATAATCACAAAATTATTATGGCTCATATTACACATTCGGGAAAGATGAGTGTCCCAAGAAAGGAGAGTTCGAGTTTCCTGACTTTGACTAGCAATGAGCGGGAGATAAATGAGGCAATCAAAGAAGCAGATTCTTTTTATCCCGTGGTGCTGAAGGGATTAATGACCACAAGCAAAGAAAAGGTCGAAATTCCCACTGATGTGAAGCAGATGTTGAGGGAATTCAAGGAGCTCGTGGCTGAGGAATTGCCTAACGAACTGCCACCTATGCGGGATATCCAGCATCAAATTGATTTAGTACCTAGAGCTAGCCTACCAAATCTACCTCATTACCGTATGAGTCCTAAGGAGAATGAGATTTTGAGGGAGCAGATTGAGGAGTTGATGAAGAAGGGATTTATCAGAGAGAGTTTGAGTCCTTGTGCGGTTCCTGTCCTTCTAGTTCCTAAGAAGGAGAATGCTTGGCGTATGTGTGTTGACAGCCGAGCAATCAACAAAATAACAGTAAAATACAGATTTCCCATACCACGATTGGAAGACATGTTGGATAAACTTGAGGGTTCTAAGGTGTTCACGAAGTTAGACTTGCGGAGTGGCTACCACCAGATTCGAATCAAACCGGGTGATGAGTGGAAGACGGCGTTTAAAAGCAAGGATGGATTATACGAATGGTTGGTCATGCCTTTCGGGTTGTCAAACGCACCTAGCACTTTCATGAGACTTATGAATCAGGTTCTTCGTCCATTCCTTGGCTATTTCGTTGTGGTTTACTTTGATGATATTTTAATTTATAGTCAAACAAAAGAAGAACATATGGTGCATTTGAGGCAAGTTTTAGGGGTTCTGCAAGAAAATAAGTTGTATGTGAACCTGAAAAAATGTACTTTCTGTACAAATAAGTTGTTGTTTTGGGGATTTGTGGTTGGTGAGGATGGCATTCAGGTGGATGATGAGAAAATTCGGGCAATCCGTGATTGGCCGGCTCCAAGGTCGGTGACTGAAGTGAGAAGTTTCCACGGGTTGGCCACGTTCTACATGAGGTTTGTAAGGAACTTTAGCACCATTACGGCACCTATCACCAAATGTTTGAAAAAGGGAAAATTCCAGTGGGGGATGAGCAAGAGAAGAGCTTTGCCCTCATCAAAGAAAAGCTTTGCACCGCCCCAGTTCTCGCTCTTCCGAACTTTGAGAGAGTATTCGAGGTCGAATGTGATGCTAGTGGAGTAGGAGTGGGGGCTGTATTGTCACAAGAAAAGAAACCAATAGCGTTCTTTTCGGAAAAGTTGAGTGAAGCACGGCAGAAGTGGAGTACTTATGACCAGGAATTTTATGCGGTCGTGAGGGCTTTGAAACAATGGGAGCACTACCTCGTTCAAAAGGAGTTCGTACTGTTTACCGACCACCAAGCCTTGAAGTTCATTAATAGCCAAAAACACGTTGATAAGATGCATGTCAGATGGGTGAATTTTCTGCAAAAGTTTCCATTTGTTATCAAACATAAATCAGGGACCCTAAATCATGTGGCTGATGCTCTAAGTAGACGAGCTATCTTGCTGGTTACACTTTCTCAAGAAATTGTGGGGTTCGAATTTATGAAGGAGTTGTATGAAAATGACGAGGACTTCAAAGAATTATGGCGAAAGTGTGTTAATCTTGAACCAACAGCGGATTACTTTCTTAATGAGGGGTATTTGTTCAAGGGTAACCAGTTGTGTATCCCTATCTCATCCTTGCGGGAGAAGTTGATTCGGGATTTACATGGAGGAGGATTGAGTGGCCATTTGGGTCGAGATAAAACCATTGCAAGCTTGGAGGAGAGATACTATTGGCCACAGTTGAAACGGGATGTTGGAGCTATCGTGTCAAAGTGTTATACGTGTCAAACTTCAAAGGGTCAAGTTCAAAATACTGGGTTGTATATGCCTTTACCTGTTCCTAAAGATATTTGGCAGGATGTAGCTATGGATTTTGTGCTCGGATTACCTAGAACACAAAGAGGAGTGGATTTTGTCTTTGTTGTGGTTGATAGATTCTCCAAGATGGCGCACTTCATAGCTTGTAAGAAGACAGCGGATGCATCCAACATAGCCAAACTATATTTCAGGGAGGTTGTTCGACTGCATGGGGTGCCTAAGTCTATAACTTCTGATCGTGACACCAAGTTCCTTAGCCATTTCTGGATTATTTTGTGGCGGATGTTCGGGACTGTTTTGAATCGTAGTAGCACTGCCCATCCTCAAACTGATGGTCAGACTGAGGTGACAAACAGAACTTTGGGAAACATGGTGCGTAGCATTTGTGGTGATAAGCCGAAGCAGTGGGACTATGCCCTTCCACAGGTGGAGTTCGCTTACAATAGTGCAGTTCATAGTGCCACGGGGAAGTCGCCGTTTGCCATTGTTTATACTGATGTACCTAGTCATGTGGTGGACCTCGTGAAGCTGCCTAAAGGTCATGGAGTAAGTGTTGCTGCAGAAAATATGGCTGAAGGCGTAGTGGCTGTTAGGGATAAAGTTAGACAGAAGTTGGAGCAGACCAATGCCAAGTATAAAGCAGCAGCCGACAAACATAGGCGAGTTAAGGTGTTCCAAGAGGGTGATTCTGTTATGGTGTTTTTGAGGAAAGAAAGAGTTCCTGCGGGGTACCTACAGTAAGTTGAAACAGAAAAAGTATGGGCCATTCAAAGTGCTGAAGAGAATTAACGACAATGCTTATGTGTTAGACTTGCCGGAATCCATGAGAATTTCTAATACTTTCAATGTGGCTGACATGTATGAGTTCCGTGAAGATGTAGCTCTCTATCCTGATGATAACTCGGGGTCGAGTTCTTCTGAAGTGGAGGGGACTGATGTAAAACAAATGGCGGAATGGATTGAGGAAGAGATGGAGCGAAAACTGCAAAAAGGACGTAAGCGGAATTTACAGATTTGGCGTCCGAGCTCAGAATGGGGCTTATGATACCTTTCCGGAAAGGGAACGACGAGACAAATCAAACTCACAGCTTTTGCAGTGACATATGAGTCTTTTTAGCCGAATATCGTCGTTTAGGGCCTCAAAAAGTAGTTTTAAAGTTTTCCTAGTATTTTCGGAATTTTAATTAATTAGAGTTTTCTTTTTCCTTTTTGATTTAGGTTTCACTTTAGGGTTTCCTAGGTATTTAAACAACCTTTAAATGTTGTATTTGTTTTCATCATATATTTTTATTCAACCAAATTCGAGAGTTTTCTCGGTTATCTTCTGGTGGATTCCAATGTTTGTTCTTCAGGGTTTTACGCTTGTTTACCTTATTTTACTTCGTGCTGCGTCAGTATGTGCTGGTGATTATGAAATCAGCGTTGTTCATTGCAATGAGATCAGCTGTGAATTGACTAGAAAAATGGTACTTGTCCTCAAACTTTTTCCAATATATTTCAGAATCCGGGTACTTCGTTTTCTCCAATGCATGAGCAATGTTGCACTACAAGAAGAATCCATTTTGAAGAATTAAAGCCAATATATGCCCCCTGCTATTTCACTGATGTTTGTGTTGTTTCTGAAATATTAGATTGAAAAATAGAGTTCACCTGTGTGATTCCAAGTTTATAAGATAACAGAGTTGCAACAAGATTTTCATCACTATAGTTTCCCATTATCAGATCTGGAACACCCTGCAACTCAGCAGCTATTTCGTTCGAGGCGTCCTAAAAATAGTCACAACAAGAGAAAGGATTTATTATGTTCTTCAACAGACGAGCAGAGTAAAAAATAAAGGATTTATTATGTTCTTCAACAGACGAGCAGAGTAAAAAAAACCATAAAGCATGCATGATAAAAGTTTTATTCTTCAAGCAACGGAACAAGGGCAGAATATAAATTCACCGAATGCTTCTGTAAGTGCATACCTCCGCGAAGGTCTCCAAGTAAAGCCACACATCAAACCTCGAAATCCATTTCAGCAGAATTCCATTCTCAGTCCGAAAAGGTACGCGCAATATATGTGCGTGTTCTGTGCCACTGACTCTTTCCAATCTTTGGTTACACATTGTCCCTTTTGCATCAGGTAACAGTCGGGTAACCTTAAACCATCATCAGGAAGAACAAGACATGATATAAAATGGTACCTTATATCGTCTAATTCACAAGAACGTTCAGTTAAGAAAACATAGAATCATAATTTTTGGAATAACATCCAGGTCTAGGTTTTGTATTCTAAGAAGCATCTCATTCTCCAGGGCACGCACTTGATCAAGTATGTAAACAACCTGGCATCAGTAAGAAAAGATATGACTTTTGTGGTTTTGAGGTGAAAAAGTCGTTATTTTTTTTGGGACTGGAGAGAAAAAGATTCGTAAACGGTAATTTATTAAATTCTATCAGATACACAGCTAACAGAAAGACAGAATCAAAGACAAACAAATGAACATGGTATAGTGAAAAGAAAGCAATACCTGCCCACCAGTGTCCGGAAAACCCAAGACATTTGCTTGGCCAAAGTAGCCGTGTGGAGACACAATGACAACATTGAACACCATAGGAATCCTTCCAAGAAAACTTTCCAGTGTAGACGGATCTGGAGCCTGAAGAATTTCCAAGAGAAGATGCACCATTTCTGACACCCGGTGTGCTGTGTCACCCCACCCTTTCGCAAACCCCATTACTTGTAAGCTACATTTAGTGTAAAGAAGATTAAATGAATTATAGTTAGCAACAAAACTGTCTCTCTATGGTAGTGGAGATCAATGTATTTTAAAATTGACGAGCTGCTTACTCAAATTCAAACTCAGAATATGGTGTAGTTCGCAGGTACTTAGAAAGATGTTCCTCTGCCTTTGCTAAAGCAGACTGAAGTCTGGGTATGCTCTGAATCCGATCATTTAGCATCATTGCCTACACAAGATTGCAGAACTAAACTCATTCAGATAAAGGTAGATTAAGAGGAATTCAAAACCTTATTATCATATTACTCCATGTATGGCTTTAGGAAAGAATTTACTAAGATCGTAAAGGTTGAAAAATAGCGTACACTAAATTTGTACCTACGCAAAGGATATAAATAATCATGAAGAGAAGTATAAAAGTGGCATGCTCATTTAGTAAAACTATTAGATTAAACGAACTTACATGTCCATCATGTTTGTGCGTGCGGAGGAAATCAAGAAGAGGTTCCAAACTTTCTTTGTTACGGAACATAATTGAAGATAAATGACGGTTAAGGAATTGAACCCCATTTCCAATTGATGATGATCGGGTTGGTCGAGGGAATGTAGCATTAAATGGCTCCAGATCATGTTCAAGCACATATTTGTCATTGCACCTAGGAAAGCGGATAATGGGATTGAATAAACAAATAAAACTGTCTGGCCCACATTATGAAAGTGCTACACCAGAATAGAAAGATCAGAGATTAAATATAAGTCATAAAATTCAGTAACAAAGATTTATGCATGAGAACCCGTACTCTCCATCCAGAAGTTCTTCTTTGAACCGAAGATATTCTGCAGCAGTCAAATGATCCACACTGATTTCATAAACATTAACACGAACATATTCCCAAACACCAGGTCTTGGACGAAGTGCTAGAGCCACAAAAGGAGGTAGAACAATTGCTTCCTAAAATGAGAAACAAAGAATGATATCAGAGAACTAGAACAACAAAGGAAACTTCCACGCATGTTTTTCATTCATAAAGTATTTTGACATCTAACGAAACACATAAGAGAACATTTCTTTGCTTGCTTGGTATATATTAACGAAAGCACATATGCTCAATGGCTTAAACATAATCTGCATTGCTATGAGCCCGTCATTATCAACTTAAACTACCATTTGATGTGCAAAATCATAGTCTGCCTATTTGTTTGTGTAGAGAATCGAGGGGAAGTAAAATATATATGGCAAACCCCATCCGGTGTCATCTGTTTCCGAAATCAAAAGTTCACCTTAACCAAGTTTACAAGCCATGCAGAATAAAAAATAGCTTCTTTCTCAGGTCCTAAATAATGCAAAATCGGAACTTTCAACTATAATGCGTACTTCTCATTTTCCAAAAAGACCTTATCAAAACAAAATGTGAAACATAAAGGGCGCATGCAGATGGAGAAACTAAAAAAGCATTATCAAACATAATATTGTATAATTAATTGAAGCAAATTGATCAACCAGGTTGCAATATCCCATTCCTTTAGCAACGTATCTGAATTCAACATAGCAAAGTCTCTACTTTCTCAAAAACACACATCAACCAAATCGATTTTTTTTTTTTTTCAATTTCAAAAGAACCCACATCAATTAATTCGTTTTACTTTCGATTTTCAAAATGGCCCTCCATTTGAAATACAATGTGTTAGAAATAAAATGCGTGTTAGAGTGAGACCTGGAAAGAAGAGAAATAAGTTCGTTGCGGTAAGCAACAAGCGTATCCTGAATATTCTTTCGCATGGTAGAAACGGGAAAGGTAAAAGCTGAGACGAAGAGAGAAGTAGGCAAAGCAAATGGGAGTAGGGCAAGAACTGAAGTGAAGATAATGAGCATATAAATGGCCAAAGGGATAGCTTGAATGATTAGAAAGTGTTGAAGTGTAAGCTGGTTGCTGATCTTACATCCTGTGCATTCTAAGGGAATCGTGTGTGCTTAGGTGGAAAAGTGTGTGCTGAGGTGGAAAAGTGTGCTGAGGTGGAAAGGGGTGCTTGGCTGGATAAGAGAATGAGACTGTGCAGGAGTGTGTGATTGAGCTAAGAAGGTTCTGAGAATCTAGTAAATGAGGTGGCACTGTTCTATTGGTTTTTAGGGTGTAATCCGTTAGTGAGTGTGTGTGTGTGAAGCGTGTGAAATGCTTGCACTCTCATATAACAGTTTATGTAATAGAACAGTAGGAAGGTGATGATGTAATGAATCGATTGAATGAGAATGATGAAATCTCAGAGTGAATGAGAAGAGTTTGTGATTGATTTTCTCACAATTGCATTTCATCGAACAGTTGGTGTGCATATCCAAAACTGTTGAGAAATTCTCCTATTCAATTCATCACCGATTTCCAATTTACTTCCTAAACATCAATCATCTATTTCACTGCCAATCACAAAGAGTCACAGGCTACTCCTGATACACAATTCATTTTCCAGCTAGGAGGTTGAGTAAGAACACTTACTTGATCGGGAGGCAAACCGTCCGCTACGCTTGTGTGTGATGACCTCTGTGATGAACTTCAACATGGTATCAAAGCTTTCTCGATCACTTTGATCTGGGGCGTCTGAGAGTGTTAAGTTACTAAAAGGAAAAGAAGAAGAAGGATCTTAGCTGAGATGGCAGGATCGGGTGGTGAACTAAGGGCTCCTGTGTTCTCAGGAACCAACTATGATTTTTGGTGTGTGAAGATGAAGACAGTCTTAAAGGCATATGATCTGTGGAGTTTAGTATCAGATGGTATTCCTAAGAAGGCAGTGAGACGTGAAGGATCTGAAGAAGTTGAGATGCAGTCCTCTCATCAAGATCAGATTCGAGATGCAAAAGCATTGAGCATACTGCAAAATGCAGTAGCAGATGACATTTTCCCAAGAATCCAGAATGAAGAAACCTCCAAAGGAGTCTGGGATTTGCTAACTCGGGAGTACAGAGGAGATGCAAAGGTGAGGTCAGCCAAACTTCAATCACTTAGACGTGATTTTGAGTATACCAGGATGAATGACAATGAAACACTTGCAACTTATATTTCTAGGTTGTATAGTGTAGTGAACCAGATGAGAACTTATGGTGAAGAAGTTGAAGAGAAAAGATTAGCACAGAAAATACTGATTAGTTTGACAAAACCTTTTGATCCCATAGTGTCCATAATTGAAGAAACAAGGGATTTAGATGCTATCAATGTTGAAGATGTGATTGCGTCAATTAGGGCCTATGATCAGAGGATTGGTTTGCATTCTGAAAACTCTGTTGAGAAGGCATTCTCAAGTCTATCTGTTGAATCAAGACAGGACGGTGCTTACTCTAAGCATAAGGCAGGTTACAAGGGAAATAAGCACTGGGGGACTGGTTCACAGTACCATAAGACCAGTACCAGTCAGGGACCTGCAGCAGGGAAGGATTCGGGCTACCAGACTAAGGAGTTTTGTAAGAAATGCAAGAAGGTGCACTATGGAGATTGTTGGTCAGTGGCCAAAGTCAAATGCTATAAGTGTCAAAGATTTGGACACTTTGCAAGAACCTGTCCTACCAAAGCTGGTAATGGTGGAGGTGGAGACAAGGCCACTGTGAACTTAGCTAAAGAGGTTACTGAGAATTCCAGCAATCTGTTCTTGGCATATAACAGTGTCACAAGTGCAAAGGATAGTCATGTATGGTATGTAGATAGTGCTTGTAGCAACCATATGACTGCCCAGGAATCCATGCTAGTGGACATTGATAGAAGCATCAGAGTGAAGGTTAAGATGGGGAATGGTGAACTTGTGCAGGCTATGGGAAAGGGTACTCTTGCAATTCAAACCAAGCAAGGGCAGAGGTATATTAAAGATGTGATGCTATTACCTGGTTTGGAAGAAAATCTTCTAAGTGTAGGCCAAATGATTGAGCATGGTTACTACCTAGTTTTTGGTAATAACACAGTTGACATTTTTGAAGATAAGGATCTGCAAGATAGAGTTGCCAAGGTTCCTATGACTGGAAACAGATGTTTTCCTATGAATCTAGAGTGTGTGAATCCTATTGCTCTTAGGACTTCTGTTGTGGAAGACTCTGAGTTATGGCACAAGAGGTATGGACATTTGAATCTCACAAGTTTAAAGCTTCTGAAGCAACAGGACATGGTTGTGGGGTTACCAAGTCTCACAGATCAAAAGAGTGGTGTGTGTGAGGCTTGTGTGACAGGAAAGCAACATGTAGAACCCTTTGATAAAGGAAAAGCCTGGAGGGCAGCCACTCCACTGGAATTGATACACACAGATGTTTGTGGTCCCATGCAGGAATCAACTGCTGGAGGAAATCGATACTTCCTCACCTTTATTGATGATTTCACCAGGATGTGTTGGATTTATTTTTTATCCAGCAAATCGGGTGTGTTTAATGTGTTTCAAAAGTTCAAAACCATGGTTGAATTACAGTCTGGATTCAAGATTAAACAGTTGAGAAGTGATAGAGGAGGGGAGTATTTATCAAATGAGTTTGAGAAATTCTGTGAAGATCATGGGATTCTGAGGCAATTAACAGTGTCTTACTCTCCACAGCAAAATGGAGTTGCTGAGAGGAAGAACAGGACAGTGGTAGAGATGGCAAAAGCCATGATGCATGACAAAGGAGTTCCCTACAAGTACTGGGGTGAGGCTGTGTACACTGCAGTATATCTCCTAAATAGATGCCCTACAAATGCTATAAAGGGTAAGACACCTTTTGAGCAATTCACAGGGAGGAGGCGAGGAGTCAAACACCTAAGGGTGTTTGGATCAATTTGTTACTCTCATATTCCTGATCAGCTTAGACAGAAGCTTGATGAGAAGAGTATCAAGTGTGTGTTTATGGGATATGGTGGATGTGAAAAGGGATACAGATTACTGAACTTGCAAACAGGGAAGATTGTGATTGCAAGAAATGTGGTTTTTGATGAGGGTGCTCAGTGGGATTGGAATAAGGACAGGGAGCATGGAGGAAGGTCTGTGTCTCTAGGGTATGGTGTGGAGTATAGGGAAATGACACCTGAGTCACAGGATCAGATCATTGCACCTGCAGCTCAACCTGAGACTGAAACTCAAGTTTCTGAGTCTGAAGCTTCAAGCAGTACTCCAGTGAGATACAGGAGTATAGATGATATTTATGCACGGTGTCATATGTGCATGATGGAACCTGAGACTTACACTGAAGCAGCTAAGGATCACCTATGGAAAGCAGCTATGGAAGCTGAACTTGATATGATCCAGAAAAATGAGACTTGGGATTTGGTGGATAGACCTGAAGGGAAACCAGTGATAGGAGTAAAATGGATTTTCAAAACCAAGTTGAACTTAGATGGCTCAATCCAGAAACACAAAGCAAGGTTGGTGGCAAAGGGCTATGCACAAAAGCCAGGAATTGACTATAATTAGACATTTGCCCCTGTAGCTAGATTGGACACCATCAGGACACTAATTGCCCTTGCTGCACAGAAGAGATGGAAGTTGTACTAGCTAGATGTTAAGTCTGCCTTTCTGAATGGGACTTTGGAGGAAGAAGTCTACATTGAGCAACCAGAGGGGTACACTGTGGGAGATCGAGATGACAAGGTGTACAGACTTAAGAAGGCTTTGTATGGCCTAAAACAGGCCCCCAGAGCATGGTATGGGGAAATCGACACGTTCCTATCTCAGGGTGGATACAAGAAGGGTGATAGTGAAGCCACTTTGTATGTCAAGACTGCAGAAGATGGAGGCATTCTAATTGTCTCTCTGTATGTAGATGACATCATCTACACTGGTTCTAGTGAGAATTTGATGAGGCAGTTTAAGTCAGAGATGATGAACAAATATGAAATGTCTGATCTTGGTCTGTTGCATCATTTCTTAGGAATGGGAGTGATTCAGACAGATCAATATGTGTTCATACATCAAAGAAAGTATGCCTCTACCTTACTTGACAAGTTTGGACTAAGAGATTGCAAAGCTGTTAGCACTCCCCTAGTTCCAGGAGATAAGCTAAGGAGAGTGGATGGGAGTGAACCTGCTGATGAATCCTTGTACAGGAAGATGGTGGGCAGTCTGTTATACCTTACAGCAACTAGACCAGATATAATGTTTGCTGCTAGCCTATTATCAAGGTTTATGCATGGACCTACAGCTAGACACCTAGGAACTGCTAGAAGGGTGTTGAGGTACATCCAAGGAACTCTGTCCTATGGAATAGAGTATGAAAAAGGAAAGTGTTCTAATCTGATAGGGTTCTGTGACAGTGACTGGGGTGGCTCAGAAGATGATATGAGGAGCACATCTGGATATGCATTCTCATTGGGAAGTGGAGTTTTCTCCTGGGCCTCTGTTAAACAAAGCACTGTGGCTTTGTCCACAGCAGAAGTTGAATATGTGAGTGCAGCAGATGCCACAACTCAAGCAATATGGCTGAGGTTTGTGCTTAAGGATTTTGGAGAGGAACAATGTGAGGCAACTACCCTATTCTGTGACAATATGTCAGCTATTGCCATTGCAAGAAATCCTGTGTTCCATCAGAAAACCAAGCATATCAATCGAAGGTATCACTTCATTAAAGAAGCTCTACAGGAAGACAAGATTACACTTCTGTATTGCAAAACAGAAATGCAACTTGCAGACATATTCACTAAAGCAGTTTCTAAGGACACTCTAGTGAGACTGAGAACACTTCTAGGGATCAAGCCAGCCTCCAGCTTAGGAGGGACTGTTGAAGTGTAAGCTGGTTGCTGATCTTACATCCTGTGCATTCTAAGGGAATCGTGTGTGCTTAGGTGGAAAAGTGTGTGCTGAGGTGGAAAAGTGTGCTGAGGTGGAAAGGGGTGCTTGGCTGGATAAGAGAATGAGACTGTGCAGGAGTGTGTGATTGAGCTAAGAAGGTTCTGAGAATCTAGTAAATGAGGTGGCACTGTTCTATTGGTTTTTAGGGTGTAATCCGTTAGTGAGTGTGTGTGTGTGAAGCGTGTGAAATGCTTGCACTCTCATATAACAGTTTATGTAATAGAACAGTAGGAAGGTGATGATGTAATGAATCGATTGAATGAGAATGATGAAATCTCAGAGTGAATGAGAAGAGTTTGTGATTGATTTTCTCACAATTGCATTTCATCGAACAGTTGGTGTGCATATCCAAAACTGTTGAGAAATTCTCCTATTCAATTCATCACCGATTTCCAATTTACTTCCTAAACATCAATCATCTATTTCACTGCCAATCACAAAGAGTCACAGGCTACTCCTGATACACAATTCATTTTCCAGCTAGGAGGTTGAGTAAGACCACTTACTTGATCGGGAGGCAAACCGTCCGCTGCGCTTGTGTGTGATGACCTCTGTGATGAACTTCAACAGAAAGGAGAAAGGAGACAAAATCGCTCATTGTTTTGAATCTGATGATAGGCTGAGGGAACGGCGAAAAAGATGAATAAGGGGCACTTGGAGGTGTCCAAACTGCACAGGCTCTCTGACAAGGGGTCAGTGTCCTCTTGAGCGTCCTGACTCTTTCTTCCCTCGGTATTTTTGAAATCTAAACGGAGGCTTTCGGCATAAGGCGGGAAGTGCTTGGATGCACTGGCCCATAAATTTATGGGCTTTGTGGCTTGCTTGATTTGCTATTGGACCTACCCATTAACAACCGAATTTCCAATATAAAATAAGGCATATAGCTGATTTACTTTTTGAATTTGTACCCTACCAAATTTTTTTATGAACTTTGATTTCAAAAATATTCCTAGCCTCGTTGCAGCCGTGCATGTGCTTCCGAGAGGGATTTCGATGCGTTACGTGCGCTATTATACGCTACTTCAAAATAATTATAAATATCAAATATAAAATTCATAATGATATTTCATATAGTATACAACTAACAATTAGACAAGCATGTTTCCGCGAGGTTATTCAATTGAGTATTACTAATTTTCCATAAATGAGCAGTGATTTTTTGATATCTATAAAAAAAAGGAAAAAAAATAACAGAACTGGTAAAACACGGTAGGGGAACAGTTTTTTTTTTTACGTATCTTTTATGATTTTTTTGATATGTATAAAGGAAAAGGAATAAAATTAAAAAAATAATAATAAAGGAAAGGAAAAAAAAGGAAAAGAATTTTTTTTTTTGATATGTATAAAGGAAAAGAAAAGAAAATATAAAGGAAAAGGAAAGGAAAAAAAAAGAAAAAAAAAGGGGCAGAAAAAAGAATTTTGATATGTATAAAGGAAAAGAAAAAATATATATAAAGGAAAAGGAAAAAGGAAAAAAAAGGACAGAATTGAAAAATCATTGTAAATATATAGTGATTTTTCCAATTCTCTTTTAGTATAGATATAATTATGCAAAATTGGAAAAAATATGAAACACATGTACTCACATCACTTTATGCACACGTATGTAACATAAAATACTTTTTTTTCCATTTGCCGCTTCATAATAATGATTCAGGTGAATAAAGTATTTAATCCGAGATGTCCAATGAGATTTTAAAATAGAAATATAAATGATGATTAAAGATCTCATATAATAATAGTATAATAGTTTCACACATTATTTAGATATATCAATTTAAGCATTCATGAACAAATTTGGTTTAGCTTTGTTGTTATAGTCCTGCTCAACTGATGATAGAAATCACTTTGCCATGATGTTTATGCCATTTCAACCGGCCATTGGAGAGCTTCCTAGAACCACCCACCAAGGGCTAGGTATGGTTTTTTTGATGACTGCCGACAGGAATCTGCCACTAGACGACTGATCCGGAGCCAGCTAACCTAACCGGTCATACTGCCAACCGAGACACCCAATTGCCCCTTAGCTGGGACTAAGGGTGGCAATTTTGACACGACTAGATACACGACTCGAAACCCGCGCGAAATTTATCCGGGTCAACCCAGACGATTAAAATTTCAGGTCATTTTCGGGTCAACTCGTTATGACCGGTTTATTAAACGGGTGGGTTTCGGGTTAACCTATTAACCCGTATAATGACCTGTTAACCCGTTTAATAAATGGGTAGATTTCGGGTTAACAGGTTAACCCGTAGATTGACTTATATATTGACCCATTTAATAAACGTGTCACGTGTCATTACTAACCCATATATCTACCCATTTACCTACTAAATATATATTAAATCTTATAATTTAAATAGGTTAAATATGTTAAACGAGTTAAACGGGTCATAGGTTAATTGGGTTTTGAGTATGATCTGTTTATTAAATGGGTTAAACGGGTTACACGGGTCATTAACAGGTCGGGTTCGGGTTGGACATTCTTGACACGATTATTAAACGGGTCGGATTCAGGTTGGGCATAAATGGATAAAATAGAATTCATGACACGACACGACCCATTGCCACCCCTAGCTTGGACTACCAACTAGTCTCATCAGGAATCACAGTCAGCACCAACGACTAATCACCTACCCCCGCCGTACTAGCATATTTGCACCCCCCAGCAAATCACTGTCTTCCATCCAACATCTTGAGATGCATGGCGACATCCAAGCAATCAATTAGGCCTTACATCATTAGGGTTTCTGGCCATTTTTTGCCACCATAAATACAGTGCACTTTATCCCAAAAAGGCACATTGACTATTTACTATTCACTAAGCATCACGCTGCCTACGTTGTGTTTGATCTCCATCTAATTTATTAACTTAAGCATCAGAGTCCACTAGGATAGCACCCCATCGCTATCAAGTACTTTTCCTACTCTCTCGCAGATCATCCTGACTAAGTACTCCTACTAACTCATATGCCCTATTGCATCTTCCTACTAATCATTATGTCAGCCAAGTAAGGTGACGGTGAGCTGAATGATACCCCTTATTCAGGAAGCAAAACACGGGCTGAGCCCATCCGCCATAGGAGGATATGATGATGGTGATGAATGACCCACGCCACGAAATCATCGAGCTGAATAGTATTAGAAGACGTTCACCCTACTTCATGTTATCTAGGACGAACTACGGGAATAGCGTGCCATTGGAAATTGGGCACTCGTCATGACAGGACCCATCCCAATCCCCCTGGATTATCATGGGATGTGCCTGCTCCCGTCTGACACCGCATGTCAGACCAGGGATAAACTCGTCCCCCGCTCGGGGTTAGCCAGAGTACGTTAGGATCGGTGGTGGCATATGATGTCTTGATCTCTGCTACAGCTCGCATCCCAGATCAACCTGAAGGGTATTAAAAACCATAAAAGCTGTGAATAGACAAAAAACAACAGTTTATTAAAATGATTTATACGAGAATACATTTATACCCTCCATTAAAAGCATGCATGCATCATAAAATAGTATTTCAAATACTTTCTCGAAAAGTAAGACTTATTGCTTCCCAAATCAAATTCCAATGAAAAATACTTCTCAATCGAAGCCATTACCATAGTAGGGTCTCAACCCAAAAACCAAATCATAGAAAACAAGTATGGGGTCTCAGCCTAAATCATAAACCATGTGGGATCTCTGCCTACTATCATCATCCTTAGTGTCAGTCATGATTCCAATCCTAGCACGCGTGCACATATAAGCTCAGGACCACTCACAATCCTAACATGTCGTCGTGAACAAATCAAACGCCGCGACCATGTCTAGATCATCGTGAACACATCACGGATTGATCTCATATAACATTAGCACTCCTAAGTCGAGCCTCTCTCGGCCATAGCCTCCAACGGCTGCTCGACAATAGGCAGTTCATCGTGACCTCTCCGGAAGGAACACATCCACAGTCCGGAGGCGAGAGTTATATCACCCGGGACTCGAACCCGAATGTCATCATCGACTAGGACTCTAACCCGATCGACCATGAGTCTAACTCATAATATCACACATAGGGCCACCTGCTCGAAATATCATCCAAATGGGTCAAAGCCCAAAAATCAATTTCCAAAGACACTTCATATCCAAGGATTCCTCGAATCCTATCAAATCCAAAACTGAGACACATACCCGAAATATAATCTAGGATTCCTCGAATCCTATCAATTTCACAACTGGGTCTCATGCCCGAAATATCTTTCATAAAACTCATAATTGAGTCACAACCCGACTTATCTCCCGTTTGACTATACTCTAAGTCAAATCTCAAATCAACTGGGTCATATGCGCAAAAGATATTTCCAAATCCGAAAACCATTTCTCATTTTCAAAACACTTTCCAAATCATCTTCTATTTCACGCCAATTCAAGGTTTTTCAACTAGGTCTCGTGCCCAAATCTCGATTTCACGCATCACCGTGAAATCCTTTAAAATTGTGTCTCAAATTCTCGATTTCATGCTTCTCCGTGAAACCCTAAAAATCATGTAAAACATATGCACGTAGAATACTTAGTCGAAGCATGAATATCACATAAAACAAAAATCTCGAACTACGTGCAATAACATGCACTCATGGAATCTAAAATCATGTTCATAAATACATATAATCATGTATCATATTCATAAAACAAAATACCACTCATAGACCGTCTAAGCTGCACCTCGAAATCTGCGCTGTAAGCCACTCCGGAGCTATTCTATACTCTTCAAGACGTCTGGACTTGTCCAAATCATACTCAAAGGTTACTATTAGCCTATAAAAGTCCATAGCACAAACCCCTGAACTGTCCCAGCCCGGGAACGTATCCTGAACACGCTTCCCAAGGCATTAAATCCCAATTTTTCCAACCTAATGATCATTGATCGACTCGAAACCACAATTATTGGATTCGTATCGTCGAAACCTTTGAAATGGTCATGGTCCTACCTCAAAATACATGCCCATGCGTAGTTCAAAGAAAAAGTTAACGTTAACCCAAAAAGTTAACGCTGACGTTAGTAAAGTCAACATTGACGTCAGCAGTCAAAGTCAACGGCTGACGTCATCTGACATCTAACACGTGTCAGTCTGACATGGTGATGTCATTTATGATGTCATCTCAACCAAAATTGATACCGTTGCTTCCTACACGATCATCTAATCATCCCTAATTGATCTATGTGATCAAAACAATGAAAAACAGCCTAGAATTAGCTGTTCAAATCGATAAACAGTGGCTGGAAATTCCAGCTCCTTGCTTGAGCTGCTCCATCATCCTCAACCTTCGATTTCAATCCTAATCGAGTCGTCTGAACCTTGGAACAATTCCCAATTCACCAATTTGATCAACAAACCCCGAAACATGAATTTCCAATTTTGAGCCAAAACGGGTTTTCGGGTTTTTTACCTCCACCGTTCAACCTCTCTATCAATCTGAGTCCTTCACTCTCAGTCTCTCAACAACCAAAGCACAAGAGGACATGGTGGGGTGGGTGTGTGGGTTGCACGGGTTTGGGGGGTTTCCCGTCGAGCATTCGAATTCAACGTGTTGCCTGTCTATGGACTCGTATCGACCTCGTCTACGTAACCATCCTTGGTCCACGTGCATTGGACCTCTCGGGTCAAAAGTCAAATTTTTACCCTCGTCTAAGGGAAAAATCGTAATTTCACCCCAAACGTCCGATAATCCTCGCCTAAATCCCGATTAGTCTTGTTAATCCTCAATTAATTCTTGACTAATCCCGTAAATTTGGGATAGATCATTACAATCTTCCCTCCTTAAAGAATTTCGTTGTCGAAATTCAAACTAACGCAAGTCCACAACTAAACGGTGAAAATCCAATCCTCTCTCCCACTCGGGGTACCCCCGTGTAATAGTACACGTCTGACAAAACCTATAGTACACGTCGGTACTTACTGTCACTCGACATAAACCACAATCCAACGGTCAATGCTGAGACCCAGCTCATCCCTCTATGACCGTATTCAACATCCTCGTAACGTACCGTCACCGGAGCTTTCAAAGCTCCAACTCAACTCTCACCAACCGAGTCTCGATTCTAAATCTCGAGAATCCACACGTCGGCTCGTAAGTCTCACTCGAGACACCGACACCTGTCTATCTCACCTGTCACTCACTCCGACAAGTTTGCTACACTAAGCTGACATCCTAGTCAGGTTTTCAGCCTGATGGTTCTTCTTATCTGAGAATCGAAGCTAACATCCTGCTTAGCATCCGACCAAATAAGCATCCTGTAGATCCTGCTATCTCGAGACGTCCTCATTGCTCCCACTGAGCGATCTCCTATCCTCTGTCACTAAATGGTTTGCAATTGTAACCCACTGTCTATAGAGATACAAATTTCCTCTAAAACCCTCTAAGTCCATGACAACGATTGTGACGACCCGGCCACTCCCGGCTCCACTGCGCTTTCGTTGCTTCACTCTCATCTCGACTCACTCTCGAGTCTCCACATCATATCTCATGTCACTCTGCGACCTACATTGAAATCCCGACTGGTCTCAAGTCTCAAACTGATACATCACTCATCCAGTCGGTACACCAATCGACCTCTCCCTCGACCTCTCTCTTGACCTCCTGATACCATTCAGACGTATCTGGACCCCATTGAATACTTGCCCAGCAGTGATACACATCTCAGCCCTAGGGTTTCACTAGCCATCCACGACTCGGAGCACCTACTCATACAATCACTGAACCCTCATAAGATCACTCTGCTCTAGTGCACCGTATTCAATGGCTAGTCAACATATCATCCTGTCACACCATGCCTGATCATAGTCCTCGTTGAACTGTCACCATCGGATCCAATCCGATTACTATCTCATGTCCATCTAGGACTCCATCTGAGGATCCTACCATATCAGTCAGACTTGGGCAGCCTCATTGTAACGACCCGAACTTTCATAAATAATATTTTATTGCAAATTAACCATTTTGCCTTTGAGGGGGAAAAAGTAAACTTTTGACCCGGGAAACATTTAGGACTTAACCCATGGCTATGATGTAGATCGGGACGTCACGAGTTCGTAGACAGGCGGCACGTCGAAAACGGACGTTTGAAGGAAAAGTTATGGTCACGGGAGCGAAATTGATTAAATTTACGAACCGAGAACTTAATTAAAATAATAATAATTTAATGAAATCTGATTTAGCTTTTAATTAAATTTGGACCCTTGGATGAGTGACAAGTGTCACTCATTCCACTGTTGCTTTTTCCCTAAATCATGGATCTTGCCCCCATTGGTTGTTTTGTTTAATATTTATTTCCCTCATCTCCTTCCGGCCGTCCATCTCCCTCTCATCTATCCATCTGCACCCTTCATTTTCCCTTCATCTAATCAATAACATCAGACCCCATTCATTCATTCTCCCATTTAATTTTCCCTTGAGCTCAAGAACAAACCTTCTCCCCACTTCGAACAAACCCCACCATCCATCCACTCTATCTCCTGCAACCAAATCAACATCATCTCATTCACCAAACATCATCTTCATCATCTGTTCATCACCATCATCTTCTTCTCTATGTTGCAACCCCGCGAACCACCCAGACCCGTGAAGAACAAACTATACCTGAAACCCAAACTGTCCAACCACGTGACTTCACTTCGAACCAACACCAGGTAGGACCGTTAGAACGTTTGGACGCCTGAGGAACTGATGGGAGGACCCATGACGGCGACACGGTGGAGGTAGGACAGAAAACCCGAGAACCCCCTCGTTTTTTCAATTTCAAAAACCTTAGTTTTGACGTGTATGGGCTTTTTCTTTGTTTTGAGTCATGTTCTAGGGACAGTGACGAGTTAGAGGAAGCCAGCTTCGAAGCAGGATGTGGGCTGAGGCGACGGGGAAGATGACCAGAACTGGGCTGCGGGTTTTCGAGCTAAAGGTATAGATCTTGTCGTTTCTTCTGGTTTTTGAGTTCATAGACCTGTAGAACGGACTTAAAAAAAGCCGTAGGGATAAACCCCATAAAAAATGGTGGCCAGAAATGGGAGTTCTGATTGGGTCCGGCAGAGGGTCACGGCGACCCGGTTGCAGGAATTCGGACGGACCCAGCCGAATGTCAGGGATGATGACGTCATCATGCTGACGTCATGATTACATCATCATGTTAGACATGTAAGACCAGCGACCAACTAGGAGGTGACACGTGTCATCTGACACCTGTCAGTGATGACGTCAACAGTGATGTCATGATGACATCATCATAATGTAGCAGCGTTGACCAGGCGCGTGGGGGCGCATGTGAACAGTTCTCGAGGTGGGACTGCCACCATCTTTTAGGGTTTGATGATACGGATCCAATGGCGGTGGTTTCATGTCGATCGGAGATTGTTAAGTTGGTCATAATAAGGTTTAATGCCTCGTGAAGCGTGTTTGGACGGCTTTCCTATGCCGGTTTCATTCTAGGATTTCATGATTGAGATGTAGAGACTTATAGTGACCTTTATGTGTACTTTGGACATGACAGGGATTGTACGTTGGCACCGAGACAGGTTTATACGTTTGGTTTAGCGGTGAGACCAGATTGTGAGTGGCCCTTTGATTTAGTTTAAACCCTTGCATGCATAACTATTTTAATTACTATATCTATATGATTGAATCAAAGTATTTGAATGCCTTGAGTCATTATTCTTGCACGTATTATGAGGTTTTGGGCATGAGACCCGTCTGGTTAATTATGCACTATTTTGTGATATATATATACGAATTTCGATGATTCTCTTTAGTTCTGCACTGTATAGACCTACCATAATGATACTGTCTCCTCCGGATGTTGATACCCCGAAGTGGTCACGGAGCATTGCCTGCAAGGAGTCATTCTACGGAGGGACCAGACCATAGAGTGACTCAGGAGCAGGATTTCTATGATTGGACGTCTGGGACATCAGACATCTGGGATGTCAAACCAGACTGGGTTTGGGATTTGAAGTTAGGATTGAGACCCCAGGTGGCACGCGTAGCTGATGTTATGATTATGATTATATTATCCTGTTTATGCTTATATGATATATTATTATGGATTTTGATTCCGATGGATGCATGATTTGGAAAATAGAGGGGTAAAACCGTATGTTTACTTTATGCTTAAACTGCTTTATAAACTTTATGTTTCTGGCCCACTCACCCTTATTTGCTCTACTAACCCCTCCAGGCCATGCTACTGAGGTGGACGAGGATCCTGAGACTAAGGAATAGATTGACGTTGCGCACCTAATGTAACGCCCCGGACGTTCTGAAAATGTAATATTATAAAATATTGAATAAAATGACGTTTTTACCCTTGTGATTCGTATGGTCAAACTGTTGACTTTTTGTTTGGAGGGTCGAATGGACGTGGAGTGATGACCGTGACGTAGTTCGGGACGTCACGAGTTCATAGACAGGTGGCACGTTCGATTCGGACGAACAGGGTGGAAGTTATGAGGTTCGGAAGTTCAGGGGCATTATCGTAAATTGGACGTTATAAAGGGAAAAAGTTGACTTTTGTTTGACAATTGATACTCATTTGACTCGAAGACCGTTATGTTCGTCTCGACGCCCTGAGTACAACGACAGGCGGCACGCGTGAAACGGACGTCGGATGACCGAGATACGGGTCACGGAAGTTGGAGGGCAATTTGGTAATTATTGCACAGAGGGGCATTTTGGTCATTTCACGGCGGTTACTGTAGCACCACCGTGAAAAACAGAGTGCGGCCGTGGAGTTTGTGCGTGCAATTGTTTATGGCTAAGTGGACAGGTGAGTGGGTTTAGTTTATGGATTTTGAGGCTGTGGGAAGCATTCTTGCGTGTCTGGGTAGAGTCTGAGTGCACGGGAGAGATTAGAAAATGGCTGTGGTCTCTGTGCGTGCGGGAAACCATTTTCAGAGACCTCAGTTGGTCTCCCAAGGGCTGTTGGCCACACTGATCGATTATCTGAGTATGGGAATGGAGTGAGGATTGATTTGGGGTCATTTGTGCATCAGAGTGAGGGTTGAGACTGAGAGAGATCGAGAGAAACCGTGAAGAACCATTTTCGGGTTTTTGGGGAGAAATCGCAGAGTTCAATGCCTACGGGTTCTAGGGTCAATCTAGACACACTGAGGGACTTCTGGGAGTGACAGAATCACGACGGTGCAAGAATTGAGGGAGAATGTTCGCTGTTGGCCCAAGAACCTGAGTTGCGGTTCAGAGATGAACCAGTTGGAGGGAAAAATCACATTCAATTTCTGAGGCTTGTTGATCGAAACCGAGGGCCATTCTAGCCTTCTGGGAGCAAGAGGAAACCAACTGCATCGATTTCGAAGGACGACACTCACGAATTGGCCAAGAACTGAGTTCCCTGGTTCTGAGTATTGTCGAGCTTGAGGACGTCGACTTCCAGGTAACGACGAGTCCAATTGATTGTACCATTGTGTTCGTATAAGTCCCCTTAAGCTACTGGTGAAATTAATTTGAGAATGGAGTTAGTTTGGGTGAGTTCCAGAAGTCGACTTGTTCGACTGTTCGAGCTTGAGTTGGGTCGATTTGGTGTTAGTCGACGTTAATCATCAACACAGACCTAAAATTAACGGATTAGTGAAGGTAATAGGATTGAAAACGAGAGGAATTGATTGAGAATTGGGCTTGAACTGGTCAGATTGAGTCGCGGGTAATAGACCCGTTTATCAGTCTATCCGGGTAAGAACGAAGACACTGTAGCTTGGCGCGTGGCCTTCACGCGCAACCACTTTGGGTGGCGAGTGACGGCGCGTGCGATGTTAAATCTGATCACGGCCAACATGGAATTTGTTCCTTGCAGTCTAATTAACATTTTACCTTTAGGATTCGAGTTGTTCGGGAGTCGTTCGGGATAATTTCTGGAGTCCGGAAGGTTAAGTCTCTAAGTTTAATTTCGTCGAAAAATCCGAGAAAAATCATACGAGGTATTTGAGGATGTTTGTAACCCTCTTGTACGTTTTTACAGGCTCGGACACTTCCGAAGCTACAGAGGAGCGCGCGGGACGCGGTTGACGCGTCCTAAAACCGTGAGTGGACTTTTGATTTCTAAACTGGGCATGCATGACTATTTTACTTGTTTATCTTATGGTTTTGCATATGATTTTATGATGGTGATATGATATTTCGATTTTACGTATTTTCACGCTTTTCGAGATATTCATCGTATTTCACGCATTTCGAGGTTACGGTTTTTGCTTATGCATGAATGATGTTTTGATGAAGTATCTGGATATGATTATGCATGTTACGGATTTATGATGCTTTGATTATAATTGTAAAGTGATTTCTAAATTGCATGTGAATTCGGACATAAGTCCTATTATGACGTGATATGATTTCGGAATGATGTTGGAAAACGGTTTATGATGAATCCTGGTTTATTGTGTTTTAAAAACGGTTTGGGTTTAAGGACCCGGTTGATTGTTGGATCTGGTTTTGGGTTTAAAGACCCGGTTTATTGATGACGGGGGCGGGCCCGAAATTGGGTTTAAAGACCCGGATTGAGTTTAAAGACTCGTGAGTTTAAAGACTTGATTATTGTGATACCCCCGAGGCCTATTAATCATGTTTTGAGTTTAAAGACTCGTTGATATCCCGGGAAGGCCTGATATTGAGTTTAAAGACTCGGATGGATCCAACGGCATAATTGTGATTATTGATTCACTTTTTACTTGGTTGTGCAATTGATGTTCCAAAATGACGGTTTCTGGATTCTGGTAATATTAAATTGTTTTACATGAGTTATGACGATTCTCAGTAACGTTTTTCATGTGTTTCGGAAAAAGAGTTTTCAAAGGTTTAATCCGCGATTTCTGAATATTTGGTTATGCATGCGTGTTACAAAACTGGAGGGCGAACCCGATTTCGGAAAACTGTTTTACTGTAAAACTTATGTTTCGGTCCACTCACACTTTGTTGTTTTAAATTCCCTCCAGGTCGTGGTACAAGTGCGGGGGCAAGTGTCGAGGCAGAGGCGGAGGCATAAAGTTTTCCGTTGCGGAGTAGCTAGTTCACAGAGTAGGAGTTGTTCTTTAACCTGTTTTGTAATATTATGCTCTGTGAAACTATGGACTTGATGTCCAGTCGGATGTATTTGTTTAATCTCCCTGGTCTGACAATGGGTGTGTTGTAGTATTATTTAGTTTTCCGGTCTTTTGGATTCGATTGTCAGACGGGAGCAGGATGCTTCCTGATTATCGAGGCGATAATCGGGGTGGGTCCTGTCACCTAAACCCCACTTTTGGGTAGGTTGGCACGTGGGAAGTCCTTAGGGGTCGTGCTCAATAATTTTTTTTAAATTATCCCTTGTCTGACACAATTTGATTTCGGATTATTTGTATGAATTATTTATGGATATTTATGCATTTGAATCTTTTAAGGATAAAATTTGTATTCTAAGGTTGTGCGTCAGACGGGAGTAGGGCACGTCCCCGGGTGGTCCCAAGGGGATCGGGATGGGTCCTGTCACTCGTTGTCTAACGTGCATTTCTCACAGGTGCACCAACATCACATCACTCCTCAAGGCACCACTCGGGCCTGCTCAAGGACTGCACTATAGGATCTTCCAGCCATATACCGATTTCCACATTCTCATATCCAACCTCTGTCTTGTGTTATCCTAGCCACCTCATCCTTGCAATCCTCGATCGCCTCGGTTAACTCGTCAGCATGATTCACACGCGAATTAATCCTTAATAGGTCTATACTAACTCCCTTAGCCAATGTAACATGACCCATAAAAGCAACATGGGTCCACCACATCGGATGCTCACTCGTCATGTACAGTGATGTAACGACCCGTCCCGAATTATAGGGATTAATTAAAACTAATGACGATTAGCCTCACTAATTGGAGACTAATTGGGGATTAGCCGAGGATTAACGGACGTTCAGGGTGAAATGATAATTTTGCCCATGGAATGGGTGAAACGTTGACCTTTCATTCGGGCGGTTGAATAGACGTTGGCCGATGACTGTGACGTATTTCGGGACGTCACGAGTTCATAGACATGTGGCACGTTCGATTCTGACATTCGAGGAAGAAGTTATGACGATCGGAAGTTTGGGGTATTTTTGTAATTTGGTTGAATAAAGGCCAACAGTTAACTCGGCCATCAGATCGTTACGTAGATCAGGACGATATGAATCCATAGACAGGTGGCACGTCGAATTCGAACGTTCAACGAAGAAGTTGAGGTTCACGGAAGTTCGAACGTACTATTGCAAGTTTACAAGACGAGAGCTATTTGGCAGCAAGTGGGGCCCAGATATTTTGGACAGGCGCAATGGATGAGTGACAAGTGTCACCCATCCATTGCCCAGCCCGAACAATTCATGCATATCCTCCCCTTTTTTGTGTTCGACCATTTTCCCCATTTCCAAATCAAACCGATCAAATCTTCCACCCCAATCCAAACCCTTAAACCCCTATGACCATAATTGAGACCCAGATAGTGATGGGAGGACTTGAGGAAGGTGGTGGCCAGCCAAGGCAGCGCCACGGTGGACAAGTGAGGCCAACCCGTGCAAAGGTATCAGTTTGCCCGATTTTCTCCATTTTTCATTTCGAACGTTATGGCTTGTTTTTAATGATTAGAATGGATTTATTGGGTTAGTAGGAATGTAATAGGATGATTTTGATGAAGGTTAGAGGCTGAGAAGCCCTGGGAAATTTTTGGAAATATTGAACCGTGAGGGGCATTCGGGTTCATGGGTTTTAGTAGGTTTTAGGTGTTTTAATTTATATGTTTAGGTTCCTAAGATTGAAGAAGAATAGGTTTGATTAGGAAGAGAAAGGATGAAGATTTGACCGTGTAGGAGGCTAGACTGGTCACGTCGGTCCAAGTTGCAGAGAAAACCGAACCAGCAGGTCGGACCGGTCGGGTAGAGGACAGGGATGACCCTGCGCAGTGGCGCGTGAGGCCCACGCGCAGGGCCGTCTCGAGGCGCGTGCAAGCGTGTGGTGAGGAATTTGAGGGTGGTTCTAACATGTGAAATCATCTATTCGATGTAACGAACATTTTGGGATTGGTTTCGAGTCGATCAGACAACATCTCGATATAGTTCGGGCTGTCTGAAGGTTTCAGAATGCGTTTAAAAATAGTTAAAAATCCCGAAAATTATGGGGCTTTAGTGAGGAGTTAATTAAGTAGTTACTAACCCTCTATAGTGATTTGGATAGGTTTGGGAACCCCAAAGAAGACGATTGACCTGGGAAGCCTTACGATGCGCGTATTGAGGCAGCATTGCAAACGGTCTGTGAGTGGACTTTCTTTCTGAAATTGATGCATGCATAAATGTTTTAAAAATGTTTTAATATATGTTTTGTGATGCCTTGAGTGCATTTCAGTTTTCATGTAATGGTTTTGAAAAGGTAAAACCGGGCATGAGAACCATTTGGATTTGGTTTTGACTCGAGCATGAGACCCTGTTGATGACCTATGGGTCTGAGTTGTGGTCGCGACGGGTGCTGTGTGGACGGTGACGGACGACGTGACGCTCGCCTTCGGATTGGAATACGTTCCTTCCGGAGAGGTCATGATGCACGCCTCGCTGTCGAGCAGCCACTGGAGGCTCGACTTAGGAGTGCTGATGGTATCGGAGATCGATCGGCGACGTGTGCACCATGGTCTCGAGATGGTCGCAGCAGTGATGTGTTCACGGCGAGATACTAGGATTGAGAGCGATCCTGGATTGCTGGTTGCACAGATCGTTATGATTGGGATCGTGACTGACCCTGAGATATCGGGCTCGATGCCCCGTTGATTTACGAGTTCGGGCTCGATGCCCAGTTATTGTGAAATCGGGCTAGAGGCCCTGTTGAGTCCTAAGTTCGGGCTGGATGCCCAGTTGCTTTGTGTTATCGGGCGTGAGTCCCGTATTATGGTTTTATTATACTAGTATGTATATACCTTCCTTACGAGCGTATTGATTGGTTTCCTCTAGACGTCGACTAGGAAAGTCACGATCCACAGACCATAGTGGGTATCCCCATAGGGATCCCGTTCCAGGAGTGGGCGTTATGATGTGGTCCCAGACTAGATTCTGGAGAGATGATCGGACGAGGTCCGAACATAGAGCCTCCCAGATGGAGAATTCCTGGGCAAAATCTCGGAGTGAGACCCCGTGCTGTATGCATACTTATATATATAGAGACATCGTGACATATATCGGGGATGTTGTAACGACCCGTCCTGGAAATCGGGATAGATTAGTGGTTAATGACGAATTAGTGAAGTTAATCAGTGATTAGTTGAGTGATTTCAGACGGATGGTGCGAAATGACGGTTTTACCCCTAGGATGGGCAAACAGGTTGACTTTTAGTTTAGGCGGTCAAAAGGACTTTGACCAATGACTGTGACGTAGTAAAGGACGTCACGAGTTCATAGACAGGTGGCATGTCCGATTTCGACACCCGAGGAGGAACTTATGATGTTCGGAAGTTCAAGGGTAATTTGGTAATTTGGTTAAAGAAGGGCAATTTGCTGACATTTCAAACAACATGGACTTTGCACGTACTTCGAGGATCGTTAGGTAGGTCTCGATCCCCTGAGAACAAAGACAGGCGGCACGCTGACATTAGATTTAGGATGGCTCGAGTTTTGGTCTAAAAACCTTAGGGGCAAAATGGTAATTTTGGCATCAAGGGGCATTTTGGTCAATTGGCTAGCATTGGGATTAGTGCCCAGTGATAATGGGACATTTGGCTGTTTTTGAAACACTTGCCCACAGGAAAAGTGACACCTGGCCCAATCTAGAGGTTTGTGGAACCTCCCTGCCGCCTCACGTTATGTTTTAAAACAGAAAAATCGTTTTGTGCACGGTTCGGAGTGAAAAAGCACAGAGAAAACAGGGATAGAGTGATCGTGCTAACTGATCCCATTGAAGCCCTCAACCCTGGATGGGCACTGGTGAATGGAGAAGGCAATGGAGGGCTGCGGTGGTGCTGCTACGACGACTGTTGTGGACGGCGACCCGGGAATCTTGGGAAACAGAGGAGATCGTGAGGGGACTGTGAAACTCGACTCGCCTGTAAACCTCATCAATTGTTGATGGATTGTGAAGGAAAGATGGACAAGATGTTGAGTGGATGCTGATGGTGGCCACAGAAAGGGACGACTGCGGCGGTGGGGTAAGTTTGCCGTGGATTTCTTAAGAAATCAAAAAATGGTAATCTCAGTTTTACGTGTTTTTATTCATAATTATTGATTGGATGAGGTTTTGGAGGACTTAGGGGACTGAACAAGCTTTAAAACTAAGGGAAATGGAGGCTAGGATCCTGCAGGTGCAACGGTCGTCAGTGGGCAGTCGGTTTTTTTATCGGGAAGGTAATATTCGAGTCCTAAGTTCGTGTTTTCATTTGCTAAATCACTTGGTGAAGCTAGGACGAAGCTACTGGGCTAAAAAGCGTTTGAAAAAGGGTTGAAAATGGAGGGAACCGTGGATGCCGGTTTAGTTGAACCGGCCGAACCTTGGACCGAACCGAAGTCTGTTCACGCGAGGTTGAAGATAAACAGTGCAGGCGCGTAAGGCCCACGCGCTGCCCCTTTTGGTGGCGCGTGGCACGGATTTTTTGGAAATGGTTCCAACATGATTTTTAAAGTATTTGATGTAACGAACATTTTGAGACTGGTTTCGAGTCAATCGGATTTCGTCTCGATGTGTTCCGGGATGTCGGAAGGTTTTAGGGCTCGATTAAAAATAGTTAAAAATTCGAGAAAATTACGGGGATTTAGTATGAACATTGTGAAGTAGTTAGTGACCTTATTATGGGATTTGGATAGGTTCGGGAAAGCCAGTGATAGTGGATTGGTTGGGAACGGCGTATGTTGCATGCATGCATATATGTTGCATGCAACGCAAATGGTTTGTGAATGGACTTTGCTTTCGAACTTATGATGCATGCATATATGTTTTTATATGTTTTCTATACGTGATTCTATATTTTGATTATGATCTTGATGCTTTACGATTTTGCACGTATTTCGAGATTATGACGTATTTGCTCGTTTTACGAGTTTCCGAGATTTGATCATGGTTTTGATGATTTGATTTTGGGACTTGAAACATGATTTGATTTCAATGATTTATAAAGGTTTTTGGAAAGTGATTTCGGGCTTGAAGCCCAGTTCATAAAAGTGGTTTTGACGAACGAGATTTCAGCTTTCGAATCGGATTTTGGAAAGATGATTCTTGATTCAGTTTTGGAACTCGAAAGGGAAATTCTGGATTTGGGTTCGGGATGATGGTTCCGGATGCTAGCTTACGGAATTATTGTTACGAATTCGGATATGGATTTTCTATGGTTTTCACTGGATTGAAAAATGGTTTTGGGTTTAAAGACCCGGAAAAAAAACGGCAGGATCTGGTTTTGAGTTTAAAGACTCGGTTGATTGACGGGGGAGGGCCCTGGATTGATATGTTTTGAGTTTAAAGACTCGGTATATGTTTTGAGTTTAAAGACTCGTTGATATCCCGGGAAGGCCTGATTATGCGCATGGTTTTGAGTTTAAAGATTCGGGCGCACTTGAGATCCAGCAACTAGCATGATTAATGATTTTTACTGGGTTTTCACTAGTTTTTCGATGTTTTGGGAAATGGCCCGGATGATTTGGTTTTGATGAGTTTTGGGCTGAGTT
Organism: Prinsepia uniflora; assembly: GCA_032719365.1. Lineage (NCBI taxonomy): Eukaryota > Viridiplantae > Streptophyta > Magnoliopsida > Rosales > Rosaceae > Prinsepia > Prinsepia uniflora. Next base: position 47,347,585 of record CM064872.1, on the reverse strand, counting down.
CCCGTACTTGTTGAGGGTTTGTGATTTTGGGCTGAGGCCCTGAATTTGAATTGCACATTTAGGGAAAGGAAATGATTCTGGTTTTCAATGATGGTTTTTGATATTAAATGGTTTTGTGAATTAGTTGTATATGCATGCATTGGTTTTTAAATGGAGGGTATAAATGTCTTTCTGATAACTGTTTTCTGAACTTGCTATTTATTTTTGTCCACTCACAGTCTTTTTATGTTTTCGATACCCTCCAGGTTGTTGCGGTGCGGGCTGTTGGTCGAGAGAGATGGAGACATCACACACGAGATCCACAGTAGAGTCTGCGCGCTCTGGGAAGTCCGGAAGTTTTGAACGACTCGTTTGGAAATCCCTTGTCCGACTTACGTGTCACATGGACGTTGAACGTCAGTTTAGCCTTCGTGTCACGCACAAGTTAGACGGGAGCATGACTCAACCCTTAATCCCGGGGGATTGAGGGTGGGTCGTGTCAGATGTGTTCCCGAGGGGCTCTGTGCCTCGAGTTGGCATCTTCTGAGGAAGTTCCTAGGATAGGTTATATATGTATATACGTATATGTGTACGAGTTTTCACTGAGATGGATTTGGGACAAGTTCCCACATGTATTGGTTTGGGCGGAGGTCCCATGTATTGATTGACGGATTTCGGGCCAAGGCCCAAATGGTTTTATGGTTCATGACGGTTTATGGGGACCAGGCATGAACCCTAGACATGGTTTTCAAATGCATACATATGTTTTTAATGAAGGGCATAAAGGTCTTTTTATGAAATGTTTTTATAAAATAATTGTTTTGTCCACTCATAGCTTTTGTATTTTGAATGCCCTTCAGGTTGATCGCGGATGCGGGCTGTAGCAGAGACGAGACATCACATTCCTCCTTCGGATCCTGGCGCCCTCTGATAGCCCCGGTTGGGCAAAGGACGAAAATATCCCTGGTCTGACACTTCGTGTCAGACGGGAGTAGGCACGTCCCACGCTAATCCCGAGGGATTTGTGAAGGGTCCTGACAAGTTCGTGTCAGACGAGAGCAGGCACGTCCTACGTTAATCCTGAGGGATTTGGGATGGGTACTGACAGGTGAGGCTAAGCATCATCTGCTTTTCAACTTATTCAATTGGTCTTTCTCCTGATCTGATATCTAGGCACCAAGAGAAGTTGCAACCATGTTGCAAGCATAAAAGTAGAAAATGAAAAGTCTCCTTCACCAACCATTAATATTTGTTGATAACTCATTCTATTTCTCACGATCAGATTTCTCCTCAAACAAGCTTATATGAAACTGAGGAGGTATGGTCACCTGCAGTAGACCAAAACCAATTGCCACTGGACTCTCAAGTCTTCAACTCATTTGGACAACCACCCAGGTGTCCCGTACACGATCTAGCTCACCAACAACCTCAACTATCCTTTTTCAACTGTTTATGCACAACCAAAAGGTTTCATCACTACTTTGTTCTCACATTTTGACACTTACAGGTTAAACTCCAGAGCACACCCTCATGCCTCCAGTCGTACAACCACTAGGGAACTGGTCATCAAACCAGGTATACCTTGTGCCTCGCACTGAGCCACTCGGGGATCCTCACTGTTCTGCTTAGTGCCCACCGAACTCACATGTTTGCCACTATAGGGCACGTCTACCATCCCTGTCACAATCTAAGCCCTCATTGGTATTACATCACTTAGACACACTCAGTGTCATTCGGAACCATCCGATCACTATTGGTGGATTCCATTCAACTCATCTCTAACATCTCCCTCTCTTCTCAGCCACCTCCATGGAGGTAGTGCGACACACTCGCCAACACCCGAAGCTCAAGATCTCCATTTATGATCGCACTCAGTTGTAACCAAGACGAATTTAGAAGTCTCTGCTTGTACTGAGCGACACTCACACACTTTTGTAGCATCGTCATGACTGGCAAATCTCCATCGTCTCAATCGTCACTGCAACATGATCCTATCCAGATCGATAAGTCTCATCCACGTCCATCGATAGCAGAGTCTACCACAACCGCGTGTAGACCAATCCTAGAAACACTCCGCTATCGAGACTTCATACCCATAAGGTCAAATCACCGCAGGTGCGAACCGATCAACGCGTAATATCCCTAATAGGTCCACAAGTACCACACTTCTGGTAACTTTTCTAATCAATCTCAAACTAAGGTCATCCACGACCTCGGCTGCTTACTACAACATGTCCAACCTGACCGATCCCTCGGTCACGACTCTACCACGTCGTCGTACTCAGATAACTGGTATCCAACTAGCCAATATATACTATTTGAGGGAGTCGTCCACTTGTAACTCCACGGCCTCCAACCGCTGGGCCCACAAGAAACTTGGTCCTACTCAGTGCCTAACACTGCACAACCACTACATGTCACAATCACGGCATACCATGCCACACAACATCTATACCGTGGCATCCCATGCCAATCGACATCCCTCCGGGATTCAACACAGGGAATATGGCATACTATGCTAATCAAAATCCTCATATAGGTTCAGTTCCACCTAACTTTCCTATTCCTACCCTCGCTACCAGGTTGATGATGGGCTATTACTACTACAGACACATCACATCCAGCATCTACGCGTCACTCTAAGAGCAACTATGCTCTGATACCAAGCTGACAGCACCTATCCCTATTCCCCTAGTTTATCGTGGGATGTGCCCGCTCCCATCTGACACCGAGTCTCAAACCAGGGATAAACTCATCCCCCGTTTGGGGTTAGCTAGAGTACGCCAAGATCGGTGGTTGCATGTGTTGTCTCGATCTCTAATACAGCCCGCATCTCCGATCGACCTGAAGGGTATTAAAAACCATAAAAGCTGTGAGTGGACAAAAACAACAGTTTATAAAAATGATTTATACAAAAATACATTTATACCCTCCATTAAAAGCTTGCATGCATCATAAAACAATATTTCAAATAATTTGTCGAAAAGCAAGACTTATTGCTTCCCAAATCAAATTCCAGTGAAAAATGCTTCTCAATCGAAACCATTACCTCAGTAGGGTCTCAGCCTAAAAACCAAATCATAGAAAACAAGTGCGGGGTCTCAGCCAAAATCATAAACCATGTGGGATCTCTGCCCACTATCATCATCCTCAATGTCAGTCACGATTCCAATCCTAGCACTCGTGCACATATAAGCTCAGGACGGCTCACAATCCTAGCATGTTGCCGTGAACACATCACCCACCGTGACCATCTCTAGATCCACGTGAACACATCATCGATCGATCTTATATAACATCAGCACTCCTAAGTTGAGCCTCCCTCGGCCATAGCCTCCAGCTGTTGCTCGACAACAGGTAGTGCATCGTGACTAAAACCAAAATGTCATAATCGACCGGGACTCTAACTCGTAATATCACACATAAGGCCATTTGCCAAAAATATCATCCAAATGGGTCAGAGCCCTAAAACTTGTGTCAAACGACACTTCATATCCCAGGATTCTTCGAATCCTATCAAATCCACAACTAGGTTTCATGCCCGAAATATAATCCAGGATTTCTCGAATCCTGTCTATTAGGACCCGTCCTAATCCCCCTCGGGATTCACAAGGGACGCTCCTGATCCCGTCTGACACAGAGTGTTGGACCAGGGAAAATTTGAACCTTTAGCCTGACCAGCTTCCAGAGTACGCCAGGATCCGGAGGAGGTATGTGATGTGTCGGTCTCTACTACAGTCCGCACCGTATTCAACCTGAAGTGCATCAAAAACAGAAAGAATGTGAGTGGACGAAGAATAAAAGTGTATATAAAACATATTTCACAAAAGACCTTTATGCCCTTCACTAAAAAGCATGCATGCATAGTAAAACCATTACATATGTTTGAACAACCAAATCCATACGGGCCCCAGCCCAAATCCATTTACAGAAAAATAGAACATAATAAACATATGTGGGATCTCAGCCCAAATCCATTTATCAATCATAAAACACAATTTCACAAAACCAAGAAATCAAGTTTATCAATATCATATAACCAATCCTGTCTCGGTATCTGGAGCTACGCACGTGCTACCTAGGGTCTCAATGCCCAAGTCTCCCCAAGGTCCACCCAGGTCAATGTGCGTAGATCAATGACCCTCGTTGGGGGTTATAATCCATAGCCTTTCTGAGATTAAGGAACCCAACAGGGGCGACTCCACTCTGTCAGTGCTCCGTGACTACTCTGGGGTTCACCTAGGCCAATGACCCTCCCCGGAGGAGACAATTCATATATAAAGATTGGTATACAAAATACCTTTTGAAATCATTCTTAAAACCTTTCAAGGGTTCATGCCCATCCCCATAAACCATCATGAACCATAAATCCATTTATGGGTCCCCGACTCGAAATCACAATCTTAAAACATAACTGGGCCCTAAGCCCGAATCCACATAAAATTTGGGCCTCTAGCCTGAATCGTAAACCAACTGGGCCTCGTGCCTGATTTCGTAAACCAAATGGGCCTCATGCTCGATATCGTAAACCAAATGGGCCTCGTGCCCGATATGTAAGTCAACTGGGTCTTGAGCTCGATACGCAAACCATTTAGGCCTCTGGACCGATACTTAAACCAACTAGGCCTCGAACCCGATACGTAAATCAACTGGGCCTTCGCCCCGATGGCTTGTTAAATCAAATGGACTTCAAGTCCGAGAGTTCGTAAATCAAAGGGGTTTCGTGCCCGATTCCATATCTCCAAATCTGAAATCGATTCAAGAACCAATTGGGCCTCTGGCCCGAGAACGTATGTGACGACCTATCCCGAATTATTAGGATTAATTAAGAATTAATGACGGATTAGCCTTGCTAATCAGGGATTAGACTAGGATTAAGGGACGAGCAGGGCAAAATGAAAATTTTGCCCCTAGAATGGGGGAATCATTGACTTTTTGTATAGGTGGTCAAATGGACTTTGGCCAATGACTGTGACGTAGTTTGGGACGTCACGAGTTCATAGACAGGTGGCACGCCCGATTCTGACTTTCGAGGAAGAAGTTATGATTTTCGGAAGTTCAGGGGAATTTTGGTAATTTGGTTGAAAAGGAACAAAAAGTTAAATTTTGACCCAGGAGGTCCAATGGCCAAGGGCCGATGATCGTTACGTAGATCGGGACGATAGAAATCTGTAGACAAGTGGCACGTCGAAATCGGACGTTCGACGGGAAAGTTACGGTTCACGGAAGTTCGAGGAAACTATTGCACGAATTACAAAACGGATGCCTTTTGGAATTATGTGGGCCTAGATCTTTTTAAACAGGCCCAATGGATGAGTGACAAGTGTCACTCATCCATTCCCCATTCCCTTACATTCATGCACCCCCTCCCTTATCTGTTCCATTCATCCAAACCAACCCAAAAACTCCTAACCCGTGCAACCCACCCCTCACAAACATCCCTCAACCTCCTCTATTGAGCATGAACCATGAAAGATGCAGGGAGAAGAGATTGAAATGATGATGGTGGTGGTAAGATCACAGGCCGCCGTGCACGGCGGCCATGGAACCGTGCAAGGTATCAGTTTTGGCCTATTTTCCCTTATTTTTTATTTGTAACGTTATGAACCGTTTTAATTGATTAGAATAAGCTTATTAGGCTTCTAAGAAGGTTTTAAGGAGGTTTTTAATGGGGTTTGATGGCTGAGGAGCCGTGGGAGGAAAATGGAAAACTTGGACCGTGGGATTCAAATCGAACCATGGGATTTTAGGTGTTTTCTTTTAGGCGTCTTGATTGGAATAGATAGGAAATTAGAAAATAGGAAGAATGGAATCGAAAGGGGAAGAAACAGACCAAAAATGAGGGAGGAAAGAGGCTGAACCAGCTGCACAGGACTGGCCAGTTCGGACCGGTCGTTGGAGGACAGGGACAACACTGTTCATGAGCGCGTGAGCCACACGCGCAGCCCCTTTGGGCAGCGTGTGACGGCACGTGGCAGGGATTTTGGGGATGACTTCAACACATTAAATTATCTATTCGATGTAACGAGCATTTTGGGATTGGTTTCGAGTCGATCGGACATCGTCTCGATATAGTTCGGGCTAACCGAAGGTTTAGGTTCACGTTTAAAAGTAGTTAGAAATTCCAGAAAATTACGAGACTTTAGTGAGGGGTTATTTAAGTAGTTAATAACCTTCTATTATGATTTGGACAGGTTCAGGAATCTTGGAGGTGACGATTGGCCTACAAGAAGGTTATGGCACGCGTATGGAGGCGCGACTTCGAACGGTCTGTGAGTGGACTTGTTTTATGAATTTGATGCATGCATAAATGTTTTTCAAGTGTTTTAATATATGTTTTGTGATTCCATGAGTGCATTTGTTTGTGGTAGCCTAGGATTTACGTATTTGCACGTATTTCGAGATTTCTAGTTTTATACGATGCTTATACGTGCTAGGTTTTCAATGAGCGTTTAACGAATGAGTTTTTGATTTGGAAATATGAAATCGGGCACGAGACCCATTTGATTTATGAACTCTCGAACTTGGAGTCCATTTGATTTGATGAGGAATCAGACCGAGGGTCCATTTGAGTATACGATCGGGCCGAGGGCCCCGTTGATTTATGAATTCGGGATTGAGGCCCATTTGGTTGTAATATCGAGCTTGAGGTCCCATTGACTTATGGTTTCGGGCTTAGGGCCCAGTTATACATAACATCGGGCTAGAGGCCCAGTTTGTAACAACCCGTACCTTCGGGAAGGGTAAAAATGTAATTTTATAAAGTTTTGTATATAAAGGACGATTTTGCCCTTGTGAATAGTAGACGAAAAGTTGACGTTTTGAATTACCGATTGGATGAGTGTTGACCCGTGACTGTGACGTAGTTTAGGACGTCACGAGTCCGTAGACAGGTGGCAGGTTCGATTCGGACAACCGGAGGAAAATGTTGACTTTTTGGAGGACTTGTGATTTTCACGTAGATCGAGGACCGTTAGATAGGTCTCGACGTCCTGAGTTCAACGACAGGCGGCACGCTGTCATCGAACGTCGGACGGAATAGATACGGGTCTAGAACGTTCGAGGGCAAAACGGTAATTATTTACACAAGGGGTATTTTGGTCATTCTCTTTCAGCCAATTGGATGAGGACAAGTGGCTGAGTGGGGTAGGATATTTTCTGCTTTGTCCATAGGATTGTGGACACGTGGGGGCGCTGGATTGTTCCAAAGAGTTCCAAAGTGTGCACGGCCATACTTTGTTCAAAACTCAAACCGTGCTTGAACTTGAACGCAGAAAAACAGAGAGAAGAAATTGGAGAGACGGTGATCGATTCAAGGGGAGAGTGAGTGAAGAGTGAGTTGAGAGAGGGACAGTGAGGCAAGGCGGTGCTGGTGATCGCGTTTTGGAGCTGCAACCGTGCACGGAGGCTACACGGTGGACGGCTGGATTTTTGGAGAAAACAGAGAAGGCGGTGGACTGTGGTGGTTGTTGTGCCGTGTGGTGGATCGATTCAAGCCACTAGGAGACTAAGGAGGCTACGGGGAGTCCAACAAGCACCGTGGTTAGCGGCGGTGCCCACGACGGAGACCGAATCGAAGGGTAAGCCTCTTTACTCTGTTTTCCCGTGATTTTTCGATTCAAAAGTCGTGAGGGTAGGGTGAGAATCGAGGGGATTGGTGAGTGCAGTGATGTTCAGGGAGGTTCTAGGAGTGGTGTAGGACGGTCGCCGTGACGGGGGCGTACACGGCGGAGCTCAGTCGACGGTGAGTACTCTGTACTCTGTTTGGCTGTGAAGTTCAAATGCAAAGTCGTGGAGTTGGGCGTAGAGTCGAGGGATTAGGAGGTTAGGGTGAAGTTCAGGAAGGTCCTAGGCGTCGATTAAGATGAACGCCGTGACGGGGGAGGACCTGGGCGGCCGGCGGCCAAAACAGGGGCTACTGGCTGTCTTTTTCGAGGCCATGAACGGTGGGTTTCCGGCCGTGATTCTTCAAGGTTAGGACATGGTTAGATTGCTTAGGATGGGACGAAGAGAATGGGATTGGATTGGACTGGAATGGTGGTCGGATTACAGAGAACCGGTTTCGCCGGTTCAACTGTGTTGAACCGGGTGACTCGAGGAAGGAGAAGCACTGTAGCAGGCGCGTGAGGCCCACGCGCAGCCACTTTGGGCGGCGCGTGGAGGCTCATGGGGAGGAATCCGGCCAAGCTTCCAACATGAGTTTAGTCCTAAATGTTCTAAGGAATCCAATGGTATAGTTTTCGGGTGAATCGGACGGTGTTACGGAGTTTTTCGGGAATCCAGACGGTTACGGGTTTAGGATTAAAATATTATTTAATTCCCGAAAAATTGGGGAAATTAGGATTAGGATCCTTGATGTATTTGTGACCCTATTTGGTGCATTTGACAGGACGGGAGGCACCCGAGACGGTCGAGGAGCGCACGGAGCGCGACTGACTTGCTCAGATTTGTGAGTGGACTCTTTCTTACTTTCGAGCATGCCTAACTGTTTTATCGATGTTTATGATATTATGTGTGTTTTTATGCTTTAAATGATGGTTATACGTGATTGAAATGTTTGCATGTTTTTCGAGACGTTTCCGGATTTTGGCACGTTTTTCGAGAAAAAGCCGGTTTTCAGATTTTGATGCCATATTTGAGAAATTCACCCTATAAATGTTTTCTGATGATGGTAAATGGGTTATGAAACATGATTTGGGATTTCCTATGGTTTTTGGTATGGAACTGAATTTTTCCGGATTTGGGTTCGGAATGACGGTTCTAGACGCCGGTAGGGCTTCGAACCGGGGATTCCGAATTCGAGTTTGAATATGGAGTTAGAAATGGTTTTCAAATGGATTGGATTTGCTGGATCTGGATATGGGTTTAAAGACCCGGATATTGTTTGATGGGGGACGGGCCCGGATTGAGTTTAAAGACTCGGGAGTTTAAAGACTCGGATAATTATGACATTACCCCCATAGGCCTATTGAGTTTAAAGACTCGAGAGTTTAAAGACTCGGATTTATATTTGAGGCCTGGTTGAGTTTAAAGACTCGGATAGGTCCAGCAGGTTTGATCGGAAATGATGATTTGATGTCATGCTCTGCTTTCTATATCAGTTTTATAGTGTGTCTGTTTCTTATGATGTTTTATAGTGTATCTGTTTCTTATGATGTTCCATATTCTGATTTTCTAATATTTAGTTGGGCATGCCTGTTTTCAAAATGGAGGGAACAACTTATTACTTTTCCTTAACTCTGATTTGACGAGAAACTGTTTTGAAACTTCTATTCATTCCAGTCCACTCACACCTTCTATTTTTAAATTTCCCTCCAGGTCGTGGTGATAGCGCTGGGGTGAACGTTGAGGCAGATATCGAGGCATAGAGCTTACGACGTTCTTCCGTTGCGGATTTAGAATTGTAGGACTTTTTGTGCCCATTTTGTAGAACTATGCTCTGACTTACTAGTGTATATATTTACTCCTTCGTCTGATAGTTTTGCTTATAGTTGTATTAAGGTTATTTTTGGTACTGTAAGTGTGATTGTCAGACGGGAGCAGGGTTCGTCCCGGGTATCGAGGTGATATTTGGGACGGGTCTTGACAATTGGTATCAGAGCATAGGTTGTGTCGATTTGTGTTGGGTCTAGGTTGTTTGACTAACTCTATGCCTCTTTCAGCGTACGATCGATCATGCCTCCGCGACGTGAACCCCCTCCATGACCTGAAGATGAAGTGGCGAGAGGGACTGAGAGCGCTTCGATCGAGAGAGCCCAGAGGCTTGGGGCTACTACGTTCAGCGGTGGGGCCGATCCCGAGGAAGCTCATCGATGGATCACCCGGCTCGAACGTATTTTTGGGGTGATGCACTGTCATCCTGAGGATCGGGTTTTGTTAGCTACTTTTCTGTTGGATGGAGCTGCATACGAGTGGTGGTACACGTTGGAACTGTCCGGCTGGGATGCACATACCGTGACATGGGAGACTTTCCGGGAGCGGTTTCTTGATCAGTACTATCCCCGTTCTTTCAGGGATGCGAAGGAGGTAGAATTTCTTCACTTGAAGCAAGGGAACTTGACAGTTGCTGAGTATGAGCAGAGGTTCCAGATGCTATCTCGTTTCGCTCCTGCATTTGTGGCGACCGAGGCGGAGAAGTGCCGCCAGTTTGAGTTGGGCCTCCGAGGAGAGATCAGGGCCATAGTGACAGCGGGTTCTTTCGCTACATTTCGGGAGTTATCTGATGCTGCTGTCAGGGTTGAGGCCAGTTTACCCGCTAGGCCACAGTATTCGGGCAGTGTTCGACGCCGAGAGCATTCATTTCAAGGAGCATCGAGTCAGAGGCCCCCGAAACGGGGTACTTTTGGTGGATCGTTATCGGCTGGTGGAGCCCGGTATGGCCGATCAGGGAGTTTTCAGGGCTCGGGATTTCGAGGAGCTAGGGCACAGCCGACTCCTCAGACGAGTGCGACTTCAGTGGTTTCTACGGGGAGACATACCGGTGGACCCGGTAGGGATACGTGCTTCTATTGTGGAGAGCGAGGACACTTCCGGAGGGAGTGCCCATTGTTAGCTTCGGAGGGTGGAGCAGGCCGAGGTGCAGCGGAACCCGGGCGGAGTACTGCTTCAGTGTCAGGGGCAGCAGGCCCTAGGGGTGGCGGAGGTGCCACGAGCAGTTCTAGGGGGCGCGGTAGGTCATCGGGACCTCAGGCGCGAGTTTTTGCTATGACCCAGCAGGAGGCCAGATCCGCACCGGGAGTGGTGACAGGTACTCTCACCATACTTGGTCACACTGTTTTTGTTTTGATAGATCCCGGGGCTACCCATTCTTTTGTAGCTCGGAGTTGTAGTTTGGTGACGGAAAGGGAGGTGTCTACTTTGGATTGTGCTTTACGAGTAAGTACACCTACGAGAGAGGTGTTGGTGGTGACTCAGGTGTTGAGAGAGTGTCCGGTGATGGTAGGTGAGGTTGAGTTACTAGCAGATTTGTTACTCTTGGATTTACGGGACTTTGATATTATTTTGGGTATGGACTGGTTAACGAGACATCATGCTTCTATCGAATGTTTCGATAGGAGAGTGACTTTTCGGAGTCCCGGATTATCAGAGACTACGTTTCAGGGGGATCAGCGTGCACTTCCTACTGGAGTTATTTCGGCACTTGAGGCTAGCAAGTTGTTGCGTAAGGGATGTCAAGGTTACATAGCTCATGTGGTGGATACACGTGCTACGCCAGTGAGGGCGGAGGACATACCAGTGGTACGGGAGTTTCCCGATGTTTTTCCCGAGGAGTTGCCAGGACTACCCCCACACCGAGATCTTGAGTTCATGATTGATCTTCTTCCAGGTACACACCCTATTTCACAGACTCCTTATCGTATGGCACCTGCAGAATTGAGGGAACTTAAGGCCCAGTTGCAAGAGTTGGTCGATATAGGATTCATTCGACCGAGTACCGAAGACAGCCTTTCGGACTAGGTACGGTCATTATGAGTTTGTTGTGATGCCTTTTGGTTTGACTAATGCCCCAGCAGCTTTTATGGACCTTATGAACCGCGTGTTCCGGCCATACTTGGACCGTTTTGTGATTGTCTTCATTGATGACATTTTGGTGTATTCAAAGAGTGCGAAGGCACATGAGAAACATCTGAGAATCGTGCTTAAAACTTTGAGGGAGCATCAGTTGTATGCGAAGCTCAGTAAGTGTCAGTTTTGGTTGACCAGTGTGGGATTTCTGGGTCATGTGATTTCGGCCGAGGGCATCAGCGTGGATCCTCAGAAAGTTGAGGCGGTAGCCAATTGGGAACAGCCTAAGACGGTGACGGAGATCCGGAGTTTTCTGGGCTTAGCAGGCTATTATCGGCGTTTCATTGAGGGTTTTTCGATTTTAGCCGCTCCTTTAACCCGACTAACTCGGAAGGGAGTTCGATTTGAGTGGGACGAGAACTGTGAACAGAGTTTCCAGGAGCTTAAAAGACGGTTGACATCTGCTCCTGTGTTAGCCCTTCCAGACGACAGTGGGGAGTTTGAGGTGTACAGTGACACTTCTTTGCAAGGCTTGGATTGTGTCTTGATGCAGCATGGGAGAGTGATTGCTTATGCTTCCCGGCAATTGAAACCCCATGAGATGAACTACCCTACACATGATTTGGAACTAGCAGCGGTGGTTCATGCACTGAAGATTTGGCGGCATTACTTGTATGGCGAGAGGTGTAGGATCTTCACGGACCATAAGAGCTTGAAGTATTTGTTCACTCAAAAGGAATTGAATCTGAGACAGCGCCGTTGGTTGGAATTGCTTAAGGACTACGACTGCACGATTGAGTATCACCCAGGGAAGGCGAATGTGGTAGCTGATGCTCTGAGTAGGAAGTCAGCTAGTTCTTTGTCACATTCGAGGATAGTACGGTTACCGTTGTTGGTTGAGCTCCGCAGGTTGGAGTAGAGTTGACTGTGGTTGATCAGGGAGCACTCCTAGCGAGTTTCCATGTGCGACCTGTTTTAATTGATCAGGTTATTGATGCTCAGTTTGAAGACCCTATTCTGGGCATCATTCGGATTGAGGTCGAGGCTGGAGAGAGGCAGGACTTTGAGATCCGTGAGGATGGAGCCTTGGTTAAGGGTGGACGGTTGTGCGTACCTGAGGATGACGCATTGAAGAAAGTGATACTGGATGAGGCTCACTATTCAGCTTATGCGATGCATCCTGGTGGGACCAAGATGTATCGTACACTTCGAGAGCATTACTGGTGGTCGAGAATGAAACGTGAGATTGCAGAATATGTCAGTAGATGCTTGATCTGTCAGCAGGTGAAAGCCGAGCGGCAAAGACCCTATGGAGCAATGCAACCTTTGCCGATCACCGAGTGGAAATGGGATCACCTGACTATGGATTTTGTCTTCAAGCTGTCCAGAACATCCAAGGGCCACGATGGTGTGTGGGTTATTGTGGATCGACTTACGAAGTCTGCTCATTTCTTGCCAGTACGAGAGAACTTCAAGTTGACGCAGTTTGCACAGTTGTTCATAGATGAGATTATTCGGTTGCATGGGACTCCAGAGTCGATAGTATCTGACAGAGATCCGAGATTCACTTCCCGCTTTTGGCAGAGCCTACAGGAAGCTTTTGGGACTAAATTGCATTTCAGTACTGCATTTCATCCTCAGACTGATGGACAGTCGGAGCGGACTATTCAGATTCTCGAGGATATGATGTGAGCTTGTGTCTTACAGTTCCAGGGTACGTGGGAGTCTCATTTACCTTTGATGGAATTTGCCTACAACAACAGTTATCAGGAGAGCATTGGGATGGCTCCTTACGAGGCTTTGTACGGGCGACAGTGTCGGACTCCATTATGTTGGACTGAGGTTGGTGAGCGGAGATTGACTACTTCTGAGCTGGTAGATCTTACACAGGAAAAGGTGGCACTGATCAGGGACCGATTGAAGGGAGCGCAGGACCGCCAGAAGAGCTACGCCGACCGTAGGATTAGAGATTTGGAGTTTGCAGTAGGAGACTGGGTTTTCTTGAAGTTATCTCCTTGGAAGGGAATCGTACGGTTTGGCAGACGAGGGAAGTTGAGTCCTCGTTACATTGGACCTTATGAGATCTTGGAACGGATTGGTCCTGTTGCATATCGATTGGCCTTACCAGCAGACTTGGAAAAGGTACATAATGTCTTTCATGTCTCTATGCTTCGAAAGTATTTCGAGATGATTCACATGTTCTGGAAGCACAACCAGTGGAACTGAGGGAAGACTTGAGTTTCAAAGAACAGCCTGTCGCGATCTTGGATCGGAAGGATAAGGTTTTACGAAGGAAGACGGTTCCCTTAGTCAAAGTATTGTGGAGAAATCATCAAGTGGAAGAAGCTACTTGGGAACCTGAGGCCTTGATGCGTGAACAGTACCCTTATTTGTTTCACTGAATTTCGGGGAGGGTAAAAATGTAATTTTATAAAGTTTTGTATATAAAGGACGATTTTGCCCTTGTGAATAGTAGACGAAAAGTTGACGTTTTGAATTACCGATTGGATGAGTGTTGACCCGTGACTGTGACGTAGTTTAGGACGTCACGAGTCCGTAGACAGGTGGCAGGTTCGATTCGGACAACCGGAGGAAAATGTTGACTTTTTGGAGGACTTGTGATTTTCACGTAGACCGAGGACCATTAGATAGGTCTCGACGTCCTGAGTTCAACGACAGGCGGCACGCTGTCATCGAACGTCGGACGGAAAAGATACGGGTCTAGAACATTCGAGGGCAAAACGGTAATTATTTACACAAGGGGTATTTTGGTCATTCTCTTTCAGCCAATTGGATGAGGACAAGTGGCTGAGTGGGGTAGGATATTTTCTGCTTTGTCCATAGGATTGTGGACACGTGGGGGCGCTGGATTGTTCCAAAGAGTTCCAAAGTGTGCACGGCCATACTTTGTTCAAAACTCAAACCGTGCTTGAACTTGAACGAAGAAAAACAGAGAGAAGAAATTGGAGAGACGGTGATCGATTCAAGGGGAGAGTGAGTGAAGAGTGAGTTGAGAGAGCGACAGTGAGGCAAGGCGGTGCTGGTGATCCCGTTTTGGAGCTGCAACCATGCACGGAGGCTACACGGTGGACGGCTGGATTTTTGGAGAAAACAGAGAAGGCGGTGGACTGTGGTGGCTGTTGTTCCGTGTGGTGGATCGATTCAAGCCACTAGGAGACTAAGGAGGCTACGGGGAGTCTAACAAGCACCGTGGTAGGCGGCGGTGCCCACGGCGGAGACAGAATCGGAGGGTAAGCCTCTTTACTCTGTTTTCCCGTGATTTTTCGATTCAAAAGTCGTGAGGGTAGGGTGAGAATCGAGGGGATTGGTGAGTGCAGTGATGTTCAGGGAGGTTCTAGGAGTGGTGTAGGACGGTCGCCGTGACGGGGGCGTACACGGCGGAGCTCAGTCGATGGTGAGTACTCTGTACTCTGTTTGGCTGTGAAGTTCAAATGCAAAGTCGTGGAGTTGGGCGTAGAGTCGAGGGATTAGGAGGTTAGGGTGAAGTTCAGGAAGGTCCTAGGCGTCGATTAAGATGAACGCCGTGACGGGGGAGGACCTGGGCGGCCGGCGGCCAAAACAGGGGCTACTGGCTGTCTTTTTCGAGGCCGTGAACGGTGGGTTTCCGGCCGTGATTCTTCAAGGTTAGGACATGGTTAGATTTCTTAGGATGGGACGAAGAGAATGGGATTGGATTGGACTGGAACGGTGGTCGGATTACAGAGAACCGGTCACGCCGGTTCAACTGTGTTGAACCGGGTGACTCGAGGAAGGAGAAGCACTGTAGCAGGCGCGTGAGGCCCACGCGCAGCCACTTTGGGCGGCGCGTGGAGGCTCATGGGGAGGAATCCGGCCAAGCTTCCAACATGAGTTTAGTCCTAAATGTTCTAAGGAATCCAATGGTATAGTTTTCGGGTGAATCGGACGGTGTTACGGAGTTTTTCGGGAATCCAGACGGTTACGGGTTTAGGATTAAAATATTATTTAATTCCCGAAAAATTGGGGAAATTAGGATTAGGATCCTTGATGTATTTGTGACCCTATTTGGTGCATTTTGACAGGACGGGAGGCACCCGAGACGGTCGAGGAGCGCACCGAGCGCGACTGACTTGCTCAGATTTGTGAGTGGACTCTTTCTTACTTTCGAGCATGCCTAACTGTTTTATCGATGTTTATGATATTATGTGTGTTTTTATGCTTTAAATGATGGTTATACGTGATTGAAATGTTTGCATGTTTTTCGAGACGTTTCCGGATTTTGGCACGTTTTTTGAGGAAAAAAGCCGGTTTTCAGATTTTGATGCCATATTTGAGAAATTCACCCTATAAATGTTTTCTGATGATGGTAAATGGGTTATGAAACATGATTTGGGATTTCCTATGGTTTTTGGTATGGAACTGAATTTTTTCGGATTTGGGTTCGGAATGACGGTTCTGGACGCCGGTAGGGCTTCGAACCGGGGATTCCGAATTCGAGTTTGAATATGGAGTTAGAAATGGTTTTCAAATGGATTGGATTTGCTGGATCTGGATATGGGTTTAAAGACCCGGATATTGTTTGATGGGGGACGGGCCCAGATTGAGTTTAAAGACTCGGGAGTTTAAAGACTCGGATAATTATGACATTACCCCCATAGGCCTATTGAGTTTAAAGACTATGGAGTTTAAAGACTCGGATTTATATTTGAGGCCTGGTTGAGTTTAAAGACTCGGATAGGTCCAGCAGGTTTGATCGGAAATGATGATTTGATGTCATGCTCTGCTTTCTATATCAGTTTTATAGTGTATCTGTTTCTTATGATGTTTTATAGTGTATCTGTTTCTTATGATGTTCCATATTCTGATTTTCTAATATTTAGTTGGGCATGCCTGTTTTCAAAACGGAGGGAACAACTTATTACTTTTCCTTAACTCTGATTTGACGAGAAACTGTTTTGAATCTTCTATTCATTCCAGTCCACTCACACCTTCTGTTTTTAAATTTCCCTCCAGGTCGTGGTGATAGCTCTGGGGTGAACGTTGAGGCAGATATCGAGGCATAGAGCTTACGACGTTCTTCCGTTGCGGACTTAGAATTGTAGGACTTTTTGTGCCCATTTTGTAGAACTATGCTCTGACTTACTAGTGTATATATTTACTCCTTCGTCTGATAGTTGTGCTTATAGTTGTATTAAGGTTATTTTTGGTACTGTAAGTGTGATTGTCAGACGCGAGCAGGGTTCGTCCCGGGTATCGAGGTGATATTTGGGACGGGTCCTGACACAGTTGATTGTGAAATCGGGCATGAGTCCTAGTTCGGTTTGTGAAATGAGAATTCGGGCATGAGACCCTATTGAACTGTGGATTTAGGCTGAGGTCTGTGAAATGGATTTGAATCGGATTCGAGGAATCCTATTGAGACGAATCGGGTATGAGACCCAGCTGAAATATGTTTTGAGAAAGAAAGTATTTGAAATGAATTATACCCTCCATTTGATTTATATGGTCTCCTCCAAACGTCGACTTGGAAATTCATGATCCACAAACCAGAATGAGTATCCCCATAGGGATCCCGTTCCAGGAGTGACAGGACCCACCCCCAATCCCCCGGGATTAAGGGCTAAGTTCTGCTCCCGTCAAACTTACGCAGAACATGAAGGTTAAACCGACGTCCAACCTCCATGTGACACGTAAGTCGGACAAAGGATTCTTGATTCGACCGTCCAACTGAAACCGGACTTCCCAGAGTGCACAGAATCTACTATGGATCGTACGTGTGATGTCTCCGTCTCTCTTGACCAACAGCCCACACCGCAACAACCTGGAGGGTATCGAAAACATGAAAAGACTGTGAGTGGACAAAAATAAAGAATAAGTTAAAAACAGTTATCATAAAACACAATGTCAGTTATACCCTCCATTTAAAAACCAATGCATACATATCAAATCCATGTTAAGAAACCATTTCATCTCCAAAACCATCAACGAAAACCAAAAAACATTTCTTTTCAAAATCTGAAATTCAACTCCAGGCCTCAGCCGTAAATCACAAATCAATCTAAAACACGGGAACTCAGTCCCCAAAACTCATCAAATCCAAAGCAACCGGTCCATTACCCAAAACATCGGAAAACCAGTGAAAAACCAGTGAAAATATCAATCATACAAGTTTGCTGGATCTCAAGTGCGCCCGAGTCTTTAAACTCAAAACCATGCGCAATAACCAGGCCTTCCTGGGATATCAACGAGTTTTTAAACTCAAAACACTATCACAGGCCTCGGAGGTATCATAACCGAGTCTTTAAACTCAAAACATATACCGCATCTTTATACTCAAAACATATCAATCCAGAGCCCTCCCCCCGTCAATCAACCGAGTCTTTAAACTCAAAACCAGATCCAGCGGGTTTTTTTTATTCCTTTTCCAGGTCTTTAAACCCCAAACCATTTTTCAATCAAGTGAAAACCATAGAAAATCCTTATCCGAATTTGCAACAATGATTCCGTAAGCTGGCATCCAGAACCACTGTCCCAAACCCAAACCCAAATCCAGATTTCCTTTCCAAATCTCGAAAACCAAATCCGAAAACTGAAATGTCCACCACATGAATAGGGCTCCAAGCCCGAAATCCTTTTCAAATCATTGAAATCAAATCATATTTCAAATCCCAAAATCAAATCATTAAAACCATCGTCAAATCACAAGATAGACCGAACCTCGTAAAACATGTAATTCCGTAAATAACTCGAAAACTATGCAAAATCGGAAACCATCAAGATCATAAACCAAATCATAGAATCACGTATAGAAAAATATATAAAAACATATATGCATGCATTATAAAGCAAAGTCCACTCACATACCATTCTACCGTTGCCTCGATACGCGCGCACTTTGGCCGTTACCGGTCGATCCACTATCCTCGGCTTTTCCGAACCTATCCAAATCCCATAACGAGGTCACTAACTACTTCATTAAACTTATACTAAAGCCCCGTAATTTTCCCGAATTTTTAACTATTTTTAAACTAGGTCTAAAACCTTCGGACATCCCGAAACATATCGAGACGATGTCCGATCGACTCGAAACCAGTGCCAAAATGTTCATTACATCGATTACATCATTTCACATGTTGACAACTTCCCTAGACTAGGCTCCACGCACCCTCATGCGCCGCCCAAAGGGGATGCTTGTGGGAGCCACGCGCCCAGCACAATTGTCGTCTACCTCGGGTAAACCCGGTCCAGCCCGAACCGGCGTGGCCGGTTTTCAACCATTTCTTAACCGTTTTCACTCCTTTAAATCCCATTAGCTTCGTCCTACTCTACACCCTCGATCTAACCATTTAAATCTTGAAATTAAGTACGAAACCTTACCTCCCAATTAACATGCAGAACTCGAACTAGCCCCCCCTCTCTGGTTCCACGATTCCGGCCATCGCAGCCCCTGATTTTGATGCCCAACAGTCGCTAGGGTCGTTCAAAACAACTACTAAGCATTAATAGTATAACGACCCATCCCGGGAGTCGGGATTAGCAAAGTGTTTAGCAATGGATTAGCTGAGTTAATCGGTGATTAGTTGACTTTTAGTTCAGACGGTCAATTGGGCATTGACCGATGACTGCGACGTAGTTTGGGATGTCACAAGTCCGTAGACAGGTGGCACGCCCAATTCCGACATCTGAGGAGGAAGTTATGATGTTCGGAAGGTTGAGGGCACTTTCGTAATTTGGTTAAAAAAGAGGGAAAATGTTGATTTTTTGCACGACATCATTTCTTCACACAAACCAAGGACCGTTATATAGGTCTTGACGCCTTGAGTACAACGACAGGCGGCATGTGCTATTTGGAGTTCGGGAATTGAAGTTACGGGTCTAGCTTAATGAAGGGTAAAACGATAATTTGGACACTTAAGGGCAAAATGGTCTTTTGGCAGTGTGATTTATGTGAGCAATCTTGTGAAGACACCTGGCTTGGATGGATTGGATATTTTCACCAGACTTTAGGAGATGGGGACACGTGGCTTATCTCTGGTTGGTTCTAGCAGAATCGAATGTGTTTGATCGTCTTCATTAAAGGAAAAACAGAGAGAGCACATCTAGCTTGTTCAGTCTGTGAGGTGATTGAGTTCAAGTGATACTTGGGTCTGAGAGCAGAGGGTGTGTATGCTGGTACTTGTGTGTGAGAGTGCACAAAGTAGGTGCTCGAGTGAGAGTGAGGTGAGGTACTGAGGAAATGGAAACAAGGGATGGCTGGGTGAAATCGTGTTTTGTGACCAGGAGTAAGAAGTTTAGGGTGTGTTTGTGAGCAAAGTGAAAAACAGGTGAGTCGTGTGAGTGTGGTCTGAGCTTAAGTGAGTTGAGTGTTATGTGGAAGAAAGAAAACAGAGTAAACAAAGAGGTTCGTGCACCCTGTTCCATTCAAAACGGGGATTGGACTTTTGAGGCTAAGACGATCGTATTGATCACCAGGAGGATAACCAGGCAGGACTGACTAGTCGTTTGGGACTAGGTTCGAAGCTGACCATGGACAGCGGTCGTGGAACTCGAAAATGGGTAGGTGTCCCTTACCAATGGTAAACTGAGTTTTGGTAACTGTTAATCGATACTAATGGTTTCGTTTGGTTTTGGAGGATGAAAGGAACTGTTTGGACTTGGAATCACGGCAGGAGACGGCCGGAATCACAGAGACGGGTTGATGGAAAAATTGGTTTTGATCGATCGTACAGGAGGTATACTACGGACCTTGATTTCGCGAATTTCTTCTGGAACTCAATTAAGGACAGTAGGACGATTATATAGGACTTAAAAAGGGTAAAAAATGAAGTAAAATAGGACAGAACCGCTCACGCTGGCTTGGTCGAACCGGTCTGAACCGGGTCGGCGAGAGGAAGAAGGTGACACTGTTCACGCGTGTGGGGGCGCGTGGGACCTAGTTTGGGGAAGTTTCCAACCCGACTTTTGAGGTATTCGATGTAACGAACATTTTGGCGCTGGTTTCGAGTCAATCGGACATCGTCTCGATATGTTTCGGGCTGTCCGAAGGTTTTAGGGCTCGGTTAAAAATAGTTTAAAATACGGGGAACTTATGGGACTTGAGTAGGACTTTTGTGAAGTAGTTAGTGACCTCGTTATGGATTTTGGACAGGTTCGGGAAACCCGAGGATAGCGAACTGGCCGGGAACGGTGTAACTGCGCGCGTATCGAGGCGACGTCGAAATGGTCTGTGAGTGGACTTTGCTTTCTAACTCTGAATGCATGTATATATGTTTTTATATGTTTTCTATAATTGATTCTATGATTTGATTTATGATTGTGATAGTTTACGATTTTGCACGATTTTCGAGGAAATGATGGAATTTCACGTTTTACGGGATTTCGTTGGATATTGTGATTTGAACCTGGTTTTAATGATTTGATTTCGGGATTTGAAATACGATTTGATTTTAAAGAAAGTAAAAGTGTTTTCGGGCTTGAAGCCCAGTTCAAAAAAGTGATTTTAAGAAACGTGATTTCGGGTTTTGGAATCGGAATTCCGGATGACGATTCGGGATTCGATTCGGGACTTGAAACTGGTTTTTCGAGTTTGGGTTCAGAATGGTTATTCCGGTTGCCGGCTTACGGAATGATGGTTGCGGACTCGGATCTGGAAAGGGGATGGATATGAGTTCTGGGTTTGGATTCGGGATCCTGATGAGATTGCGGATTCAGATTCGGAAATGGAAAATGGTTTTCAAACGGTTTTGGATTGGATTTGCTGGATCGGGTTATTGGGTTTAAAGACCCGGATTATGTGTGACGGGGGACGGGCCCGGATTGGGTTTAAAGACCCGGATTGGGTTTAAAGACTCGGGAGTTTAAAGACTCGAATATTGATATTTCCCCCGTAGGACTGTTGAGTTTAAAGACTCGAATTATATTGAGGCCTGGATTGAGTTTAAAGACTCGGGAGTTTAAAGACTCGGATAGATCCAGCAGGTTCGGTGAATGGAAAAATGAGATGGTTTTCAACAAGGTTTTCCGATGTTTTGGGCAGTGGCCCGGATGAAATGGTTTTAATGGTTTTGGGCTGAGGCCCAGGATTTGGAAAAAGGAACTTGTGTTCGGTTTTTTCTTATATGGTTTGTTTAACCGGAATATTGAATGGTTTTATAACGTGACTTTGATATGCATGCATTGGTTTTTTTTTGAAACGCAGGGTATAAATGTCATTGTTTTATGAAATGTTTTTGAACCTATTCTTTATTTTTGTCCACTCACAGTCTTTTCGTGTTTTCGATACCCTCCAGGTTGTTGCGGTGCGGGCTGATGGTCGAGAGAGACGAAGACATCACACCCGTGATCCACAGTAGTTTGGCGTACTCTGGGAAGACTGGTTACCTTTTCGGATGATTGGATCGAGACTCCCTTGTTCGACTTACGTGTCGCACGAAGGTTGGACGTTGGTTTAGCCTTCGTGTCATGCGTAAGTCAGACGGGAGCAGGGTTTAGTCCCTAATCCTGGGGGATTAGGGGTGGGCCCTGACAAATAGTAAGTAACACCACCTCAACCTCAAGTTACCATTTGTATAAAACTTACCTCGTCACGGGTTCTATGGCCACCGTTCACGGCAGGCCTCGAACTGGGTTTCAATCGACTTGATAAGCTCTCCTAAACATCCTTCTTGTAACCAATATGATCTTCTCTTGTCCCAAAGTCCAATTGCCATTTAGCTAAAACAGGGCACCTAATCCTCTCTGTTTTCCCCAGTCCTCAAACCACCGTCCTCGACCTTCTTGCATCATTTCCCTTCAAACCATACCTACAGCTAATCAGGTTTGAGAGGGCAAGGTCTCGCAATCCTCTCTGTCTCTGTTTCCTCTCCCTTGCAGAGCAGTCACCAAAACATACACCCACAACACGATTCCAATATTTAAAATTAGAGAGGCGGTTTTCCAAGGTTCCATACCCTTCTAGACAGAGGACAAATTTCCCAATACAAGTGGGCAAAATTCCCCAAAACAGCCACATGTCCAATTGTAATAGGGTGCAGCAAAAAGACCAAATTTCCCCTGCTCTTGCAAAATTACCATTTTGCCCTTGGTGGTTTTTAGACCTAAATCTGAACTTACCGACATCCGATGATAGCATGCCGCCTGTCATTGTACTCAGGCATCGAGACATTCCTAATGGTCCTCGAATTATGTGAAAAGTAGTTGTCGTGTGAAAAGTCAACATATTCCCTCTTTTTATCTTAATTACGAAAATGCCCTCGTACGTCCGAACTTCATAACTTTTTCCTCGGATGTCGAAATCGGACTTGCCACCTGTTTATGAACTCATGATGTCCCGAACTACGTCAAGGTCATCGGTCAAAGTCCATTTCATCTCCCGAACAAAAAGTCAACATTTTTGCCCATTCTAGGGGCAAAACCGTCATTTTGCACCGTCCGTCCGAAATCGTCCAACTAAGTACTGATTAACCTTACTAATCTGTCATTAACAACTAATCTAATCCCGATTCCTGGAACGGGTCGTCACATGATGTGGTCCCAGACCAGATTCCGAAGAGATGATCGGACTAGGTCCGAACATTGAGCCTCCCAGATGGAGAATTCCTGGGGGAAGACTCGGAGTGAGACCTCGAGTGGTGTGCACACTAGTATAGAGATAAATCGTGACATATATCGGGGATGTGTTCCCTAGGGGCTGTGTGCCCCGAGTTGGCATCTTCTCGGAAGTGCCGCGGATGGGTTATACGTATGTTGAAACGTATGAGGTTTTAGAAAGTGATTTGGGGCGGAGACCCTGTATTTGATATTTAGGAAATAGTTTGAGGCGGAGACCCCGTATTCTATGTTTTGTTATTTCATGTTTACCGGTTTTGGGCTGAGTCCCACTTGTGTTTGATTTGGGCTGAGTTCCCATGTATTGATTTACGGTTTGTTGGTGATTTCGGGTCGGAGACCGATAAATGGATTTATGGTTCATGACGGTTTATGGGGACCGGGCATGAACCCTTGAAAGCTTTTGAGATTGTTTTCAAAGGGTTTTATGAACGTTTTGATAAATGGTTTTTGAATGCGTAAATATGCTTTTAGTGAATGGCATAAATGTCTTATTGTGAAAAAATTTTATTAAAATATTATTTTGTCCACTCAAGACTTTTGATGGTTTTAATGCTCTTCAGGTTGATCGCGGATGCGGGCTGTAGCAGAGATCGTGACACGACCCATCCCAATCCCCCCGGGATTACCGTGGGATGTACCATGCTCCCGTCTGACACGAAGTGTCGGACAAGGGATAACCTGATCCCACTGCCCAAACGGGGCTTCCAGAGTGCGCAAGGATTGATGGAGGAGGTGTGCGATGTCCCAGTCACTGCTGCAGTCGCATACGGAATCAACCTGAAAGGCATTAAAAACAAAAGCTGTGAGTGGATGAAAATAAATAAGTTTATTAACACATTTCATAAGACATTTATGCCCTCCATTAAAAACGTAAG
Organism: Prinsepia uniflora; assembly: GCA_032719365.1. Lineage (NCBI taxonomy): Eukaryota > Viridiplantae > Streptophyta > Magnoliopsida > Rosales > Rosaceae > Prinsepia > Prinsepia uniflora. The sequence goes on along the minus strand of CM064872.1, from coordinate 47,323,637 downwards.
CATTCCACGAAAACCAATAACCAAAACATTTGCTCAACAAGGCATTAAGGCCTTAGCCCAAAACCGTAAACGATAAATCCAACCGAAAAACCATTTCATAGATCCAATAGTTCATATTTACGGCATTACCATAACTGGCATCCTAGATGCCTAGCGTCCCAGACGCCTGACATCCCAGACGTCATATTTTACGGTATAACCATAAGCTACGCGTGCTGCCCGGGGTCTCAATCCCAAGTCCAATCCTCGAACCCAGTCCAGACACAGCATCCCAGATGCCTAGCGTCCAGACGCTCGACGTCCCAGACGCCCAATTATAGCAATCCTGCTCCTGAGTCACTATACGTCCCGGTAGCTCCGCACAATGATCCCTCGCAGGCAATGCACCGTGATATCCCAGTGTCCCAAACACCTGGAGGAGACCTTCACATATTCTCGTATCAAGATGGTATATGGAAAACAGTTTTATTAAATCATTTCACAACATCTCAAGGGGCCCTGCCCAAAATTTCCGTAAAACATCACAATTCCATTTAGGGTCCCCGACCCGAAATCACATTTATAACCCAACTGGGCCTCATGCCCGATTCTATAAACCACTGAGCCCACGGCCCAAATTCATAAATCAATTGGGCCCATGGCTCGATAATATAACTCAAATGGGTCTCAGCCCGATTTCGTAAATAACTGAGCCCCTGGCCCGATTTCATAAGCAATTGGGCCCCTGGCCCGATTACCTAATTCAATTGGACTCCAAGTCCGAGGTTTCCAAAACAATTGGGCCTCATGCCCGAGTTTCTCTTTCCAATTTCAAAACCATTTCATGAAATCATATCCAAGGTCTTAAGTACGGAAAATCAGTGTAAAATCGGAAAAACCTCGATTTACGTGCAAGCACGTAAATCGCCTCGAAATGCGTGAAACCATATAATTCACAATCATCCAATAAATATCATAAAATCATATTCATAATCCATATAAAACAGTTAGGCATGCATAGAATTTATAAAACCAAAGTTCACTCACAGACCGTCCAAACACTGCGCCTCGATTTGCGTGCCATAGGCTCTCCCGAGCCAATCGCTATCACCGGTACTCCCAAACCTGTCCAAATTTTAATAGAAGCTTACTAACTACTTAATTAACCTCCTACCAAAGCCTCGTGATTTTCCCGAACTTTTAACTATTTTTAAACTGATCCTAAACCTTCCGATGCCCCGAAACATATCGAGACGGTGTCCGATTGACAAGAAACCAGTCCCAAAATCTTCGTTACATCGAATAGAATATTTCATACATTGAACACTTTCCCAAATTACTGTTCATATACCCTCACGCACCCCTAGAAGGCTCAGATCAATGTTCATCGTCTCCTACATCGGGTGAACCAGGTTTACTGTTCACAGGTACTGTTCACCCGTATTCAACCTCGGTTTTCTCTGGTTTTTGGACCGATTCAGGGTCCATTTTAGGTCCATTTCATCTCCTTTTAATCCTAATGTGTTCCTAATCTCATTTCTAATCTTTCTAGTTAATTAAAACGGAACAAAATGTCCAAAACTATACCTTCATCCGTCATCAATGGCGGCCGGAGTTTCCCCCGTCGTTCACGGCCATTTCCGGCCATTCCAACCTTAAAAAACAATCCTATTAGACTCCTAGAGTGCCCAGAAATATTTCCCAATTCTTAGAATTAGCTAAAAACCTACAAAACTGAAACTTGGATTTTTGAATATTTTCTTACCTCACGGGTCGACTCCTCCGTCGTCAACCACTATCACGCCGTCGTCCTCCCGTCACCATCCCGCTCTCATCATCACACACGGTTACACTCAGCTCACACTCTTTGATGATTATGGTGGTGATATGTGAGTTTGGGTTTTTGGAGAAAAAATGGAGAAATGAAGAAAAATGGTGCATGGGTGGTTTCGGGTTTGTAGAAGAACAAAGATGAAGTGATGATATTTGATCTGATGAGAGAAAGAGATGGAGGTGATGACTGATATAATGGAGGGATGAGATGGAAAGGTTGTGATGAGATGGACGGCTGAGGATAAAAGGAGGATTTAAATCATATGTTAATTATTTAGTGGAACAAGATCCAATCTAGCCAATGGATGAGTGACACTTGTCACTCATCCACTTTCCCACTACTTCAGAAATGATTAAATAATTGACACGATTTCCGAGACGTAAGCTTCACCGATTTCACGTTCCAGACCATAACTTCCTCGTACGAAGTTCGATTTTGGCGTGCCGCCTGTCAATGGATTCGTATCGACTCGCTCTACGTAACAGTGCTTGGCCCTCGTCCATTGGACGTCCCGGGTCAAAAGTCATCATTTGACCCCTTTTAACCAAAATTACCAAAATGCCCCTTCGACTTCCGAACGTCATAACTTCTTCCTCGAATGTCGGAATTGAACGTGCCACCTGTCTTTGAACTCGTGACGACCTGAACTAAGTCACGGTCATTGGTCAAAGTCTGTTTGACCACCCAATCAAAAAGTCAACATTTTGCCCACGCCTAGGGGCAAAACGGTCATTTTGCACAATTCGTCTGATTTTACTCAACTAATCCCAGATTAGTCATTCTAAATCATAATTAAATAATATTAAATCTTGATACTCGGGACGGGTCGTTACAGATCGAGACATCACAGTCCTCCTCATACGATCCTGGCGTACTCTAGAAGCCCGGTGAGGGCTAGAGACGGAATTTTCCCTGGTCTAACACTTTGTGTCAGACGGGAACATGCGCGTCCCTCCTTAATCCTAGGGGATTTGGGACGGGTCCTAACAACGTAACTAAAAGGGACTTCGACTCCGAGGGTTTTGCAATACAGATGGGTCTCGAACCCGAGTTTACCTTTTCAAATCCAAAACCATTTCATGAAATTATTTCCAAACTATAAGTACGGAAATCAGTACAAAACCGTAAACCTCAATTTACGGATCACCTCGAAATGCGTGAAACCATGTAATTCAAAAATATCCAAATCAACCTCATAGAATCATATTCATAAAACATAAAAAAAACATTTATGCATGCATCACAGTTTAGAAATCAAAGTCCACTCACAGACTGTCCTAAACTTCCGCCTCGATTTGCATGCCGTAAGCCTCACTGATCTAATCATCGTTACCGGGACTCCCAAACCTGTCCAAATCAATCTAGAGGGTTACTAACTACCTTATTAACCTCTCATTGAAGTCCTGTAAGTTTTCCGAATGTGTAACTATTTTTAAACTTAATCCTAAACCTTCAGATGTCCCAAACATTATCGAGACGGTGTCCGATAGACACGAAACCAGTCCCAAAATGTTGGATACATCGAATAGATTAAAAGTCATGTTGAAGTCAACCCCAAACTAGGCCTCACGCGCCCTCATGCACAGCCCAAAGGGGCTGCGCGTGAAGCCCACACGCCTGCACTGTGCATCGTCTTCAACCTCTGGCCAATCGGTTAGAACCGGTTCGGTCCAACTGAACCAGAGGTCATGGTTCACGACCTAATCTCCTTCATTTTCAAGCCTTTCCTTCCCATTTTGATTCTAAACTCTTAGTACAATTCCTAAGAACCTAACTAAATGCTTAAAACGATGAAAAGGGGAACAAAATCTCACCTTTCGATTGAAACATATACCGTCCACCTGCAACCACCTATTGCCGTCGTCTCCGGCCACCACCAACCTTGTAACTGGTCCCAAATTACTCCCCCAACCTCCAGAAAACCGTGCCACACATCAAACACGATTAAGGGTCATCAAATATCAACTTCCAAAATTCAAACCAAAACTCACCGTTTTGGTCATCGGCCGTCTCAGACCACCAAGCCCCTCGAAAATGATCCCAGACTGTTCCTACAATCTCTAGAAAGCCATAAACATTACTAGAAACGACTGAAAACTCCTTAAACTTAGTTTCCAAATTTTGAAGATAAAATGGGTTCTCGGGTCACTCACCTCCGCCGTCCACGGCAGCCCGTGTTGTGGCCACCGTTCGACTTGTTCCATTCCACTCTTCCTCTTTCATTCACAACTTAGGCACTAATGAGGAGGTTTGGAGGGTGTTCATGGAGGAGAGGTGTTCATGGTGGAAGTGTGATCGATGAAGAAGAAGGTAGTGTTTAGGTGTGATGATCAGAGGGGTGAACGGTGAGGATGCATTGAGTGATGGAATGGATGGCTGGGATTGAGGGAGAGTGGTTAAGGATATTATAAAATAATCTCAAACCCAATATTATTTTATAAATTCCACCAATCACCTTTTAGATCCAAAAATTGGGATTAATGACCAATAGGATGAGTGACACTTGTCACTCATCCATGGGTCCCACACTGAAAAGTTAACCAATCGGATTTCGCCAAGTGTCTCCACCTCGTAATGCGTGCATAGTGCAATCGGACATCCGTGACCCTTAACTTTCCCGTTCAACGTCCGATTTCGACATGTCGCCTGTCTATGGATTCGTATCGACTCGATCTACGTAACGGTCCTCGGCCCTCGACCATTATATCTCCCGGGTGAAAAGTCAACATTTTGACCACGACTAGGGGTAAAACGGTAATTTTGCGTCGTTCGTCCGATTTCATTCGACTAATCACCGATTAACCTTACTAATCCTTGATTCGTCACTAATCTAATCTCGGAATTCGGGACGGGTCATTACAACCTTCCCTCCTTAATTAATTTTGTCCTCGAAATTCCAATTATCCCGATTCCACAACCACCTCGTGGAAAATAAAATTGACCTCACTTCAAATGTACACTTGTACATCCACTAACCAGAACAAAACTTATTCGTACCCAGACGTTCCACTAATACTCACAACGCATCAACTGCACTCGACCACGTCGAGTGATAGTAATCACGCGTTCCGAATTGATACCACTTGTCAATTCTACCAATTCGTTGATACAATCAACTTGACGGTTCCTTTCTCAATCCCAAATCTATCCTGACGTCTGCTCCCACCGGGAGTCACCAAATCTCACCGATCGATCCACGTTGAAACATCCCGCCAAACTGTCACCAGTAGACTGTCGCCAGTGAAAAACTGACACGATACCTACTTGTGGTTATACTAACGACCAACTCACTCAACCTGAGTATACACTTCCGAAAAAGCACTCGACCTTTGTATAACTAGATCGATCAGAAACACCATGACCCAGTGCACAATATCCAATGTCCAGTTCACGTCGTCAACTAATCCAATGGTATCGGGCTAAGCCGACTACCAACACGCTCACCAACGTACTAGTGGTATATCCTATATACCGTCACCAGGAACCACAAGCCTGCCCAGTATCGTGCCTCGAACGACGTACAGGGTACGTATATCCATCTACCAACCAGTCTACAACCTAGGTCGTAGCCAAAACACGTTTCAATTCTAGAGTCCATCTGTCCAATCTAGTACCAGACAGATCAGAATTCCAACCCATCATTCATTCCGAGTTCCATGGTCACCTGACCAGTATCACAACGTCTACTCCCAAACATGTAATCTAAAACATACCAATCTGACTCACGCGTACCAAGGCATACCCATTCATGCCAACTAGGCATCCAACATTATCCACGTCTACCGAAACGTACCGACTCCGAACCTAATGGTTACCTGCTCAAGCGCTTAACACATAACCTTCTATTGACTTCATTGGGAAGCCATCCCATTATCTGCACAATTAAGGCTAACCGAATCCGACCCTATCAGAAACCTACTCGCTCGAGTAATACACCATACAAGATCAACCTCGAAAAAAAGTTCAGTCCCATCATCCTCAACTCAAATATCAAAGTAAGAGCGATAAACTCTCCGCCTAACCTGATCATCAGGATCACGCTTCTCGATCGTCCCAATACCCAAAGTCCTCAACATCACAATCCTGATCCACCTAGGATCCACACATGCTCACTTAGCTAACAATCCACCTCAAATCTGATCCTAGGATTTTACACCCTCTTGAATCCTTCATCAGTCACATCACTTCTCAACCATTTCTCACATCTAAACAGATCAATCAACGACGAGACACGATGAGACTGTGGGTCCTCTCCGATTACCTCGCATCGATCCTTGTCACTCCACCTAGGAAAATCAAGGATGATCCAAGACAATGACATCAAAATTCATCCAACGTGAATGCAAACAAAACTCGTTGCACTCACCACGCCATGTAAACTAACATCATCTGCCACTAAGCAGAAAATGAGAAATTTCCTTCACCTAATTTCAAATTACTCAACTCCTGCTGGATCCTATCCAGTCCATCACTATTTGAAATCCACTACCAGACCACAGATACTGAACACATGTCCATCTCGACGGAGTCACATCCCGACTCGTGACTCATCGTCATCACAATCACCGGCACCAACACCAGCACTAGTACCAGCACAAACACACTAACATCAATACTAGTATTAGCACACTGTGTGTAAAACAGACAACCCTGGATTTTTGCTCATACCGAGCGACGACCACGTACCTCTGCTCGACTGGGAGAAACTCTACCTCCCTCGTACCCAATAACTCTAGGCACGGTCACCCTGACATCTCACACAAAAAAAGGAAACGTTCCCTGAACTTCTCCGATTCCCAACAACCATAACTACAACCACTCTCGGTATTAGTGCATCCATAAACTTGTGCAAACCTAACTACCAGGCATCACAACCAACATAATCAATTACCCCTACTAACTACTTCGTATCCCCACTCCGGGATTACATCGACAAGTAACAACCCTAGTAACCTCTCTAACCAAATTCTAACCAACGTAACTCGACTCAACCAACGTCGCGTACCAGGTCATTCATGACCTTAGCTGCACCACAATCCATCACAACTAGAGTAGTACGACAACCAACTAGGTCTAACCGATAGTACAACCCCGACTGCAGAGTGTAGTACCATCACTAAAGCTGACATGACTAGACTGACCGACGGTCTCGACTCTGAAAGGTCGTCAAAGTCGAACCACTCGCCAACTCACCTTTCTGAACCATACATCATACATTAGGATTCCACGATCATACCTAGGGTTTCTCTGAACCCAACTGCAGAAGGCAGTATAATCCACAATTTGACTGACCCCGTGGTCCCGATATTGTCTGGATGTCAATCCAATCCTACCCTTAGTTCAACTAGGGTTCCTCGAACCCGGCTGCTCCCAGTATCACAGCCACCTAACTCAACAAAATCCGACCATCTAATGGTCACAACTCCTAACCAATCGTCAAAATCGATACTACAACATCGTGAAAGACCATCCCAACTAACCGTCTCACGATCAAAACTCTAAAGTACCGTTACGTTCATCCCTTCTTAGGGTTCCACACTAGCAACCATGATGGAACTATGGAAACCCCAGCATCGAGTGCTGAACCAAAATGATTCACGATTCAATCCTACTAACTATCGTATCGGCATCCTAACTATCTGGTTGATAATGAACTGTAGCCCATAGAGACATCACATCCTCGACCTGCGCGTGACTGCAAGAGCTACACAGTTTCTCGAAAATAGACAACCTCGCTCTAATACCACTTGTCAGGACCCTTCCCAATCCCCCCGGGATTAACGAGGGATGCTCCTGATCCGTTTTGACACGGAGTGTCAGACCAGGGAAAATTTGAAAATTTAGCCTGACCGGCTTCCAGAGTACGCTAGGATCCGGAGGAGGTATATGATGTCTCGGTCTCTACTACAGTCTGCACCGTATTCAACCTGAAGCTCATCGAAAACAGAAAGACTGCGAGTGGACGAAAATAAAAGAGTTTATAAAACATATTTCATAAAAGACCTTTGTGCCCTTCAATAAAAAGCATGCATGCATAGTAAAACCATTATCAAACCACATATGTTTAAACAACCAAATCCATACGAGCCCCTGCCCAAATATATTTACAGAAAACTAGAACATAATAAGCATATGTGCGATCTCAGCCCAAATCTATTTCTCAATCATAAAACATAATTTTGCCAAACCAAGAAATCTTGTTTATCAATATCATATAACCAATCCTATCACGGTATCTAGAGCTACGCGCGTGCTACCTGGGGTCTCAAAGCCCAAGTCTCCCCAGGGTCTACCCAGGTCAATGTTCGTAGATCAATGATCCTCCCTGAGGGTTATAATCCATAGCCTTTTTAAGAGTAAGGAACCCAACGGGGGCGACTCCACTCTGTCAGTGCTTCGTGACTACTCCGGGGTCCACCAAGGCCAACGACCCTCCTCGGAGGAGATAATTCATATATAAAGGATGGTATACGAAAAACTTTTGAAATCATTCTTAAAACCTTTCAAGGGTTCATGCCCGGTCCCCACAAACCGTCATGAACCATAAAAACCTTTCATGGTTTCATGTCTGGTCCCCATAAAACGTCATGAACCATAAATCCATTTATGGGTCCAAGACCCGAAATCACAATCTTAAAACAAAACTGGGCCCTAAGCCCGAATCCACATACAAATTGGGCCTCTAGCCCGAATCGTAAACCAACTGGGCCACGTGCCTGATTTCGTAAACCAAATGGGACTCGTGCCTGATATCGTAAACCAAATCGGCCTTGTCCCCGATACGAAAGTCAACTGGGCCTCTAGCCCGATACGCAAAACATTTGGGCCTCTGGCCCGATACATAAACTAACTGGGCTTCGAGCCCGATACGTAAATCAACTAGGCCTTCCGCCTGATGCCTCGTTAAATCAAATGGACTTCAAGTTCGAGAATTCGTAAATCAAAAGGGTCTCGTGCCCGATTCCATATCTCCAAATCTGAAATCGATTCAAGAACCAATTGGGCCTCTGGTCCGAGAACGTAACTAAAAGGGACTTCGAGTCTGAGGGTTTCCAAAAGAAATGGGTCTTGAACCTGAGTTTACCTTTTCAAATCCAAAACCATTTCATGAAATTATTTCCAAAGCTATAAGTACGGAAAATCAATACAAAACAGTAAACCTCGATTTACGTGCAAGCATGTAAATCACCTCGAAATGCGTGAAACCATGTAATTCACAAATATTCAAATCAACCTCATAGAATCATATTCATAAAACAAATAAAACATTTATGCATGCATCACAGTTTAGAAATCAAGGTCCACTCACAGACCGTCCTAAGCTTTGGCCTCGATTTGCGTACCGTAAGCCTCACTGGGCTAATCGTTGTCACCGGGACTCCTAAACCTGTCCAAATGAATCTAGAGGTTTACTAACCACCTTATTAACGTCTCATTGAAGTCCCGAAAGTTTTCCGAATTTCTAACTATTTTTAAACTCAATCCTAAACCTTCGGATGTCCCGAACATTATCGAGACGGTGTATGATCGACACGAAACCAATCCCAAAATGTTCGTTACATCGAATAGATTATTAGTCATGTTGAAGTCAACCCCAAAATATACCTCCACACGCCCTCACCTGCGGCCCAAAGGGGCTGCGCTTGAAGCACACACGCCTGCACTGTTCATCGTCTTCAACCTCTGGCCAACCGGTTCGAACCAGTTCGGTCCAACCGAACCGGCGATCACGGTTCACGGCCTAATCTCCCTCATTTTCAAGCCTTTCCTTCCCATTTTTATTCTAAACTCTTAGTACAATTCCTAGGAACCTAAATAGATGCTTAAAACGATGAAAAGGGGAACAAAATCTCACCTTTCGATTGAAACAGAAACTGGCCACCTGCAACCACCTGTTGCCATCGGCTCCGACCACCTCCAACCTTGTAACTGGTCCCAAATGACTCTCCCAACCTCCAGAAACCCATTCCACACATCAAACACGATTAAGGGCCATCAAATCTCGACTTCCAAAATTCAAACCAAAACTCACCGTTTTGGTCATCGGCCATCTTAGACCATCAAGCCCCTCGAAAATGATCCCAGACTGTTCCTACAATCTCCAAAAATCCATAACCATTACTAGAAACGACTGAAAACTCCTTAAACTCAGTTTCCAAATTTTCAAGATAAAATGGGTTTTCGGGTCACTCACCTCCGCCGTCCACGACGGCCCGTGCTGTGGCCACCGTTCGACTTGTTCCATTCCACTCTTCATCTTTCATTCACAACTTAGGCACTAATTAGGAGGTTTGGAGGGTGTTCATGGAGAAGAGGTGTTCGGGTTCAAAGGAAGAAGTGAAAATGGTGGAAGTGTGATCGATGAAGAAGAAGGTAGTGTTTAGGTGTGATGATCAGAGGGGTAAATGGTGAGGATGAATAGAGTGATGCAATGGACGGCTGGGATTGAGGTAGAGTGGTTAAGGATATTATAAAATAATCTCAAACCCAATATTATATTATAAATTCAACCAATCACCTTTTAGATCCACAAATTAGGATTAACGACCAATAGGATGAGTGACACTTGTCACTAATCCATGGGTCCCACACTGAAAAGTCAACCAATCAGATTTCGCCAAATATCTCCACCTCGTAATACGTGCATAGTTCAATCGGACATTCGTGACCCATAACTTTCCCCTTTCGACGTTTGATTTTGGCGTTCTGCCTGTCTATGGATTCGTATCGACTCGATCTACGTAACGGTCCTCGGTTCTCGGCCATCCGACCTCCCGTGTCAAAAGTCAACATTTTGCCCACGACCAGGGACTAATCACCGATTAACCTTACTAATCTTTGATTAGTCACTAATCTAATCCCGGAATTCAAGACGGGTCGTTACAACCTGCCCTCCTTAATTGATTTCGTCCTAGAAATTCCAACTATCCGGATTCCACAACCACCTCGTGGAAAATAAAATCGACCTCAATTCAAATGTACACTTGTACATCCACTAACTAGAACAAAACTTATTCGTACCCAGACGTTCCACTAATACTCATGTCGCATCGACTGCACTCGACCACGTCGAGTGATAGTAATCACGCATTCCGAATTGATACCACTTGTCAATTCTACCAATTCGTTGATATAATCAACTTGACGGTTTCTTTCTCAATCCCAAATCTATCCTGACGTCTGCTCCTACTGACAGTCGCCAAACTGTCACCACTTGACAGTCGCCAGTCGAAAACAAACACGATACCTACTTTTGGTTACACTAACCACCAACTCACTCAACCTGAGTATACACTTCCGACAAAGCATTCGACCTGTGTATAACTAGACCCATCAAAAACCCCATGACCCAGTGCACAATATCCAATGTCCAGTTCACGTCCTCAACTAATCCAATGGTATCGGGCTAAGCCGACTACCAACACGCTCACCAACGGACTAATGGTATATTCTATATACCATCACCAGGCACCACAAGTCTGCCCTGTATCGTACCTCGAACGACGTATATGCTACGTACATCCATCTACCAACCAGTCTACAACCTAGGTCGAGCGACGACGTTGTACCTCTGCTCGACTGGGGGAAACTCTGCCTCCATTGTACCCAATAACTCTAGGCCCGGTCACCCTGACATCTCACACGAAAAAAGAAACGTTCCCTGAACTTCTCCTATTCCCAACAACCGTAACTACAACCACTCTCGGTAGTAGTGCCTACCACAGACTCGTGCAAACCTAACTACCAGGCATCGATGTCGAGACTTCGCATCCAACGGAATCAATCGCCCATATCCCCACTCCTGGATTCCATTGATAAGTAACAACCCTGGTAACCTATCCAACCAAACTCTAACCAACGTAACTCGACTCAACCAACGTCGCCTACCAGGTCGTTCATGACCTTAGCTGCACCACAATCCATCACAACTATAGTAGTACGACAACCAACTAGGTCTAACCGATAGTACAACCCTGACTGCAAAGTACAGTCCCATCACTAAAGCTAACATGACTAGACCGACCGACGGTCTCGACTTTGAAAAGTCGTCAAAGTCGAACCACTCGCCAACTCACCTTTCCAAACCATACATCATACCTTAGGATTCCATGATCACACCTAGGGTTCCTTTGAACCCAACTGCAGAAGGTAGTATAATCCACAATCCGACCGACCCCGCGGTCCCAATATCGTATGGATGTCAATCCAATCCTACCGTCAGTTCAACTAGGGTTCCTCGAACCCGGCTGCTCCCAGTATCTTAGCCACCTAACTCAACAAAATCCGACCATCTAATGGTCACAACTCCTAACCAGTCGCCAAAACCGATCCTACAACATCGTGAAAGACCATCCCAACTAACCTTCTCGCAATCAAAACTCTAAAGTATTGTTACATTCATCCCTTCCTTGCAATCACAACTCCTAAATATCGTACCAGCATCCTAACTATCAGGTTGATAACGAACTGTAGCCCATAAAGACATCACATCCTCGACTAGTGCGTCACTCCAAGAGCTACACAGTTGCTCAAATAGAGACAACCCCGCTCTGATATCACTTGTCAGACCAGGGAAAATTTGAACCTTTAGCCTGACCGGCTTCCAGAGTACGCTAGGATCCAGAGGAGGTATATGATGTCTCGGTCTCTACTACAGTCCGTGACAGGACCCATCCCAATCCCCCCGGGATTACCGTGGAATGTGCCCTGCTCCCGTCCAACAAGGGGTGTCAGACAAGGGATAACCAAGAGCTACTGCCCAACGGGGCATCCAGAGTGCGCAAGGATCGATGGAGGAGGTGTGCAATGTCCCAGTCTCTGCTGCAATCGCATCCGTAATCAACCTGAAGGGCATTAAAACCAAAAGCTGTGAGTGGTCAAAACCAATAAGTTTACCAAATACATTTATAAGACATTTATGCCCTCCAATAAAAACGTATGCATGCCACAAAAACCAGTAACCAAAACGTTTGCTCAACCGAGCCCTTAGGGCCTTAGCCCAAAAACCGTTAACCAAAAACCAAGTGTGGGAACTCAGCCCAAACTGTGGAATACCACCACCATACATATAAAAACCATGTGGGTCACCACCCACGACCATAAATGAACATCAATCCATAAATCCAAAACCATTTAGGGTCCCTGACCCGACATACCATTTCATAACCAATAATCCATTTTTACCACATAACACATATCCAACCAATAAGCCATTTTATTCATTAATCCATATTTTACCATTACCATCACCAGCATCCCAGATGCTTAGCGTCCCAGACGCTAGACGTCCCTGACGTCATATCTCACGGTTTCATAAGCTACGCGTGCTGCCCGGGGTCTCTCCGGGTCCATATATCTGACATCCCTGATGTTTGACGTCCCTGACGTCAATCATAGCAATCCTGCTCCTGAGTCATCATACGGTCCGGCTGCTCCGTATAATGACCCCTCGCAGGCAATGCACCGTGACTTCCCCAGTGTCCCAGACATCTGGAGGAGACCATCATATATCCTTGTATCCAGATGGTATATGGAAAACAGTTTTATTAAATCCTTTTATTACATCATTACCATTGGGCCCTGCCCGAAATTTCCATAAAACCATGTAATTCCATTTAGGGTCCTTGACCCAAAATCACCATTATAAAATATAGGGTCCCTGACCCGAAATCACCATTATAATCCAATTGGGCCTCATGCCCGATTTTATGAACCACTGGGCCCACGGCCCGATTTGTAAACCAACTGGGCCCGCAGCCCGACTTTATAAACCCACTGGGCCCACGGCCCGAATTCAGAAATCAACTGGGCCCCTGGCCCGAGAACATAACTCAAATGGACTCCAAGTCCGAAATTTCCAACATAATTGGGCCTCAAGCCCGAGTTCATATTTCCAATTTCAAAACCATTTCATCATATTATATCCAAGTCATAAATATGGAAAATCCATGTAAAACCGAAAAACCACGATTTACGTGCAAGCACGTAAATTGCCTCGAAATACGTGAAACCGTACAATTTACCAACGGTATACGGGATATACCCGAGATGTGTTGGTGAACGTGTTGGTAGTCGGATTGGTTCCGATACCATGGGATTGGTTGTGGACCGAACATTAGTATGCAATGGGTCATGGTAATTCCGATGTGCTTAATTACACACAGGTCGTGTGAAAGGTCGGTAATTGTATTTAAGTCAAGTACGTTGGTGGCATGTGTAGCCACGAGTGAGTCTAGTGTCAGTTTTCGACTGACAACAACTGTGTGGTGACAGATTGTCAGGATGTGTCAACATAGATCGTTGAGTGGGGTCAGCTGACTCCTAGTGGGAGTGGGAAAGGAACCGTCGAGTTGTTGCGTCAACGAGAGGGTCGATTTGACAAGTGGTGTCAAATTCGAAACAAGTAGTTTCAGTCATTCGACGGGGTCGAATGTAGTCATTGCGTTTAGAGTATTAGTGGTACGTAGAGTGCACACAAGTTTTGCCTGGTTAGTGGGTGTACAGGTGTACACGTGTTGCGTGGTCGATTCCACTTCCCATGGGGTGTTTGTGGAATCAGGGTAGTCAAGTTTCGAGAGCGAAACTTATTAAGGAGGGAAGTACGTTTGACTTTAGATCGGTTGGAATTTCGAGGACGAAATTTATTAAGGAGGGAAGATTGTAACGACCCGTCCCGAATTTCGGGATTAGTTTAGTGACTAATCTCGATTAGTGAGGTTGAACGGTGGTTAGTAGGGCGGAATCGGACAATTTGTGCAAAATGACCGTTTTGCCCCTGGTCGTGGGCAAAATGTTGACTTTTTGATCGGGCGGTCAAATGGACTTTGACCGATGACCGTGACGTAGTTCGGGACGTCACGAGTTAATAGACAGGTGGCACGTTCGATTCCGACATTCGTAGATAAAGTTGTGGTGTGCGGAAGTTGAGGGGCATTTTGGTAATTTGGCTTAATAGGGGCCAAATGTTGACTTTTTGACCGGGAGGTCCGATGGACGAGGGCCAAGGACCGTTACGTAGGTATTGTCGATACGAATCCAACGACAGGCGGCATGCCGAAATCGGAGATTCGACGACAACGTTATGGTCAAGTAAACGAACTAACGAACCGAGGCTCGGATTAAAATAATAATATAATAATGAATAGTGACCGTTGACTGTGCACATCAGGATGAGTGACAAGTGTCACCCATCCCCTAAATTCTGATCCTTGTTTCCCTCCAAACATCATCATTACTACATCATCATCATCTAATCCACCATTTCCCCTAATTTTCTCCCCTTTGTCTTCAAACCGTGCACAAATATTGGGGGAATCAGATTGGGGAGATTTGGCTCGCTTCTTCTGCTGTTCTTGAGAGAAAATGAGAGACTAAGATGAGGGAATTAACGGGGAAACACGAGGGGTTGTGAGAGTGTTGAATTTTGGATTTTGGATTTCGGGAAAATTAGAGGGAAAATTCGAATTGAAGGAATTGAGCCGTGAGGATCAAATTGGAGATTACCTTCAGCTTCCTGGGAGTGCCACGATCATAATTGTCGAAGAAACGAGATGAATTGGTGTTGTTTTGGCTCTGATCACACTTGGTGACAGAGGAGGAAAATCGAGTTTGAGTCGTGGAGTTGGAGGCTTCGATGGACGGAATTGAGGTGGGGAAACTGCTTCTCATGATCCCACGATGCTTCTGGGTTCATCAATTGAAGGAAAACGGATGTGGTTGACAGAACTCCATTGTTGAACAGTGACGTTGCTCGAGCTTGAGTCGTGACGATTGAGCACAGGTTTGATGCAATTGATGTGGGGGAATTGTTCCTTAGGGTCCGTTGATGCTTCTGGGATCATCAATTGGATGAAACCTGCAGCCATTGAAGGGATTCCATGAATGAACAGTGTTCGGAGTGTTCTTGGTGTTCATCATCGAATCGTGGGAATTTGGGTAAGTTATCGTGTAATTGATGTTACAGACCTGTAATTGAACTAAGAACGAAACTAACTGATTGATCAATTGAAGGAATTAGGACCGAATTGATGGACTTTGAACTGGGTTGTATCGCTGGTGAGTTGGACCCGTTTACCAGACAAACGGGTTGGGCTGGTGACACTGTAGCAGGCGCGTGGGTTTCACACGCAGCCACTCACGGCGTCGCGTGGGCACGAATCTCGAGGTGAGGTCAACATGACTTCTGTCCTATTTAATGTAACGGACATTTTGGAATTGGTTTCGTGTCGATCGGACACCGTCTCGATATTGTTCGGGATATCCGAAGGTTTTAAATTAAGTTTAAAAAATAAGTAAAAATTCGGGAAAATTACGGGACTTTGATAGGATGTTAATGTTGAGGTTAGTGACCCTCTAATGTGATTTGGACAGGATTGGGAGTCCCGGTGGTAGTGGTGAGGCCCGGGCGGGTCGGTGGCACGCGTATCGAGGCATACCATTAAAACGGTCTGTGAGTGGACTTTAGTTTTATAAATTCTATGCATGCTTAAATGTTTTATATGGATTATGGTTGTGATTGTGTGATGTTGATTTGGTTGTTGGTAAATTGTACGGTTTCACGTATTTCGAGGCGATTTACGTTCTTGCACGTAAATCGAGATTTTCCGATTTTACATGGATTTTCCATATTTATGATTTGGATATAATGTGATGAAATGGTTTGAAATTGGAAATATGAACTCGGGCTTGAGGCCCAATTATGTTGGAAATTTCGGACTTGGAGTCCATTTGAGAATTGGGCCGGGGGCCTAGTTGGTTAATGAAATCGGGCCAGGGGCCCAGTTGGTATGAAATCGGGCTGAGACCCATTTGAGTTATGTTATCGGGCCAGGGGCCCAGTTGGTTTACAAATCGGGTCGTGGGCCCAGTGGTTCATAAAATTGGGCATGAGGCCCAATTGGATTATAATTGTGATTTCGGGTCAGGGACCCTATGTTTAATAAATGTGATTTCGGGTCAGGGACCCTATGTTTAATAAATGTGATTTCGGGTCAGGGACCCTATGTTTAATAATTGTGATTTTGGGTCAGGGACCCTAAATGGAATTACATGGTTTTATGGAAATTTCAGGCAGGCCCAATGGTAATGATGTGATAAAAAGATTTAATAAAACTGTTTTCCATATACCATCTGGATACAAGGATATATGATGGTCTCCTCCAGATGTCTGGGACACTGTGGAAGTCACTGTGCATTGCCTGCGAGGGGTCATTATACAGAGCAGCCGGACCGTATGATGACTCAGGAGCAGGATTGCTATGATTGACGTCAGGGACGTCAGACATCAGGGATGTCAGATATATGGACCCGGAGAGACCCCGGGCAGCACGCGTAGCTTATGAAACCATGAGATATGACGTCAGGGACGTCAAGCGTCTGGGACGCTAAGCATCTGGGATGCTGGTGATGGTAATGGTAAAATATGGATTAATGGATCTATGAAATGGCTTTTCGGTTGGATATGTGTTATGTGGTAAAAATGGATTATTGGTTATGAAATGGTATGTCGGGTCAGGGGACCCGAAATGGTTTTGGATTTTTGGATTTATATTTATGGCTTTGGGGGGTGGTCCACATGGTTGTTTATGTATGGTTGTGGTATTCCACTATTTTGGGCTGAGTTCCCACACTTGGTTTTTGGTTAACGGTTTTTGGGCTAAGGCCCTAATGGCTCGGTTGAGCAAACGTTTTGGTTACTGGTTTTTGTGGCATGCATACGTTTTTATTGGAGGACATAAATGTCTTATAAATGTATTTGATGAACTTACTGGTTTTTGTCCACTCACAGCTTTTGGTTTTAATGCCCTTCAGGTTGATCACAGATGCGATTGCAGCAGAGACTGGGACATTGCACACCTCCTCCATCGATCCTTGCGCACTCTGGATGCCCCGATGGGCAGTGGCTCTTGGTCATCCCTTGTCTGACACCCCTTGTTGGACGGGAGCAAGGCACATTCCACGGTAATCCCGGGGGGATTGGGATGTGTCCTGTCATCAAACATCTCAAAATCATTCAAGGGTTCATGTCCGGCCCCATAAACCGTCATGAACCGTAAATCCCGTTGGGTCCCTGACCCGAAATCTCAAACACCCGTAAAGTCATATATGTGGGGACTCAGCCCAAATCATTCACAGTGAAATACCAAACGTACAATACGGGGTCTCCGCCCCCAAAACATTTCTAAAACATCGAATATGGGGTCGCGCCCCAAAACACTGTCCAAATCACATACGTACTCGTATGTATAACCCCTCCTAGGCCCTTCCGGAGGAGATGCCAACTCGGGGCACACAGCCCCTAGGGAACACATCCCAGAAATAGTCACGATATAAATCTCTATACTAGTGTGCACACTACTCGGAGTCTCACTCCAAGTCTTCCCCCAGGAATCTCCATCTAGGAGGCTCAATCACTGGATCTAGTCCGAGCTCTCTCTCTGGATCTAGTCCACATATCTCACTGGAATCTGGTCCCGGACCACAACATAAGTAACCTCCACTCCTGGAACGGGATCCCTATGGAGATACCCATTCTGGTCTGTGGATCGTGACTCTCTAGGTCGATGCTGGAGGAGACCATATAAATCATATGGAGGGTTCATTCATTTCAAATCTCTTTCTTTCTTTCTCAAATACTTTCTTTCTCAAAACTCATTTCTCAACTAGGTCTCATACCCGATTCATTTCAACAGGATTCCTCGAAACCGATTCAAATCCATTTCACAGGCCTCGGCCTAAATCCACAGTTCAACAAGGTCTCATGCCCGAATATTTATTTCACAACCTGAACTGGAACTCAAGCCCGATTTCACAATCAATAGGGCCCTAGGCCCGAACCACGACTCAATGGGACCTCACGTCCGGTTTCACAACCAACGGGGCCTTAAGCCCGAAATCTCAACTAAATGGGTCTCAGGCCCGATATCTTCAATCAACGGGGCATCAAGCCCGATAGACTACTAACTGGGCCTCAAACCCGAATCGTAAACCAAGTGGACCCTCGGTCCGATCGTATGGCTCAATTGGACCCTAGGTCCGATTCCTTATCAAATCAAATGGAAACCAAGTCCGAGAGTTGTAATTCAAATGGGTCTCGTACCCGATTTCATGTTTCTAAATCCAAAATCCTTTTATTAAACCCTCGTTGAAAACCTAGCACGTATAAGTATTGTATAAAACCGTAAATCTCGAAATACGTGCAAATACGTAAATCCTAGGCTACCACAAACAATTTGCACTCATGGCAACACAAAAGAAGCATCCACTCACAGACCGTCTGAAGCCGCGTCTCGATACGCGTGCCATAAACGTCTCCCAGGTCAATCACCATCATCGGGACTCCCAAACATGTCCAAATTCATTTAGAGGGTTACTAATAGCCTCATTAACCTCTCATTGAAGTCCCGTAATTTTCCCGATTTCCTAACTATTTTTAAAACCGAACCTAAACCTTCTGATGCCCTGAAACATATCGAGACGGTGTCCGATCGACTCGAAACCAGTCCCAAAATGTTCGTTACATCGATTAGAAGATTTCACATGTTGGAATTTTCCCCAAAATCTCCCCCACGCGCCGCCACGCACCGCCTGAAGTGGCTGCGCGTGGACTTCACGCGCTAGTTAACAGTTTTCTTCCTCAGCGATTGAACCAGCCGGTTCACTGGTTGGCCAGTCCAGTTGAACCGGCGTGACCGGTTCATGACTCCTTCTCTCTCATTTTGGTCCGATTTCCTTCCTAATCAATCCCTAAATTCCTATTTTGATCCTAGGAACATGTTTGGATGGTCAAAACAAGGAAAAACACCCCGAATTCGAGGTTTAATTCTTGAACCTCACGGCCCAAAGTTTCCCAGCCGCCCTCACGGCCTCCTCCGCCGTGAACCACCCTCCAAACCGTCCTAAAATCATCCTAGAAACTCCCTAATCATCTTTCAATCACCCATAACAAACCATAATGTCCTATTCGAAAATAATGGAAAATGGGCATTAGTCGGGTAATCGGATTACCTGGGCCCTCACGGCCGTGTACGGCGGTCCAGGTGCACCCAGCCACCGTCCTTAGCTTCCTCAGCCTCTCCCTCACTCTCTGGTCTCACTCAAGATCAGATGGAAAGGATTGGATGGGTTAGGGTTCAAACTGAGATCGGGTGAAATGGTTTGAAATGGAAAGAAATGATCGATGAAGGGATGGTATGCATGTATGTGTGAGATTGGCTAGTGGATGGGTGACACTTGTCACTCATCCATTGGCTATCTAAAAAGCGAGGCCCACTAGAGACAAAACTGCACTTTTTACCTCGTAAAACGTGTGGTCGTGAATAGTAACTTGGAACTTCCGTGAACCGTAACTTCGCCGTCGAACGTCCGAATTCGACGTGCCGCTTGTCCATGGATTCGTATCGTCCTTATCTACGTAACGGTCCTCGGCCCTCGGCCATTGGACCTCTCGGTCAAAAAGTCAACTTTTGCCCCTTTTTAACCATAATTACCAAAATGCCCCTAAACTTTCGAACGTCATAACTTCTTCCTCGAACGTCGGAATTTAACGTGTCATATGTCTATGAACTGGTGACGTCACGGACTACGTCACGAACTACGTCACGGTCTTCGATCAAAGTCCATTTGACCGCCCGATTGAAAAGTCAACGTTTTACCCACACCGAGGGGCAAAACGGTCATTTCGCATCGTTCGTCCGATTTAGCTCAACTAATCACCGATTAATCTCACTAATCGTGATCAGTCACTAATCTAATCTAGGAATTTGGGACGAGTCGTTACACAAAACATATCAATCTAGGGCCCTCCCCCATCATCAATCAACCGAGTCTTTAAACTAAAAACCAGGTCCAGCCATTTTCCGGGTCTTTAAACCCAAAACCATTTTTCAACGGGTCTTTAAAACCAAAACCATTTTTAAAAGCATAGAAAAATCCATTGAAATCCAAAATCCAAAACCAAACTTGAAATCTTCGAAAATCGAAAACCGAAATCGTATTTGATTGAAATGGGACTCATGCCCGAATTTCACTTCCATATCTCAGATCATATCCACAAATCGTTAGCAAAACAGAATATGTATAAACATAAATCATCCATCCGAAATCATCATCAAAAGCATAACAGAAATCATATTCTCGAGGTACGTGTAAATACGATAACTCATATTGAAAAGCTTGCAATCAGGTAAAGCAAGAGTATTGTAATCATAAGCATAAAATCATATATCGAAACATAAAATAAGTAGGTAAAAACAGTTATGGATGCTCGGTTAGAAAACAAAAGTCCACTCACTAAGTCCGAGTGCGTCAATCGCGTCCTGTACGCTCCTCGGATGCCTCATGAATGTTCTGGCCTGTCACATAGTATAATTTCGGGTCACAAACACTTCATTTAAGCTCACACTAATTTCCTCAATTTTTTGGGATTTTTTAAACGTAATTAAATTAAACCCCTAAACTTTCGGACACTCAAAACTACCCTGAGACGGTGTCCGATCGACTCGAAACTTGTTGAACACATCCCCAAAAGAGGCCCTATGTGCCCTCATGTGCCGCCCAAAGGGGCTGCGCGTGGGAGCCACGTGCGGCACTGTTCATCATCGTCAACCTCCAGCCAGACTGGTTCAGACCAGTCCAGATTGGCCTGGTCCAATTGAGCCGTCGAGGCCGGTTTTCACCCATTTCCAATCCAATCTCGATCCTCTATTCACCATTAGCTTCGTCCTTAGGTTTGATCTGACTAATTAAAACACATAAAGGAATCCTATTTCATACCTCTCAAAGTCGAATAGAAAAACCAGAGATTTCAGCTCTCTGCTCCCGGCCACTACTTGCCTCTCCGGTCAAGCTTTCGAGTCCCTACGTTCAATAGTAGTCTTCTACGGCTGTAAGGATCATCAGAGCCACTCAAACACTTACCAAACCTATCGATTTTCACTTGCACCATTTCAGGAAAAACAGGGGAATCGAGATGACTTACCTGCTTCCAGTCCTTCGCCGTGACCTCCACCGTAGTCTCTCACGTCCTAGGTTCACTTCTGCTCACTGAACACCACCACAGACCAGATTTAAATGGGTTTGATGGATTAAAGCTCACGGCTGTTCACGGTTTCTTCCTCCTTTGTCTCTGGGTTTTCTCACTTCTCACACACTCCTCACTCAGTCCTTCACCAAGACACCTTCACACAAGTCACAACACGTCTTTATCTCTCACTCACTTACACAATGAACTCACATATGACTAACACACTAAAAATGGACGATTTGCTCTCTGTCTCTGTTTTTCTCTTTTGATCGATTCAGCCAATTTAAAATAGCTTAACTGTGAGATTTGGCTAGAAGCCTGTGACGACCCGTCCCGAATTAGCAGGATTAATTACGGATTAGGGAGACTAATCGGAGATTAGACGAGAATTAGCGGACGTTCGGGAGAAATGACGATTTTGCCCCAATAATGGGCGAATCGTTGACTTTTCGTTCAGGCGGTCAAATGGACTTTGGCCAATGACCGTGATGTAGTTCGTGACGTCACAAGTTCATAGACAGGTGGCACGCTCGATTCCGACGTTCGAGGAGGAAGTTATGACGTTCGGAAGTTCAAGGGCATTTTGGTAATTTAAGCCAAATGTTGACTTTTTGACCGAGAGGTCCGATTGCCGAGGGCCGAAGACCGTTACGTAGATAAGGACGATACGAATCCGTAGACAGGAGGCACGTCGAATTCGGACGTTCAACAGCGAAGTTACGGTTCAAGGAAGTTCCCAGTTACTATTCATGATGACACGTTTTACGAGGCGCTTTTGGACTTTAGTGGGCCCAGTTACTTTTCAAGGGACCAATGGATGAGTGACAAGTGTCACCCATCCACTGGCCATTCATTTGCATTCATGCATCTCCCCTTTTTTGCATCGATCATTCATTTTCTTCATTCCAAAACCCAAACTCGAGCACCCATTTTCAATCCAATCCAAACCCTTCAACCCTAAACCCATTGGTGAGAGGACAGAGGATGAACTGAGGATGCTGGAGTGCGGTGGCCGGCTGGGGAAGCACGGGCGTGGCCGGCGGAGGTCATCCAGCGCAGGTAATCGGTTTTAACCGATTTAATTCCATTTTTAATTTTTGTTGTTATGGACCGTTTTTAATGATTCTAATGAAGTAAATAGGTTGTTAGGAAGCTATTAGGAGGGTTTTGTGGGAGATTGGACGATGAGAAACCTCTGGGGAGGTTTTGGAAATTGAACCGTGAGGTTCAAATTTGAACTGGTCGGATTTTGAGTGTTTTAAGGCTTCTAATCAATTGGGTTAGGTTCCTAGGACAATTATAGGAACAATAGGATCGATTAGGATGGAAATCGGTGAAAAAATGGACCGGAATGGACCTGGACCGATCACGCCGGTCCAAGTTGCAGGAAAAACCGAACTGGACCGGTCGGACCGGCCGTCACGAGGTAGGGGATGACACTGTGCAGGGGCGCGTGAGGCCCATGCGCAGTGCACTCCCAGGGCGCGTGTCAGGGAATCTTGGGAAGGTTCCAACATTTAATCTTATCTATTCGATGTAACGAACATTTTGGGACTGGTTTCGTGTCAATCGGACATCGTTTCGATATAGTTCGGGTTGTCCGAAGGTTTAGGTTCGCGTTTAAAAGTAGTTGCAAATTCCAGAAAATTACGGGGCTTTAGTGAGGGGTTATATAAGTGGTTAGTAACCCTCTAAATTAATTTGGACAGGTTCGGGAATCCCGGAGGCGACGATTGAACCGGGAGACGATTATGGCACGCGTATCGAGGTGCGACTTCAGACGTCTGTGAGTGGACTTGTTTTATGAATTCGATGCATGCATAAATGTTTTATACTTGTTTTAGAATATATTTTGTTATGCCATGAGTGCATTTGTTCGTAGTAGCCTAGGATTTACGTATTTGCACGTATTTCGAGATTTACGATTTTCTACGATGCATATACGTTCTAGGTTTTCAACGAGGGTTTAATAAATGGATTTCGGATTTAGAAATATGAAATCGGGCACGAGACCCATTTGATTTACAACTCTCGGACTTGGAGTCCATTTGATTTGACGCGGAATCAGACCTAGGGTCCATTTGAGCTATACGATCGGACCGAGGGTCCATTTGATTTACGATTCGGGTTTAAGGCCCAGTTTATGGTACTATCGGGCTTGATGCCCCGTTGATTTATGATATTAGGCCTGAGACCCATTTAGTTGAAATTTCGGGCTTAAGGCCCCGTTGGTTGTGAAATCGGATGTGAGGTCCTGTTGAGTAATGGTTTCGGGCCTAGGGCCCAGTTGATTGTAACATCGGGCTTGAGTCCCAGTTTGATTTGTGAAATGAGTATTCGGCATGAGACCCTGTTGAGCTGAGGATTTAGGCCGAGGCCTGTGAAAGTGATTTGAATCGGGTATGAGACCCAATTGAGAAATGTGATTTGAGAAAGAAAGAAAAAAGTATTTGAAAAACTGAATGAACCCTCCATTTGATTATATGGTCTCCTCCAGCGTCGACCTGGAGACTCACTATCCACAGACCAGAGTGGGTATCCCCATAGGGATCCTGTTCCAGGAGTGGTGATTACTTATTATGATGTGGTCCCTGACCAGATTCCGGAGAGATGTGTGGACTAGATCCAGAGAGAGAGCTCGAACTAGATCCAGAGATTGAGCCTCCCAGATGGAGATTCCTGAGAGAAGACTCCGAGTGAGACCCCGAGTAGTGTGCACACTAGATAGATATGATGATATCTTGACTATTTCAGGGATGTGTTCCCTAGGGGCTGTGTGCCCCGAGTTGGCATCTTCTCGGAAGAGCCGCTGATGGGTTATACGTATGTTGATACGTATGAGGTTTTATGGAAAAGTGATTTGATGGCGGAGACCCTGTGTTTTATGATTTAGAACGTGATTTGGGCCTACGACCCCGTATACGAGATTTGAGGGCGGAGACCCTATGTTTTATGATTAGAAAGTGATTTGGGACTGCGACCCCGTATACGAGATTTGGGGCGGAGACCCCGTATTCGATGTTTTAGAAATCATTTGGGGGCGGAGACCCCGTACTTGATGTGATTTGGGCTGAGTCCCTATTGATTTGACATACGGGTTCTGAATTGTGATTTCGGGTCGGGGACCTAAATGGATTTATGGTTCATGACGGTTTATGGGAACCGGACATGAACCCTTGAATGATTTTGAGATTATGTTTGATAAATGAAATGGTTTTATTAGCGTTTTGATAAACGGTTTTTGAATGCATGCATATGCTTTTATTGAAGGGCATAAATGTCTTTGTATGGAAATGTTTTAAATGAAATATTGTTTTGTCCGCTCACGACTTTTAATGTTTTAATGCCCTTTAGGTTGATCGCGGATGCGGGCTGTAGCCGAGACGAGACATCACTCCCCTCCTCCTACGATCCTGACGCACTCTGACAGCCCCGGCGAGGGCTAGAGACGGAATTTTCCCTGGTCTGACACTTCGTGTGAGACGGGATCAGGCGGGTCCCACATTAATCCCGGGGGATTTGAGACAGGTCTTGACAAAGCCACTAGAGGATTGACAGATGTCCTCAACTCTGTGGTTCTCAGCTCAAAAATATCATCGAGCTCAGGTGTCCTGATCTGATTGCTCACAATTTTTAAAATTTCCAAAAGACCATTTTGCCCTTTAATGTCCAAATTACCATTTTACCCCTCACATAATTAGACCCGTAACTAAACCGTCCAAAGTCCGATGAAGGCGTGCCGCCTGTCATTGTACTCTGGAAATCGAAACCTACCTAACGGTCCTCCAATTGCGTGAAAAATACTTGTCGTGTAAAAAGTCAACAAATTTCCCCTTTTTAACCAAATTACCAAAATACCCTCGACCTTCCGAACATCATAACTTCTTCCTCGAATGTCGGAATCGTACGTGCTACCTATCTACGAACTCGTGACGTCCCGAACTATGTCACAGTCATCGGCCAACGTCCGTTTGTCCTGCCAAACAAAAAGTCAATGTTTGACCATACTATTCACAAGGGGTAAAATTGTCATTTTTATACAAATCTTTTCCAAATTTACATTTTTACCTTTTTTGAAGTTCTGGGGCTTTACACAAGTTCACAAGAATTGGAAATGCACCATATTAGTACTGATCCAACCTGGATGACAAGTCCCAGTCAAACACAAGGCCTGCTGATACACCATTGCCCATGGCCATCTCTATAAATATGGCTTCTCTCTTCCTCTCCTCAAGTGCCTACCACAAGACCCCGACATGGTGGTCTTAAGGGAGATCCACGAAAGAATTTGCAGAAATTATTTAGGACCCCGGTCCCTCACC
The DNA here is from genome assembly GCA_032719365.1 of Prinsepia uniflora. Lineage (NCBI taxonomy): Eukaryota > Viridiplantae > Streptophyta > Magnoliopsida > Rosales > Rosaceae > Prinsepia > Prinsepia uniflora. The sequence goes on along the minus strand of CM064872.1, from coordinate 47,297,479 downwards.
TAGAAAGCCTTCCGACTGGGCTACTATTTAGCTTATATAAAGAGAGTTTCGATCACGCTTACCCAACAATACGGCCGATGCTAGAGACATGCTCCCATCCCACACCTCCTAGTTAAAAAAATCAAACCCATGATCGGCAGATGGCTATTTGTCTAATGTGGGCTAGACGTGATCGAACCCATGTCAAAAGGCAAGGGAGAGGTAGAACATGCAATAGTCGCAATCGAATCCTTCACCAAATAGGCCAAAGCTAAAGCTCTGTCTGCCATGACTGACATGATCCACCCCGATTATCACCTCGATAATCGGGAAGCATCCTGCTACCGTCTGACAACCGAACACACAAAAGACCAAAATAACCAAAAATTACACCACAAATATAGTCAGACCAGGGAGATTAAACGATACAACCAACTGAAATACAAGTCCACAGTTTCACAGAGCATAGTTACAAAACAAGATAAGGATAAAATCCTACTCTATGAACTAACTACACTGCAACGGGAAAACTTTATGCCTCTGCCTCTGCCTCTGCCTCTGCCTCGGCGTTATCCCCCAAAACTTGTACCACGACCTGGAGGGTATTAAAATAGAAAAGTGTGAGTGGACTAAAACAAATGATTCTAGAAAACAGTTTAATGAAATCGGGGTTCGCCCTCTAGTTTTACAACACGCATGCATAACCAAATATTTGAAAACACCTTTACGAATCATATGGAAACTATTACAACAGATAACTATAAAAACATGAAAACCCGAATGTCACAACTACAAATCAAACTGCTGGATCCATCCGAGTCTTTAAACTCATCTATCAGGCCTTCCCGGGATATCAACGAGTCTTTAAACTCAAAACATAATCCAGGCCTCGAGGGGTATCACAGTAACCGAGTCTTTAAACTTACGAGTCTTTAAACACAATCCGGGTCTTTAAACCCAATCCGGGCCCGCCCCCATCATAACATATCCGGGTCTTTAAACCCAAAACCAAATCTAGCAATCGTATCGGGTCTTTAAACCCAAATCATGTGTAAATCATAACAAGTCCGGATCCATCATGATCCAAGTTCCCAAAACCAATCCGAAATCACATTTTGTCATAATAGGACTTATGTCTGAATTTCACAAGTTGGCATCATTAAAACGTGATATGCATAATCATATAAAATTACATCATCAAACCATCATTATTGCATAGGAGAAAAAAAAAACGTAACCTCAAAATACGTAAAATGCGATCATCACATAGAAAAATGTTCAATCACTTAAAGCAGGAATGTCATAATCATCACCATAAAACCATGTATAGAAACATAAAACAAGTGAGTAAAAACAGTTATGCATGCTAGGTTAGAAATCAAAAGTCGACTCACGGAGTTTGAACGCGTCAATCACGTCCCGTACGCTCCTCGGTTTCCTCGGGAATGTTCTGGCCTGCCAAAGATCACAATTTGGGTCACAAACACTTCCAATAAGTTTACATTAATTTCCCTAACTTTTCGGGTTTTTTCGACGTAATTAACTTAAAATCCTAAACCTTCGAACCCTCAAAATTATCCCAAACGACGTCCGATTGACTCGAAATTTAACTCAAAATGTTCAATATACTGGAAGGATGAAATCTCAAGTTGACCGTGACCGGAGATACGGCCTCGCGCGCCGCCCAAAGTGGCTGCGCGTAAAAGCCACGTGCCATGCACTGTAGCTACAGTGTCATCTTTCTCGCCCGTATTTCTGCTAAACGAGTCCCAAACCCGCGACTCAACGCGGTTGAAACTCTATCAATTACCACTTAATTCCTTCCCTTTTTCCACCTAAAACCTTCCATTAAGTTTTAATTTAAGTTCTCCCTTAATCATTTCCTACATCAAGCCCTAAATCGATCAATTCACACATGATCAATCGAACGGGTCGACTTTTGAAACTCACTCAACTCAGCTTGGTTTACTAATTAAGTGACACAGAAGCTTCGTAAGACCTAAACAAACGTTAAACTGTAACCAATTTCGTAAATCCTTACCTGGAAGTAGTCGTCCTCAACCTTGAAAATTTCTAGAACCTGGGACTTCTGTCCTTGGCCAACCTGCGATCGATTTCCTTCAATTTTATATTGGTTGAGTTCGAAATGAACCGAGACGACTATTCCTAATCTCTGTTTTGTTCCTCTCACCTCAAAAATTAAATTTCGATTTTTCCCTCCAATTTCCAGTTTTCTCCGAACTCTGTTTTCTCTCAAGCTCTCAATCATCTCTTCTTCAGAATGACTCTCAAACACTTCTACCTCTCTGTTAATCAAACCGTGCAGCCCCACAGCTCGTGGGAATCTCTCAGTCACTCTGTGACTGTGTTTCCCGCAAACAGTCCCCAAAACCATTACAAAATCTTCTCGTGCGCTCTGCTCCATTCAGTCCACCCTGCACGCCCAACACTCACTCAGTCCTCAAAGCCACTAACAGATTAAACAACTCTCCCCAAAGTCACTAACCGGTTAAACAATTCACTGATCAAACAGACAGGTTTAAACAATTGCACAACACTCCCACGGCTGTTTCAAGCTGTGCCTTGGCAAATTACCATTTTGCCCTCCTTCACAAAATTACCAAAATGCCCTTCTCGTTCTAGAACCATAACTCATCCGTCCGAGGTCCGTTTTCAGCGTGCCGTCTGTCTACGGACTCAGGCCATCGAGACCTACCTAACGGTCCTCGAATTGTGTGAAAAATAGTGGTCAAACAAAAAGTCAATAATTTCCTCCTTTTTGACCTAATTATGAAAATGCCCTTGAACTTCCGAACTTCATAACTTCTTCCATGATCGTCGGAATCGGACGTGCCACCTGTCTATGGACTCGGGACGTTCCGAACTACATCACAATCATCGGTCAATGTTCGTTTGACCTACCAAGTAAAAAGTTAACAATTTGATCATACGATTCACAAGGGTAAAAACATCATTTTATTTGTTATTTTACAAATTTACATCTTTCGAATTTCCGGGGCGTTCCAATGACCATGGCACAGATCGAGACTTTCGTCAACCAAAATATCATATGTCAATTTAGCATCCCCTATACCATCATTACCGAAAATGGCAAATGATAGTTATTTTACTAAGCACAATAGATGTACTAGGTAAAACCTCTTCGTGTAATAACTTTGCAGGCACATAAGACGTGTAGATAGTATAGATGCAAGCAAAGGTCTTTCCCATAGAGACTTGCTCAACAATGTCCAATTCCTTTTAACTCAATTGACTTATGTGAACTAATTAAAGAACAAATTTGTTTATGACGTTGGGAATGAAAGTGACTTAACTACTCTTAACTAACTAAGATGAGCTAGGGTTTCTATCCACCTTTACCAATTAAAGTTCCATTAGATTTCCTTGATTAGATTACTATGCATGTATCTGAATTAAGTGCTTATGTAGTGGTCCGACTAAGGCTCACCCCACATATATTATCTTTTCTTAGATTGCATGTTTAAGCGTGATGTGCCGCCCTTAAACAACTATTACCGATGGTGCGTGATAATGCATGAAACATGAAGAAGATTTGATGACTCTACACTATCCCTAAAAAAGAGATGCGCAATTCTAGTAAGTCATTAGTTTAGATTACGAATAAGATTCCCCCTCTTAAACATGATGCTGCAAATTGCAAGGTGATGCGCAAAAAATGAGGTGATCCGTCAAGCAATTACATCGACAATTATATGCAAACAAGGTAGCTATGGTTATAGGCATAAATTGAGTTCATGAAGCACAGTAATCCAACAAATCTAGGCATGCATAACAATCATAATCAAGAGCTAAAATCTAAGTAAGAACTAACATGGCTAGAGGTTCAAGTACCTATAGCCCTAATTACACTACTCACACATTATTGAATTAAGCAAAGACATAAAGAAAAGATGCGTAAACATAAATAAATCAACAAATAATAATAGGACAATGAATAAAAGAGATGAAGGAAAACTCCCTCAAAGTACTAAGCTTCCATGAAATCCAACGGTGTTGAATTGAAAGATACTTGAATTAAGATTACATTAACTAAAACAAAGTACAAGAATTAAAGGACTTTTAAGTATGAACTTGGGCAGAGTTTTGGGGACCTTCAAGAGGTGAATTTTGACCCCCTATCAATGAGAAAATCTGATCTATAAATAGGCTCACACCTGCCCTAAAATCTCCTCAAAAATAAGGGAAAACAAAACCAAAACAAGGAAGGAATTGTGCTTGCCGCAAAACACCTTCTTTGCCGCAATTTGAGGATCCTTCTTGGAGAAGGAATCCTCTTCCTTCTTTCTTTCGAATTCTTCATTTCAACTTGGACTAGGAATTAATTAATTATATTCCAAATTAGATCACAAAGTCCTAAAATAAAGGATAAGGGATCAAATGCAGCTAGGGTGTTTCCTTAACCCTAGCCGTGTTCTTGATTGTTTCTTGGCTTCCAAGAAACTTCCCTTTCCTTGTTTCTTGCAACTTTAACTTCAAGATCTGATTAGGACATCTTTAAGTCTTCTTATCCAAGTCAATCCACGTCATTCCTCATTGAAAAGAGAAGGAAAATTCGTCCAAAGATAACTTCATGCGCAAGTAATCCCTAAATTTCCCTTACCCACAATTTATGAAGTAATAGTGTCTTGGGCGTGACATTTAGGGTCTTGGTGGATCATGGCCATGTAAATGGGAGATGATGTGGCCGTTTTTGATTCCTTGATGAGTTCTTGAAGATTTAGTCTTGGAAAGATCACATTTCATTGCAAAACATGATTTAAACCTCAACTAGAGAATCTGCACAAACTTCACAAAGTAGATCATTTTCTCCTATTGTTTGAATGATTATAATAAAGAGATGAGTAAAAGGGATAAGAAATAACATTGAATTAATTCTAAATTCTTGACTTATTAGCAAACAATTTGGAGGTTTCGATCTTTTTGGGAGTTGTATGGTGTCACCCTCTATTTCGCTTTCGTAGCACATCCTGGGCTAATGGCCAAGTTGAGGCCATCAACAAGATCATCAAATACAATCTAAATACCTACCTGGATGAGGGGGATAAATGGGTATGGTCTGACTATCTGCTTAAGGTCCTTTGGTCTTACCATACCTCCCACTGGACTTCAATGAATGAGACATCGTTTGCCATGGCTTTTGGAACTGAGGCCATAGTACCAGTGGAAATTGGTGAAACCACCTATTGAGTAATCTCTTAAGACCTCAACAAAAACAATGAACTCTTCACGCTTAACCTAGACCTACTTGAGGAGCATCGTGAGCAGGGAAAACTTCGCAATATAGCCTACTAGCAAAGGGTTGTAAGATACTACGACTCTAGAGTCTATCAACATAGCCTCAAATTTCGAGATTAAGTTCTACACAAAGTCACATTGGACACCAAGGAAAAGTCGAACGGCACTTTCGGACCAAAGTGGGTAGGCCCATGCGAGATTGCCCACATTTGCCAACTTGGCACCTACGAACTCCAATCTTCCAATGGAAAATTGCTGCCTCGTCCATGGCACGCCGAACATCTCAAATTCTACTACAAGAAATTTCAATTCCAATCTATTGTATAGCCTAGGACCATCCATAACTTTTCATTAATAAAAATGCATTAATAGATCACCAACTACCACATCTGCAGCATTTCTGAATCAACACCGATTGAAAAAATCGAAAATAGGTGCTCAGGAACTAGCCTTCGGTACTAGTGCCAAATAGACAGCAATTGAAATTTTTTATAAAGGTACTTACTCACCAGTGTAACGACTCGTCCCGAAGTGCGGGATTAAATTAGTGGCTAATGACGGATTAGTGAAGTTAATCGATGATTAGTTGGGTGATTTTGGATGGATGGGCGAAATGACGATTTTACCCCTAGAATGGGCTAAACGTTGACTTTTAGTTCGGGCGGTCAAATGGACTTTGGCCAATGACTATGACGTAGTTTGGGACGTCACGAGTCTGTAGACAGGCGGTACTTCCGATTCCTACATTCGAGGAGGAAGTTATGACATTCGAAAGTGTAGGGGCATTTTGGTAATTTGGCCCAAGGGCAATTTGGTCTTTTACTGTGCATTGGGATTTTTGCCCAGTTATAATTGGACACTTGGCTTGCCTTGGGATTTGTGTCCACAGGATTTTGGACACCTTGCCCTCTCTGGATGGTTGTGGAATCCTCCTCACCGTCTCACAATTGTTTTAAACGGTGACTTGGTTGCACGGGTTTGGGAGGAACACAGAGTGAAAAACAGAAGCTGAGCATACAATCATACACCAACTCGAATAATCCTCATCCATGACCTGTGATCCGTGAAGAAAAAAGTGTAAGGAAGGTGAGATGATGATGGTGGAAGCCACGGCGGGGCACAACGACGGCGGTAGGTGACAATCCTCGTGAAATGCCCTATTTTCATTCAAACTGAAAATTTGTGTTTTAAGAACGAGATGATCGAATTGATTGATGGGAAATCGTTTCTGGAGGTTGTACAGGTCGAGTGAGAATGATTTCGTGGCCAGTGGTGGCCATAATGAGAGGAGGTAAGGTTGAAGCCCGTGAGGCCTCTGTTGGAATCCAAAAATAGAAAGCTTGGTTTAACAAGTTGTTGATCGATTCTATGAATTTGAATAGGTTTTGGAGGATGCAAGGAAACTCCTGGGACTGAAACCACGGAAAGGGGTGGCCGGGATACGAAGAACAAGACGAAGGTATTGGCCAGTTCATCGTGTGATTTGAGGAGGTAAATTTTGGATGTTAAATTCATGTTTTTAGGTGCTAAATTGACTGTAAACACTTAGACAGAGCTTTAGGAAGAAGAAGGGTTGAAATTGGGTTGGAAAAAGGATGGAAATAGTCATGAACCACCCTCGCTGTTTCAGCTAGACCGTGCTGAATCGAACCGATCTAGACCCGGTTCGGCGGGAGGTTGAAGATGACTGCTGACGCGCGTGAGGCCCATGTGCAGCCGCTTTGGGAGGAGGGTGGGGGTGCGTGGAACGTCTTTTGAGTAAGTATTCAACATGACTTTTTATCTTATTGATGTAACGAACATTTTGGGACTCGTTTCGAGTCGATCAGACATCGTTTCAATATGATTCGGGATCTCCGAAAGTTTAAAGGCCAGTTTAAAAATATTAAAAATTTGGGAAAATTACGGGGAATTATTAGAAGCTTTATGAAGTAGTTAGTGACCTTAGTATGTGATATGGACAGGTTCGGGTAGTCCAGTGATAGTGAGCCAGGAACGGCATATTACACGCGTATCGAGGCAGTGGCGCGAATGGTCTGTGAGTGGACTTTGCTTTCTAACTTATGATGCATGCATACATGTTTTTTTATATATGTTTTCTATATGAGATTCTATGACTATAATGATTATATCTGTGATTTACGGTTTTGCACGTATTTCTAGGAATGTAACATATGTGCACGTTTTACAAGATTCCGTTTTATATGGTGCTTTGATATGATTTCGATACAATGATTTTGGGATTTGAATTATGATATGATTTCAAGGATTTATGAATGGATTTCGAAAAGTAACATCGGGCATGAGGCCCAGTATCTAATGATGTCGGATTTTGGTTTTCATGTGATTTCGGGATTTGAATCGAGATTTCCAATGATGATTTCGTATTTCGTTTGGGACTTGAGTTCCTATCATTTTCACTTGGTTTTGGGTTTAAAGACCCATTGCTATTGGTTTTCGGTTTAAAGACCCGTTGTTATTGGTTTTGTGTTTAAAGACCCGGTTGTTATTGCTGGATCTAGTTTTGGGTTTAAAGATCCAGTTGATTGATGACGCGGGAGGGCCCTTGATTGATAATATCCCCCGAGGACTATTGATTGTGTTTTGAGTTTAAAGACTCGTTGATATCCCGGGAAGGCCTGATATGTTGTTTTGAGTTTAAAGACTTGTTGGAAGGCCTGATATGTGGTTTTGAGTTTAAAGACTCGTTGATATCCCGGGGGAGGCCTAATGAACATGTGTTTTGAGTTTAAAGAATCGGTGCTTAAGATCCAGCAGATTGATTGACTTGATTTTCTATTGATTTTCTTGTGGTTATCAGATGTTTTGGGCAGTGGCCCGGATGATTTGGATTTGTGGATTTTTGGGACTGAGCTCCCGTACTTTGATGTTGATTTATGATTTTGGACTGAGGCCCAGGATTTGAAAAATGAACTTGAGTACAGAATTGATTTCTAGTTTTCCTAAATGCTTTTCTTATGACTTTGAAAATAAATTTCTTTTTTGTAACGACCCGTCCCGAATTCCTTGATTAGATTAGTGACTAATCACGATTAGTGAGGCTAATCGGTGATTAGTTGGACGAAATAGGATGAACGATGCAAAATGACTGTTTTGCCCTTGGCCGTGGGCAAAACGATGACTTTTTGATCGGGAGGTCAAATGGACTTTGACCGATGACCGTGACGTAGTTCGTGACATCACGAGTTCATAGACAGGTGGCACGTTCAATTCCGACGTTCGAGGAAGAAGTTATGACGTTCGGAAGGTAAAGGGCATTTTGGTAATTTTGGTTAAAAGCGGGCAAATAGTTGACTTTTGAGCTGGGAGGTCCAATGGCCGAGGGCCGAGGACCATTACGTAGATCGGGACGATACGAATCCATAGGCAGGCGGCACGCAGAAATCGGACTTCGAACGGGAGAGTTATAGGTCACGGAAGTTCAATTTCACTATGCACGTACTTCAAGACGGTGATGATTTGGCAATATCTGATTGGGCAGATATTTTTAGTGGGTCCCATGGATGAGTGACAAGTGTCACTCATCCCATTGGCTAGATCCCCTAATTTGTGGATCTAACTAATTAAATAACATTATAATTATTATTATATAATTAATCCTAACAACTTTAAATCCTAACCATCCATTCCTTTTAATCTCTCAAATCCTCACCCTCCATTTCTCTTCTCTCATCTAATCTATCTCTCTTCTCTCATCAGATCAAGTCATCTTCATCATCTTCATTTCATTGCATTTTCTCACAAACCCGAAAACCCCATAACTCAATTTTCTTCATTTTTTTCAAAACACAGGACACCACCACAAACCTCAATATAGTGTGACCGTGAGAGTGCTGTGAGGATGACTGAGGAACTGAGGACAATGGCTGAGGACGGTGGCCCACAGTGGAGGCCATGTCGGAGTGAACGCGTAAGGTAAGGAAATGTTCAAAAATTCGAAGTTTGGGTTTAATGGTTTTTACTCGATTTCTTTAATTGGGTAAGGTTTCTGGGGACTCTAGGAGAAGTTTAGGATTAGTTTTGGGGCTTGGGATGGCCTGAAATGGCCGTGAACGGCCTGGGAAAATCCGGCCACCATTAACGTCGGTGAAGGTGCGGATTTTGAGATTGTTTATCGGTTTTTAATGTCCAAAATGATAGGAAATAGGGTTAGGAACATTTAAGTATTAAAAAGAGATGAAATGGACTTAAAATGGACCCTGAACCGGTCCAAGAACTAGAGAAAACCGGTTCAGTCCATCGGAGAAGACGATGAATAGTGCCAGCGCGTGGGCTTCACGCGCAGGTGGCTTTCTAGGGCTCGTGGGGACACGTGAACAGTATTTTGGGAATGTGTTCAAAACGTGAAATCTTCTATTCGATGTAACGAACATTTTGGGACTAGTTTCGTGTCAATCGGACATCGTTTCGATAGGTTTCACGGTGTCCAAAGGTTTAGGGTCGGTTTAAAAATAGTTAAATATATCGGAAAATTACGGGGCTTTGGTAGGAGGTTAATTAGGTAGTTACTAACCTTCTATTACCATTTGGACAAGTTCGGGAGTCCCGGTGAAGGTGATTGGCTCGGGAGAGCCTATGGCAGGTAAATCGAGGCGGCAGCTCGGACGGTCTGTGAGTGGACCTTGGTTTTTTAAATTGGTGCATGCATAAATGTTTATTATATGTTTTATTACATGTTTGATGATGCCATGGGTGCATTTGTATGTGGTTACGTATAGGCACGTATTTCGAGGTTTCAGCCCTATACGGTGCCTATACGGGTCGGTATTTCCTTATTAGTTTTAATAAATTGGATTTGGATTTCAAAAGGATAAACTCGGGAATGAGACCCATTTGGTTTTTTCTTGGGCATATGACCCCAGATATCGGGCACGGTGCCCAGCTGATGTCCTATGTTCGGGCACGATACCCAGGTTACTTTACGGTTTTTATTTCAGGTCCGGCAACCTTAAATGAATTTCCCGGTTCTTGACGGTTTATGGGAACCGGTATGAACCCTTGTTATGGTATCGTGGTTTATGACAGATTATGGGGACCAGCATGAACTTTGGTTATGTGATTATGGTACATGACGGTTTATGGGAACCAGGCATGGAGGATGTTTTATATATAAATATATATGAATGGAATGGATATTATGGATCTTGACGGTTCAGGGGAACAGGGCATGGATATTGTGTTATGTATATATATGTTCATATACCTTCCTTTACTTATATTATCTCCTCTGGGGAGGGTCGTTGGCCTGGGTGGACCCCGGAGTAGTCACGGAGCACCGACTGAGTGAAGTCACCCCCCAGTTGGGTTCCTTACTCTCAGGAAGGCTATGGTTATTATTACCTCGAGTAGGATCAGTGGTCTGTGGACATTGACCTTGACTTTGTGAAGACTCGGATTGAGACCCGGGTAGCACGGGATTGTGCACAGGATTGTGCACAGGATTTGAGTAGTGGCTCGTGTATTTGGTTTCAGTATGGTTATGGTTTTAGGCTGAGTCCCTTATCGGTTTCTTACGGATTTGGGCAGTGGCCCGTACTGAAGAGGGGCAACTACAGTGGAGCATCGTTGGCAGGCGATGATCGTTTTGGTAGACCTAGTAGTTTCCAGAGTTCAGGGTTTCGTGGTTACCGAGCACAGTCGACTCCGCAAACCAGTGCGACATCTGTTGCGTCTACGGGGAGACCGAGTAGTGGTTCCAGTTGGAATGTTCGTTACTACTGTGGGGAGCGAGGTCACTTCCGACGTGAGTGTCCACTGTTCCACAGGAGGGTGGTGTAGGCCGAGGAGCGGTGGAGCCCGGACGGAGCACGGCGTCAGCTTCAGGGACAGCTGGCGCCAGAGGAGGTGGAGGTGCCACTAGTAGTTTGAGGGGACGTGGTAGATCTTCAGGACCCCAGGCCCGAGTGTTTGCGATGACTCAGCAGGAGGCTCAGTCGGCACCGGGGGCCGTGACAGGTACTCTTACTATCCTTGGTTGTGTTGTACACAGTGTTGTTTGGTTTCGGCGTAGATTCTAGGACTTTCCCTAGGTGACTTGGAGTGACGAGGTTAAAGAGAATTGGAAAGGAGTGACTATAACTGATCGATATGAGGTTATTGAAGAGAACCCACAATCTAGGCTTGCCTTTAGGACTTTGTTGGTTTATTCCGACAAGGTGGTCGGAGTCGTTGAGGAGTGAGCCGGTAGGTAGGATTCCTTTTTGGACTAGATTGTTTCTGGGTTAGGATTTGAGTTGGGTTTCCAGAAGGTGTAGGTGGTAGGACGTGAGGATGTACTCTATGACTTCTATTGGGTACTCTATATGAGGTATTTTAAAATACCTTTGTTTTCTGTTCATAGAGTTTCCCTTGCGTACACCATGAAGTTCTAGTTGTACTGAGAGTGGGTCAGGAGTGTTGACCTGGTAGTGGGAGTGTTGTGACATACCCAAGGTGGAGATGATTGGTTGGGAACTGACAAGAGCAGTTGGTTTGGCGAGAGTTGACCACCAAATAGGAGACCCTAGGTGTGAAGAACGAGCTGTGGAATTTCGGGACGAAATTCTTTTAAGGAGGGTAGATTGTAACGACCTGTCCTGAGAGCCGGGATTAGTAAAGTGATTAGTAACGGGTTAGTGAGCCTAATCGGTGTTTAGTTGGGTCGTTAGTGTAGAATTACGATTTTGCCCTTAGTTTGGGCAAAAAGTTGACTTTTAGTTCGGGCGGTCAATTGGGTACTAACCGAGGACCTAGAAGTAGTTCGGGACGTCACGAGTCCGTAGACAGGTGACACGTCCGATTCCGACATCAGAGGGAGAAGTTATGATGTTCGGAAGGTTGAGGACACTTTCGTAATTTGGTTAAAAATAGGGGGAAAAGTTGACTTTTTGCTAGACTTGTCAGTTTCACGTAGACCAAGAACCGTTAGGTAGATCTCGTTGTCCTGAGTTCAACGACAGGCGGCATGCCTTCATCGGACGTCGGACGAGCGAGATAGAGGTCTAGAACGGAGAAGGGTAGAATCGTAATTTAGACTTTAGGGGTATTTTAGTCTTTCCGTGTCTTGGAAATTGGGCCAATCAGATAAGGCCAAATGTACAGTGGAGATTGGGATATTTTGAGATGGACCTTTGGGATGGTGACACATGGAGTGTGTGTAGTGGTTTCTAGGGAGTGCATGGTGTGTGTGTGTGTTTTAAATTATGCAGTGTGTGCATTGTGTTTGTTCAAAGAAGAGAGAAACAGAGGGTGAGATTGAGAGAAAATTTAGAGTTGGTCTTGTGTGTTGGTGTGGCTGGGTGTTTGAGTGAGTGAGTAGAGATCGAGAGGGACTTGTGAGGGTAGCTCGTGTGAGTTGAGTGTGTGAGGAGAGGGTGAGTTTTCAGGAAAACAGGGAGGATACAACCAGAGAACCACCATGCACGGTTGTGCACTTCCCGTGACTAAATGGTCAAATTGAACCCGTGGTGGCATTTTGAGGACGGAGGAGAGTCGAACAGACCCAGCAGAGCTCACGGGGGTGGTCGGCGTACAGGTAATTTCTCTAATTTCCTTTGCCTGCTCTGTTTTGCCGCTTTGATTCAAATAGGTAGTCGTGAAGGTAGGGGTTGAGTCGAGGGGTTTGGTGAGTGCTAGTCGACACAATGAGTTCCTAGGAGTCGTTTAAAGTTGACACCGTGATGGGGGAGTACACGAGTGGTCGGGAGGAAGAACAGAGTTTTGGGAGGTTACGGGTTCGAGTTAGGGACGATGAGATGTAGGTTGCATTGGAGTGATTGGAGTCGGGGACTAGATTACTGGGTAGAGGACGAAGAGAACGGTGAAAAGAGGGACTGAAATGGTGGACGGAAGGCGGAGAACCGGACACGCCGGTCCAGGACAGTACACGGGTCGAGAGGTTGAAGATGAATAGTGACTGTGCAGGCGCTTGAGGCCCACGCGCAGCCACTTTGGGCGGCTCGTGGAGGCGTGTGCGGTGGTTTCTGGGGGAACTTCTAACTAGGTTTTTGGTCTAGAAGATGTAACGAATCTTTTGAGATAGGTTTCGGGTTAATCGGACATCGGTTCGAGTTAGTTCCGCGAGGTTGAAGGTTTAGGGTCTCGATTCGTTATGTTTAGAACACAGGGAATTTTGTGGGAAATTAGGAGAACCTTGGTGGACGTGTTAGTGACGTGTTTGGTGACTTGTGACAGGATCGGGAATCCCCGAGGAGGTCGAGGAACGTGCAGAACGTACGGGACGCGAGTGATGTCCCCGGTATCTGTGAGTGGACCCCTTCTCTATAGCTGAACATGCATGACTACTTTTAATTACTTGTTTTATGGTTTTTATGTGTGATTTCTTGGTTATTTGAATATGCTATAACTGTTTCACTTATGTGCATGTTTTTCGAGAAAGTACGGTTTTCAGCACGTTTTACGAGAAAGTACGGTTTTCAATACGTTTTACGAGAAACGTTCGATTGATGATTATGATGCCATGATTTCAGGATTTCAAACTATACTTCGTTTTAAATGATTATAAAGGGATTTTGGAACATGATTTGGTGATCCAGGGTTTTCGGTTTTAGAATCGGATTTCGGAAAGCGGAATTTGGTTTTAAAGTTGAAAAGTGGAATTCCGGATTTGGGTTCGAAATGACGGTTCTGGATGCCGGAAGGGCTTCTGACCAGTGATTTCGGATTCGGGCTTGGATATGGATTTAGAAATGGTTTTCAAATGGTTTTGATTGGATTTGCTGGATCTGGTTATTGGGTTTAAAGACCCGGATATTGTGATTGACGGGGGACGCGCCCGGATTGGGTTTAAAGACCCGGATTGAGTTTAAAGACTCGGAGTTTAAAGACTCAGATATATTGATATTTCCCCCGTAGGCCTGTTGAGTTTAAAGACTCGGGAGTTTAAAGACTCGGATTATATTGAGGCCTCGATCGAGTCTAAAGACTCGGGAGTTTAAAGACTCGGATAGATCCAATAGGTTTGATCAGATGGTTATATTGGTGGTTGATGTTTACTGCAAATGTTTTATAACGTTTATTTTACTGTGTTTATGTTATTGTGGTTTCCATGATGAAAAGAATATGATTTATAAATGTTTTCAGAAATTGGGTTATGCATGCATGTTTTCAAAACGGAGGGCCAAACCATGGTTTGTTATAAATGGTTTTTGAAACTTTATTCTTTATGGTCCACTAACACTTTCTGGTTTTTACTTGCCCTCCAAGTCGTTGAGCTAGCGCGGGGGTTGACGTTGAGGTAGCGTTGGAGGCATAGAGTATTCGAGAGTTTTCCCGGAGTGGTTTCATTTTACCGTTGTGCGTGTACTCTGTGTATCGGTCTTTGTTTTCTTAGTTTGGTACTATGCTCTGTATAATGTTGACTCTGGGATGTTTTAATTTCTCCTGTGTCTGGCAGTGTAAATTGTAATTTTCGTGAGGTTGTTTCGGTCTTTCGTTTTGGGGTTGTCAGACGGGAGCAGGGTTTAGTCCCTAATCCTCGGGGATTAGGGGTGGGCCCTAACAGGAGGCCACGTCGGAGTGAACCCGTAAGGTAAGGAAATGTTCAAAAATTCGAAGTTTGGTTTTAATGGTTTTTACTCGATTTCTTTAATTGGGTAAGATTTCTGGGGACTCTAGGAGATGTTTAGGATTAGTTTTGGGGCTTGGGATGGCCGGAAATGGCCGTGAACGGCAGGGGAAAATCCGGCCACCATTAACGACGGTGAAGGTGCGGATTTTGAGATTGTTTATCGGTTTTTAATGTCCAAAATGATAGGAAATAGGGTTAGGAATATTTAAGGATTAAAAAGAGATGAAATGGACTTAAAATGGACTCTGAACCGGTCCAAGAACCAGAGAAAACCGGTTCAGTCCATCGGAGAAGACGATGAATAGTGCCAGCGCGTGGGCTTCACGCGCAGGTGGCTTTCTAGGGCTCGTGGGGGTGCGTGAACAGTATTTTGGGAATGTGTTCAAAACGTGAAATCTTCTATTCGATGTAACGAACATTTTCAGACTAGTTTCGTGTCAATCGGACATTGTTTCGATAGGTTTCTGGGTGTCCGAAGGTTTAGGGTCGGTTTAAAAATAGTTAAAAATATCGGAAAATTACAGGGCTTTGGTAGGAGGTTAATTAGGTAGTTACTAACCTTATATTACCATTTGGACAGGTTCGGGAGTCCCGATGACGGTAATTGGCTCAGGAGAGCCTATGGCACGCAAATCGAGGCGGCAGCTCGGACGGTCTGTGAGTGGACCTTGGTTTTCTAAATTGGTGCACGCTTAAATGTTTATTATATGTTTTATTATATGTTTGACGATGCCATGGGTGCATTTGTATGTGGTTACGTATAAGCACGTATTTCGAGGTTTCGGCCCTATACGGTGCCTATACGAGTCGGTATTTCTTTATTGGTTTTAATGAATTGGAATTGGATTTCAAAAGGATAAACTCGGGTATGAGACCCATTTGGTTTTGTCTCGGGCATATAACCTCAGATATCGGGCACGGTGCCCAGCTGATGTCCTATGTTCGGGCACGAGACCCAGGTTACTTTACGGTTTTGATTCCAGGTCAGGGAACCTTAAATGAATTTCCTGGTTCATGACGGTTTATGGGAACCAGCATGAACCCTTGTTATGGTATCGTGGTTCATGACGGATTATGCGGACCGGCATGAACCTTGGTTATGTGATTGTGGTACATGACGGTTTATGGGAACCGGGCATGGAGGATGTTTTATATATATATATATATATATATGGAATGGATATTATGGATCATGACGGTTCAGGGGAATAGGGCATGGATATTGTGTTATGTATATATATGTTCATATACCTTCCTTTACTTCTATTATCTCCTCCGGGGAGGGTTGTTGGCCTGGGTGGACCCCGGAGTAGTCACGGAGCACCGACTGAGTGGAGTCACCCCCCAATTGGGTTCCTTACTCTCAGGAAGGCTATGGTTACTATTACCTCGAGTAGGATCAGTGGTCTGCGGACATTGACCTTGACTTTGAGAAGACTCGGATTGAGACCCGGGTAGCATGCGCGTAGCTTTGGATACCGTGATAGGATTGGTTGTGTGACTTATATGTATATATGATATATGATATGGTATATGAGATGTGATGTGTGGTTACACAGGTTTTGGGCAGTGGCCCGTATGGTTGAATCTTTATGATTCTTTAATATGTGGTATGCACAGGTGTGCACAGGATTTGAGCAGTGGCTGGTGTATTTGGTTTCAGTATGGTTATGGTTTTGGGCTGAGTCCCTTATCGGTTTCTTATGGATTTGGGCAGTGGCCCGTATGGTCGATTTCTTTGTGGTCCTTTCGACCTTGGTGTATTTCTGATTTGGGCTTAGTTCCCATATGTTGTCCATTTGGTTAAATGGTTTTCGAATGCATGCATGCTTTTTAGTGAAGGGTACAAATGTCTTTATGGAAATGTTTTTATAAACTTTTGTTTTGTCCGCTCACAGCTTTTAATGTTTTGATTGCCCTTCAGGTTGACAGCAGATGTGGACTGTAGCAGAGACCGAGATATCACATACCTCCTCCGGATCCTGGCGTACTCTGATAGCCTAGGAGGGAAAAGGTCGGAAATATCCCTTGTTTGGCACTTCGTGTCAGACGGGAGCAGGGTCCTCTCGCGTTAATCCCGGTGGGATTGCGATGGGTCCTGTCAACGTGGTATCAGAGCGAGGCTGGCTCATATCGGAGCTCAGTTAGCTCATATCAGAGCAGGGTTGCTCATGTTACTCTGAATTCCAAAGCACGGTTTACTCTTGGAGTAGTACGCAGGTAGAGGATGTGATATCTCAATGGGCTACAGTTCGTGAGGAACCTGATTATTGGGATGCCGATACGATAGTTAGTAGGACTGTATCGTGGAATGTCTTGGCTTGGCATAGGATGTCGGGGTTGCCATAGTTCTGTCAGGGTTGACAGTGTGGGACCCTATGGAAGGATGAACGTATTCGTACGTTAGCGTTTTGATCATGTGACGGTTAGTTGGGATCGTCATTCACGATGTCGTAGGATCGGTTACGACGATTGGTTCGGTGTTTTGGCCATTCGATGGTCGGATATTATTGAGTTAGATGGATTTACTGCTGGGAGCAGTCGGGTTCGTGGATTGTACTGCGGTTGGTAGTTAGCAGTCGGATTGTGGACTGGATTGCGGTTGGCAGTTAGCAGTCGGATTCAAGGAATCCGAGTTGGATTGACGGTAGGCTTGGATTGACGTCTTTACGATGTCAAGACCGCGGAGTCAGTCAGGTTGTTGATTTTACTGCTTTCTGCATTTGGGTTCATATTGACCCTAGATGTGATCGTGGAACCTTACCTTGGGTGTACGGTTCGGAAATGTGAGTTGACGAGTGGTTTGACTTGGATGACTATTCGGATTTGGGTTCGTTAGTCGGTCTAGCCATGTCAGCTTTATTGTTGGGACTGCACTCTGCAGTCGAGGTTGTACTTATTGGTTAGACCTACTTCGTTGTCATGCTACCATAGTTGTGGTTTGGTGCAACTAAGGTCGTGGATGACCTGGTAGACGACATTGGTTGAGTCGAGTTATGACTGGTTAGAGTTCGGTTAGACAAGTTATCAGGGTCGGTACTTGTCGATGGAATCCCTGAGTGGGATACAGAGTAGTTGGTATAGGCGGTTGATTCCGTTGGATGCGGAGTCTGGATATCGAGATGTCTGGTAGTTAGGTATGCACGTGGTTGTGGCGGACGCTACTATCGATGGACATAGTCGAGTCTTATCAGGTCGAGTAGACTCAGGTTGACGTGACGATTGTGACGATGGGATTGTCAGTCGTGACGATGATACGAGGTGCGTGAGTAACGCATATGTACGAGCAGTGATTCTGGATTCGACTTGGTTACGGCTGAGTGCGATCGCAGAATGAGACGGGGACGTTTCGGGGACGTTTCCTTTTCTTGGTTGAGTTGTTAGGGTGACTGTACCTAGAGTTGTTGGGTACGAGGGAGACAGAGTTTCTCCTATTCGAGCAGAGGTACGAGATCGTCGCTCGGTATAAGCGGAGATCCAGGGTTGTCAATTTGCACACGGGGTGCTGATACTGATATTGATGTTTGTGTGCCGATGCTGATAATGATACGGGTGTTAGTGTGCTGGTGCTGGTGCTAGTGATTGTGATGACGTTGAGTCACATCCATCGAGATACGTATATGTTCGGTATCTGTGGTTCGGGAGTGGATCACGGATAGTGATGGACTAGATAGGATCCAGCGGTAGTTGAGGAGTGAGGATCGAGTATTATCATGGGGGATTAGTGACCGGTTGGTCAGATTCGATCTGTCACGGGGGTTTAGCGACTAGTTGGTCGGTGTTGGCCAGAGTTGGTTAGATATGGTGGTATACAGAGATTTGACTGTAGATCACAGCAGGAGTCTGTGGTGACTCTCCAGTCGAGTGATACATCAGGATATGATGACTTGACATCCTTTTGGGTGTACATATACTGTCGTAAATGGGCATGTGTCCATAAACAGTTTATCGGGGACACGTGGATGATGTCCGAGTATGTTGTTTCCAACATCGTTGAACTTCGGAATCGATAGGGTTTATGATTTAGGTGACACGAGGAATGCGGGTTTTCCGCATTGGTAATGAGTATTTCGAAGTCATTTTGGGTGACTTCTCAGGTTTTACCATGGTAGATGATGGTTATTGTCACCAGTACATCGGTTGTGTATTGGTTGGTGAACCCGGGATTTGTCTTGGGTCATCAGGTGGAGTGAGTATATCGAAGTTAGGTGACTGAGATTCATCATTCTCTACTTAGTGGCAGACGATGTCAGGTTACATGATGTGGTGAGTGCAGCGAGTGTTGTTTGCATTCACGTAGGATGGATTTTGATGTCATTGTATTCGATCATCCTTGGTTTTTCCTCAGTGGAATGACAAGGATCGATACGAAGTGATTGAGGAGAACCAACAGTCTCGACGTGTCTCGTCGTTGACTGATCTGTTTAGTTGTGGGAATTTTTTAAAGAGTGATGTGATTGACGAAGGATTCAGGAGGGTGTAATACCCTATGATCGAATCTCAGGTGGATTGTTAGCTGAATGAGCATGTGTGGATCCTATATCGATCGAGATTTTGACGTTGAGTACTTTGGACGTCGTGACGATTGGGGATCGTGACGTCTATGGTCGGTTGACGTAGTGATGGATCTGGATCGTGATCTTGATGATCCAGATATGTGGAGAGTTTATCGCTCTTACATGGATGTTTGAGTTGAGGATGTTGGGACTGAACTTCTTTTCGAAGTAAATCTCGTATAGTATATTACTCAGGTGAGTAGTTTTCCGACGTGGTCGGATATGGTCAGCCTTAGAGATATGTTGTTATTGGGATTGGCTTCTTTATGAAGTCAATCAAATGTAATGTGTAATCAATTGAATAGGTAACCGATAGGTTCAGTTTTGACGCGTCTTGGTAGACGAGAACGAGATTTCAGGTTTTGGAATCAGATTGCTAGATGACGATTCAGGATTTGATTTTGTAACTTGAAAGAGGATTTCTGGATTTGGGTTTTGGAATCGTATTCTGGGTGACGATTCATGATTTGGTTCTGGAGCTTGACAGTGGATTTTCTTTTAAGGATTTGGGTTCGGAATGGTTATTCATAATACTAGTTTACGGAATGATGATTTTGGATTCGAATTTGTACATGATTATGGATATGATTTCTGGGTTTGGATTCAGGATTTCT
Organism: Prinsepia uniflora; assembly: GCA_032719365.1. NCBI lineage: Eukaryota > Viridiplantae > Streptophyta > Magnoliopsida > Rosales > Rosaceae > Prinsepia > Prinsepia uniflora. Next base: position 47,277,464 of record CM064872.1, on the reverse strand, counting down.
TACTAAATTGCGGATTAGGATTCGGATTTGGAAATAGATGATGGGTTGGAGTTTCGATTTGTCTAATGCTGTATTGGACAAGTGAATTTCATAATTAAAACGTGATTGGCTACAACCTAGACGGTTGTAGGCTGATTGATGGATAGACGTATGTACCTTGTACGTAGATCGAGTACGATACCAGGCAGACTTGTGGTGTATGGTGACGGTATATAGGTTATACCAGTAGTACGTTGGTGAGCGTGTTGGTAGTCAGCTTAGTTCCGATACCATTGGATTAGTTGAGGTTGTGGAATGGACATTGGGTACTATGCACTGGGTCATGGTATTTCTGATGGGTCTAGTTACACAAAGGTCGAGTGAAATATTGGCATACGTATACTCGAGTTGCGTAAGTTGGTAGTTAGTGTAACCACGAGTGGGTATAGTGTCAGTTTTCGACTGGTGACTGTCAAGTGGTGACAGTTTGTCGAAGGTGTCAGCGTGGATCGGTTAGTGAGGTCTGATGACTCCCAGTGGGACCAGACGTCAGGATAGAGTGGGATTGAGCAAGGAACCGTCGAGTTGTTCGTGTCAACAAAATGGTAGATTTGACAAGTGGTATCAATTCGGAACGTATGACTACTGTTTTTCGACGTGGTCGAGTGAAGTCGATATGACGTAAGTGTTAGTGGTACGCCTGGTTGCAGACGAGTATTATTCTGGTTAGTGGGTGTACGAGTGTACGCGTGTTGCAAGGTAGACTGTACTTTCCACGAGGTGGTTGTGGAATCAGGATAGTTGGAGTTTCGAGAACGAAACTAATTAAGGAGGGAAGAACGGTTGGAATTAGGTCGGTTGGAATTTCGAGGACAAAATTAATTAAGGAGGGAAGGTTGTAACGACCCATCCCGAAATCCATGATTAGATTAGTGACTAATCACGATTAGTGAGGCTAATCGGTGAGGCTAATCGGTGATTAGTTGGGCGAAATCGGACGAACGATGCAAAATGACTGTTTTGCCCTTGGTCGTGGGTAAAACGATGACTTTTTGATCGGGCGGTCAAATGGACTTTGACCGATGACCGTGAAGTAGTTCGTGACATCACGAGTTCATAGACAGGTGGCAAGTTCAATTCCGACGTTCGAGGAAGAAGTTATGACGTTCGGAAGGTAAGGGGTATTTTGGTAATTTTGGTTAAAGGGGGTAAATAGTTGACTTTTGACCTAGGAGGTCCAATGACCGAGGGCCGAGGACTGTTACGTAGATCGGGAAGATACGAATCCATAGGTAGGCGGCACGCTGAAATCGGACTTCGAACGGGAGAGTTATAGGTCACGGAAGTTTAATTTCACTATGCACGTACTTCGAGACGGTGATGATTTGGCAATATCTGATTGGGAAGATATTTTCAGTGGGTCCCAAGGATGAGTGACAAGTGTCACTCATCCTATTGGCTAGATCCCCCAATTTGTGGATCTAACTAATTAAATAACATTATAATTATTATTATATAATTAATCCTAACAACTTTAAATGCTAACCATCCATTCCTTTTAATCTCTCAAATCCTCACCCTCCATTTCTCTTCTCTCATCTAATCTATCTCTCTTCTCTCATCAGATCAAGTCATCTTCATCATCTTCATTTCTTTGCATTTTCTTACAAACCCGAAAACCCCATATCTCCATTTTCTTCATTTTCTTCAAAACACACGACACCACCACAAACCTCCATCTAGTGTGACCGTGAGAGTGCTGTGAGGATGACTGAGGAACAGAGGACAACGGTTGAGAACGGTGGCCCACGGTGGAGGCCACGTCACAGTGAACCCGTAAGGTAAGGAAATGTTCAAAAATTCAAAGTTTGGTTTTAATGGTTTTTACTCGATTTCTTTAATTGGGTAAGGTTTCTGGGGACTCTAGGAGAAGTTTAGGATTAGTTTTGGGGCTTGGGATCGCCGGAAATGGCCGTGAACGGCGGGGGAAAATCCGGCCACCATTAACGACTATGAAGGTGCGGATTTTGAGATTGTTTATCGGTTTTTAATGTCCAAAATGATAGAAAATAGGGTTAGAAACATTTAAGGATTAAAAAGAGATGAAATGGACTTAAAATGGACTCTGAACCGGTCCAAGAACCAAAGAAAACCGGTTCAGTCATCGGAGAAGACGATGAATAGTGCTAGCACGTGGGCTCCACGCGCAGGTGGCTTTCTAGGGCGCATGGGGGCACATGAACAGCATTTTGGGAATGTGTTCAACACGTTAAATCTTCTATTCGATGTAACGAACATTTTGGGACTGGTTTTGTGTCAATCGGACATCGTTTCGATAGGTTTTGGGGTGTCCGAAGGTTTAGGGTCAGTTTAAAAATAGTTAAAAATATCGGAAAATTACGGGGCTTTGGTAGGAGGTTAATTAGGTAGTTAGTAACCTTCTATTACGATTTGGACAGGTTCGGGAGTCCCGGTGACAGTGATTGGCTCGGGAGAACCTATGGCACGCAAATCAAGGCGACAGCTCTGACGGTCTGTGAGTGGACCTTGGTTTTCTAAATTGGTGCATTCATAAATGTTTATTATATGTTTTATTACATGTTTGGTGATGCCATGGGTGCATTTGTATGTGGTTATGTATAGGCATGTATTTCGAGGTTTCGGCCCTATACGGTGCCTATACGGGTCGGTATTTCCTTATTGGTTTTAATGAATTGGATTTGGATTTCAAAAGGATAAACTCGGGTATAAGACCCATTTGGTTTTGTCTCGGGCATATGACCTCAGATATCGGGCACGGTGCCCAACTGATGTCCTATGTTCGGGCACGAGACCCAGGTTACTTTACCGTTTTGATTTCAGGTCAGAGAACCTTAAATGAATTTCCTGGTTCATGATGGTTTATGGGAACCGGCATGAACCCCTGTTATGGTATCGTGGTTCATGACAGATTATGGGAACCGGCATGAACTTTGGTTTTGTGATTGTGGTACATGACAGTTTATGGGAACCGGCCATGGAGGATGTTTTATATATATATATATATATATATGAATGGAATGGATATTATGGATCATGACGGTTCAGGGGAACAGGGCATGGATATTGTGTTATGTATATATATGTAGATATACCTTCCTTTACTTATATTATCTCCACCGGGGAGGGTCGTTGGCCTGGGTGGACCCCGGAGTAGTCACCGAGCACTGACTAAGTGGAGTCACCCCCCAGTTGGGTTCCTTACTCTCAGGAAGGCTATAGTTACTATTACCTCGAGTAGGATCAGTGGTCTGTGGACATTGACCTTGACTTTGAGAAGACTCGGATTGAGACCCGGGTAGCACGCGCGTAGCTTTGGATACCATGACATGATTGGTTGTGTGACTTATATGTATATATGATATATGATATGGTATATGAGATGTGATGTGTGGTTACACAGGTTTTGGGCAGTGGCCCGTATGGTTGAATCTTTATGATTCTTTAATATGTGGTGTGCACAGGTGTGCACAAGATTTGAGCAGTGGCTGGTGTATTTGGTTTCAGTATGGTTATGGTTTTGGGCTGAGTCCCTTATCGGTTTCTTATGGATTTGGGCAGTGGCCTGTATGGTCGATTTCATTGTGGTCCTTTCGACCTTGGTTTATTTCTGATTTGGGCTTAGTTCCCATATGTGGTCCATTTGGTTAAATGGTTTTCGAATGCATGCATGCTTTTTAGTGAAGGGTACAAATGTATTTATGGAAATGTTTTTATAAACTTTTGTTTTGTCCACTCACAGCTTTTAATGTTTTGACTGCCCTTTAGGTTGGCAGCAGATGTGGACTGTAGCAGAGACCGAGATATCACATACCTCCTCCGGATCCTGGCGTACTCTGATAGCCCGGAAGGGCAAAGGTCGGAAATATCCCTTGTCTGACACTTTGTGTCAGACGGGATCAGGGTCATCCCGTGTTAATCCCGGGGGGATTGGGATGGGTCCGATCATTTTTCGAATGCATGCATTGGTTTTACGGGGAGGATATAAATGTCTTTTCTTATGAAATGTTTTATGAACTTATTATTTCTTTTTGTCCACTCATAGTCTTTTATGTTTTTCGATAACCTCCAGGTTGTTGTTGTAGTGCGGGCTGTTATGAGAGAGACGGAGACATCACACACGCAACCCACAGTGATGTTGTGAACTCTGGTTAACTCAAGTTGGTATTTTTTGGTACGTTGACCTGGGATCCCTTGTCTGGCTTGCGTGTTCCACGGGGGTTGAACGAGTGTTTAGCCTTCGTGTCACACGTGGGACAGACGGGAGCATGACTGATCCCTTAATCCCGGGGGATTGGGGGTGGGTCGTGTCAATTGGTATCAGAGCTGGATTTGTACGCTCTACGTGAGGTTATGACTTCCAGAGTAGTTGGTTCGTCGACTTGTGTATCGTGATGTTGATGTGGATGTGATTTCTCGACGCGGAACCGCCCGTCATCAAGGCAGGTTAGTGACCTTAAAAATTCGGAACAATTACGGGGAATTAGTAGAAGCTTTATGAAGTAGTTAGTGACCTTAGTATGTGATATGGACATGTTCGGGATGTTTGGTGATAGTGGATTAGCCGGGAATGACATATTGCACGCGTATCGTGGCAACGGCGCGAATGGTCTGTGAGTGGACTTTGCTTTCGAACTTATGATGCATGCATAAATGTTTTTTTATATATGTTTTCTATATGAGATTATATGACTATAATGATGATATCTATGATTTACGGTTTTGCACGTATTTCGAGGAATGTTACGTATGTCCACATTTTACGAGATTCCATTTTATATGGGGCTTTGATATGATTTCGATACTATGATTTTGGGATTTGAATTATGATGTGATTTCAAGGATTTATGAATGGATTTTGGAAAGCAACTTCGGGCATGAGGCCCAGCTTCTAATGATATCAGATTTCGGTTTTCATGTGATTTCGGGATTTGAATCAAGATTTCCAATGTTGATTTCGTATTTGTTTTTGGACTCGAGTTCCTCTGATTTGCACTTGGTTTTGGGTTTAAAAACTCGTTGTTATTGGTTTTGGGTTTAAAGACTCGTTGTTATTGGTTTTAGGTTTAAAGACCCGGTTGTTATTACTGGATCTGGTTTTGGGTTTAAAGACCCGGTTGATTGATGACGGGGGAGGGCCCTTGATTGATAATATCCCCCGAGGCATATTGAATGTGTTTTGAGTTTAAAGACTCGTTGGAAGGCCTCATATGTGGTTTTGAGTTTAAAGACTCGTTGATATCCCTAGGAGGCCTGATGCACATGTGTTTTGAGTTTAAAGACTTGGTGCTTGAGATCCAGCAGATTGATTAACTTGATTTTCTATTGATTTTCTTGTGGTTTTCAGATGTTTTTGGGCAGTGGCCCGGATGATTTGGATTTGTGGATTTTTAGGACTGAGCTCCCTGTACTTTGATGTTGATTTAGGATTTTGGATTGAGGCCCTGGATTTGAAAAATGGACTTGAGTACAGAATTGATTTCTAGTTTTCCTAAATGGTTTTCTTATGACTTTGTAAATGAAATGCTTTTTCGAATGCATGCATTAGTTTTACATGGAGGGTATAAATGTCTTTTCTTATGAAATATTTTATGAACATATTATTTATTTTTGTCCACTCACAGTTTTTTATGTTTTTCGATACCCTCCAGGTTGTTGTTGCGTTGCGGGCTGTTGTGAGAGAGACGGAGACATCACGCACGCAACCCACAATGATGTTGTGAACTCTGGTTAACTCAAGTTGGTTTTTTTTGGTACGTTGACCTGGGATCCCTTGCCTGGCTTGCGTGTTCCACAGGGTTGAACGAGTGTTTAGCCTTCGTGTCACACGTGGGACAGACAGGAGCATGATTAATTCCTTAATCCCGGGGGACTGGGGGTGGGTCGTGTCGAGCAGCCTTAGGCACCAATGCTGAATCGACACCTATTGGAGAAATAAAAAAATAGGTGCTCAGGCACCAACCTTCGGCACCAATGCTGAATTAGCACTAATTGAAAATTTGAAAAAAGCTACTCAAACACTAGCCATCATCCCCAATCCTAAATCAACACCGATTGAAAAAGGGAAAAAAGAGTGCTCATGTAAAAAAGGGTGTGGTCTCAAGCACGAGCCTTCGGCACCAGTGCCCACTCAGTCCCAATTAGCTTCACAAGTTTCGTCTCAGAAACAAAATTACACTGCCCCTACTGAATCGTCGCGGCTCTCAAAGTTCACATCGAGTGACTCTCACTCGGTCTCAACTAATCAGCCCTAACACACTTCAACCACTCTTACTCGAACACTACACCTGCCTACCCGACCTACATTCCTCTGATACACCAATCCAACATATTCAAATTGCAAGCTTAGATTGAATCTACGATTATGAAAATAGAGAGAAGGAAAAAGATGAAACAAATGGAAGGAAGATGTCTATCATTGATTCCAAATGCAAGTTCAATACATCGGCCTATCGAGCCATGCCCCAGGCAAAATAAAATAAAATAAATGCAAGGAAAATAAATTACTAGATGCTAACTCAGACTATCAGAACCTCCAAATCAGCCTGCCCGTTTGTTTAACGTTGGTGGATCGGGCACAAGCTCAACACTCAACCCAGGGAACACCACCTTGTCGAGTTGGATGTCAATGATGTCTTCGAAGGTGACAGGACCCAGCTCGGAAAACCGTGTACAACACACCAAGTGTAATGACCCGTCCTGAATTCTGGGATTAGATTAGTGACTAATGAAGGATTTGTGAGATTAATCGGTGATTAGTTGAGCGAAATCGGACGGACGGTGTAAAATGACTATTTTGCCCCTAGTCTTGGGCAAAATGTTGACTTTTGACTCGGGGAGTCAAACGTACGAGGACCGATAACCGTGACGTATATCGGGACGTCACGAGTCAGTAGACAGGTTAAAATCGGACATCGAATGGAGAAGTTATGGTCAAGGGATCGAAATCGGGAATTTCGCATCTCGGGATTCGAATAAAATAATCCTAAAATCTTTTTGGGCAGATATTTTATGTAGGGCTCTTAGATGTCACTCATCCCATTAGTGGCTTCCCCTAAAAAGTGGATCTAATGTACTAAAATACTATTTTGATTTAATTTTATTATTTTATTAATTATTTCTTCTCATTTCTTTCTCTTCTCCCCGCGCATCGGCTTCATCTTCTTCTTTATTTTTCTTCAAACCGTATAACCCGAACACCCATTCCCCTACAACCCCTTCAAACCTCATGATATGTGCTTGGTGTGTGAATGGAAAAGTGAGAGGGAAGAGAGATGTGGATGATGAGGCCATTGGGGAGGACCGTCGTGGTCGGTGGTGAGGGCTCGAAGGAAAAACCTGAGAACCCCTCGAAACTGTATAACTACACACACCACCTCAACCTTCACAAACTTTTATCTACTGGGGATGGGGTGAATAGAAGAGTGAGACAGGGAGATGAGGCGAGCACGACGGTGCTAACAGCTTGGACGACAGATCACGGTGGCTGGAAACCCACAGGTGAGCAGTTTCGGGTTTGAAAATGGACTTTCAGTTAGAATGGTTGTTAGGTGTTTCTAAGGTCTAAATCTTCTTCCTAGGTGTCCTACGAACTCTGGGGATTTAATCTTAAAGGAAATGGTGGCCAGAGTCGACTGCAAGAGCGAGTCACAGAGGCCGTCGCCATTCATCGATTGGGAAGGTAATTTCGACTTAGTGTTTGAGGTTTCTAGGTTGGTAGATCGAGGGGTTAATGAGATAGTTAGTAACCCTCTAGTATGATTTGGACAGGTTTGGGAGTCCTGATGACGGTGATTAGCCCGAGAAGGCTTATGACACGTATTTCGAGGCAGCAGCATAGGACGGTCTGTGAGTGGACAATGTTTTCTAAACTGTGATGCATGCATAACTATTTTATATGTTTTATGTACATGATTTCTATGATCATTGTGGTATTTTTTATTTACATATTTGCACGTATTTTCGAGATGATTTCTGTATTTGTACGTATATCGAGGTTTATGGTTTTACTATGTTTTTACGTGCTTGTGGTTTCGGTGATGGTTTGATGAAATGGTTTTGGAATTGGAAAGACGAATTCGGGCATGAGACCCAATTTTTTTAGAAACCCTCGGACTTGGAGTCCATTTGAGTACTGTATCGAGCCGGGGGCCCAGTTGGTTTGCATGATCGGGCTAGAGGCCCAGTTGGTTTACGTAATCGGGCCTGTGGCCCAGTTGGTTTACATGATCTAGCTTGAGGCCCAATTGGTTATGATATCTGGCATGAGTCCCATTTATAGTTTATAAATGTGATTTTGGGTTCGGAGACCCTAAATGGATTTGGGGTGGAAACATGGATTTCTAGTTTCATGACTGTTTATGGGGACCGGGCATGGATCCTTTGAAAGGTTTGAAAGGTTTTGAGAATGATTATGAAATGGTTTTTCATATACCATCCTTTTATTTATGGATTGTCTCCTCGGGGGAGGGTCGTTGGCCTAGGTGGACCCCGAAGTAGTCACAGAGTACTAACTGAGTGCAGTCGCCCCCGTGGGGTACCTTACACTGAGGAAGGCATTATGGATTATACCCCCCAGAGAGGGTCATTGATCTGTGGACATTGACCTGGGTAGACCCTGTGGAGACTTGGGATTTGAGACCCCGAGTAGAACGCGTAGCTATGGAAACCGTGACAGGATTGGTTATATGATATTTGGTAAACATGGTTTGTTGGATTTATGAAATGGTAATTGAATTTCAGAAATGGTATTTCTATGTTTTATGGATTTAGGCAGTTACCCATTTGGATATGGATATACGGATTTTGGCATTCTATGGTTTTGGGCTAAGTTCCCACGTATGACTTGGATTTACGGAATTTGGGCTGAGACCTTAATAATGGTTATTTGAATAAATGGTTTGATTAATGGTTTTTGTATGCATGTATGTTTTTTAGTAAATGGCATAAATGTCTTTTTGAGATAAATGAGTTTTTATTAAACTATTGATTTTCGTCCACTCACAGCTTTTGTTGTCTTTAATACCCTTCAGGTTGATCACGGATGCGGGCTGTAGAAGAGCCCGAGACATCACACTCCTCCACTAGATCCTGGCGCACTCTAGTAGCCTTGTTCGGACTGAGGTTTCAGGTTATCCCTTATTTGACACTTCGTGTCAGATGAGAACATGACATATCCCGCATTAATCCCGGGGGGGATTGGGATGGGTTATGTCACTGGGGTCCTGCTCCCGTCTGAGAAGCAATCTAAAATTGCCAAAAAAATACCCTCGAAATCCTATCAAACAAAGGATACGTACCAACTCGCGAGCTTATGCCTCGACCCTCGTGCAGCGGCCTTGAAGGGTTTCAAAAACCAAAGAAGATATGTGTGTGGATGAAAATAAAGATTTATCGAAACATACTATTCAAATACACACCATTTACCCTCCGTTTAATAAAGCTATGCATGGATCAAGTTTACGAATAAAACACCAAATCTGAAATACGTGCAGTAATAAGAAAATCAAACTTTATATACCTTTAACAACAAAAACCATATCAAACAACATGGCATATACGACAAGCCATGGCCAGACCAATGCAGAAGCATACCAATCATCCAGCACCAGCCATACCGAAATAACCAATATACCGAACCAACCAACTATATCAACTAACCTAACCTCGATATCTGCTGCTGAATCCTCGTATCAAAGGTGCACTACCAGTAGGCTAATATCACTCGGGAAAGACAGAGTCCTAGACTCGACGTCTGAGTGTGGATTGGCTCAGGAATTACGGAGCCCAGTTTGACGTCCAAGTCACGGCCTTAGTCTCAGGAATTATGGAGCCCCAGGCTCGACGTCTAAGAAGAGCCTCGAGAATGATGGAGCCCAGCTTGACGTCCAAGACTATCAATCACAATCGGCATCTCAAGGTGAGTCATCAATCACATCTCACATCATCACAATCATCATAACATCTTACATCATCACAATCATCATAACATCTCACATCACAAATAATGAGGTAATCATATATTCACATCAACATCACAATCCAAACCATAATCCCACATCCCAGGTCTAAGCCCATAACCACAACTCATCAAGACTTTGTAAAACGAGTCATTAAAATATTCGTAAAATTAGATTTAAGTCCAAGTCCATCAATCACCATCAAAATTATATAAACATGGTATAACAAATCTAAAACCATTTCCCAAACTCAACAATGATTAGGCGTATAATAAACCCAATTTCCTCACAAAACATTTTAATAACATTATTCTTAAATATTTATAAAAGTCCCAAATTCATATAAATCGTATGTAAATAACATCAAGAAATTTTCATAGGAAATCGTATAAAAGCGTATGAAATTGCATGCACATGGTTCTAGGAAAACGAAAGTCCACTCACACATACCTTTTATGCGACCAAACCAAACTATGCGTTTTTCCGCACAATCCAAGAACGTCCATTCTTGTTAAAAATCACTTCAAAGGGTCACTAATCATCCCAATTGACTCACAATTACCACGAGACGATATCTGATCAACCCGAAAATTATACTTTTGGATTCGTAACATCAATTACTACAACTTACATGTTAGAAGTATTCTCAAAAAAGGTGGGACGCGCCCCCATGCGCCGCCTACAGGCACTGCGCGTGGTGGCCACGTACCACTATTCACTATCTTCTACCTTCGGTCACAGACCTATTTTCCCGTGAAATGGGTCTGTTGACCCTCGACTTGACTTGACAATTTCTCACTCATTTCTTGTCCTTTTTCATCCATTTTTCGACCACCATGTTCGTGTCCTCTAGATTAGATCCATGACTTCAGACAACAAAAAACGAGTAAAGAGTCGAGGTATCTCACCTTCCTTTTCAGCCGAAATTTCAACCTTCATCCCAGAAGGTTTCTTATGTCCAACCGTCGTGCTTCCAGGTCCAAGTCAACCCCAAATTTCCCAAAAGGATGTTAGGATCCTCATTACCCAATTACCAAACCCCAACCAAGAGTTTGAAAACATGAACCCATCGTGAGGCTTGCGGGTTCACAATTACCTCACGGGTCTGGGGCTTCTTCTTTTCTTCTCAAGCATCTTCCTCATACCCTTTTCACTCTCTGGTTCACTCCTGCATCTCTCTTACTCTTCCTAGTCTCTTTTTCTTTCATGGTTAAGGCCATACATGGATTTTGTGGGTTTCGGTTCCTACCCACCGACCTCATATCAGTACCCTAATCACAAATATATGGAGTGGTAAGCCGGTGGGGCAATTTCCAGACCTCTCTATACCTTGACACCTGTCAAACACCCAAAAATATCTTTTAAGAACAATGACCAAAATTCCACTTGGTTCACAATTACTATTTTGCCCATCGTCCTTCTTGACCCACAACTACTTCCCCCAAACTCCGATTTTTGTGTGCCGCTTGTCTACAAACTCATGGTCCCGAGACCTTCATAACGGCGTTTTTGAAATTGCCAAAAACCATCCTGGTTAAAAAGTCAACATTTTGCCTTAGTCAAGGTCATCCCTTTGACTTTGACCAAAACGTCAACCTTTAACTTCCTGGGGAAATGGTCAATTTCATCCAACTTTTTAGATTTTACCCTCGCTGACGGTCTGGGTCATTCAAATCTACCCCCCTTAAAAGAATTTCATCCTTTAAATTTCAAATCACTAGCTAGGGTAAGCTCACAATTTCCCAAAGGAAAGTATCTCTTGTAATAAATGTGTTTCTTAAACTCTAAGCGATAATACTTCCCCAAACACAAGTACTTCCCAAAGCACCATAACCGAGTACTTTCTATCCTCAAATGGAGAATCAACAATAATAGTTATTAATCCTTGAACCAACATAGGGGTCTCCATGCTATGTTCTTTTACCAATGTTCAAACATCATATGTGATAACTCCACTGTCCCCAAGAACTACACAAAATGACATCTAAATAACAACAAACAATGGCAATGACAAATAAGCCATTAGTACACAAGTTCAATTGCAGCAAACAACATCACTACTCACAAGTGCACATACCTAATCCATAATGTCATAGTATTAACACGAAACAGAGGCCAGCTCAGGGTCCGCACTTACAACAGCTGGACACTTGTCAATACTTACAATCACAAGTCCAATTCACCATCTCGATATTCCAATATACACAAATCTCAATCAGAACATCTCAAGAGATTACAAGTTTATATATAAACTGTCCAAGAATCTGCTCAGCATCCCTTAGCCATGCCAACATTTACTCAGTACCCTTAGGTACGCCTGCAATTCAGTTATCCCATTTGAATTTTCTCATTACCAGCCAAACGAAATAAATAACTAATTCAAGACGACGTTATAATAAGCAACACCACAAGATGTAAACTTGTACTCCAATTATATTCATCAAAATTCCGACTATTCCATCATCACTCATGGTGAAAATAAGCACTCCTTGTCCTCTAACACAACTAGAGTACGCATAATTATGTCAATCATAACAATCCTCACAATATTCAATATTATGAATACTGAGCAGTCACATACTCATATCACACCTTATAATCACAACCAACTCTGTACTTCAAAACCTCGGCTAGTTGGGCCTCACATTTCTAAATTCGAAAGTGACCAGTTAGCACAACGTACTCAAACACAATTGTGAGAATACTCAGACACATTCAAGCACACATCACAATGGTAACACTATAACCCACACATGATGTCATACCAAGAAACAAATTACACTAAGTTACCACCATCATCCTTATATCCATACCCCACACATATTATTCACATCCAATTATGTAACTAAATGGAATCTCGATTCCAATTCAGTTTTCAATTTAATCATCAAATCAAAACATTACCAAACTTGAGTTCATATTGAACATAACCAACGAGTTCACTTTCTAACTTTCTTTTTCTTCTAGATTTCCCCCGAATCTTCTTCTTAACTTCCAAATCCATTACCTCATCTATCTCAAACCTATACAGATGTTCTTCGAATCTCAAATTCTTTCATTAATTATCCAACTATCTCTTCAACACCGATGTTTTCTTACATCCAGAATCTCTATATCACCACACCTTACCTGTGAGGGTTCTTCGTATAATGCCAACGATACATATTCATCTTATCTATCCAACAATGACATAAGGTCATATATGAGTGGAGGAGCCACACAATATCCTCCATACACTTTCCTAAAAATTGGGTGGTCTTAATGGATTGATCATATACTTTCTTAAATTCCAATCAAACACATTCGCTATTAAAACTTCACGTAGTTAACTTGGCCTATCAATTGATCTCCATTCCTCAAAATAAAACATCAGTCACGGTCTCGGTGCTATGTGTAAAAATTCGAAATCATCATAGTTGAGTACATCCCCGAAATCAACAACATTTGGGCGATGTCATAATCTAACATTTCCAAGACTAGTCTCTCGCAGAGCTACTCATCTCCAGACAGCGTAATCGTGACCTTTCTAGAATCACGAGACATCCGGAAAAAAACAATAACATACTAAATGATGGTTCATGTGGGATACAGTAAGTGGATTACTGAACTCGTTTCCATAACCATCTTTGCCTCACTTAAGATATTACCTGCTCGCACATTCTTTAGACAACCAACCAACATATAACTCATAAATCAAAAGGTCGAATATGATATACATATCATCGATCCAATCTTCCATTCCAGCTTAGGGATAAGATAATCTAATTTACCAGGCACAATGGTAAGTTGAAGCCACAACAACTAATTTCCAAATTGGACAACAACCTAAATGTTGCAAAGCATAGGTTAATCCAACATTCATCACCTACTTAAACATGGGAATGTATCCCTTAACCAGAACATAGGTGGTGTTTCTTCCATACAATCAATTTTTTCAATCACCAAAACCCATTACATTTTATGCACTCAATTATAATACGTCCGCCTTCCGACTTCACATCTCTCCTTCCGGCAACACAACTTACATCCAAACCACTCCTATTGGAGTCCTTCTTGTTCTTCTCAGTCCAACAAATCTATTGTCGATAACTAGTAACCAAAACATTACCACACATGTCAGATCCGACAAGGTACCTTAGTCACAATAGTTCCCAAACACTTATTCTAGTCAGGAAAAACATACTCAGCCTTTTCCCCCCGGTCTGATACCAACAACAATTTCATTGACTTCCAATAGTGAGCTAATGAATCGTCTAAAATCATGCGAGTGTTTCCCCTTCATAACATTCATTATTCACACCACTAGTCCATTCCAACATTACGAATAACAAGGGACACATTATATGTACCTCAACTCATCCAAGTAAGCCGCATAAACAATACATGTCACATACAATCAATTCAAATCCAGTCTCAACACTACCTCAAGGCTCCTATTCCCATCTCACGACCACGTCGTGCATGAGGTTCACATCTCGGAGGCATAACAATTTCAAGCACATATCAGAACCTACGCTCTGATACCAAGTTGACTGGACCCAACCCGAAAAACTGTGTACAACACACCCGGGTCCTGCTCCCATCTGACAGGCAATCTAAAATTGCCAAAAAAATACCCTTGAGATCCTATCAGACAAGGGATACTTACCAACCGAGCTTATGCCTTGACTGCGCATATAGCCTCGACCCTCATGCAGCGACCCTGGAGGGTTTAAAAAACCAAGGAAGATGTGTGAGTGGGTGAAAATAAAGATTTATCGAAACATACTATTCAAATACATACCATTTACCCTCTGTTTAATAAAGCTATGCATGCATTGAGTTTACGGATAAAATATCCAATTCGAAATACATGTAGTAACAAGAAAATCAAACTTCATAAGCCTTTAACAACAAAAACCATATCAAACAACACTACTTATACGACTAGACCGAAGCACAGACTCAACAATATAAAAGCCACCCCTGTTAATATATTAACAATTATATGACCAGACCAATGCAGAAGCATACCAATCATCCAGCACCAGCCATACCGAAATAACCAACATACACAACCAACCAATTATATCAACTGACCCAACCTCGATGTCTGCTGCTGAATAATCGTATCAAAGGTGCACTACTGGAAGGTTAATATAACTCGAGAAACACAGAGTCCCAGACAAGACGACCGAGTGTGGACATGCTCAGGAATTACGGAGCCCAGCTCGATGTCTGAGTCACAATCCTAGTCTCAGGAATTTAGGAGCCCCATGCTCGAAGTTCGAGATGAGTATCAGGAATGACGGAGCCTAGCTCGACGTTTGAGACTATCAATCACAATCGACATCTTAAGGTGGGTCCTCAATCACATCTCACATCATCATAATCATCACAATCATCATAACATCTCACATCACGAATAATGAGGTAATCATATATTCACATCAACATCACAATCCAAACCATAGTCCCACATCTGGGGTCTAAGCCCATAACCACAACTCATCAAGACTTTGTAAAACGTCATTAAAATATTCGTAAAATCAAATTTAAATCCAAGTCCATCAATCACCAACAAAAGTATATAAACATGGTATAAAAAATCTAAAACCATTTCACAAACTCAAAAATGATTCGGTGTATAATAAGCCCAATTTCCTCGCAAAACATTTTAATAACATTTTTCTTAAATATTCATAAATGTCCCAAATTCATATAAATTGTACGTAAATAATCATCAATCAATTCTCATAGGAAATCGTATAAAACATATGAAATTGCATGCATAGGGTTTTAAGAAAACGAAAGTCCACTCACACGTATTTTTTATGCTATCGAACCAAACTACACATTTTTCCATACAATCCAAGAATGTCCATTCCAGTTAAAAATCACTAATAAGGGTCACTAATCATCCCAATTGATACACATATTAATCTCATAATTTTTCCGGATTTTTAAACGTATTAATATAACGCCAAAAACCTTCGGACAGTCAAAACTACCTCAATACGATATCTGATCGACTCGAAAATTATACTGTTTAATTCGTAACATCAACTACTACAACTTTCACGTTGGAAATATTCTGAAAAAAATGACACGCACCTCCATGCGCCGCCTAAAGGTGCTGCTTGTGGTGACCACGCGCCACGGTTCACTTTCTTCTACCTTGGGTCACAGACCCGTTTTCCTGCAAAATGGGTATGTTGACCCGCTACTTGACCCGACATTTTCTCACTCATTTCTCGTCCTTTTTCATCCATTTTTCGATCACCATGTTCTAAACTACCTACATATTAGATCCATGACTTCAAACAACAACAAAAAATGAGTAAAGAGTCGAGGTATCTCACCTTCCTTTTCGGTCGAAATTTCAAACTTCATCCTAGAAAGTTTCCTACATCCAACCATCGTGCTTCCAGGTCCAAGTTAACCCCAAATTTCTCAGAAGGATATTAGGATCCTCGTTACCCAACTACTAGACCCCAACCAAGAGTTCGAAAACATGAACCCATCGTGAGGCTTGCGAGTTCGCAGTGACCTCACAGGTCTGGGGCTTCTTCTCTTCTTCTCAAGCGTCTTCCTCATACCCTTTTTCACTCTATTGTTCACTCCTGCATCTCTCTTACTTTTCCTAGTCTCTTTTTCTTTCATGGTTAAGGCCATACATGGCTTTTGTGGGTTTCGATTCCTACCCATCGACCTCATATCAGTACCCCAATCACAAATATATCGAATGGTAAATCAGTGGGCAATTTACATGCCTCTCTCGACCTTGACACCTATCAAAACACCCAAAAATATCTTTCAACAAATATTTTTTTAGCACAATGACCAAAATACCCCTTGGTTCACAATTACCATTTTGCCTATTGTCCTTCTTGACCTATAACTACTTCACCCAAACTCCGATTTTGGTGTGCAGCCAGTCTATGGACTCATGGTCCCGAGACATTCGTAACGGTGTTTTTGAAATCGCCAAAAGTCATCCCGGTAAAAAAGTCAACATTTTTCCTTATTCAAAGTCAAAAAGTTGACTTTGACCAAAAAGTTAACCTTTGAATTCTAGGGGCAAAATGGTCCATTTCATCCAAAGTTTCTGATTTTACCCACGTTGAAGGTCCAGGTCGTTACAAAAGGCCTACAAATAATAAAACTGTTCAACGACATGCTTCATGGCTAGTTGGAACTCATCTGATTGCTAGTACTTGGCAACCACCTGCTACCGGGCTCGATTGACACCATTAATGGCTGCCTTCAGAGCAGCCTCTAGTTCAACTACCTGGTCGACCTTCCGGAAATGTGCTTCCTCGGATAACTTCACCTGGTATTTTAGAATCTTCATCCAACCAGCCATGACATTCTTCTCCCGGATCGTTTTGGCACACTTCCTCAAGGATCGGTCAGAATTCTACTCCTTCTCCTTCAGCTACTTGGCCTTCTCCTTCAGCTTGGCTAGCTCAACCTCGCATAGTTCATCTTGCTTCGACACATTTTTTAGGGTGAAAACTAGCTCCACAAAGCGCTGCCGATCAACATAACACTTTATTAGATAAAAAATGAAGAACCACAAGTAGGGTACCGATCACTTACGTGTGCTGATTCAGCCGTCAATTTGGCGCAAAGGTTAGGAATTGAGGACGACCTCATCTTGGATATCTCTTCAGATCAACCTCGTTGATGAGGATCAGATTGTTCACAATCGGAATGACTAATGGGTGCATACACTCCGTCACTTAAGCCCAAGTTTCATTGGCCCCCGATATCCTCTTTACCTCGGGAGCATCTAAGGGGCTCGCATAGTAGCTTTTCAGACCATGGCTGAAGTTAGGCCTTTTTCAGCCTCTTCACCACCTGAGGCATCGATATCTCTTTCTCTAGGTTTGTCACCACATTCTGAGCCCTCTCTATGGTCTGTAGCTCGACCTCCATCTTGCTCACCCCTCTATCTGAAGGATGTCATCAACACTTACGACCAGATTGGTCTCTTGGGAAAAGGTAATGGTACTCATCCACATCGACATCGGATAAGATACCAATTTCTTACTAGCTAACCCACCACCACCAGTCTCACATAGCATCTTCATCTTCTGTTGGCGACGCTCACTAGGATCTAGCTACCTCGGTCGCTTGGGGGGTTTCCTTCTATACTATGAGAAGCGAAGTTGGAAATTTATTCATGTCACTCCAATACTCTATTTATTGCATTGGTAGATTGCATACCCACCCTCCCTCCCTAAGGTTTCATGATGCTCGAATTTTAACATTGGGCCCCCCTGTGATTAAGTGAATCTAGGGAAGTAGGATTGAAGGTGCAGGAAATTATTTTCATGCATTGTCACATATCTTATGTCTTATGCATGTTCTAAAGATTTCCCTCTTATGCATTCACACCATTCTTCATGTAGATCTTTATGTGTTGCATCAATTTGGACATTTTTGGAACTTGTGCCTTTGCATGTCATTCCATGATTTTACCATACATATTTGTAACTTGTTTATACTTCTTCACTTCTTACTTGTATATAACCCGTTATTTATAGAGACAATTATGTTTGTGTATATTTCTCCCCCTATCTCGTCTTTTTCATGACCATCTATCTCTCACAACCATTTTCTTATCTATAGCCGTGCATACTATTCACCCTTATAGTTGTTTGTTTGATGAACTTCAGGTTTCTATGAATGACCAAGCCAAAGCTCGTGACTCATAATATAACACTTTGTAGACCTCAATGCTTTGCTAGAAAGGGGAGTAGTTGGAATAGTTTTGGTGCATGAAATGACACAGCAGGTAACATCTGAAAAGAAGACAATTATTTCGGTATGACCTGGCTGAAAGAGGTCAGGTGAGGTTGGCGGCACAGGCGCTAACAGGAAGAAGAGGACTTCGGTGCACGTGTGCCGAAGCGGTCTAGTAAGGATCGGCACATGTTCTCTGAAACGCAGTCTGGACACTTGGGCTGAAATGAATAGGACCGTGGGCCTGGGCGTGATTGGGCTAAACTGGACTTTGCTGGGACCTGGGCAGCACATGGGCCTGGATTGGACTTTACTGGGACCTGGGTCGCATAAAAGCTTGGGCTGGATTTATTGGGGTTTTGGGCTTCAAACATGGATTGGGCTTCTGTAAAAGAATAATTAATTAATTAATTAATATAATTTTACCGAATTTCGCCCATAATTTCTTCGTTATAATTCCGATCGGGACGATTCTTTCGCCAAAACGCTCCAAATTCCAAGTTTTACTTAATTCTACAAAATCCAACAAAATATATTATTTTCTCCAATTGTTTATTTTTCTAATATTAAAAGTCAAGTATAAAGGGTATAAAATAATATAAAATAATACTTAATTAACAACCTATTAGCTAGTCCCAACAAACAATCTAATCAAGAAAGGGGTGAATCAAGCGAATCACACCAAAAGGAACCTATCTTGGAATCTATGTTTGAGGGGGGCTACGAATCTGAGTCCTCTTCAGCTAAGCACCAATCTGAGAGTGACTATAGAGCATAGTACCTTCTTGCATTAAGTAACGACCCATTCCCAATATCGGGATTAAATATTAATAAATTAGGATTATCGTAACTAATCCCTAACTAGTCGAGAATATACGGACGAAAGGTGTGGAATGACCGTTTTGCCCTTGGAATTAGGCAAAAAGTTGACTTTTGACCTAGGAGGTCCATTGCATGATGACCAAGGACCGTTACATAAATCGAGTCGATACGAGTCCGAAGACAGGCGACACGTTGAAATCGAACATTCGACGGGGAAGTTACGGGTCACGGAAGATTTTGGAAACTATTTACAATGGCACATTTTACGAGGCATAGTTGACTTTTGTCTTATGTGGGGCCTAGATATGTGTTACTAAGCCCAATGGATGAGTGACAAGTGTCACTCATTCATTGATTCCCATCCATCATACATGCATACCCCTTTGCCTCTATTTCATTCATCATCTTTGTTTTTTCCTAAACCGAAACACGTACACAATACCAAAGCCCACCCCAACCCGCACAAACCTTCACCCTATGTTGTTGGTGTAAATGGAGAAGTGAGGGAGGAGGTCGAGATGAGCTAAACGGTAGCAATGGCATGGGCCGTCGTGCACGGTGGCCAGAGACCTGACACAATGAGTCTTTATTTTACAAATTCGAGGATGGGATTTAAAGGTTATGGGGTTGTTTGATGGATTATGATGGTCTCCTAGGATCCAGACGACCCTTTTGGGATTGTTTTCGAAGGCGGAGACAACAGGAGTTGGCCGGAATCCAAGCTTGAAGATCAAGCTCACTGTTCATCGATCCCAAGTGAGATTCATGAGTGATTTTGATAGTTTTGAGTGGTTAGACTTGTTCCTGGGTGGGAGATGATTAGAATGGGAGAAAATTGGCACAAATTGGTGCTTAGATGGTGGAGAACAGGCCAAGTCGGGTCACCGATTCAGTTGACCCCGAAAACTAGTGAATTGGGTTCAACGCGAGGTTAAAGATTACACTATTATAGCACGTGGCTTTCACGCGCAGCGCCTTTGGGCAGCTAGTGAGGGCACGTGAGCCTGATTCTTGAGGCATGGTCAACACGTGCTTTCATCCTTTTGATGTGACAAACATTTTGGGACAGGTTTCGAGTCAATTGGACACTGTTTCGGGGTAGTTTTGGGTGTCCGAAGGTTTAGGGTTTATTTTAAATACTTTTAAAAATTCTGAAAAATTGGGGGATTTGATGTCAAGTTATTGGATGTAATAGTGACCTTCGAGTGTGATTTGGACAGGTCTGGATGTTCCGGAGATGATGATTTAGCCCTAGGAGGCTTATGGCACGCGTTTCGAGGCTGTAGCTAGGACGGTTTGTGAGTGGACATTGAATCCTAAATTGATACATGCATAACTATTTTTATATTTTTTATACATTTGATTTCTATTATTTGATTATGGTATTGATAATTTACGTATTTTCAGGTATTTCGAGATTTATAGAGTCGGGCATGAGTCCCATTTGATTTGGAAACTATCAGACTTGGAGTCCATTTGATTTAATGAGATATCAGGCTAAAGGCCCAATTGGTTATGATATCGGGCTTGAGGCCCAGTTGTTTTATGAAATGGAATTTCGGGCTGAGTCCCTTGGATTTGGAAATTGGATTTGTGGAAATGATTTACGAAATTTATACTTCGGGCATGAGACCCAATTGTGGATTTACGATGGTTTTATGGAAATCACGGGCATAGCCCTTTAAATGGTTTTGAGATGATTTATGAAATGGTTTTCCATATACCATCCTCACAGGTGGTTGCCCTCCAGACGTCCCGTAGTATCCTGGAGCGGTTGGTTGTCTCCTCCAGACGTCTTGTAGTATCTTGGAGTATTCACAGAGCATTGCCTGCGAGGGGTCATTACACGGAGCGACCGGTCCGTATAGTGACTCAGGAGCAGGATTACTAGAGGTTAAAACCTCCTCCCAGGGAGGGTCAGTAATCTGCGGGTCATTGACCTAGGTGGACCCTGGGGAGGCTCGGGATTGAGACCCCGAGTAGTACGTGTAGCTTTGGAACCGTGACGATATTGATTGTGACATCTGGGATGTTAGGCATCAGGAATACCGAAGATTGGTTTTAGGCTGAGTTCCCACATGATTGGTTTTGGGCTGAGTTCCCATATGCTTTGGTTTACAGTTTTGGGCTAAGACCCTAATGATTTGACGAAGGAAATGTCTTTGATTTTCTACCTTCTTTATTATCTTTGAATTGAGGAAATAAATTG
The DNA here is from genome assembly GCA_032719365.1 of Prinsepia uniflora. Lineage (NCBI taxonomy): Eukaryota > Viridiplantae > Streptophyta > Magnoliopsida > Rosales > Rosaceae > Prinsepia > Prinsepia uniflora. The sequence goes on along the minus strand of CM064872.1, from coordinate 47,255,726 downwards.
GTTTTCGTATGCATGCATGCTTTTTAGTGAAGGGCATAAACGTCTTCTTTTCGTGAAATGTGTTTTTATTAAATTATTTGTTCCGTCCACTCACAACTTTTAATGGTTTTAATGCCCTTCAGGTTGATCGCGGATGGGGGCTGTAGCAAAGACCGAGAAATCACACTTCTCCACTGATCCTAGCACTCTGAAAGTCCCGAATGGGCGGAGGTTCGTGTCACATTGCCTTCCCAGAATCAACGGAAAACAAGAAGGATATTGAAATTAAGAGTGGTTTCCTTCACCGACTACCAACCTATTTTGGGATACTGAATGAGGAACCAAACAAGCATCTTAAGACCTTCCAATTTGTGTGTAATAGCATGAAACCAAGAGATGTCGATGATGAACTTCTCAAGCTTAAGGCCTTTCCCTTCACTTTGGCAGATATGGCCCAATCTTGGCTCATGGACTTGCCTGCCAATCATATCACCACTTGGAAACAACTTACAGACTTGTTCTTGGTTAAGTACTTTCTCGCTTTTAATATCACTTCAATAAGCCGAGAGCTCACATCCATTACCCAAGCATCGATGAAACCTTTGGTTCATACTATGATCGTTTCAAGGTCCTTTGTGCTACTTTACATTCACACGACTTCTCAAAGACTAACCTAATGAACTACTTCTATGGTGGTCTCAAACCCATGGACCAAAACCTCCTTGATGCATCTTCACATGGGGCATTTACGAACTTGGATGCGTACGAAGCAAGGAAACTACTCGAGAATAGAGACACCGATGATGCCCAATAGGGAATGTCTCAAAGAAAGGGGGTAAGTGCACTAAATTCTAAGGGAGCCTCAGATGACAAGATAGAAAAGCTCCAATCTATGCTCAAGTAAGACTTGGAATTAGATGCCGAAAGGGCTATGCAACCTAAGGGACCTATATGTGGCGTGTGCCCATTGGACGGACACCTAAGTGACCAATACCCTCAAGTTACAAACTCTAATGACGGAATGGAACAAGCCAATGCCTTAGGAGGATGTCAAGGAGGCCAACAGTACAATAACTTCAACAACTATGGCCAAGCCAACTGTGATCACCCAAGATTTAAGTGGAGTAACTGTAACGACCCATCCCGAATTTATGGGATTAATTAAGGACTAATTGAGCATTATCGGGACTAATCATGGATTAGTCGAGGATTGTTCGGACGGTCGGCGTAAAATGACGATTTTATCCCAAGAATGGGTAAAAAGTTAACTATTGACGTGGGAGGTCAAATGCACGAGGACCAAGGACCGTTACGTTGATCAAGATGTCACGAGTCTGTGGACAGGCGTCACGTTGAAATCGAACATCTTACGGGAAAGTTACGGGTCTAGAATGATTTGGGGTACTATTGCATAATTTCCGAGGTAGGGGACATTTGTCACTTTATGGGCCCATATATTTGTGGTTAGGCCCAATGGAAGGGTGACAAGTGTCACTCATCCATTGTTTCCTTCCCACATACATGCATACCTCATTCCCCTCCCCTGTTTCATCCATCCATCTCACCCAAAACCCAAAACACCAAACCCACCCCTACAATCATCCTCTGTGCTTCATCTGTGAGAGGAAGAGAGACTGAGGGTGGCTGAAAGACCAGGAGATGGCAAGGAACTAAGTAGGAACATCGTGGACCGCGGAAGAACACCCAGAACCCAAGTAACCCAAAAACCCAGTTTTGACCCAAAAATGGAAAATGAGATTTGGATGTTTTTTGAAGGTTTAGGTTGATTCTAACATGTTTTTAGGGTTGTACGACCATGTAGGAGTGGGTTTCGAAGGAAGAGGTGGCCTGAGTTGAGAGAAAACAAAGGAGGAAGATCACGATTGATGTTCATTGATCGAAGGTAACTTTCTCGCTTGTTTTTAGTGCTTTTGAAGCCATAGATCCTCTCCATATATCCTCTCTAGGGACCCTGACGATCATCTAGGATCAAACGGGATCGAAAACAAACTAGATTTGAGGAAGTTAAAACCATATCAGGTCGCGGGTTTGGGCCACCCCCTACAGTGAAAACAAGTGACCCGTCGAGAGGTTAAGATGATGACATCATCATATGACATCATCATCTATCAGGTTGTCAGGCCACATGGCTAATAGGAGGTTGCCATGGGGTAGTTGTCAAGTCCAATCAGCACTTACATGCTAGACCACGTGGACCAATCGGGCGGTGCCATGTGGTAGGCTGTTAGAGGAGTTAAAGGACACGTGGACCAATCAGGTGCTGACACATGGCACTATCAAATCTGACATGTATTAGACCTATCAGGATGATGTCATGCTGACATCAGTGATGTTGTCAGCATTGACCGTTGATCGTTCACCGCTAACGTCAGCGTTGACTTTGCTAACGTCAGCAGTTGACTTTTGACCAGAGTCGACTGCATATTTGACTCACGTGTGGGGGCGTGTGGACAAGAACCTCGAGGTGGGACTAGTACCATTTTAAATGTTTCGACGATCCGAATCTAATGGTGGTTGTTTCAAGTTAATTAGAGATCGTCTGATAGGTCAAATTGAGATTTTTATCCTAGGGATGCGTGTCTAGAACACGTTGACTTTTCCGGGAGTTTTTTGGGTTTTAATTATGTCTAGGTTGGTGGTGACCTTTGAACGTGTTTTGGACATGTCTGAACGACCCGGAGCGGTTGGTTTATCCCGGGTGAGCTGTATGGTGCGAATTTCGAGGCACAGTAAGAACGGTATGTGAGTGGACATATGCTTTCTAAATTGATGCATGCATAACTGTTTTATCTATTTTATGAATATGATTTGGAATGCCTTTAGTGCGTACGATTTATTTATATGATTATGGTTTAGCACATATTTCGAGGTTTATGATGTTTTGGGATTGAGACCTGTCTGGATATTGTGTTGACTAGTTGTAGAGTCAACCATGGGTTTTAATGAAAAGATTTCAAATTTGGACATATTACTCCAGGCTTGAGTTCCCGTTAATTTATGTGGCATCGGGCCTAAGGTCCAGTTGGTTTATGAAATCAGGCTTAAGTACCTGTTGTGATTTATGAAATGAGATTTCGAGATTGATACCTTATTGAGACATGATTTTGGGCTGAGTCCCTATGATACTTAGATTTGGATCGGGTTCAGGGAATCCTGCATTGTGGAAACGGTTTGTGGAAATTATATCTCGGGCTAAGACCCTATTGAAATGCTTAAACTGGATTGTGCTATAAATGGTTTTATAATGGTTTTCCACCGGATTTGATGTTGGTTTTAAAGATACCATCCTATGTATGGATTTTCTCTCCAGGTGTCAGGGACACTGGAGTAGTCACAGAGCATTGCATGAGAGGGGCAGCTCTACATGAAAGACTGTAGAGAGGCTCAGGATCAGGATTGCTAGAGGTTAAAACCTCCGCCCCCAAGGAGGGTCATTGACCTAGGTGGACCTTGGGGAGTCTCGGGCTTGAAACCAAGGGGCACACGTAGCCTTATATCGTGAAAATATGGATTAGGCATCTGGGATGCCAAGGATGGATTAAATATGTTTTATTGGACTGGTTATACCGTATTTTGTGGATTTGGACAAATACCCACATGTTTTAGTTTGGGGCAGAGACCCCTTATATTTTACTAGTTTTTGGGCTGAGATCCTACTGTGGATACGGTTCGATTAAGAAATGTTTTTCACGGTATTGATTTGAGAAGCATTTTTCACTGATCACGCCTTGAACAGCCTTATGATTTGGTTTAATGAACGTGTTTGGAATAACTGGTTTTCGTATGCATGCATGCTTTTTAAATGAAGGGTATAAATGTATTTTTGTGAAATGTATTTTAATAAATTAATTAATTTCTTCCACTCACAACTTTTCATGGTTTTTAATACCTTTCAGGTTGATCGCGAATGCGGGCTGTAGCAGTGACTGAGACATCACATGACACCACAGATCCTGGCGTACTCTGGAAAACCCCGAGTGGGTTAAGGTTTGGTTCATCCCATGTCTAGCACGTGGTGTTAGCCGGGAACATGACACATCTCACGTGAATCTCGGGGGATTGGGATGAGTCGTATTAGTAAGAATGAAGGATGCTTGAGCCATCCGGCTCAAAACCAACAAGGCTACTCACGTCCACCATTCCAACCAAGGTCGTTGATGCCTCACCAAACTATGGTTATGCAACAAGCTCCTCCAGTTCATCAATTCTCTAATCCAGATTATGATATGTTGTTTTCAAAACTATCTGCTTCAACACAAGTCCAACACCATCTAGCCACGCGAAAGGTAAAAACTCTATCTCTTTTAATTCAATTCCTACTAACACCTTGTTGTCTCGTGCACCCTTTCCAAGCAGATTCGCCAAGGCTAAGAAGGATGAGAAGTATGACGAGATCTTGGACATATTATGGAAGGTACAAGTGAACTTACCATTGATCGAATGCATCAAACAAGTACCAACTTATCTAAAGTTCTTCAAGGAGTTAGGCACTCAAAGACGAAAAACAAGGGAGAAGGAAGTGTTAAGGGTAAAAGAAACTGTTTCTACAGTAATCCAACGATGATTGCCACCAAAGTTGAAAGATCCATGGAGCTTTTTAGTTCCTTGCGTGATAGGTAATAAGTCCTTTGATAATGTCATGCTAGAATTATGTGCATTGATTGATGTTATGACATACCATCTATATGCATCCACGAACCCAGGTGAGTTAAAGAAAGACAAGGTTATCATTCAATTAGCAGGCCGTACTCACCTATACCCAAAATGATATGTAGAATATGTTCATGTGCATGTTAATCAACTTATCTTTTCCTTTGGCTTTTATATTCTTGACATGAATGAGAGTCTTTTGGACACCACACCATTGCTTTTGGGATGTCCATTCATGAAAACTGCAAGAACAAAAATAGATGTCCACAACGGCACTCAATCCATGGAATTCGATTGGGAGATGATTGAGTTCAACATCTTCGAAACTATGAGGTATCTTACTACTAGTGTTAATGCTTGCTTTGTTATCGACATTATCGAATCTGTCGCATGAACACTTTAATGATATACAGGATGATGAACTCAAAATTGCAATTCAAGAAGGATTAGGGCTAACCCAAATTGGGAATGAAGTCCTCTTAGATGCACTAATTGAGGTCCTCAAACCTAGAATCCTTGAATTGGCCATGGCCCTCAATGAGGTACCGAGATATGTAAACCATCTTTCTCCCATTCCAATCACTTTTGGTACTAACAAAATGCTTACCTTTGTTGTCCAAGCCCATAAACTTGAACTTAAGGTACTTCCAGAAGATTTAAAGTACGCATTCTTTGGAGAGAATGACACCTTACATGTCATTATATCATCCACTTTGGAGCATGATCAAGAGACCAAACTTCTGAATGTACTTGGGAAGTACAAGACATCCATTGGATGGACACTTGCAGACATGAAAGGAATCAACCCTGTTAATTGTGTTCATTGTATACTTCTTGAAGAAGATGTCAAACCTATTCGGGAAGCACAACGGAGAATTCATCCACCTATGATGGAAGTAGTTCAAAACTATATGATTGTGGTGTAATCTATCCTATTTCAGATAGTCGTTGGGTGACTCCTGTGCAAGTTGTTCCAAAAAAATTTGGAATCACTGTAGTGAAGAGCACAGACAATGAGTTGGTGCCTCAACAAAATATCACTAGATAAAGAGTTTGCATCGACTTCCAGAAACTCAATGCCACAATAAGGAAAGACCACTTTCTCTTGCCCGTTATTAACCAAATGCTTAAGTGACTCACATGACATGCCCACTATTGATTCCTTAATGGATACTCAGGGTACAACCAAATAAGCATCGCTCGAGAAGACCGGGAGAAGGACACTTTCACATGCTCCTTTGGTACCTTTGCTAACAAGAGGGTGCCATTTGGTTTGTGCAATGCACCAAGTACTTTCCAACGTTGTATGCTTTCCGTATTCTCATATTACGTTGAAAATATGATTGAAGTATTCTGGGAGGACTTTAGTGTATTCGGAGATAGTTTTGATGCATGTTTAGAGAACCTTGAACTTATATTACAAATATTTGTTGATTCTAGGCTCGTGCTTAACTAGGAGAAATGTCACTTCATGGTAACTCAGGGATAGTTTTAGGTCACATTGTGTCGGCTAGAGGCATAGAGGTTGATAGAGGTAAAGCAGATCTTGTGGGTTACATATCCTCTCCCACTTCGGTGAGAGAGATCTGTTTGTTGCTTGGTCATGCAGGTTTCTACCGGAGATTCATCAAAGACTTTTCATCAATCTCTAGACCCCTATGTCGACTGCTTCAAAAAAGACACACCCTTTGTGATCAATCACGAGTGCCAAGAGGCCTTTGACAAGCTAAAGGAGTTACTCACAAGTCTCCCTACTGTTTGTGCTCCGAATTGGTCTTTGCCAGTTGAGCTCATGAGTGATCCTTTTGACTATGCAGTAGATGATGTATTGGGACAAAGAAAGAACAAGAAACCATATGCAATCTACTATGCATCTTGAACCTTAGATGATGCACACAAAAACTACACAACCACTAAAAAGGAATTACTTGTGATAATCTTTGCTCTTGATAAGTTTCGTTCGTACTTACCTCAATCCAAAGTTATTATGTATATAGATCATGCTGCCTTGAAGTATCTGATGCCCAAGAAGGATGCCAAACCATGACTCATTTGATGGATCCTCTTGCTCCAAGAGTTTGACATTGAAGTATGAGATAAGAAAGGAGTGGAGAATGTTGTAGTCGAACATTTATCCAGAATCTTGAAAACCCAAGAGGATGGCATCATACTTGAGACCTTTCGAGACGAACAAATCTTCAAACCTCAGGTAAGTATTTCTGCCACCCCATGGTATGCTAAAATTGTAAACTATCTAGTCACTAAACAATTCCCAAGCATGATGCCTAGATAAACATAATGCTATAACTTACTTATGGGATAAACCTTACTTGTGGAAACAATGTTTTGATTTAGTTCTTAGAAGATGTATCCCAGATAATAAACATAACTCCATTCTTGTATTTGGTCATAATGAAGAATGTGGGGGATACTTTGGTTCCAAGTAAATAGCTCTTAAAGTGTTGGATTTAGGTTTCTTTTGGCCCTCTTTATTTTGTGACGCTCATGCATTTTGTGCTACATGTGATAGATGTCAAAAATCTGGTAATCTAGGAACTATATATCAAATGCTACAAACTTACATACTTCATGTCAAGATCTTTGATTTGTGGGGCATAGACTTCATGGTCCCCTTTACTTCTTCTTTTGGTTTTGAGTATATACTTCTTGTTGTTGATTATATCTCAAAATGGGTGGAAGCTAAAGCCAACCGTACTAATGATTCTAAAGTTGTTGTAGCTTTCCCTCACACTAACATATTCTTTAGATTTGGCATGCCCCGAGTGATGATTAGTGATGGGGGAAGCCACTTTTGCAACAAGATGGTTGGTGCATTATTGAAGAAGTACGAAATCACTCACAAGGTATCAACTCCATATCACCCTCATACAAATGGTTTAATGGAAGTTAACAACATGGAAATTAAGAAGATACTTGAATTGGTCATCAGTATGCTGAAATTAGGCTTGACTCTTGGTTCCAAAGTTAGTACACAAAATTCAGACATAGCCAAAAATATATGTCCTTGGGTTTCAAGTTGGTTGCTTGCCATGGAACGTGGGTCTGATACGCTAAAACTAAGCATTAAAGTAAACACAAAGTCACACTCAACACATAAGGAAACGTATGCAATTAAAAACCCTTTTTTTTTTGTAGATGTAGCATTGGTAAATAGGGATCGTTTTTAACCGGGGATTGAGGGTACCTAAGCATGATTATCGTTTGATTAGTTAATTTGGGGGTAAAGAGATTGATTTAAAATTCCTAAGTAATTAAACTAATCTAAACTAACCTAATCTAATATTTACACATGGTCAACTCATCTTTAACCTAGCTCAATCATAAAGTATGCCAATTCCAAAACCTACAAAATTCCATAACCTTAGTTCAACGGAATACAAGAATATTATCTCAAGTACGTGCTCGGGAACTGCCCTATACACTTTCAATGATTTAGACTTGGGAACTGCCATATATCTAATCAAGCATTAAGCACAACATACAAGTATAAAAAATAAAAAAATAAAACCAAGATATTGAAACACATGGAAGATTATTGAAATTCATATAAGATATAAAGCCATAATTATATTAAAGGTCAATCCAACAAAACAATCATTCAATAACAAAAGACAATCACGGGGTAAAGAGGTCGTGTTACACTTTTTCTCTTCGGGAACTGCCCTATGGATTCTAAGTGGTCGACGCTCCTTGGTGAGACACTCGGGAACTGCCCTATATGTCATGGGTGAAGGTGTTTATGATGGAATATGGTGTGATTGGATTTTGCTAAGGAAATCTTGAATTGATGCAAAGGGAAATTTTGTTAAGTAAAGCTTTGATACAAAAATGGGCGACCTTTTACAATTAGCCTAAGCCTCTCTATTTATATGAGAAAATTAATCCTCAAATTTAATTCTAAAAGGAAAAGGATTAAACTAATTAAATAAAAGTCCTAAAGAAAAAGGTATTCTAAATCCTAATGAAAGAATAAATACAAAACTTAATTAAAAAAGTGATAGAAACTTCTAATTTAAAAAGGGAAAACAAATCCTAATTAAAAAAGGGAAATTCTTCTCCTTAATTTGCTTGGAATTTGGGTTGCTTGCTGGAATTTTAGAAGATGGAACAGCTGGAAAATGTGCAAGACTTCAATTCCTAGTAGAACAAGTAATCATATTCACGGAGACTGACTATGCCTCACCAAAACAGGAATTCCCGTCTGTAGGACTACAATTTGAGTAATTCTTGAACCATTGGAAACTAGCCTTCTAGAGCTTTCCAACCATACCTTACTCATATTCTAATTCTATTTGAGCCGTTCACAATGGTCCGTGGAAGTGGGCTAATTTACACAGGCAGATTTCTATTTTGTAACTTTTAATACATTTCTTCTTTTAGGCTTCTCCAATAACGAATCTTGGCATAATCTTGAGCCTTCTTGCACATATGGACATATTGTTAATCTATCTTGATGAATCTTGATCCAATCTTTATAAGTCTTGTCCCATTCTTGATAGCCTATGCGGGTTTGCTCCAATTTAACCTCTTTACTCCACATTCTTGGGTTGCTACCTAAAAATATTAAAACAAGTTAGAAATTGTAGCATTAAGGATATAACAAAGTAAGATGAAAAGGAAATTGAGAAAAAAAAAGGTGATGAAATATGTGTTTATCAAGGCCGTACCACAATTTTCCTTTCTCCTCTGGCATAGTAGCCATGTTCAGCAGTCAATCCCATGCCTTGGGATGCAAAAAACTCTACGTAGGGCATATGTGTCCCCCTCGTGATTGGCCATTGATGGGTATTCAAATTGGGATATGTGTGTCGCCCCTAGATGGTTGGTAGAGTGTGCTCCACAAGGGCCCCTTCCCACGCAATCGGAGAAGCGTGAACGTTTGGGACATGCGCACATTAGCGATGAACATTAGTGGAAGTTGAGGCATATGAGAATGAAGTAGCAGTGACACGCAGACATTAGCAGGGGGACCCCAGATCCTCTGTGGGCTACATCAAGTGTGCCATGCGGTGGATATTGGGTAATTTTCCCCTTAGGAAGGGTTCATCTCGTGGGATCGCATTGATTGTGTTGGTTCGTACCATTATTCAAAAATTCGTGAGGAACGAAGAACAAAAAACAATATTTTGTTGGAAAATTAAGAATCTTCATATTTAAGAGCAGACATTGAGTATTTCTTAACTCGGCTCTCAATAAAAGCACCAGTTGTTGATGCAGAAATCGTCTAGGCATGAAATTGACTCTGGAATCTCTACAAACACAGGAAACATATGAAGTTAAAGTTGAATTCCGAGCTGGGGAGTCCCAACCAAGAACGCTTCAACGCTTAAGTCATCTCAATCTAGAGAATTAAAGATAAAAGCTAATAATGAGGATAATTGTCTCATACCTGAGTTATGAGGAGATGTCCTCTATTTGTAGGGGAGACGTAGGGGTCTTCGGAGCTTTTTGAATGGTTGAAAGAGTTTGTAATTAATAAATATTCATGATTAGGTAATACTTAAAATTGGCTTTTGATAATAAATAATTCACTAGGAAGTTATTTATTAGAAGTAGGAAAATGAGTTCTAATTAATTAAGTATGGAAAAAAAGTTTACTTATTAATTGAATCCTAATTGAATAACGATCCAAGGAGATGTCATACTATGTTGATATAATTACTTATTAATTAATATATTCTGGTGATAAATATATTTAATTAATTCACATTAATTATACACAATAATAATTTAACAAGGGCAGAATTGTCATTATATATATTATGAGTTACGTAGTAACTACACAATTTTTGGACGAATTATTCTCCCACTACACTAATTTACGATATATACATTTAAAATTTCTAAATTTGTAAGCACTCTTTGCCTTATTTGCCTTTTTTTTTGTCAATTTGTTTCCTTCTTTTTTACTTACAAATATTCCGAAAATGTATTTACTCTATATTTCCAAAGGGTTCTATTTATAATTCCTATTTCCCTGGTTATTTTTTTTTTTTCATTTCTAAATGCTTATGGTGATAGTGGAGCTTATAAACTTTCTGAAATTATTGTTTTATTAGAATTAAGATTATGAATTTATGACTTTACATTTTTTTTGGGAGAAACCTCCAAGAAATGCCCTTTCAAATTTATTAAAATGTGAAATTTGTACAACCATGCTAGTAAATTGGTGACAACTAATAAATAAAAGTATCATCAATTTAGAGTATTTGTAAAAGGAAAACAACAGTTAGGTCATCACTTAATGTTAAATTCTGACTATACTACTACATATAACCAACTTATCTATTTATATCCATGTAACCATCATTTAGCAAACAATCAAGGTGAAAATTAGAGTTCTTATTCAAGAACAAAAATAACTGTAACATATCAATACGATTATAGAAACAAAAAAAATAATAGGAAATAACGCATTAATTTCAGAGTTACAAGTTCATTCAAATGTTCACATGTTTTTAAATGTTCGAATGTATCAAAGTCTCATACTTTAAAAACAGAAAGATAATAAATAAATTAGCACAACAATTTCAAGTTAATAATAAATAGAGTTACAAGTTCATTCAATTGCTCCAAATATCGCCTTGTCTCCCAAAATCTGGAGATGTTTTACATTCTCACATACCAAAATCTGGTTAGTATTCTCATCCTTCCCAGCATCACATATGCACGAAAAATGGCACTTGCATTCGGTAGATTCCTTATAGTCTCTAAGATGGTTCTCGTTCTACTAAAAAAGTTAACCTTGGTTATTCTAATCAACCAAAGGTAAACTTGCAAAGGCAAAAGGCTAAAAGATCTGGCAGTTCAACTTTGGTGTCCATAAACCCCAACTAAGATGAGCAGCCTTTCAGAATCTCTCTTCCAAGTGTGCCTTGCGAAATGAGCTTGAAATTAGTTATGCCGAGGGTTACAAAGATTGCCTTGTTGAATGTCTCCCAGAAAATACCAAACCTTTCATAAATTCATTAAAGCCCTTCTTCAAATATCTTTCCCCAATATATAGGATAAATGACAGGACCCATCCCAATCCCCTCGGGATTAGTACGGGATGACCCTGCTCCCGTCTGACACGAAGTGTCAGACAAGGGATATTTCCGACCTTTGCCCTCCCGGGCTATCAGAGTACGCCAGGATCCGGAGGAGGCATGTGATATCTCGATCTCTGCTACAGTCCACATCCGCTGTCAACCTGAAGGGTATTAAAAACAGAAAGACTGTGAGTGGACAAAAATAAAGATTTTATAAAACATTTCCATAAAAGACATTTATACCCTCCACTAAAAAGCATGCATGCATAGTAAAACCATTTATCCAATAATATATGTTAAAACATCCATAAATAGGGTCACAACCCCAAGTTCCGTAAATACAAGTCTCACGGGCTCCTGCCCAAAACCAATTTACAGAAAACCAGAACATAGGAAACATATGTGGGATCTCAGCCCAAATCCATTTATCATCATAAAACACAGTTTTCCCAAACCAATTGAAACCATGTTTATCCAATATATTCATATCCAGAACCTGTCACGGTAAAATAAAGCTACACGTGTGCTAACCGGGGTCTCAAACCCAAGTCTCTCCAGGGTCCACCCAGGTCAAAGTCCGTAGATCTATGACCCTCCCTGAAGGTAACGAACCATGCCCATCCTGAGAGTAAGGAACCCAACTGGGGGGCGACTCCACTCAGTCAGTGCTCCGTGACTACTCCGGGGTCCACCCAGGCCAACGACCCTCCCCGGAGGAGACAATCATATATAAAGGATGGAATATGAAAAACCTTTTGAAACCATTCTTTAAACTTTTCCAGGATTCATGCCCGGCCCCCATAAGCCGTCATGAACCATAAAATCCTTTCATGGGTTCATGCCGGTTCCCATAAACCGTCATGTCCCGTAAATCCATTACATAACTGGGCCCTAGGCCCGAATCCACATAGAAACTGGACCCCCGGTCCGAATCGTAAACCAATTGGGCCTCCGGCCCGATTCCGTAAATCAAATGGACCTCAAGTCCGAGAATTACCTTTTCAAATCCAAAATTATTTCATTAAATTATTTCCAAAATCATAAGTACGGAAAATCGGAGTAAACCGAAAAACCTCGATTTACGTGCAAGCACGTAAATCGCCTCGAAATACGTGAAACCATATAATTCACAAATATCCAAATCAACATTATCAAAGCAAATTCATAATCCATTTGGAAATCCAAAACCATTTCATTTAGACCAATAAAGACATACAGCCCCGTATATGCACCGTATAGGGCCAAAACCTTGAAATACGTGCCTATACGTAACCGCACATCCAAATGCACTCATGGCATCACAAACAAGTATTTAAAACATATAATAAACATTTACGCATGCACCAATTTAGAAAACAAGGTTCACTCACAGACCGTCCGAAGCCGCGTCTCGATACGCGTGCCATACGGCTCCCCGAGCCGATCACCGTCACCGGGACTTCCAAACCTGTCCAAATTAATTTAGAGGGTTACTAACTACTTATATAACCCCTCACTGAAGCCCCGTAATTTTCCCGTATTTTTAACTATTTTTAATCCCGAACCTAAACCTTCCGATGCCCCGAAACATATCGAGACGGTGTCCGATTGACACGAAATCAGTCTCAAAATGTTCGTTACATCGAATAGATGATTTCGTATGTTGAACACATCCCCAAAAACCCTCGCACGCGCCCACACACGCCACTGGAAGTTGCCTGCGCATGGGCCTCACGCGCCGCTACAGTGCCGTCGTCCTCCTTCGATCGAACCGGTCCGACCGGGCCGGTCCGGTTTTCTCTGCAATTCCGGTCCGCCTGGACCGGCGTGACCGGTCCAAGGCCCTACACTCTTCGTTTTTTGTCCGTTTTCTTCCATTTTAATTCCTAAATTCCTATTTTAATGTTTCCTATCAATCCTAATGAACAAAACAACCTAAAACCGATTAAAACCCGTGAACCCAAAAATCCCCTCACGGTTCAATTTTTCGAAATCCTCCCCAGAGGTCCCTCAACGTTCAAACCTTCCCAAAACCTTCCTAATGGCTTCTTAACATCCTAACTAATCCATTAAAACAATCAAAAATGACTCATAACCACTAATATTGAAAATGGACAAAATCGGGTAAAACCGATTACCTCGGTCTCCTCCTCCTCCGCCGTCCACGGCGGTGCGTCCTGGGCTAGCCACCAGCGTCCACCGGTCCATCCTCACTCTCTGGTCTCTCCTGTATGATCATTGGAAAGGGTTGAATGGGTTTGGGTGAGAAATGGGATCGGGTTCGGTTGGAGGAAAATGGAAAAATGGATGCACGGTTGAATGGTTTGGTGCATGAGTGGGTGAGGTTGGCCAGTGGATGGGTGACAAGTGTCACTCATCCATTGGGCCTCCATTAAATATCTGGGCCCACTAGAGACAAAACTGCACTTTTTGTCTCGTAAAACGTGCCGTCGTGAATAGTAACCGAGAACTTCCGTGAACCGTAACTTCGCCGTCGAACGTCCGAATTCGACGTGCCGCCTGTCTACGGATTCGTATCGTCCTTATCTACGTAACGGTCTTCGGCCCTCGGCCATCGGACCTCCCGATCAAAAAGTCAACTTTTGACCTCCTATTCACCCAAATTACCGAAATGCCCTTGGGCTTCCGAACGTCATAACTTCTTCTACGAACGTCGGAATTGAACGTGCCACCTGTCTATGAACTCGTGACGTCACGAACTATGTCACGGTCATCGGTCAAAGTCCATTTGACCCCCAATTGAAAAGTCAACGTTTTGCCACCACTAGGGGCAAAACGGTCATTTCGCATCGTTCGTCCGATTTCGCTTTACTAATCACGGATTAGCCTCACTAATCGTGATTAGTCACTAATCTAATCTAGGATTTTGGGACGGGTCGTTACAACCTTCCCTCCTTAATTAATTTCGTCCTCGAAATTCCAACCGACCTGAACCCAACCGTTCTTCCCTCCTTAATTAGTTTCATTCTCGAAACTCCAACTATCCTGATTCCACATCCAGCTCGTGGAAAGTAGAATCAACCTCCAAATACATGTACGCTAGTACACCCACTAACCATAACAATCCTTACTCGTCTGCAGCCAGACGTACCGCTAACATCCATGTCGTATCGACTACGTTCGACCACGTCGAATGACAGTAGTCATACGTTCTGAATTGACACTACTTGTCAAATCCACCAAGTCACTGACACAAACACTCGAAGGTTCCTTCCTCAATCACCCAACAATCCTGATGTCTACTCCCACCGGAAGTCATCAGACCTCACTGATCGACTCACGCTGACACCTTCGACAAACTGTCACCACTTGACAGTCGTCAGTCGCAAACCGATATGACACACACTCGTGGTTACACTAACCACAAGCATTTCACTCGACCTGTGTGTAACTAGACCCATTAGAAATACCATGACCCGATGCACAGTATCCAATGCCTAGTTCACGACCTCGACTAATCCAGTGGTATCGGATCCAATCCGACTACCAACACGCTCACCAACGTACTACCGGTATAACCTATATACCGTCACTAGGCACCACAAGTATGCCCAGTATTGTACCTCGAACAACGTACAAGGTACATACATCTACACATCAATCAGCCTACACCCATCTAGGTTGTAGCCAATCACGTTTCTACTATGGAGTCCATTTGTCCAATCCAGTACTAGACTAATTGAAACTCCGACCCATTATCTATTCCCCAAATCCGAATCCAAAATTTCGTGAGAAATCCCGAATCCAAACCCAGAAATCATATCCATATCATGTCCAAATTCGAATCCGAAATCATCATTCCGTAAACCGGCTTTTGGAATAACCATTTCGAACCCAAATCCGTAAAAAGAAAATCTACAGTCAATCTCTAGAATCAAATCCTGAATCGTCACCCAGAATCCGATTCCAAAACCCAAATCTAGAAATCCTTTTTCAAGTTCTAAAATCAAATCCTGAATCGTCATCCAGAAATCTGATTCCAAAACCTGAAATCTCGTTCTCGTCTACCGAGACGTATCAATCATGAACCTATCGGTTGTCTGCTCAACCGATTACTCCAATACCATCGATTGACTTCATAGGGAAGCCAATCACAATATCCACACATCCCTAAGGCTGACCGTATCCGACCACGTCGGAAAACTACTCATCGGACAACTACTCAAGCGAGTAGTAACCCATATGGGATTTACTACGAAAAGAAGTTCAGTCCCATCATGCTCCACTCAACCAAGTAAGAGTGATAAACTCTCCACCTATCTGGATCATCCAAATCACGATCCAGATCCAACACTACGTCAACCGACCATAGACGTCACGATCCCCGATCGTCACGACGTTCAAAGTCCTCAACCATTTCCCACATCTAATTAGATTAGTCAACGACAAGACACGCCGAGACCGTGGGTTCTCACTGATTTTCTCGTATCGATCCTTGTCATTCCACTGAGGAAAAATCAAGAATGATCGAATAATCCATCCTACGTGAATGCAAACAACACTCGCTGCACTCACCACGTCATGTAACCTTACATCGTCCGCCACTAAGCAAGAAATGAGAAATTTCAGTCACCTAACTTCGATATACTCATCTCCTCCTGATGATCCAGAACAAATCTCGGGTCCACCAACCAATACACGATCAGTGTACTAGTGGCAACCAACAACACCTATATCATCAACGTCATCTACCATCATCAATCATGGTAGAATCTGAGAAGTCACCCAAACGACTTCGACATACCCAATACCAATGCGGAAAACCCGCATTCCTCTCGTCACCTCAATCGCAACCTCTCGCGATTTCGAAGTTCCAACAAAATTGGAAACAACATACCCAGACATCAACCACGTGTCCCCGTTAGACTGGTTATGGACACATGCCCATTTACGACCGTATATGTACATCCAAAAGGATGTCAATTCATCCTAATCTGATGTACCACTCTACTGACAAGTCACAACAGACCCCTGCTGTGATCTGCAGTCAAATCTCTGCAAACCACCATATCTAACCAATTCTGACCAACTCCGGCCAACAACACTGACCAACTGGTCGCTAGTCCTCCATGACAGTACTCGATCCTCACGTCTCAACTACCGTTGGATCCTATCCAGTCCGTCACTATCCGTGATTCACTCCCGAACCACAGATACCCATCATAAGCCCATCACGTCGGAGTCACATCCCGACTCGTAACTCACCGTCATCACAATCACCGGCACCAGCACCAGCACTAGTACCAGTACACCAACGCATTATCACCAGTATCAGTATCAGCATCGGCACACCGGGTGCAAATCTGACAACCCTGGATCTCCGCTCATACCGAGCGACGATCCCGTACCTCAACTCATATTGGAGAAACTCAGTCTCCCTCGTACCTAACAATTATGAGTACAGTCACCCTGACAACTCATACGGGAAAAGGAAAACGTTCCCCGAACGTCCCCAACAATCGTAACTATAACCACTCTCGGTAGTAGCGCCTGCCCCACACTCGTGCAGACCTAACTACCAGACATCGCTATATCCAGACTCCGTATCCAACGGAATCAATCGCCCGTACCAACTACTCTGTATCCCACTCAGGGATTCCATCGACAAGTACCAACCCTGGTAACTTGTCCAACAATCTCTATCCTGTCGTAACTTGACTAAACCATTGTCTTCTACCAGGTCATCCACGACCTTAGTTGCACCAACCCACAACTGAAGTAGCACGACAACCAACTCGGTCTAACCGATACGTACAACCCTGACTGCGAAGTGCAGTCCCAACACAAGCTGACATGACTAGACCGACTACCGAATCCAAATCTGAATAGTCGTCAAAGTCACACCACTCGCCAACTCCCATTTCCGAACCATACCCACCAAGGTAGGGTTCCACGATCACACCTAGAGTTCCCCTGAACCCACCTGCGAAAAGCAATAAAATCAACAATCTGACCGACCCTGCGGTCTTGACATCGCAAGGACATCAATCCAATCCTACCATCAAGCCAACTAGGATTCCCTGAATCCGGCTGCCAACTGCCGACTGCAGTAAATCCATTTAACTCAACATATTCTGACCATCTAATGGTCACAACATCGAATCAGTCGTCGGAACCGATCCTACGACATCGTGAAGACGATCCCAACTAACCGTCTCACGATCACACTCCAGAATACGAACACGTTAATCCTTCCGTAGGGTCCCACACTGTCAACCTTGACAGAACTATGGCAACCCCGGCCTCAAAAGCCGAACCAAGGCATGCCAATCCTACTAACTATCGTACCAGCACCCCAACAATCAGGTTGACCACGGACTGCAGCCCCTTGAGATATCACATCCTCGACTTGCGTACATACTCCAAAAGCTGCACGGTTGCTCGAATAGAGACAACCCAGCTCTGATACCACGTTGACAAGACCCATCCCAATCCCCTCGGGATTAGTACGGGATGACCCTGCTCCCGTCTGACACGAAGTGTCAGACAAGGGATATTTCCGACCTTTGCCCTCCCGGGCTATCAGAGTACGCCAGGATCCGGAGGAGGCATGCCAATCCTACTAACTTTATCTCGATCTCTGCTACAGTCCACATCCGCTGTCAACCTGAAGGGTATTAAAAACAGAAAGACTGTGAGTGGACAAAAATAAAGATTTTATAAAACATTTCCATAAAAGACATTTATAACCTCCACTAAAAAGCATGCATGCATAGTAAAACCATTTATCCACTAATATATGTTAAAACATCCATAAATAGGGTCACAACCCCAAGTTCCGTAAATACAAGTCTCACGGGCTCCTGCCCAAAACCAATTTACAGAAAACCAGAACATAGGAAACATATGTGGGATCTCAGCCCAAATCCATTTATCATCATAAAACACAGTTTTCCCAAACCAATTGAAACCATGTTTATCCAATATATTCATATCCAGAACCTGTCACGGTAAAATAAAGCTACACGTGTGCTAACCGGGGTCTCAAACCCAAGTCTCTCCAGGGTCCACCCAGGTCAAAGTCCGTAGATCTATGACCCTCCCTGAAGGTAACGAACCATGCCCATCCTGAGAGTAAGGAACCCAACTGGGGGGCGACTCCACTCAGTCAGTGCTCCGTGACTACTCCGGGGTCCACCCAGGCCAACGACCCTCCCCGGAGGAGACAATCATATATAAAGGATGGAATATGAAAAACCTTTTGAAACCATTCTTTAAACTTTTCCAGGATTCATGCCCGGCCCCCATAAGCCGTCATGAACCATAAAATCCTTTCATGGGTTCATGCCGGTTCCCATAAACTGTCATGTCCCGTAAATCCATTACATAACTGGGCCCTAGGCCCGAATCCACATAGAAACTGGACCCCCGGTCTGAATCGTAAACCAATTGGGCCTCCGGCCCGATTCCGTAAATCAAATGGACCTCAAGTCCGAGAATTACCTTTTCAAATCCAAAATTATTTCATTAAATTATTTCCAAAATCATAAGTACGGAAAATCGGAGTAAACCGAAAAACCTCGATTTACGTGCAAGCACGTAAATCGCCTCGAAATACGTGAAATCATATAATTCACAAATATCCAAATCAACATTATCAAATCAAATTCATAATCCATTTGGAAATCCAAAACCATTTCATTTAGACCAATAAAGACATACAGCCCCGTATATGCACCGTATAGGGCCAAAACCTCGAAATACGTTCCTATACGTAACCGCACATCCAAATGCACTCATGGCATCAAAAACAAGTATTTAAAACATATAATAAACATTTACGCATGCACCAATTTAGAAAACAAGGTCCACTCACAGACCGTCCGAAGCCGCGTCTCGATACGCATGCCATACGGCTCCCCGAGCCGATCACCGTCACCGGGACTTCCAAACCTGTCCAAATTAATTTAGAGGGTTACTAACTACTTATATAACCCCTCACTGAAGCCCCGTAATTTTCCCGTATTTTTAACTATTTTTAATCCCGAACCTAAACCTTCTGATGCCCCGAAACATATCGAGACGGTGTCCGATTGACACGAAACCAGTCCCATAATGTTCGTTACATCGAATAGATGATTTCGTATGTTGAACACATCCCCAAAAACCCTAGCACGCGCCCACAAGCGCCACTGGAAGTTGCCTGCGCGTGGGCCTCACGCGCCGCTACAGTGCCGTCGTCCTCCTTCGATCGAACCGGTCCGACCGGGCCGGTCCGGTTTTCTCTGCAATTCCGGTCCGCCTGGACCGGCGTGACCGGTCCAAGGCCCTACACTCTTCGTTTTTCGTCCGTTTTCTTCCATTTTAATTCCTAAATTCCTATTTTAATGTTTCCTATCAATCCTAATGAACAAAACAACCTAAAACCGATTAAAACCCGTGAACCCAAAAATCCCCTCACGGTTCAATTTTTCGAAATCCTCCCTAGAGGTCCCTCAACGTTCAAACCTTCCCAAAACCTTCCTAATGGCTTCTTAACATCCTAACTAATCCATTAAAACAATCAAAAATGACCCATAACCACTAATATTGAAAATGGACAAAATCGCGTAAAACCGATTACCTCGGTCTCCTCCTCCTCCGCCGTCCACGGCGGTGCGTCCTGGGCTGGCCACCAGCGTCCACCGGTCCATCCTCACTCTCTGGTCTCTCCTGTATGATCATTGGAATGGGTTGAATGGGTTTGGGTGAGAAATGGGATCGGGTTCGGTTGGAGGAAAATGGAAAAATGGATGCACGGTTGAATGGTTTGGTGCATGAGTGGGTGAGGTTGGCCAGTGGATGGGTGACAAGTGTCACTCATCCATTGGGCCTCCATTAAATATCTGGGCCCACTAGAGACAAAACTGCACTTTTTGTCTCGTAAAACGTGCCATCGTGAATAGTAACCGAGAACTTCCGTGAACCGTAACTTCGCCGTCGAACGTCCGAATTCGACGTGCCGCCTGTCTACGGATTCGTATCGTCCTTATCTACGTAACGGTCTTCGGCCCTTGGCCATCGGACCTCCCGATCAAAAAGTCAACTTTTGACCTCCTATTCACCCAAATTACCAAAATGCCCTTGGGCTTCCGAACGTCATAACTTCTTCTACGAAGGTCGGAATTGAACGTGCCACCTGTCTATGAACTCGTGACGTCACGAACTACATCACGGTCATCGGTCAAAGTCCATTTGACCGCCCAATTGAAAAGTCAACGTTTTGCCACCACCAGGGGCAAAACGGCCATTTTGCATCGTTCGTCCGATTTCGCTTTACTAATCACGGATTAGCCTCACTAATCGTGATTAGTCACTAATCTAATCTAGGATTTTGGGACGGGTCGTTACAATAAAGAAGTCAACAAGAAGTTCTGCCACTTGATTAGGGTGATAGGGATAGATATGGAAGTCTGAAATACCATTCCCAATGATCTCATCAGGGCTGCCATGACATGTTTGGCAAAGTAGGAAAGTCCCAAGTCATGGCCTCCAGAACAATGAGACCAAAAGCATCCTATAAAGCTGTATCCAATAGTTAAAGGATGGGTTAAACCGTGGGAATTTAATTAATACTAACCACATATTAATACCCTACATATCTGCACAAAGACACCTTTTATGTCTGCAATGTAGTGGTACAGCTAACTATTACAAACACGATTCATCTGGGCCGTTATTCATCTAAACTGGGCACCCAAAATGCATTTCTTAATAAGGTGATGTATCTTCCATCATTTCTTCGTGTACCTAACATTCTTGACATCAATGTAACCACCAACAACAATGTTCAGTAATTATCCATGCATCATTTTCGATCTCATTTCAAGCCTCATTTACTCTTTTGAATGAATTCGCAATCAATAGGAGAAGATTTTCTCTTTTGTGAGACTTGTGCAAAATAGAAAAGAGGAGTTAATTCAGAAGATAATGCAAAATAAATGGTTTAAATCAGAGTCAGAATGAAGAAATTGTCTCAAGAAGGAACCTCGGCCCCAATCGAGCTTCTACACTCAATTATTGGCCTTATCGAGTTCCTGACTTTATCGATTTTCTGGCCCTATCGAGTTCCTAGTCCTGTTGAATTCTTAGCCCTAGACCCAGTTCCTAGACAGCCCCTAGACAACCCTGTGTAGCCCATACGCCGAGTTCCCAGCCCTAGCGCCAAGGGCCAGTGATGCTCAGTCTTGACTTCCATGTGCCAATGGGCTAACAACATGTTTTCCATCATTTCATGTTTTCTTGAGACTCATTTTTAGTACTCTTTCCAAGCAATGATCAGGGTACAATTCGGAGCAAGTACCAAAATGACCTAAGAAGGGCTCAATTCGGGTTTCTTTGTGGGCCTAGATCCATTTCGATGAGTTCCCAGTGTCTAGGGCACTTTTCAACTGCCAGATATATTCTAGGTGTCCCAATCGTACTTTAGGGTGAGGCTTCGTGCGCAAGATCGATCAAGAAATTTTTATCCCTTTTCTTCGCTAAAAAGGAATTCTACTCACACTTAGATTGTGTTTGTGATCAGCTGCCAGCTAAGGACACCTGTTAAGTCTAAAATCTAAGGGATTGTGCAACAGATAATTCTCCTGTTTTTACTCTACAAACCATCCTTGAAGTCTAAGATGCTTATCAGCATTCCTTATTGTCCAAGAAAGTCCAGGAAACTTCTTGTTTTGGGTTTCCTTTATCATATATCTGGGACAAATTCTCTAATCTGATTTCTTAGTGGTTTCTTTCCAAAAATATCTCCTAAATTATAGAGGATTGATCCTTCATATTAAGACCTCATTAATGAATGAGAAAGGGTTCCCCAGATGGCCTAATTTTTCCCTAGCCACAATCAGTATTTTCAGACTTTAGATTTTATTCTTTTTAGTTTTGTTCTCGAGTTTGGGCATAGAGCTTGGGAGAAGAAGGTTTGGCCATGTTTTCTACTGTGCAACATCATTCTCTTTGATTTGTATTCTGAACCCTTATTTTTATTACAAATTAAAATGCAATTTTATTACAAATTCAAATGCAATTTTATATCATTATGTTTTCATATTCAATATGCGTGAGTAGGCCTTTATTGAACTAGTACTGCTTGAAACCCTAGCTGTGATGCATGATTAACTATATTTGGGCTTTTTTTATTGCTAACCATACTGAATAGGTTCTGATTACTGCTTTAATTACTACTCTTTTATGTTTATGAGATTGATCACCTTGTTTGCATAAATTATTGATGGGATTACTTGACGAACCACTATATCATCTAGTAATTCGGAGCATCGAGAGGTTGAGGGTAATAAATAATCTTGTAATTGGAACCCATGACAACTTAAGAATGCACATCAATCTTCTAGACTAGTGTGGTGCTATTAAATCCTTTAAAAACTTAAGGCATCATCTTAAGCAGTAGCTGATAGAAATTCTAGGTAAACATTGTGCAAGGACATGCTAATTAAGAAAGAATAAAAACATGTCGCAAAATCAACATCAGGCCCTTCGTGTGGGAACCTAATTCAGAACCTGCGTAGTAATGAGGCCAAGTAAATCTAGCTAAGAATCATGATCGGTTATGGTGGATAATAAGCCTTGGTTCGACTTAGTTAAATAAAATCAATCAAGCTTTGTCATTCTTTGTGATATTTTTTTTATCATTTTTAAATTTGTGTTTCTAAAAAAATCAAGAATTCCACCGCTTTCGTCTACATGTGTGGTACTTTGAGTTGAAAGTGATTAAAATGCATTTGGACACATCGTTGATGCGTAGTCCTTGTGGAATGCATCATTTCTAAACCACTAACTATCTTTTGATTTGTCCACTTATATGATTTTATTTGTTGAAATTTATAGTCTATTATTGTGTGCTTTAATATAACCAAAACGTTTTTGGCTCCGTTATCAGGGACTTGTCCCTCAACAGTGTCCAAATTGTTTAGATTGTTCTAGTTCAGATTACTTTTGCTCTATTTTCAAGCACCTCGCTTATGTTCACTCTCGGATCCTTGAAAGGTTCCAACTCACCTTCACAGATCACATCCACCCCATTTTCGAGGGCTTCATTAGTGCATGGTGCCCCCACATCCATCTCAATATAGGATAGTGGACTGTGTCCTTTAACTACCACCCTATAAACCCAACCTGGTAGCCTGTCGACCCCCGCGACTTCTTGTTCACTATGCCACTCCTTATGTTTCCATGGACCAATTCCCCATTGTTTTCCCAACATCTACTGTGGAAATTTTTGAGCTTAAGTCTGGGACCATCTACATGCTCCCTAAGTTTCAAGGATTATCTAAGAAGGACCCTCATCTGCATATTTTGGAGATTGTAGAGGTAGACTCAACGTTGAGGTTCAATGGAATGACAGAAGCAGAAATTCGGCTCAGAGTGTTCCACTTTAGCCTCTGATAGGCCCAAAATTGACCTATAATCTAAACCATGCAAGTTGTAGTCATTAGCAATATAGGATAAGTAAGGTATCATTCAACGCTAAGGATTTATGGAACATATTTTCACACAGACACACATAAATACGATTCAGACTTAAATGAAACAAGGGAAGGGGGGGGGGAGGTTCTTTCGTTTTTGGGGTGCAAAAAATAAATGATTGAAAGTTATATGAATGAGATGGAATAGTTAAGATCATGTTTATCCATGACTAATTACATGCCAAGCTAGTTATTTAGTCCTACTTCCTTTACTATATCGTGAAAGATGTCAATCAAGAACAAACCGTGATGCACAAATAAGTCCTTATTACTTTCCTAAATTATTTTAACCTTGTGACACACTCAAGTTAAAGAATAATTTAAATAAGCCATCTCAAAACACGAAAAGCATAATTATTCTTGTCACACAAAGGATTATTAAGTTCTTAGAAAGTATGATTGACAGTTGAGTTAATTAGATTATGGAAACCGCCAACAAATCATAACCCAAGTTAAATTAATTGAAGCGTGATAGTTCTTGCTACTTGTATAGCGAATAAAAAATGCCATATGAATTAACCCTACGTTCTAGCTACACTTATATGTTTACACAACACGTTTCAAACCATAGCATATAAACACACAAGACTTTTTATAAACTAAATCAATCTAACCATGCACAAGCATAATATCAAAATAAAGAACATAAACAACATGTGCACATATTGAGGGCTTCAAACATCCCTTAACTAATAATATTTTAGCTACACATAATTAAGTAAAACTTAAAATAAAGCATTAAGTTAAGGGTTACACAAATAATCGAATGAAGAACAAGGTGACAAGCCACGACTGAGACAAAATTCTGCTTCTCCAAAACTTTCACGTCCAAATCTCCAAAGTGCTGAGTGAAAACTCAAAAACAATGTTGCTAAGGTGTATTTTCGGGTAAAAGTGGTGGTCACTTTAGCCGTGTCTTGGGACTTCTTTATTAAGAGATCATTCCTCAAGAGTTTGGGAGATCAATGTGATAGAATCCTCTTCAAAAATTGGAATCACCAACTATCCTACTTAGATATCATATGCAAAACCCAATTTTAGAAGGTAGTTGTAGATTTCTTTAGATTGGAAGGAAATTGATAAGAGCTCCTTCTTTTTTTGGACTCCAATGACGGCTTGTAGAGTGAAAATAGGATAACTCTTTGTTGATAAATCCCATAAATTTCAAACGTAATAGCTATCCTTAGCCAGCTTTGATAAGCAACTACATTCCAAGTTTGAAAGGGAAATCTTTTTTTGATAAGAAAAGGGATAAACCTTTCTTGCTCGAACTTGGACTCCTATACTGCAATTATGACACCTGGAACACATCTAGATGGTTGGAAATTTCCCTAGGCACTGGGAATTGGTCGAAACAAGTCTAAGCCCTTGAATTAACTAGAATTGGGCCTTGATTTAGGCCATTTTCATATGTCCTTCAAATTGGACCCTGATAGTGCGGTTGGAGAGAATGCTGGAAATTTGTCTTAATAGCTTATCTGATTGTTAAAAATAATTTTATTTAGCTGTAGGCACACAAAGACAAAAAATGGGTACTGCTAGCCCTTGGCGCGGCGCAGCTCAGAATCTAGGCACAAGAGACTGTCTAAGGGCATGTCTTGGGGCTATCCAAAAATAGGCAGAGACTTAAAACTGGAAGTTGGTAAGGTCTTGGACACAGGAATAGGGACCATGGCCAGGCACTTGGCACGACTAGGGTCTGGGCTCAGTACATGTCTTGGTTTTCCGCAAGACCTCGATTAAGGCCTAAGCTCCTTTTTGGGACCATTTTTTCGTTCTGGCTCCGATTTCAACCATTTTTTTTGCTTTATTCTTGGACTTGACCATATTTTCTTACTATGCACAAGCATCATAAAAAGATATAATTTTCTCTTATTGATGGAACAGATTAACTCAAAAGATAAGTAAAATGGGCATTAGATGACATCAATATGATGCATAAATAATGGCTTATCAGTCTAAAGGATTGAACCAAGGCCTAGTTTCACACTTTGACCCCGGCTTCCATCACGACTTGGAGAGACTTTTCCTCCAAGTTTCACACAATACTCCCTAGTCTCCAAGACCAACAAACTGAAAAATGAGATCATGACCCACAAAAAGCTGAAGATACGTCCTTCTACAAATTTTGGGAACGATTTAATCTGCTCATCCAATCATGCCCACACCAAAATATTGAAGATTGCCAATTGGTGCTATATTTCTATGGAGGGCTGAAAACAGTGATAGGGTAATGCTAAACTCTCAGTCCAAGGGAGTCATGGAAAACACTCCTAAAGAAGCTAAGGTTGGATTGGAAAGCATTGCCCAACGAGAGAAGCAACTTAATTATTGAGGATATCAACCCTGGACTCTAAGGAGTGTGTCTAAGGATAAGGATGACACCATTTCCAAGCTCATAGAAAAGGTAAAACTCTTGTACAATAAGAAGTCCAAGGGCATGCAAGTGTGTGATGTGTGCTCAATTTAGGGGAACGGTTCTTAGAAGTGTCCAATGATAGAAGAGGCCAACATGATTGGCAAATTTTTTAATGGATCGAGACCAAGGAGTTACCCATACTCCAAAACATATAAACCTCATTACAGAAATCACCCCAATTTCCATCAGGGCAGTAAACAGAATATTTAGAATCCAGTGTCACCACTGGGATTCCAACAACAAGCTACTGCCCCTCCAATGCAGAAACAAGGTGCCTCACCAAGTTCTAACCCTAGGACAAAGAGTTTCGATGAGTTAGTGGCCACCATTACTTAGAACATGATGGCCCTCAACCAAATCCACAAAAGCTTCATGCAAGACATGGAGAACCATCTTGACACCATGGAAAATCACTAGGGCCACATTACTAATTCTCTGAATCAATGTGAGCCTAGAAAGTTCCTAAGCCAAGTTGTGGTCAACCCGAGACGTCCTCAGTACCCCATGGCTAATGTTATTACCTTGCGAAGTAACACTCAAGTTCAAGCCCTACGAGTCCGGTTTTACAGTCATGGACATTGTACTATGGCCACAGTCTAGACAACATAGCATAAGGGATAGTGTGCAACATAGCATGATTTCTGGCCCATAGAGCAGCCACTGGGCCTTGTATTAAGGTCAAGGTCTACACATTCTAGCACCCACAATGAAGGGTCAACCCTTGGTTATAAGACCAAAACAGGACCCCTTTTCTGCCCTTATTTTAAATTCTAAAAAACCACCTAAATCTAAAAAAGTGCAATTTGAGTTAGATAAAAATGTAGTTGTACCTTTTTGCTGGTAGGTTGCAACCTAAGAATAAGAAAAATGTGGAGTTTGAGAACAAGATCATAAGCCTGCTGTAGAAGTGTAAGACCCGTGTCCTAGAGGGAACGGTGAACAATCCCACATTCCTGCGAGGGGGAATGGTCTGGGAGAGGATGGTGGTGTGCCTTAATGGTGTAGGCACACACCTATCTAGCACTAGGACTTCGGGAGCTCAAGTGGCTTTGGGGGGGATTGGAACCCCAAAGTTAAGCGAGTTGAGGCTGGTGCAATTCCATGATGGGTGACCCCCTGGGAAGTTGTACCATGAGCTCCCGAAAACAAAACCATGAGAGCGAGTCCCAAAGCGGACAATATGGTGCTAAATGAGTCGGGTCCTGACCGAGGAGGGTCAGGTCCTGAAAATTTGGTATCAGAGCCAGACCCCGACCGGGAAGTTGTGCCAGCGAGGACGCTGGGCCCTAAGGGGGGTGGATTGTAAGACCCATGTCTTGGAGGGAATGGTGAACAATCCCACATTCCTGCGAGGGGGAATGGTCTGGGAGAGGGTGTGGTGTGCCTTAAAGGTGTAGGCACACACCTATCTAGCACTAGGCCTTTTGGGAGCTCAAGTGGCTTTGGAGGGGATTGGAACCCCAAAGTTAAGCGAGTTGAGGCTGGTGCAATTCCATGATGGGTGACCCCCTAGGAAGTTGCACCATGAGCTCCCGAAAACAAAACCATGAGGGCGAGGCCCAAAGCGAACAATATGGTGCTAGATGAGTCGGGTCCTGACCGAGGAGGGTCGGGTCCTGACAACCCCATGCTTTGGTTTCGTATGACCATATATATACATAACATAAATATTCATGCCCGGTCCCCCTGAACCGTCATGATCTATAGCATCCATGCCATTCATATATATATATATATAGAAAACATCCTCCATGCCTGGTTCCCATAAACCGTCATGTACCACAATAACCATTCCAGGGTTCATGTCGGTTCCCATAAACCGCCATGAACTTGGAAATCCATCTAGGGTCCCTGACCCGAAATCATAACCATAAAGTTACTGGGTCTCATGCCCGAACATATGACATCAGCTGGGCATCCTGCCCGATATCTAAGGGTCAGTCACGATTCCGATCATAGTGATGTGTGCAAACATCCATCCAGGACTGCACAATCCTGGTATGTCGCCGTGAACATATCAATCGACACGACCACCACAAGATCATGGTGCACCCATCACCGATCGATATCCTGAACCGTCAGCACTCTGAAGTTGAGCCTCCATCGGCTTCCCGACCACAGATCATGCATCATGACCTCTCCAGAAGGAACACATCCCAATCCGGAGGCGAGCTTCGTATCGTTGATCGCTGTGCACATAGCACTAGCCGCGACTACGATTTAGACCTGAAGGCCATAAATAGGGTCATATGCTCGAGACAAAACCAAATGGGTCTCATACACGAGTTTATCCTTTTGGAAATCCAAAACCGTTTCATTTAAACCGATAAAGAAATACAAACCTGTATAGGCACCATATAAGGTCGAAACCTCGAAATACGTGTCAATACGAAACCACAACCAAATGCACTTATGGCATCACCAAACATGTATTAAAACATATAATAAACATTTATGCATGCACCAATTTAGAAAACCAAGGTCCACTCACAGACCGTCCGAGCTGCAACCTCGATATACGTGCCATACGGCTCTCCCGAGCCAATCACCTTCACCGGGACTTCCAAACCTGTCCAAATTGTAATAGAAGGTTACTAACTACTTAAATAACCTCCCACAAAAGCCTCATAATTTTTCAGAATTTTTAACTATTCTTAATCCCAATTTGAAACCTTCCGATGCACCGAACATTACCGAGACGGTGTTCGATCGACACGAAACTAGTCCCAAAATGTTTGTTACATCGAATAGAAGATTTCACGTGTTAAAAAATCCTCGAAATGTGGGCCACGTGCCCTAAGATACCACTGCATGTGGGCTCCACGCGCGGTTCTGTAGCATCACCATCAACCTTGGCTGAACCGGTCCAACCCGGTTCTCCTGTGCAGCCGGTTTGCTGGACCGGCGTGACCGGTCCGGCGTTATTTCTCCCTCATTTCGGTCCAATTTAATCTCTAATCAATCCTAAACTTCCTATCTTCCCTCTAGGAGTATAACCATACCAAGAAAACGGAGAAATAAGCCCTAAAACCCTTGGGTTCAAATCTTTCCCACGGTTCTGGTTTTCCTGATCAACCCCCACGGCGTCTCAGCCGTTAAACCCTATCAAAACCTTCCTAACATGTCCCTCGCGACCTAAATAACCCATTAAAGTCAATAAAAACCAAGCCTAATGTCACAATCGAATTTAAAAATGAAAAAGAGGCAATCGCGTACCTCTCGGGTTTCTTGCCTCCACCACGCCACCATGGATGGTGGTTTAGGCTTCCAGCAGCCTCCTCAGTCCTCAATCATCCTCTGCCTTCATCTCAGGGTGGATCAAATGGAATGGAATGGTTTGGGTTGCACAGGGGAGAAGAAAATGGTGAGATCGGGTATTGGGTTTGAAATGAAGAAAATGAAGATGTTTGATGCATGTGTGTAGGAAGGTGGCATGTGGATAGGTGACACTTGTCACTCATCCATAGGGCAGGAACTAAATATCTGGGGCCCACTAGAATCCAAAAGTTAAGTTGTTTCGTAAAACGTGCAATAGTTCCCCGAAACTTCCTTGAACCGTAACTTCGTCGTTGAACGTCCGAATTCGACATGCCGCCTGTCTACGGATTCGTATCGTCCCGATCTACGTAACGGTCCTTGGCCCTCAGCCATCGGACCTCCCAGTCCAAAATTCAACTATTTGTCCCTTTTAACCAAAATTACCAAAATGCCCTTAAGCTTCCGAACGTCATAACTTCTTCCTCGAATGTCGGAATTGAACGTACCACCTGTCTATGAACTCATGACGTCACGAACTACGTCACGGTCATCGGTCAAAGTTCATTTGACCGCCAGAATGAAAAGTTAACGTTTTACCCATTCTAGGGGCAAAACGGTCATTTTGCATCGCTCGTCCGATTTCGCCCAACTAATCACCGATTAACCTCACTAATCTAATCTAGGAATTCAGGACGGGTCGTTACAAGAATCTCCAAATTGCCTACCATTCCCGCAATTAACCCAACACATGCCGATTTTCACCAAGCTCATCAAGGACTTGGTTGTAGGAAAGAGTGGTTTTGATCCAAAAAACATTACCAATCTGCCTAAGGCATACTCCGCTGCCCTCCTGTGAAGACCTCTCAAGAGAGGAGACCCCGAGCCCCCATTATTACCAGGCATGATTCAATAAAAAAGGTTTGATCATTGTCTATGTGATACAGGTGCCTTGGTAAGCATTATACCCTTTTATGTTTATCAATCTCTCAATTTAGGACAACTTAAAACTTCTCATAGGTGTACATTTAGCTAATGCATTGGTTACAAACCTCGTGCGGTGTCTTAGTGTGTAATGACCCATCCCGGGATTCGGGATTAGATTACTACCTAATCATGATTAGCGGGGCTAATCGGTGATTGGTTGGGCGAAATCGGACGAACGATGCCAAATGACCGTTTTGCCCTAGTCGTGGGGAAAACGTTGACTTTTAATTCGGGCGGTCAAATGGACTTTGACCGATGACCGTGACGTAGTTTGGGACGTCACGAGTTCATAGACAGGTGGCACGTTCGATTCCGACGTTCGAGGTGAAAGTTATGGTGTTCGGAAGTTCATGGGCATTTTCGTAATTTGGACGAAATAAGGGAAAATGTTGGCTTTTTGATCGGGAGGTCCGATGGCCGTGGACCGAGGACCGTTAGGATGGTCTCGATGCCCTGAGTCCATAGACATGCGGCACACGTCGATCGGAGTCCGAATGACCAAGTTACGGGTCACGGAAGTCGGAGGGCATAATGGTAATTTGCCAACTGGGGGCAATTTGGTCATTTTACCAACTGGGCACTGTTCACCACCGTGGGAGACAACCTGCACGGCTATGTCGTGGGTGTCTGAGCGTGCAAATTGTTTATGGAAACCAATCGCTCGAGATGGGTGCTAGTGGACTGAGGGAATTGTTTTTGTGACTGAGTGGGAGGCAATCGTGCCTGGTGTGGTGAGTGGCAGTGCACGGGCTGGTGTTCTTTTGAGGTAAGAAAACAGAGTGGACAGGAGGTTGAAGTTGCACGGGTGAGATTGGAATTGGGGCAATGTCGTGGTCTAGTTACTTAGGCAGATAGTGAGGGAGCAGGGAGAGAAGGGAGTGCACGGTTGAGTGGTGTGTGTGCGGGGAACAGAATTCTGGACTGGTGCCATGGGAGCTGAGGAAAACAGAGACTTTGTTCAGGCCATGATTGATCTTCCCAAGGCCACAGTGAGTGAAATTGTGAACGGGAGAAGGAACTAGAAGGAGAGAACTGAGTTCTGAGGGGGAAAAAAGAAAGAAAGGGAGGAATTTGAGAAACCAGAGAGTCTGAAATCAAAATTCGGAAATGGAGGGAAAAATACCAAATTCGATCTGTGAGTCTTGGGGGTCCAAACTGATAATCAGTGCAGCTACCTGGGCTGGTGTCGACTGCAACCATGCAAAAATCGATTGGGAGTGGTCATGTTTTGACCCCAGACTGAGGTTCAGTTTCTGGGAACGGTTCGTGGTGGATTCTAGGTGGTTGGAGGCTCGGGACCTTGGATTTGAGCTCAGAAACATGTTCTTATGGATCCTGCGGTGCTGCTGAGTGAAGAAATTGAAGGAAACGATGGGTATTGGTGCACTCCAGTGATGAACAGTGGTCGGTTCTTCGTCAGAAAATCCAAGCTTAGAGTCGTGATGATTGAGGTTAGTTCTTGTGAAATTACTTGTGTGATCGTCCTTAGAATCAGTATACGAAGCTCCCCAACTAATTAATTGAGTGTATCTGCGACTGTGTAATGAAGGGGGACTAAGAACCCGATTGGGACCCGTATTTGATTGGGCTGGTTTTAGGCCATGTCGACGTGAATGAGTAAACAGAACTTAAATTGGGTCCATTTCGATGCTAT
The DNA here is from genome assembly GCA_032719365.1 of Prinsepia uniflora. Taxonomy (NCBI): domain Eukaryota; kingdom Viridiplantae; phylum Streptophyta; class Magnoliopsida; order Rosales; family Rosaceae; genus Prinsepia; species Prinsepia uniflora. Next base: position 47,223,251 of record CM064872.1, on the reverse strand, counting down.
CTGAGAGTTTAATTGAAGGAATTAAGTGGATATTTGCAGGGATTGAATCGGGTCCAATCGCGGGTTGCATACCCGTTTTACAGTGGAATCGGGTGAGGATGGTGACCGTTGGGGTTACTGTAGCTGGCGCGTGAGTGTCACGCGCAGCCGCTTGCGGCGGCGCGTGACGGCGCGTGGGGTCGAATTTCAAGGTGAGTTCAACACTAACTTTGTCCTATACAATGTAACGAACATTTTAACGTTGGTTTCGAATTTTTCGGACGCCGTTTCGATGTTGTTTCGAGGGTCCGAAGGTTTATGTTACGTTTGTAATTAACGATTAATTCCCGGAAAATTATGGGAGAATGGTATGTTATTATCTAAGCTCTTAGTGACACTAAATTATGTTCTCGGACAGGATTTGGAATTTCTGAAAAATATCGGAAATTATGGAACCGCGTGCGGCGCGAAACCGAGCCCTATTGGACGGTGTGTGAGTGGACGTTGCTTTCTAAATTTAATGCATGCATAAATTACTTCTATGATTTTATGATTATGATTATAAGCTGTGGTTGATTTTGATTTCCGTATTTATACGTATTTTTACTATACCCGTGAAATTACACGCATTTCGAGACTATGGTCACTCGTGTGCTTAATGATGGATTAATGAAAGAAGTTATATGAAATGGGTGTAAAATGATTTAAGAAAGTTTTTTATGATTGTGAGTGCGATTTACGGTGTGGACACGGTTTTCAAGGTTTTTGCGGTTTTGCACGTTTTACGAGATTTGAGTTTATTGTGATTTGATCACTTTTTGATGTTTGAATTTGGAATGTGAATTGAGGTTTGCGATTTCGAGGAATTAAAATGGCTTTTGAAAAATATGATTTCTGGTTTGGTGCTTGGGACAGAAAAGTAACTTGAATTAACGAGTTTCAGTTTTCAGAAATTCAAAGTGGATTCTAGGTTTGGGTTCGGGATGATGCTTCCGGATGCCGGCTTACGGAATCATTATTGCAAATTCGAATTCGAGAATGAAAAAGGATTTAATAAAGTGATTTGGTGTGATTGTACATGCCCCGTGTGTAATGATGAATTGAATATGATTCGTGAAGTAAGATTTGGGAATTTGTATGTGGAAACTCGTACCATGGGTCCTGTTGTGAAAAATGTGATTTTGGGATGGATCCCACGTTGTTGTGTTTGACAAATGTTTTGGGTTTAAAGACCTGTTGAAAACTGTTTTGGATTTAAAGACCCGGTGCTATTGTTGGAGCACGTTTTGAGTTTAAAGACTCGGTTACTGTGATACCCCCGAGGCCTATTGATTATGTTCTGAGTTTAAAGACTCGTTGATATCCCGGGAAGGCCTGTTTATGCGCATGGTTTTGAGTTTAAAGACTCGGGCGCACTTGATATCCAGCAAAATGATTGACTTGTGATTTATTGATGATTTCTGATGTTTCGGTTGAGTTGGGCAGTGGCCCGGTATATGGTTGTTGGTTTTGGATCATGTTGTGCATTTGGTTTTGATTCGTGTTTTTTTTTTGGGCTGAGGCCCGGAGTTTATGATTACGGGCTAAGGCCCGATGGTTGAGAAAGAATAATGATTTTGAGGTTCATACGAGTTTTTCCTGATGTTGAAATTTGATACACAGTTTTCTTGTGTGGAAAATCTTAACCGATTGCGAAATGATTTCTGTATGCATGCATTCGTTTTTACGCGGAGGGTAAAAACGTTTGTTGTAACTGTTTTGCAAAACTGATTTAATTTTTGTCCACTCACACCTTTTGGTTTTTATTGACCCTCCAGGTCGTGGCGTGTTGTTCGAGGCTGTACGAGGGGCGGAGGCATGAGTAAGTACGTGTGGCTATCCCTGGTTTGGCAAGTACTGAGGGTAACTTGGGGTTTTCCGTCACCTTGCCAGACGGGAGCAGGATCGGGCACGGTTATCGATGCCCCTCTCGGGGGCGGTCCTGTCAATTTGGTATCAGAGCACTAGGTTGCTGATTCTGTTGCCACATCATGCCTCCAAAGCGTAAGCCTCGTACGCGACCTGATAGTGAGACGAGTAGGCGAGGGCGTTTAGGACCTCGTGTCAAATCCCGGATGAGATTGACCCTGGGTTGAGGGTCAGATGTCGGGTAGTGTACCCTGTGAACTGTGGTTTGCGCGACTTGCTAGACATAGAATTGTGTGGGTCGCAGGAACGGACGTGACCGGTGACTGGAACGCCACATAATTGGGCTACTTGTACTATCTCTTAGGCCCTATTGGTCGTATAGAATGTGGTTGAGCATTGGGAATTGCTCGGGGACGGGATATGTCAGTGATGACATGGTTGGTTTGGTATGAGATTGGACTCACGAGGAGTCAGGATTTTGGGTTAGGAACGTGAGTTGAGTCATGGTAAGGTACCAAGACTCGAGATGAGCTGGAAAGGCTGATGGAACGATTGGCACTTGGGATGCCAAGGACCGGTTATTGGTCAGGTATTGAGTGAGTTAGGAAATTCGGGCTGGATCTTGTGGAAATTGCTGAGTGTCGTGGATACTTGGTGTAGTGGTGGTAGTTGAGAATTCCGGGGCGTTCAGGGAACGTCCACTGGGTGGATTGCCATAATGGTGGTACCCCTAGCTGCGGAGTACGAGTAGTGATGCGGGATCGTCGCTCGTTATGAGCGGAGATCCAGGGCCATCAACCCTACACCTGGGTGTTGAGTGGATATGGTAGGATGGTACTGGTACTAGCGCTGGTGCTGGTATCAGTGATGGAGAATGGGTTGGGTCACGAGTTGGGGGATGACTCAGTCTTGATCGACGTACGTTGGTACCTGAGATTCAGTAGGGGTTGAGTCATGGACTGGATGGAATCCAGCGGAGATGGTGAGGCGTTGGGATAAGTCCCAACAGTGTGAGGTGATAAGAGATTAGTGGATAAGCGGTATATTTGGGACGTGAGGAAAATCATTGGTGGTCGATATTCGGAGGTCATCGGGGTTGACTTCTTATTCTCTGCCCTGTCAGATGTGGATCGCGTATACCAGAACGATGAGCGTGTATTGGGTGGTGGACCCATGTGTGTTTTGGGGTCATCGGGTGGAGTTGCATTTCTCGAGGTTGGGGTAAACGGACTCCCATTTTCTGCTTGGTGGCAGGCGATGTTGGATGTTTGGTACCATGGGTGCAGAGAGTTGTGTTGCACTCACATAGGGTGGATGTTGAAGACATCGTATTGGATCATCCTTGGCCTCTCCTAGGTGGAGTGGCAGGGATCGATATGAGGTAGATAGAGGGGATCCACAGAGTGGATGTATTACGCTGCTGAGTGAATGATTGAAGGAGAAAATTCCTTGAGGAGTGTCGGGTGGTTAACAGGAAATCTAGTGGGTGTAAGACCCTACGGTCATGTTCCAGGTGGATTGCTAGCTGTGAGCATGGGTGGATCCTAGGTGGATCTGGATTATGATGTTGTGGGCCTTAGGCGCGGTGACGATCTAGGGATCGTGGTGTTACCAGTTGGGTGACGTAGTAACTGACTTGAATTGTGATCGCCTTGATCAGGCTGGGGGTAGAGGTCATCGCTCTGTCATAAATGTTTAGATAAGGGAATAATTTGACCGAACTTCTCTTCGAAGTCTTAAGTGTTTTGACTCATGGCTTGACTTGTGGATGAGTGGATATCCAACAGGGTCTGATTGGTAAGTCGGAGATATGTGTGTTTGGGATTGGCTTATTTTCGAAGTCAATCGGATGTGATGTGGTGACGGATTGAGCGGGTACCCGATAGATTCGGGGTTGGTGTGCCTCGGTATTTGTGAAGGAGATTAGATGCCCACTCGGCATGACTGTTCATGCCTTGGTGAGCGTGCATGGATTTGTACCTCTTGGATGACGTGTTTGGGGAGTCGATGATTATGTTACTGGTCGGGTGACCATGGGACCTAGAATGGATGACGAGTTGGAATGATCGATTTGACTAGTATGAGATTGGACATGAAACCTCAGTGTCAGATTGTGATTGACTGTGAACCTTGTTGTGGTCTGTTGGGAGATGGATGTACGTACCCTGTACGGTGTACGAGGGTTGGTACCAGACCGGCCGAGTGGTATTTAGTGACGGTACGTGGGAGGTACCAGTGGTTTGGTTATACACGTTGGCATTCGGCTTAGTTCAGACCCACTTGGAATTTGTTGTGAGCTGGACTTGAGCTTGATCTATGCTGCAGGGTTGGGTTTGCCCTGCGAGATGAGATCGTGTTATTGATCTTATGCTACGTTATGTGACACCCTTCGGCTGTTGATTGCCGCTTTACTAGGGTGGTAGAGCTTAGTGGTGACAGTTGGGTTGGTAGCGTCAGCACGGACTCACAAGTGAGATTTGGTGACTCCCAGTGGGAGCAGACATCAAGTGACCATTTTCACTCGAGGTGGTCGAGTGTGGTCGGTACGACATGAGACGGTAATGGGACGTCTGAGTGCAGATGAGTTAGTTGGTGTAAGGGTATACACGTGTTGCGGGCTCAAAATGTTTTCCACGCGGTGGATGTGGAATGAGGATAATTGGGAATTTCGGGAACTGCACTAATTTTTGGGGGAGGAACGTGCGAGACTAGATCGGTTGGAAATTTCGGGGATGAAATTCTTTAAGGGGGGAAGATTGTAACGACCCATCCCGGGATTCGGGATTAGATTACTACCTAATCATGATTAGCGGGGCTAATCGGTGATTGGTTGGGCGAAATCGGACGAACGATGCCAAATGACCGTTTTGCCCTTGTCGTGGGGAAAACGTTGACTTTTAATTTGGGCGGTCAAATGGACTTTCACCGATGACCGTGACGTAGTTTGGGACGTCACGAGTTCATAGACAGGTGGCACGTTCGATTCCGACGTTCGAGGTGAAAGTTATGGTGTTCGGAAGTTCATGGGCATTTTCGTAATTTGGACAAAATAAGGGAAAATGTTGGCTTTGTGATCGGGAGGTCCGATGGCGGTGGACCGAGGACCGTTAGGATGGTCTCGATGCCCTGAGTCCGTAGACATGCGGCACACGTCGATCGGAGTCCGAATGACCAAGTTACGGGTCACGGAAGTCGGAGGGCATAATGGTAATTTGCCAACTGGGGGCAATTTGGTCATTTTACCAACTGGGCACTGTTCACCACCGTGTGTCAGGACCCGTCCCAAATATCACCTCGATACCCGGGATGAACCCTGCTCCCGTCTGACAATCACACTTACAGTACCCAAAAATAACCTTAATACAACTATAAGCATAACTATCAGACGAAGGAGTAAATATATACAACAATAATCCAGAGCATAGTTCTACAAAATGGGCACCAAAAGTCCTACAAGTCTAAGTCCGCAACGGAAGAACGTCGGAAGCCCTATGCCTCGATATCTGCCTCAACGTTCACCCCAGCGCTATCACCACGACCTGGAGGGAAATTAAAAAAAAAACAGAAGGTGTGAGTGGACCAAAAGGAATAAAATTTTTAAAACCGTTTACCATCAAATCAAAGTAAGGAAGCAGAATCATTAGTTCCCTCCGGTTTAAAACCAGGCATGCCCAACGAAGGATTAGAAAACAAAACCCATAATATGAAACATCATAAGAAACAGAAACACTATAAACATCATAAGAAACAGATACACTATAAAACTGATATAGAAACCAGAGCATAAACATCAAACCACTTTTTCCGATCAAACCTGCTGGACCTATCCGAGTCTTTAAACTCAACCAGGCCTCACATATAAATCCGAGTCTTTAAACTCCCGAGTCTTTAAACTCAATAGGCCTATGGGGGTAATATCATAAATATCCGAGTCTTTAAACTCCCGAGTCTTTAAACTCCATCCGGGCCCGTCCCCCGTCAATCAATATCTGGGTCTTTAAACCCATATCCAGATCCAGCAAATCCAATCCATTTCAGTGTAAAACCATTCCGAAACCCATCACCAAACTCGAATTCGGAATCCCTAGTTCGAAGCCCTTTCGGCGTTCAGAACCGACATTCCGAACCCAAATCCGGAAAAAGATCCATGTTCATAACAAAACCATAGGAAAATCCCAAATCATATTCCACAACCTATTTACCATCATCAGAAAACGTTTTTAGGTTGAATTTCTGAATTATAACATCAAAATCTGAAAACCCGTTTTTTCTCGAAAAACGTGCAAAATCCCGAAAATGTCTCGAAAAACGTGCAAACATCTCAATCACATATAATCATCATCAGGACATAAAACACACATAAAAATCATAAAACATTAATAAAAACAGTTAGGCATGCTCGGAAGTAAGAAAGAGTCCACTCACAGTTCAGAACAAGTCACTCGCGCCCCGTGCGCTCCTCAACCGTCTCTGGTGTCTCCCGTCCTGTCAATAGATACCAAATAGGGTCACAATTACAGCTAGGATACCTTCCCTATTTTCCCCAATTTTTCGGGAATTTAATAATATTTTAATCCTAAACCCTAAACCGTACGGATTCCCGGACCATCCCGTAACACCGTCCGATTAACCCGAAAACTATACCATCGGATTCGTTAGAACATTTAGGACTAAACTCATGTGGGAAGCTTGGCCGGATTCCTCCCCACGCGCCGCCCAAAGTGGCTGCGCGTGGGCCTCACGCGCCTGCTACAGTGCCACCGTCTTCCTTGCTCGAACCCGGTTCGCACCAGACGGCAACCCGGACCGGCGAGAACCGTTCTCCACCGTCCGGCCACCGTTTCCCCTCCTATCTTCACCTAAAGCTTCGTCCACTCTCAGAGAATTCATCCACCTCACTCTCTTGGTTCGACTCGACCCATAGCTTCACAACTGAAGCTCGAAAGAAAAACCAACAATCCTCTGTTTTTCTTTCCGGCCACTCCGCACTTCCCCCTTCACGGTGGTCATTCTAGACTCCTTCCACGACTTCACTGAACCACACACAACTCACGGGAACCCTCGACTCACCCTCTAACTCCACGATTTCCCGTTTGAAATTCACGGCCAAACAGGGTACAGAGTACCCGCCGTCGCACCACCTCCCACCGTGAACTTTCCCGTCACGGCAACCGCCATAAACGACTCCTAGGACCTCCCTAAACCTCACTTCACTTACCAAACCCTTCGATTCTAGCTCTAGGTCCACGACTTTTGAAATGAAAATCCACGAAAAAACAGAGCAAAAGAGGTTACCTTCGATTCCGGCGCCGCCGTGAGAACCGTCACCTACCACGGTGCTCGTGGGACTCCCCGTAGCCTCCTGAGTCTCCTAGTGACTTGAATCAATCCACCACACGGCACAGCAGCCACCACCGTCCACTGCCTCCTCTGTTTCTTCCAAATATCCAGCTGTCCACCACGTCGCCTCCGTGCACGGTTGCAACTCCAAACCACGATCACCAGCTCCTCCTTGCCTCACTGTCTCTCTCTCAACTCACTCTTCACTCTCCCTAACATCAAAATCGATCACCGCCTCACCCAACTCTTCTCTCTGTTTTCTGTTTTCTTCGAAGGTGTGCACGGTTCAAATGAGGGTAAAGTGTGGCCGTGCACACTTGAGAACGTAGTGGAACCATCCAGTCCCCTGCACGTGTCCACCATCCATTGGCCAGCCCAAAAATCTCTGCCACTTGCCCTTATCTGATTGGGCTGAGGGAAAATGACCAAAATACCCCTCCTGCACAAATTACTATTTTACCCTCAGACTTTCCAGACCCGTATCTTTTCCGTCCGACGTCCGATGACAGCGTGCCGCTTGTCGTTGGACTCAGGACGTCGAGACCTATCCAACGGTCCTCGGTCTACGTGAAAATCACAAGTCCTCCAAAAAGTCAACATTTCCCTCGTTTACTCAAAATTACGGTAACGCCCCCAACCATCCGTACATCATAACTTTTCCTCCGGTTGTCCGAATCGAAACTGCCACCTGTCTATGGACTCGTGACGTCCTAACCTACGTCACGGTCAAGGGCTAACACTCATCCAATCGATAGTACAAAAAGTCAACTTTTCGTCTACTATTCACAAGGGCAAAATCGTCCTTTTTTTTACAAAACTTCACAAAATTTACATTTTTACCCTTCCCGAAGGTACGGGTTGTTACAATCTACCCCCCTAAAAAGAATTTCGTCCTCGAAATTCAGTGAAATAAATAAGGGTACTGTTCCCGCATCAAGGCCTCGGGTTCCCAAGTAGCTTCTTCGACCTGATGATTTCTCCACAATACCTTCACTAAGGGAACCGTCTTCCTTCGCATAACTTTATCCTTCCGATCCAAGATTGCAACAGGTTGCTCTTCGAAACTCAAGTCTTCCCTCAGTTCCACTGGTTGGGCTTCCAGAACATGCGACTCATCTCGAATATACTTTCGAAGCATAGAGACATGAAAGACATTATGTACCTTTTCCAAATCTGCTGGTAAGGCCAAGCGATAAGCTACAGGACCAATCCGCTCCAGGATCTCATACGGTCCAATGTAACGAGGACTCAACTTCCCTCGTCTGCCAAATCGTACAATTCCTTTCCAAGGAGATAGCTTCAGGAAAACCCAGTCTCGTACAGCAAACTCCAAATCCCTGATCCTACGGTCAGCGTAGCTCTTTTGGCGGTCCTGCGCTGCCTTCAATCGATCCCTAATCAGTGCCACTTTTTCCTGAGTAAGCTCCACTAGCTCAGAAGTAGTCAACCTCCTCTCACCAACCTCAGTCCAACACAATGGAGTCCGACACTGCCGCCCATACAAAGCCTCGTAAGGAGCCATCCCAATGCTCTCCTGATAACTCTTATTGTAGGCGAACTCCATCAAAGGCAGATGTGATTCCCAAGTACCCTGAAACTGAAGTACACAAGCTCGCATCATGTCCTCGAGAATCTGAATAGTCCGCTCAGACTGCCCATCTGTTTGAGGATGAAAAGCAGTACTGAAGTGTAATTTAGTCCCAAAAGCTTCCTGTAAGCTCTGCCAAAATCGAGAAGTAAATCTCGGATCTCTATCAGATACTATCGACTCCGGAGTCCCATGTAACCGAATAATCTCATTTATAAACAACTGTGCAAACTGTTCCAACCTGAAGTTCTCCCGTACTGGCAAGAAATGAGCAGACTTCGTAAGTCGATCCACAATAACCCACACACCATCATGTCCCTTCGGTGTTCTCGGAAGCTTGAACACGAAATCCATAGTCAGGTGATCCCATTTCCACTCGGGGATCGGCAAAGGTTGCATTGCTCCATAAGGTCTCTGCCGCTCGGCTTTTACCTGTTGACAAATCAAGCATCTACTGACATACTCTGCAATTTCACGTTTCATCCCTGACCACCAGTAATGCTCTCGAAGTGTACGATACATCTTGGTCCCACCAGGATGCATCGCATAAGCTGAACAGTGAGCCTCATCCAGTATCACCTTCTTCAAAGCTTCATCCTCAGGTACACACAACCGTCCATTCTTAACCAAGGCTCCATCCTCACGGATCTCAAAATCCTGTCTTTCTCCAGCCTCGACCTCAATCCGAATGATGCCCAGAATAGGGTCCTCAAACTGCGCATCAATCACCTGATCAATCAAAACAGGTCGCACATGGAAACTTGCTAGGAGTGCTCCCTGATCATCCACAGTCAACTCTACTCCCAACCTACGGAGCTCAACCAGCAAAGGTAACCGTACTGTCCTCAGATGCGACAAAGAACCAGCTGACTTCCTGCTCAGAGCATCGGCTACCACATTAGCCTTCCCTGGATGATACTCAATAGTACAGTCGTAGTCCTTAAGTAACTCCAACCAACGGCGCTGTCTGAGGTTCAATTCCTTTTGAGTGAATAAATACTTTAAGCTCTTGTGGTCCGTAAAGATCCTGCACCTCTCACCGTACAAGTAATGCCGCCAAATCTTCAGTGCATGAACCACCGCAGCCAGTTCCAAGTCATGTGTAGGGTAGTTCACCTCATGGGGTTTCAATTGTCGGGAAGCATAAGCAATCACTTTCCCGTGGTGCATCAAGACACAACCCAAACCTTGTAAAGAAGCGTCACTATACACCTCGAACTCCCCACTATCATCTGGAAGGGCCAACACAGGAGCAGATGTCAACCGCCTTTTAAGCTCCTGGAAACTCTGTTCACATTTATCGTCCCACTCAAACCAAACTCCCTTCCGTGTCAACCTCGTCAACGGTGCTGCAAGAATAGAAAAGCCCTCAATAAAACGCCGGTAATACCCTGCCAAACCCAGAAAACTCCGAATTTCTGTTACCGTCTTAGGCTGTTCCCAATTGGCTACCGCCTCAACTTTCTGAGGATCCACACGAATGCCCTCGGCCGAAATCACATGGCCAAGAAATCCAACACTGGCCAACCAGAACTGACACTTACTGAGCTTCGCATACAACTGATGCTCCCTCAACGTTTTAAGCACGATCCTCAGATGTTTCTCATGCGCCTTCGCACTCTTCGAATACACCAAAATATCATCAATGAAGACAATCACAAAACGATCCAAGTAGGGCCGGAACACTCGGTTCATAAGGTCCATAAAAGCTGCTGGGGCATTAGTCAAACCAAAAGGCATCACAACAAACTCATAGTGACCGTACCTGGTCCGGAAAGCTGTCTTCGGTATATCCTCCTCTTTAACCCTTAACTGGTGATAACCGGAGCGAAGATCAATCTTCGAGAAATACTGTGCTCCCTTGAGCTGGTCAAACAAATCATCAATCCGGGGTAGGGGGTACTTATTCCGAATAGTTACCTTATTCAGTTGCCTGTAATCCACACACAATCTCAATCCTCCGTCCTTTTTCTTGACAAACAAAACAGGTGCTCCCCAAGGTGACATACTCGGTCGAATGAATCCTATATCGACCAACTCTTGCAACTGGGCCTTAAGTTCCCTCAATTCTGCAGGTGCCATACGATAAGGAGTCTGGGAAATAGGCTGTGTACCTGGTAGAAGCTCAATCGTAAACTCAAGATCTCGATGTGGGGGTATTCCTGGCAACTCCTCGGGAAAAACATCGGGAAACTCCCGTACCACTGGTATATCCTCCGCCCTCACTGGCGTAGCACGCGTATCCACCACATGAGCTAAGTAACCCTGGCACCCCTTACGTAACAATTTGCTAGCCTCGAGTGCCGAAATAACTCCCGTAGGAAGTGCACGCTGATCCCCCTGAAACGTAGTCTCTGATAATCCGGGACTCCGAAAAGTCACTCTCCTATCGAAACATTCGATAGAAGCATGATGTCTCGTCAACCAGTCCATACCCAAGATCACATCAAAGTCCCGTAAATCCAAGAGTAACAAATCTGCCAGTAACTCCACCTGGCCTACCATCACCGGACACTCTCTCAATACCTGAGTCACTACCAACATCTCCCCAGTAGGTGTACTCACTCCTAACGCACAATCCAAAGTAGACACCTCCCTCTCCTTAACCAAACTACAACTCCGAGCTATAAATGAATGGGTAGCCCCGGGATCTATCAAAGTAAAAACAGTGTGACCAAGTATGGTGAGTGTACCTGTCACCACTCCCGGTGCTGACCTAGCCTCCTGCTGAGTCATCGCAAAAACTCGCGCCTGAGGTCCCGATGACCTACCGCGCCCTCTGGAACTGCTCGTGGCACCACCGCCACCCCTAGGGCCTGCCGCCCCTGATACTGAAGCAGTACTCCGCCCGGGTTCTACTGCACCTCTGCCTGCTCCACCCTCCGGAGCTAACAATGGGCACTCCCGACGGAAGTGTCCTCGCTCTCCACAATAGAAGCAAGTATCCCTACCGGGTCCACCGGTATGCCTCCCTGTAGAAGCCACTGAAGTCGCACTCGCCTGAGGAGTCGGCTGTGACCTAGCTCCTCGAAATCCCGAGCCCTGAAAACTGCCTGGTCTGCCAAACCGGGCTCCACCAACCGATAACGATCCACCAAAATTACCCCGTTTCGGGGGCCTCTGACTCGATGCTCCTGGAAATGACTGCTCTCGGCGTCGAACACTGCCCGAATACTGTGGTCTAGCAGGTAAACTGGCCTCCACCCTGACAGCAGCATCAGATAACTCTCGGAATGTAGCAAAAGAGCCGGCTGTCACTATGGCCCTGATCTCTCCCCGGAGACCCAACTCAAACCGGCGGCACTTCTCCGCCTCAGTCGCCACAAATGCGGGAGCAAAACGAGATAGCATCTGGAACCTCTGCTCATACTCAGCAACTGTCAAGTTCCCTTGCTTCAAGTGAAGAAATTCCGCTTCCTTCGCATCCCTGAAAGAACGGGGATAGTACTGATCTAGAAACCGCTCCCGGAAAGTCTCCCAAGTCACGGTATGTGCATCCCAGCCGGACAGTTCCAGCGTGTACCACCACTCGTAGGCAGCTCCATCCAACAGAAAAGTAGCTAACAATACCCGATCCTCGGGAGGACAGTGCAACACCCCAAAAATACGTTCTAGTCGGGTGATCCATCGGTGAGCTTCCTCGGGATCAGCCCCACCGCTGAACGTAGTAGCCCCAAGCCTCTGGGCTCTCTCGATCGAAGCACTCTCAGTCCCTCTCGCCGCTTCATCTTCAGGTCGTGGAGGGGGTTCACGTCTCGGAGGCATGATCAATCGTACGCTGAAAGAGGCATAGAGTTAGTATAACAACCTAGACCCAACACAAATTGACACAACCTATGCTCTGATACCAATTGTCAGGACCCGTCCCAAATATCACCTCGATACCCGGGATGAACCCTGCTTCCGTCTGACAATCACACTTACAGTACCCAAAAATAACCTTAATACAACTATAAGCATAACTATCAGACGAAGGAGTAAATATATACAACAATAATCCAGAGCATAGTTCTACAAAATGGGCACCAAAAGTCCTACAAGTCTAAGTCCGCAACGGAAGAATGTCGGAAGCTCTATGCCTCGATATCTGCCTCAACGTTCACCCCAGCGCTATCACCACGACTTGGAGGGAAATTAAAAAAAAACAGAAGGTGTGAGTGGACCAAAAGGAATAAAATTTTTAAAACCGTTTACCATCAAATCAAAGTAAGGAAGCAGAATCATTAGTTCCCTCCGGTTTAAAACCAGGCATGCCCAACGAAGGATTAGAAAACAAAACCCATAATATGAAACATCATAAGAAACAGAAACACTATAAACATCATAAGAAACAGAAACACTATAAACATCATAAGAAACAGATACACTATAAAACTGATATAGAAACCAGAGCATAAACATCAAACCACTTTTTCCGATCAAACCTGCTGGACCTATCCGAGTCTTTAAACTCAACCAGGCCTCACATATAAATCCGAGTCTTTAAACTCCCGAGTCTTTAAACTCAATAGGCCTATGGGGGTAATATCATAAATATCCGAGTCTTTAAACTCCCGAGTCTTTAAACTCCATCCGGGCCCGTCCCCCGTCAATCAATATCCGGGTCTTTAAACCCATATCCAGATCCAGCAAATCCAATCCATTTCAGTGTAAAACCATTCCGAAACCCATCACCAAACTCGAATTCGGAATCCCTAGTTCGAAGCCCTTTCGGCGTTCTGAACCGACATTCCGAACCCAAATCCGGAAAAAGATCCATGTTCATAACAAAACCATAGGAAAATCCCAAATCATATTCCACAACCTATTTACCATCATCAGAAAACGTTTTTAGGTTGAATTTCTGAATTATAACATCAAAATCTGAAAACCCGCTTTTTCTCGAAAAACGTGCAAAATCCCGAAAACGTCTCGAAAAACGTGCAAACATCTCAATCACATATAATCATCATCAGGACATAAAACACACATAAAAATCATAAAACATTAATAAAAACAGTTAGGCATGCTCGGAAGTAAGAAAGAGTCCACTCACAGTTCAGAACAAGTCACTCGCGCCCCGTGCGCTCCTCAACCGTCTCTGGTGTCTCCCGTCCTGTCAATAGATACCAAATAGGGTCACAATTACAGCTAGGATACCTTCCCTATTTTCCCCAATTTTTCGGGAATTTAATAATATTTTAATCCTAAACCCTAAACCGTACGGATTCCCGGACCATCCCGTAACACCGTCCGATTAACCCGAAAACTATACCATCGGATTCGTTAGAACATTTAGGACTAAACTCATGTGGGAAGCTTGACCGGATTCCTCCCCACGCGCCGCCCAAAGTGGCTGCGCGTGGGCCTCACGCGCCTGCTACAGTGCCACCGTCTTCCTTGCTCGAACCCGGTTCGCACCAGACGGCAACCCGGACCGGCGAGAACCGTTCTCCACCGTTCGGCCACCGTTTCCCCTCCTATCTTCACCTAAAGCTTCGTCCACTCTCAGAGAATTCATCCACCTCACTCTCTTGGTTCGACTCGACCCATAGCTTCACAACTGAAGCTCGAAAGAAAAACCAACAATCCTCTGTTTTTCTTTCCGGCCACTCCGCACTTCCCCCTTCACGGTGGTCATTCTAGACTCCTTCCACGACTTCACTGAACCACACACAACTCACGGGAACCCTCGACTCACCCTCTAACTCCACGATTTCCCGTTTGAAATTCACGGCCAAACAGGGTACAGAGTACCCGCCGTCGCACCACCTCCCACCGTGAACTTTCCCGTCACGGCAACCGCCATAAACGACTCCTAGGACCTCCCTAAACCTCACTTCACTTACCAAACCCTTCGATTCTAGCTCTAGGTCCACGACTTTTGAAATGAAAATCCACGAAAAAATAGAGCAAAAGAGGTTACCTTCGATTCCGGCGCCGCCGTGAGAACCGTCACCTACCACGGTGCTCGTGGGACTCCCCGTAGCCTCCTGAGTCTCCTAGTGCCTTGAATCAATCCACCACACGGCACAGCAGCCACCACCGTCCACTGCCTCCTCTGTTTCTTCCAAATATCCAGCCGTCCACCACGTCGCCTCCGTGCACGGTTGCAACTCCAAACCACGATCACCAGCTCCTCCTTGCCTCACTGTCTCTCTCTCAACTCACTCTTCACTCTCCCTAACATCAAAATCGATCACCGCCTCACCCAACTCTTCTCTCTGTTTTCTGTTTTCTTCGAAGGTGTGCACGGTTCAAATGAGGGTAAAGTGTGGCCGTGCACACTTGAGAACGTAGTGGAACCATCCAGTCCCCTGCACGTGTCCACCATCCATAGGCCAGCCCAAAAATCTCTGCCACTTGCCCTTATCTGATTGGGCTGAGGGAAAATGACCAAAATACCCCTCCTGCACAAATTACTATTTTACCCTCGGACTTTCCAGACCCGTATCTTTTCCATCCGACGTCCGATGACAGCGTGCCGCCTGTCGTTGGACTCAGGACGTCGAGACCTATCCAACGGTCCTCGGTCTACGTGAAAATCACAAGTCCTCCAAAAAGTCAACATTTCCCTCGTTTACTCAAAATTACGGTAACGCCCCCAACCTTCCGTACATCATAACTTTTCCTCCGGTTGTCCGAATCGAACCTGCCACCTGTCTATGGACTCGTGACGTCCTAACCTACGTCACGGTCAAGGGCTAACACTCATCCAATCGATAGTACAAAAAGTCAACTTTTCGTCTACTATTCACAAGGGCAAAATCGTCCTTTTTTTTACAAAACTTCACAAAATTTACACTTTTACCCTTCCCGAAGGTACTGGTTGTTACACCGTGGGAGACAACCTGCACGGCTATGCCGTGGGTGTCTGAGCGTGCAAATTGTTTATGGAAACCAATCGCTCGTGATGGGTGCTAGTGGACTGAGGGAATTGTTTTTGTGACTGAGTGGGAGGCAATCGTGCCTGGTGTGGTGAGTGGCAGTGCACGGGCTGGTGTTCTTTTGAGGTAAGAAAACAGAGTGGGCAGGAGGTTGAAGTTGCACGGGTGAGATTGGAATTGGGGCAATGTCGTGGTCTAGTTACTTAGGCAGATAGTGAGGGAGCAGGGAGAGAAGGGAGTGCACGGCTGAGTGGTGTCTGTGCGGGGAACAGAATGCTGGACTGGTGCCATGGGAGCTGAGGAAAATAGAGACTTTGTTCAGGCCATGATTGATCTTCCTAAGGCCATAGTGAGTGAAATTGTGAACGGGAGAAGGAAATAGGAGGAGAGAACTGAGTTCTGAGGGGGAAAGAAGAAAGAAATGGAGGAATTTGAGAAACCAGAGAGTCTAAAATCAAAATTCGGAAATGGAGGGAAAAATACCAAATTCGATCTGTGAGTCTTGGGGGTCCAAACTGATAATCAGTGCAGCTACCTGGGCTGGTGTTGACTGCAACCACGCAAAAATCGATTGGGAGTGGTCGTGTTTTGACCCCATACTGAGGTTCAGTTTCTGGGAACGGGTCGTGGTGGAGTCCAGGTGGTTGGAGGCTCGGGACCTTGGATTTGAGCTCAGAAACATGTTCTTATGGATCCTGCGGTGCTGCTGAGTGAAGAAATTGAAGGAAACAATGGGTATTGGTGCACTCCAATGATGAACAGTGGTCGATTCTTCGTCGGAAAATCCAAGCTTGGAGTCGGGATGATTGAGGTTAGTTCTTGTGAAATTACTTGTGTGATCGTCCTTAGAATCAGTATACGAAGCTCCCCAACTAATTAATTGAGTGTATCTGCGACTGTGTAATGAAGGGGGACTAAGAACCCGATTGGGACTCGTATTCGATTGGGCTGGTTTTAGGGCATGT
Organism: Prinsepia uniflora; assembly: GCA_032719365.1. NCBI lineage: Eukaryota > Viridiplantae > Streptophyta > Magnoliopsida > Rosales > Rosaceae > Prinsepia > Prinsepia uniflora. The sequence continues at coordinate 47,206,605 of CM064872.1, read as the reverse complement.
CGACGTGAATGAGTAAAATAGAACTTAAATTGGGTCCATTTCGATGCTATCTGAGAGTTTAATTGAAGGAATTAAGTGGATATTTGCAGGGATTGAATCGGGTCCAGTCGCGGGTTGCATACCCGTTTTACAGTGGAATCGGGTGAGGATGGTGACCGTTGGGGTTACTGTAGCTGGCGCGTGAGTGTCACGCGCAGCCGCTTGCGGCGGCGCGTGACGGCGCGTGGGGCCGAATTTCAAGGTGAGTTCAACACGAACTTTGTCCTATACAATGTAACGAACATTTTAACGTTGGTTTCGAATTTTTCAGACGCCGTTTCGATGTTGTTTCGAGGGTCCGAAGGTTTATGTTACGTTTGTAATTAACGATTAATTCCCGGAAAATTATGGGAGAATGGTATGTTATTATCTAAGCTCTTAGTGACACTAAATTATGTTCTCGGACAGGATTTGGAATTTCTGGAAAATATCGGAAATTACGGAACTGCGTGCAGCGCGAAATCGAGCCATATTGGACGGTGTGTGAGTGGACGTTGCTTTCTAAATTTAATGCATGCATAAATTACTTCTATGATTTTATGATTATGATTATAAGCTGTGATTTTGATTTCCGTATTTATACGTATTTTTACTATACCCGTGAAATTACACGCATTTCGAGACTATGGTCACTCGTGTGCTTAATGATGGATTAATGAAAGAAGTTATATGAAATGGGTGTAAAATGATTTAAGAAAGTTGTTTATGATTGTGAGTGCGATTTACGGTGTGGACACGATTTTCGAGGTTTTTGCGATTTTGCACGTTTTACGATATTTGAGTTTATTGTGATTTGATCACTGTTTGATGTTTGAATTTGGAATGTGAATTGAGGTTTGCGATTTTGAGGAATTAAAATGGCTTTTGAAAAAGATGATTTCTGGTTTGGTGCTTGGGGCAGAAAAGTAACTTGAATTAACGAGTTTTCAGTTTTCGGAAATTTAAAGTGGATTCTTGTTTTGGGTTCGGGAAGATGCTTCCGGATGCCGGCTTACGGAATCATTATTGCGAATTCGAATTCGAGAATGAAAAAGGATTTAATAAAGTGATTTGGTGTGATTGTACATGCCCCGTGTGTAATGATGAATTGAATATGATTCGTGAAGTAAGATTTGGGAATTTGTATGTGGAAACTCGTACCATGGGTCCTGTTGTGAAAAATGTGATTTTGGGATGGATCCCACGTTGTTGTGTTTGACAAATGTTTTGGGTTTAAAGACCCGTTGAAAACTGTTTTGGGCTTAAAGACCCGGTGCTATTGCTGGAGCACGTTTTGAGTTTAAAGACTCGGTTACTGTGATACCCCCGAGGCCTATTGATTATGTTCTGAGTTTAAAGACTCGTTGATATCCCGGGAAGGCCGATTTATGCGCATGGTTTTGAGTTTAAAGACTCGGGCGCACTTGATATCCAGCAAAATGATTGACTTGTGATTTATTGATGATTTCTGATGTTTCGGTTGAGTTGGGCAGTGGCCCGGTATATGGTTGTTGGTTTTGGATCATGTTGTGCATTTGGTTTTGATTCGTGTTTTTTTGGGCTGAGGCCCGGTGTTTATGATTGCGGGCTAAGACCCGATGGTTGAGAAAGAATAATGATTTTGAGGTTCATACGAGTTTTTCCTGATGTTGAAATTTGATACACAGTTTTCTTGTGTGGAAAATCTTAACCGATTGCGAAATGATTTCTGTATGCATGCATTCGTTTTTACGCGGAGGGTAAAAATGTTTGTTGTAACTGTTTTGCTAAACTGATTTCAATTTTTGTCCACTCACACCTTTTGATTTTTATTGACCCTCCAGGTCGTGGCGCGTTGTTCGAGGCTGTACGAGGGGCGGAGGCATGAGTAAGTACGTGTGGCTATCCCTGGTTTGGCAAGTACTGAGGGTAACTTGGGGTTTTCTGTCACCTTGCCAGACGGGAGCAGGACCGGGCAAGGTTATCGATGCCCCTCTCGGGGGCGGTCCTGTCATAGTGGATATACTTAAAAAAATTCGTGATACATGTATACATGTTGATTTCTATATTTTAAAGATGGTTAAGATTGTCAAATAGGATGAGCCTCCTCTGATTTTTGACAGGCCCTTCTTGGCCACACTAAGTGTCTATTTGATGTAAAGAATGAAAAAGTTTCAATCAAAGTATTGGATCAATTGCACACATTTTCTATACATGATGCTATTTAATATCTTGTTGAACCAATTTTTGATTTTCCCTTAAATATGATGGATGTATTCCGTCAGAAAACTATTGCTAACTCTTGCACTACAAATCCACTTAAGAAGGCTATCACCGACACCTCAGCTCTTGAGCAGCAGGATGATGCGCATGTGACCGAAAATGCCTTGTTTCTTAACATTACAACTATGTATCCGTGAACCAAGCAACCCTTCTTTGAGGAATTGTACCTCCTTCCCACATCTGAGCATCTGAGCTTGACCTAAAGTTTCTACCTAAGAATCTCAAGTATGCACACCTAGGTAAAGACCAAGCTCTTGTGGCCATAATTTCTTCTAACTTGAGTATTCTGGATGAGAGTGAGTGGGTACAGGTCCTCGAGGCCAATCAAACAACAATCAGATGCATTATTACAGACATCAAGGAAATTAGCCCTGCTAAGTACATGCATCAGATTCTGCTTAAAAGGGACACAAAGCCATCTCGTGAACCCAACAAAGGCTCAACCTGCCAATGAAGGAAGTGGTCAAGAAAGAGGTTCTCAAGCTCCTTGATGTTGGCATCATCAACCCTTAAATTACAAATAGGTAAGCCTAGTTTAGGTAGTTTCGAAGAAAAGCGAAGTCAATGTGGTAAAAAACGAGCATAATGACTTGGTATCTTAATGTGTGTAAATCGGGTGAAGGCTGTATATCGATTATAGAAGGTTTAACTTTAGTACTCAAAAAGATCATTTTCCTTTACATTTTATTGATAAATTTTTTTAGAACTTTGCAAGGCATTCCTATTATTGTTTTCTTGATAGTTAATAGGGATATAGACTGTAACAACCTGTCCCGAGAACCGGAATTAGTAGACCAACTAAGGTGTGATTAGTAAGGTTAATCCGTGGTTAGTTGGTCCCGATAAGGTCTTTGGCGTAGAATGACGATTTTGCCCCTAGTTTGGGCAAAATAGTTGACTTTTAGTTCGGGTGGTCAAATTGGGGTTGACCAGTGACCAGGACGTAGTTTAGGACGTCACGAATCCATAGGCAGGTGGCACGCCTGATTCCGACATCCGAGGAGGAAATTGTGATGTTCGGAAGGTCGAGGGCATAACCGTAATTTGGGTAAAATAGGGGGAATAGTTGACTTTTTGAATAATCGAGTTTTGGTAGGTTGACCTAGGATGGTTAGGTAGCTTTCGTCGTCCTGAGTTCGATGATAGGCGGCACGTATGCATCGGACGTACGAGGCGAGAGTTACGGGTCTAGGAAGTTTTGGTAAAACCGTAAAAATGTGTAAAACAGGAGGGTATTTTGGTCTTTTTGGTTTCTGGGGATTTGTGCAGAGAGAAAGGAGATGGACGGCTGGGGTTTAACCAAGTGGGATAAGGATTGAGTGGATGGTGACATGTGGCCAATGTGGAATGGTTTCTGGGATGTTCTCGTGTGCGCGCACAACCCGAATAATTGGGGTGCACTCGTGCAACCCGTGCAGTTATTGGATACACAGAGAAACAGAGTGAGCTTGTGAGGAGAAATTGAGGAGTGATCGTGGCTAGTGGTGAGTAGTGGTGAGTGAGGGAGGAACAAGAGACTGAAGGGAGGCTGGTGGTCGTGAATTGGTGGCGCAATCGTGCACGGCGGCACGGCGGAGGTGCGGAGAAGGTTTGGGGGAAACAGGGAGCCTGAGAGTTCGAGGTGGTGGCTACGCCGTGAGGCGGCTCAAACCACGACTGTGGGACGTTCAGGAGGTTGCAGGGAGGCCAACGAGCACCGTGGTAGGCGGCGGTGCGCACGGCGGAGCTGCAATCGAAGGGTAAGCTTCCTTGCTCTGTTTTCCCGTGAAATTTCATTTGGAAAGTCGTGAGGTTTGGCTGAGAGTCGAGAGAATTAAAGGTCAGGGTTATGTTCAGGAGGGTCCTAGGTGTAGACTAGGATGGTCGCCGTGACGGGGCCGTACACGGCGGGGCTCAGGCAAAGATGAGCACTCTGGTGCTCTGTTTGGCTGTGAAATTCAAACGGTGAGTCGACGAGTTTGGGGGTGAGTCGAGGGTAACGGAGATTGGTTCTAGGTTCAGTAAAGCCTTAGGGATCGTCTGGTGTCGCCACCGTGATGGGAGGTGACCGGAACAGGTGAATCGAGAAACAGAGGGAAAATGGCCGTCTGGTTTGAGCTTCAGTCGTGAAGCTGGGAGTCGAATCGAACCAGGAGAGTGTGGGGAATGGATTCGTGGTGTCTGGACGAAGCTGCAGGAGAAGAGAGGGAGTGAATTGGTGGCCGGACGGTGGAGAATGCTTCTCGCCGGTCCAAGCCACGGCGGCTGGTTCAGCACAGTCATCTCGAGGTAGGGGATGTACTGTAGCTGGCGCGTGAGGGCCACGCGCAGCCACTTTGGGCGGCGCGTGGGGGCTCGTACGGCGGCGGATGGGAAAGTGGTCAACATGGTTTTTGGACCAGGAGTTGTGGTGAGTTCAATGGAGTTGGTTTCGAGTCAATCGGAAGTCGTTTGAGTGTAGTTCCGCGAGGGTGAATGTTTAGGGTCCCGGGTTTTCGGTTTTCAATTCGGGGATTTTTGAGGGAATTTAGGTGAGTGTTTGTAGATGTATTAGTGACGTATTTTGACGATGATTGACAGGATCGGGATTTCCCGAGGAAGCCGAGGAAGCCGAGGAACGGGCAGGACGTTCGGGACGCGAATAGGGCTCGGTACTGTGAGTGGACCCCTTCTCTAAACTCGAACATGCATAACAATTGTTTTATGGTTTTTAATCATGATTCTATGTTTATCGAATATGCTTTGTTGGTTTTACATTGTTGCATATTTTTCGAGGAAGTTCGGTTTTCAGCACGTTTTACGATAAAAGGTTGATTTCGAATGATAAATGATTTTTAATGGTTATAAGGGATTTTGGAACGTGATTTCAATGATCAAGGTTTTTGGTTTTAGAAACGGATTTCGGAAATGGAAGTTGGTTTTAAAGTTGAAAAGTGATTTTCCGGATTTGGGTTCGGAATGACGGTTCTGGATGCCGGAAGGGCATCAGACCAGTGATTTCGGATTCGGGTTTGGATGTGGATTGGTAAATGGTTTTCAAATGGTATTGGGATTGGATTTGCTGGATCTGGATATTGGGTTTAAAGACCCGGATATATGTGACGGGGGACCGGCCGGATTGGGTTTAAAAACCCGGATTGAGTTTAAAGACTCGGGAGTTTAAAGACTCGGAAATATTGATATTTCCCCCGTAGGCCTTGAGTTTAAAGACTCGGGAGTTTAAAGACTCGGATATGATTAAGGCCTGGATTGAGTTTAAAGACTCGGGAGTTTAAAGACTCGGATAGGTCCAGCAGGTTTGATCGGGAAAATGATGATGTGATGTTATGATTTCTGATATGGTTTTATGATTCACATGCTGTGGTTTTTCTAACTGTTTTATAGTGTTTCTGTTTCTTATGATGCGGTTTATGGTAAATTGATTTATAACTGTGTTCATAAATATTGGTTATGAATGTGGTTTTCAAAACGGAGGGTTAAACTCGATTTTCGTGTAAAATGGTTTTGAACTCTTGTACTGTTTGGTCCACTCACACCTTCTGTTTTAAATTGCCCTCCAGGTTGTGGAGCGAGCGCGGGGTCTTGACGTCGAGGCAGTGTCTGAGGCATAGAAGTGACGTGAGGGATCCCAGCATAGATTAAAGGCTTCCGTGTGCGTGTACTTTATCGGGTTTTTATTTTCTTTGTATTTTGTACTAGGCTCTGTAAACGATAACGTCGGCATATTTTGTTTAATTACTCCTGCGTCTGACTGGATTTGAGTGAGTTGTACTTGGGTGTTGCGTCGGGAAGTCAGGCGGGAGTGGGATTTACCTCGGGTTTCGGAGGGAAACTGGGGTGGGTCCTGACATTGACGACCAGTTTGAACCAAGGAACGTGGCTGGAAGCTCAACGACTCGCCGGAGAAGATAACCTGAACCGGCAGCCAACCTTCGCGTCGATTTTCAGGTAGTCTTCCCAACATAGAATCTAGTTCTAATTGCACAGAACCGTTGAGGAGGTTGAGCCGAGTCCATAGGAACAAATCTCACCTGAAATGGTGATCAGAATCGCGATCTGTGATCGGGTCGAGCCGTGGGTCTGCGTTGACCCGGTTCTCTGACCTGGTTACTGTAGCTGATGACGTCATCATGCTGACGTCAGCAGTGACGTCATGATGACGTCATCATGTCAGAAACTGTCAGACCAGAGACCAATGGACTGCTGACACGTGTCCTCGACACTGTCAGTGATGACGTCGTGCTAACGTCAGCAGTATTGTAGCACGGTTGACCAGAGGGTTGACCAGGCGCGTGGGGGCGCGTGTGAACAGTGATTTTGGTGGAACCACCACCATTCTTTAGGTTTCGACGATCCGGATCCAATGGCGGTGGTTTCGGGTCGATCGGAGATCATTAAGTTGGTCAAAATGAGAGTTATTGCCTTGGAAAACGCGTTCGGGCGGCTTTTCCGGACCGGTTTCGGTCTACGGTTTCATGGTTAAATGTTAGGGGTTTGTATTGACCCTTACGTATACTTTGGATGTGACAGGGATTGTGTAACTGTACCAGATCAAGGGTATACGCTCAGTTTTCAACAGGACTGTACTGTGAGTGGGCCATTTTCTTAAACCCTTGCGTGCATAAATGTTTTCTGGTTTATTATACTTATTCACATGCTAAAAACAATGATGGTTTTGATGATATGGAAAATATGGTTATGGCACGTTTCATGGTATTTGGGCTTGAGACCCGTTTGATGAAACTTAATGATCGATTCGGATTTTATCTATGTATATATATATATGTTTTGCATGTGGATATCAATAAAATGTATTTGGTACTGCACTGTATAGATCCTTCCATATTATATTGTCTCCTCCGGATGAGGTACCCCGGAGAGGTCACGGACGTCTAGTACGTCCAGCGTCTATGACGCTAAGCATCGGGGATGCTGTACCCGAACGAGGTTCGTGGATTTAACTCAGAAATTGAGACCCGAGCGGCACGCGTAGCCTTGTGATTGTGACCTTATTGGACGTCAGGGACGTCAGACATCAGGGATGTCGGGATTGGAGTGTATAGTGCAGCAACTAAAATTATACTTATGATTTTATTATATGCCCTATGGTTCATTTTATATGATTGATGGTTTTAATTACGGATGCATGCATGTTTGGAAAACGGAGGGGTAAATTATATGTTTTACTTATCAAATGATTTTATAAACTTGAGTTTCGGTCCACTCACCCTTAATGTTTTTGGTAACCCCTCCAGGTCGTGATACTGAGGTAGAGGAGGAACTTGAGGCTGAGGCATAGATCTACTTCTGCGTACCTGAACCCCTGTTGGGTGGTGTACCCGCAGGTTTACTATAGAGTCGTGCTCGCAACTTGTAATTCTGGATTTCATCCCTTGTCTGACATTCATTTAATTCGGATTTGATGTATGACTTTGATTTGGTTATTTATGCATTTGATGTTTTGAGGTTAAAATTGGTATGAATTATTGGGTGTTAGACGGGAGCAGAGCACGTCCCCTTGTGGTCCCTGTGGGATCGGGGCGGGTCCTGTCAACCCAACTAACCTCCACTTAGGCTCACTAATCCTACCTTAAACACTCTGCTAATCCTGGCTCTCGGGACGGGTCGTTACATCTTTGGTGAGCCAAATGGTGGTGCCCTTTGTCTTCTCCAACAAAGTTTCACCAGCGGTTGTGCTAGCATATGGCGACGGAGGTGGTGGTGCACAGTGGTGCCGATCATCATCTTCGGCAACCCAGTTTAGGTCTGATGATGATGTGGCAGGTGATGTAGCATGCCACGTGGTAGCCAAATTCTATTGGCGCGTGGGAGGTTCGTTGGACATTTGTTGGCGAGTGCAATGCGTGGGGCCATTCCACCGCCCACAATGACACGTGTTGACAGGACCCGTCCCAACTGGACGTCAAAAACCGTACCCGGTCCTGCTCCCGTCTGACAAGTCAACTGAAAGTCCGAAACTACCCTTCAGTACCTGCCAGACAAGGGAATTTTTGCGCCTGTGCCCGCACATACCTCCACCTCTGGAATAGCCTCGATCAACGCGCCACGACCTGAAGGGTTCACAAAATAGAAAAGGTGTGAGTGGACAAAAATGACCTCATATAAAAACATTTACCAAAATACATTCTTACCCTCCAGTTTTCACAAACTTGCATGCATATCGTAAAACATGAGTAATAGTATGAAATCATTCAAGTATGAACAGTGGACCGATAAAATCAAAACATATTTTCTCATGGTCCACAAAAACTCATGTTCACCAAATCAGTTTAACATCTCAAAAAGTTCACAGTTTCTTTAAATCATTTTAACCGCTAAACCACGGTTTCCTCAAAAATCATTTTCCATAATCCACGTGACTTATTTCCATATCCTGTTGCTTAGAGTCACGTTTATCCCTGCAACGCGTGCATATCAATAGGCTCAAGGACCGCTCAAAATCCGAGCATCCGCTGCTGTGAACACATCATCAGTCAGCAATCCGTCGTTGGGAAAAACCCTCACCAGCCGACGATCCGGATCTCGTGAACACATCACTTACCGATCCATATAATCCAGCACATCTGATCTGAGTCAAGCCTCCCCTAGGCTGCAAGACAAAGATCGTGCTACGTGACCTCTTCGGGGTAAACACTTCCATCCCGAAGGCGAGCGTTATCTCCAGGGTGCACTCCGGGGAAAAACATATTTTCTCCCGAAAGCCCTAAATATCCGCAACATATCACCATCACAAAAACCAGTGAAAAACAGTTGCATTAAAAACCAAATCATATATCAACACAGGGTCTCAGCCCCAAGTCCCGATTTACTTTATAAATCCGAAAATCATCAATATCATCATGTCATCACATGGAAATACAATTCCAACCAAAATCACAACTCCATTTGGTCTCAAGCCCAAAATATCAATATCACGTAAATCCGTGCAACCGTAAACCCGAGTTGCCACGATCACGTAAATCCATGAAATCAATCATTGACTCATAATCTGAGTCCAAATATCATTTTCAACTTCCTGACTCATAACCCCGAGTCAAAACATCATTTTCAATCCGGGCTTAGCCCAAAACATCATTTGCACGTTCCTCGTAAAACGTGCCCGAAAGACTGATTAAAATAATCACAAAATCACGAGGATACCAAAAATTATCAAATTCATCAATTTCACATGTAACTCCAATTCCGAGTCAAAATCATTATTTACTTGGGTTCTCACGCCCATAATATCATTTTTAACCAATTTCACGATTTCTCGAAAGTCGTGCCAGAATATAATAATATAATAATCATAAAACCGAGAAAATCGAGAAATCACCGAATCAAAGCATCAATCATGTCAAATCATAGAAAGTCATATAAATAAGCATTTTAAACCATATATGCATGCATCACAGTTAGAAAACCAAAAGTCCACTCACACACACCGTTCAAAACGGTTCGTTTCCAAACTGCACGTTTTTCCGTAAAATCTGGAAATCACAACTCCTGCCCAAAATCAATATAGAGGGTTACTAACATCTCAAAATACTCCATATAATTTCCCCCAATTTTTCCGGAATTTAAATACGTATTTTAAACGTAAAACAAAACTTCGGACATGCGGAACATTATCTAAACAATATCCGATTTCCCCGAAATCAACGTCAAAATGTTCGTTACACTAAGATGATCAAAAGTCATGTTGACCTCACCTTGAGACTAGGCTGGACGCGCCCTCACGCGCCGCCGTGAGTGGCTGCGCGTGAAACCCACGCGCCAGCTACAGTGTCACCAGCCTAACCCGTTTGTCTGATAAACGGGTCCTTTAGCCCGCGATCAGACCCGGTTCCAATCCTGTCAATTCGATATTAATTCCTTCAATTGAACATTCAATTAGTTTCGTTATAAGTTCAATTAGGGTTCTGTATCATCAATTACTTGAAACATTACCTAAATCCTCACGATCAAGGATGAACAGTCGAAGGACCTCCGGCCACTGTTCATCATTCGAACTCCCTCAATTCCACACGATTTCCCCAAATTGATTCATCAAGAAGCTTCATTGATCACAGGTAAACCTTTCCCCCAACTCAATTGGATCAATTCATTGCTCAATCTTCACGACTCAAACTCGAACATCCGTACACTGTGCAACCATGGAGTTTCCACCTTGGCCACTGATTCCTCCCAATTGATGAACCCAGAAGCATCAATGGACCATGAGGAATTGTTTCCCCACCTCAATTTCGTCGTTTGATCACACATTGATCACGACTCAAGCTCGATATTTCTCACTGTTACCAAACCCGTTCAGAGCCAATTGGGCATGAATTCCTCTCGTTTTTGATTTGAAACAACTCGTCTCAACCTCAGGAAGCTATTTCCAATCTCCAATTCGATCATCACAGCTCAATTCGTCCAATTCGATTTTCCCTCCCAAAACTCAAAATCCGAAATTCCAGTTCGATAGTTACCCTCAATCCCTCGAGTTTTCCTCACTCAATTAGTCTCTGAATTCTCTCCAATTTCCGTTCATAAGTTTAGTGGATAGGGAGGAGATTAAGGGTGGAAGGATTTTGAATTTTGGTGGTGCACGGGTTAAGAAATCACAGAAGAGAAAATGGAGGTTTAATGGATTTTTAATTAATTAATCATCACAAAAACACAATAATTATATTCTCCCCAAAACAAGGATCCTGGTTTTAGGCCTCAATTTAAGGGATTAGTGACAAGTGTCACTCATCCAAGTGTGTTCAGTCACCGGGTACTGTTCATTATTAAAATATTATTTTATTCCAGGTTCGTTCGGTTAATCGAGCCTGATTCCGTGACCATAACTTCGTCGTCGAATCTCCGATTTCGACATGCCGCCTGTCGTTCGATTCGTATCGACAAGACCTACGTAACGGTCCTTGGCCCTCGTCCATCGGACCTCCCGATCAAAAAGTCAACATTTGGCCCCTAATATGCCAAATTACCAAAATACCCCTCAACTTCCGAACATCATAACTTTCTCTACGAATGTCGGAATTGAACGTGCCACCTGTCTATGAACTCGTGACGTCCCGAACTACGTCACAGTCATCGCTCAAAGTCCATTTGACCGCCCGAACTAAAAGTCAACATTTTGCCCACGCCAAGGGCAAAACGGTCATTTTGCACGTTTCGTCCGATTTCACTCAACTAATCCCCGATTAGTCATTCTAATTCATAATTAATTAATATTCAATCCCGATATTCGGGACGGGTCATTACAACCTTCCCTCCTTAAAGAATTTCGTCCCCGAAATTCCAACTACTCGTATTCCACAACTACCTCGTGGAGAACAATTGGCCACACAACACGTCTACACCTGTACACCCACTAGCCAACACAGAAATCGTCTGCACTCAGACGTCACATCACAGATGCACGTCGTACTGACTACACTCGACCACCTCGAATGAAATTGATTACCAGAAATTGGCAATGTCACCGTTAAGCTGACTCCTTCAGCTTGACAGCCCCACATACTCACTAATGTGCCCTGATCTTCGCTCTCATAGAGAGTCACCAAAACTCACTGGTCAGTCCATGCTGACACAACAAGCAAAACTGTCACTACCAAGTTTTACCACCCTAGTAAAGCGCCAATCAGTAACAAATCAGTGACAACACATCATACTACAACGTCCGTCAATGTAGCATAAGATCATCAACATGATCTCCCCTCGCAGGGCAAACTCAATCCTGCGACAAATACCTACAGCAGTAACCACAACTGTCACCCCCTCAACGATCCCAGATGCTGGTAAGGTCACGACAAGGTAACATCTCGCCGCAAAGCAACTTGCGGTCACACCAACCACCAACTCACTCATCCTGAGTATACGCATACCGTCATCACACTCAATCAGACGGTGCATCTGGAACACGTTGAACACAAGCCTAGCAGTAATCACACAACTCAACACTAGAGTTATACTAGCCAACCTTGGCTAAGAGCACCTGCTCAAACAATCACAGAAATCATCAGAATCACTTTGCCCAGTGCATCGTGTTCAATGTCCAGTTCACGATCACGACCAAAACCAATGGTATTGGAACTAAGCCAAACACCAACACGTTTATCGACACAACACTGGTACATCCAATGTACCGTCACTAGGTATCAAGTACCCTCGTCCATACGATACAGTACATTGTACACCAAGCAAGATCCTACAGCTGGACCCCAGTACTCGACCCATAGACCAATATGGTCGATCCCAAACCAGGTAAGGAAAAAGTAAAAAGCCTGAGGGTTTAGCTAACATCGACAATCCTTGTCCTATGCTACCCAAAACACCTCGCCAAATGACAACACTCAAAATGACACATCAACGTGTCCACAGGGAAAAACACTGAGTTCTCCCGGGATTCACATCAACCCCGGCCACCACAAGTCTGCAAAATATCGTACCCCAAACCACGTACAAGGTACGTACATCTATCCCTTGACCAGACTACAACCACCTAGGTCATAGCCAAACACGTTCCAATAATGGGGTCCATTTGCCCAAACCAGCAAGAGACAAATTGAAACTCCACCAATCAGCTAGTTTCAATACCAAATCCGAATCCGCAATTTTGTAAGAAATCCTGAATCCAAACCTATACATCACAGTTTTTAATTCATGTCCAAATCCGAATCCGAAATCATTATTCCGTAAGCTAGCATTTGGAATAATCATTCCGCACCCAAATCCAGTATTCCACTTTCAAGTTCCTGAATCGAATCCTGAATCGTCACCCAGAAATTCGATTCCAAAACCCGAAATCTGGTTCACGTCCACTCAGACACACCAAAACCGAACCTATCGGTTACCAGTTCAAGCGAGTAACACATTACATCCGATGGACTTCATAAGGAAGCCAATCCCATCCGTCACAACTCTAAGGCTGACCAAATTCGACCCCGTCGAAAACCTACTCGCTCGAGTAACATACCATAAGGGGCTCCACTTCGAAAAGAAGTTCAATCCCGTCATTTATGACTCACATACCGACGTAAGAGTGATAAACTCTCACCCAATCTGGATCATCGAAATCACGACCCAGATCCATTACGACGTCAGCCGACCGTGAACATCACGATCCTAGATCGTCACAATGCCCAACGTCCACGACATCACAAACCCGATCCACCTAGGATCCACACAGTCAACAACTAGGAACCACAGGGTCTTACACCCTTACTGATTACCTCGCATGTATCCTTGCCATCCCACCTAGGGAAAACCAAGGATGATCCAAAACAATGACACCAATACTCATCCTACGTGGATGCAACCAAAACTCACTGCACTCCCCATGTAATGTAACCCAACATTGTCTGCCACCAAGCAGAAAATAAGAAGTCACCCCTGATGACTTCAGAATACCTAATCCCAATGCGGAAAACCCGCAATCCTCTTCAAACACAACCTCTCATGATTCCGTAGGTCCAACCATGTTGGAACCATCGGACTCGGACACCAACCACGTGTCCCCTTTGGACTGGTTACTAACACTTACCCAACTCGACGATGTCACAACCCGACTCGTGACTCATCGTCAGCACCACCCCGGCACCTACACTAGTACACAGACAACAGTATCAGTATGAGCACACCGTGTGCAAAACTGATAACCCTGGATCTCCGCTCATAACAAGCGACGACCCCGTACCTCTGCTCGAATAGGAGAAACTCTGCCTCCTTCGCACCTAACAACTCTGGGTACAGTCACCCTGACAACTCATGTGAGAAAAAGAAACGTCCCCTGACGTCCCCCCGATTCTCAACAACCACTCTTGGTATTAGTGCCTGCCACAGACTTGTGCAGACCCAACCACCAGACATCACTATCGAGACTCCACATCCAATGGAATCAAGTACACGTACAACTACCATGTATCCCCACTCTGGGATTCCATCGACATGTACCAACCCCGACTGTGGATTGCAGTTCCACTACTAAAGCTGACATGACTAGACCTGACACAATCGTCACTCGGTCTCGACTTCGAAAAGTCATTAAGAGTCAAACCACCCGCCAGCACACATTTCCGAACCAAACATCCCACCTTAGGTTCCGCGATTACTACCTAGGGTCCCTCAAAACCCGACAGCTCCTGAGACTTAAGATATTACCATGACTCATCTCGAGTCCTGACCGAATTCTTGACTCATTCATCCATGCCATCCCTGGCATACCCGGTCACCCAGAAAATTACCGCCGGTGAACCACATCAATACCACATTCCAAACCTAGGAATACCCCAACACACTCTAGACGTTGGGAACTCACATTTCGCACAAGGAATTACTGAGAATAATCTCATCTGGGGTCCAACCTACCCAATTGTGCTACCTTCCAAGCCTCTGGATCCAACAAATCCTAGGACCCACAAGAATACTGATTCGACAAGTAGTAAGCCGTAGCTACACAAATTAATATCTGACCCACAAACCAAGGTCAATTACATTCCGAGATTAATCACAAGGTCTCAAATACCCTAATATACCCATCTCACTACCAGGTCGCGCACGAGGCTCACGTTCCGGAGGTATGGCATGGCAACAGCATCAGCAACCTAGTGCTCTGATACCAACTTGACAGGACCCGTCCCAACTGGACGTCAAAAACCGTACCCGGTCCTGCTCCCGTCTGACAAGTCAACAGAAAGTCCGAAACTACCCTTCAGTACCTGCCAGACAAGGGAATTTTTGCGCCTGTGCCCGCACATACCTCCACCTCTGGAATAGCCTCGATCAACGCGCCACGACCTGAAGGGTTCACAAAATAGAAAAGGTGTGAGTGGACAAAAATGACCTCATATAAAAACATTTACCAAAATACATTCTTACCCTCCAGTTTTCACAAACTTGCATGCATATCGTAACGTAAAACAAAACTTCGGATACGCGGAACATTATCGAAACAATATCCGATTTCCCCGAAATCAGCGTCAAAATGTTCGTTACACTGAGATGATCAAAAGTCATGTTGACCTCACCTTGAGACTAGGCTGGACGCGCCCTCACGCGCCGCCGTGAGTGGCTGCGCGTGAAACCCACGCGCCAGCTACAGTGTCACCAGCCTAACCCGTTTGTCTGATAAACGGGTCCTTTAGCCCGCGATCAGACCCGGTTCCAATCCTGTCAATTCGACATTAATTCCTTCAATTGAACATTCAATTAGTTTCGTTATAAGTTCAATTAGGGTTCTGTATCATCAATTACTTGAAACATTACCTAAATCCTCACGATCAAGGATGAACAATCGAAGGACCTCCGGCCACTGTTCATCATTCGAACTCCCTCAATTCCACACGATTTCCCCAAATTGATTCATCAAGAAGCTTCATTGATCACAGGTAAACCTTTCCCCCAACTCAATTGGATCAATTCATTGCTCAATCTTCACGACTCAAACTCGAACATCCGTACACTGTGCAACCATGGAGTTTCCACCTTGGCCACTGATTCCTCCCAATTGATGAACCCAGAAGCATCAATGGACCATGAGGAATTGTTTCCCCACCTCAATTTCGTCGTTTGATCACACATTGATCACGACTCAAGCTCGATATTTCTCACTGTTACCAAACCCGTTCAGAGCCAATTGGGCATGAATTCCTCTCGTTTTTGATTTGAAACAACTCGTCTCAACCTCAGGAAGCTATTTCCAATCTCCAATTCGATCATCACAGCTCAATTCGTCCAATTCGATTTTCCCTCCCAAAACTCAAAATCCGAAATTCCAGTTCGATAGTTACCCTCAATCCCTCGAGTTTTCCTCACTCAATTAGTCTCTGAATTCTCTCCAATTTCCGTTCATAAGTTTAGTGGATAGGGAGGAGATTAAGGGTGGAAGGATTTTGAATTTTGGTGGTGCACGGGTTAAGAAATCACAGAAGAGAAAATGGAGGTTTAATGGATTTTTAATTAATTAATCATCACAAAAACACAATAATTATATTCTCCCCAAAACAAGGATCCTGGTTTTAGGCCTCAATTTAAGGGATTAGTGACAAGTGTCACTCATCCAAGTGTGTTCAGTCACCGGGTACTGTTCATTATTAAAATATTATTTTATTCCAGGTTCGTTCGGTTAATCGAGCCTGATTCCGTGACCATAACTTCGTCGTCGAATCTCCGATTTCGACATGCCGCCTGTCGTTGGATTCGTATCGACAAGACCTACGTAACGGTCCTTGGCCCTCGTCCATCGGACCTCCCGATCAAAAAGTCAACATTTGGCCCCTAATATGCCAAATTACCAAAATACCCCTCAACTTCCGAACATCATAACTTTCTCTACGAATGTCGGAATTGAACGTGCCACCTGTCTATGAACTCGTGACGTCCCGAACTACGTCACAGTCATCGCTCAAAGTCCATTTGACCGCCCGAACTAAAAGTCAACATTTTGCCCACGCCAAGGGCAAAACGGTCATTTTGCACGTTTCGTCCGATTTCACTCAACTAATCCCCGATTAGTCATTCTAATTCATAATTAATTAATATTCAATCCCGATATTCGGGACGGGTCATTACAACCTTCCCTCCTTAAAGAATTTCGTCCCCGAAATTCCAACTACTCGTATTCCACAACTACCTCGTGGAGAACAATTGGCCACACAACACGTCTACACCTGTACACCCACTAGCCAACACAGAAATCGTCTGCACTCAGACGTCACATCACAGATGCACGTCGTACTGACTACACTCGACCACCTCGAATGAAATTGATTACCAGAAATTGGCAATGTCACCGTTAAGCTGACTCCTTCAGCTTGACAGCCCCACATACTCACTAATGTGCCCTGATCTTCGCTCTCATAGAGAGTCACCAAAACTCACTGGTCAGTCCATGCTGACACAACAAGCAAAACTGTCACTACCAAGTTTTACCACCCTAGTAAAGCGCCAATCAGTAACAAATCAGTGACAACACATCATACTACAACGTCCGTCAATGTAGCATAAGATCATCAACATGATCTCCCCTCGCAGGGCAAACTCAATCCTGCGACAAATACCTACAGCAGTAACCACAACTGTCACCCCCTCAACGATCCCAGATGCTGGTAAGGTCACGACAAGGTAACATCTCGCCGCAAAGCAACTTGCGGTCACACCAACCACCAACTCACTCATCCTGAGTATACGCATACCGTCATCACACTCAATCAGACGGTGCATCTGGAACACGTTGAACACAAGCCTAGCAGTAATCACACAACTCAACACTAGAGTTATACTAGCCAACCTTGGCTAAGAGCACCTGCTCAAACAATCACAGAAATCATCAGAATCACTTTGCCCAGTGCATCGTGTTCAATGTCCAGTTCACGATCACGACCAAAACCAATGGTATTGGAACTAAGCCAAACACCAACACGTTTATCGACACAACACTGGTACATCCAATGTACCGTCACTAGGTATCAAGTACCCTCGTCCATACGATACAGTACATTGTACACCAAGCAAGATCCTACAGCTGGACCCCAGTACTCGACCCATAGACCAATATGGTCGATCCCAAACCAGGTAAGGAAAAAGTAAAAAGCCTGAGGGTTTAGCTAACATCGACAATCCTTGTCCTATGCTACCCAAAACACCTCGCCAAATGACAACACTCAAAATGACACATCAACGTGTCCACAGGGAAAAACACTGAGTTCTCCCGGGATTCACATCAACCCCGGCCACCACAAGTCTGCAAAATATCGTACCCCAAACCACGTACAAGGTACGTACATCTATCCCTTGACCAGACTACAACCACCTAGGTCATAGCCAAACACGTTCCAATAATGGGGTCCATTTGCCCAAACCAGCAAGAGACAAATTGAAACTCCACCAATCAGCTAGTTTCAATACCAAATCCGAATCCGCAATTTTGTAAGAAATCCTGAATCCAAACCTATACATCACAGTTTTTAATTCATGTCCAAATCCGAATCCGAAATCATTATTCCGTAAGCTAGCATTTGGAATAATCATTCCGCACCCAAATCCAGTATTCCACTTTCAAGTTCCTGAATCGAATCCTGAATCGTCACCCAGAAATTCGATTCCAAAACCCGAAATCTGGTTCACGTCCACTCAGACACACCAAAACCGAACCTATCGGTTACCAGTTCAAGCGAGTAACACATTACATCCGATGGACTTCATAAGGAAGCCAATCCCATCCGTCACAACTCTAAGGCTGACCAAATTCGACCCCGTCGAAAACCTACTCGCTCGAGTAACATACCATAAGGGGCTCCACTTCGAAAAGAAGTTCAATCCCGTCATTTATGACTCACATACCGACGTAAGAGTGATAAACTCTCACCCAATCTGGATCATCGAAATCACGACCCAGATCCATTACGACGTCAGCCGACCGTGAACATCACGATCCTAGATCGTCACAATGCCCAACGTCCACGACATCACAAACCCGATCCACCTAGGATCCACACAGTCAACAACTAGGAACCACAGGGTCTTACACCCTTACTGATTACCTCGCATGTATCCTTGCCATCCCACCTAGGGAAAACCAAGGATGATCCAAAACAATGACACCAATACTCATCCTACGTGGATGCAACCAAAACTCACTGCACTCCCCATGTAATGTAACCCAACATTGTCTGCCACCAAGCAGAAAATAAGAAGTCACCCCTGATGACTTCAGAATACCTAATCCCAATGCGGAAAACCCGCAATCCTCTTCAAACACAACCTCTCATGATTCCGTAGGTCCAACCATGTTGGAACCATCGGACTCGGACACCAACCACGTGTCCCCTTTGGACTGGTTACTAACACTTACCCAACTCGACGATGTCACAACCCGACTCGTGACTCATCGTCAGCACCACCCCGGCACCTACACTAGTACACAGACAACAGTATCAGTATGAGCACACCGTGTGCAAAACTGATAACCCTGGATCTCTGCTCATAACAAGCGACGACCCCGTACCTCTGCTCGAATAGGAGAAACTCTGCCTCCTTCGCACCTAACAACTCTGGGTACAGTCACCCTGACAACTCATGTGAGAAAAAGAAACGTCCCCTGACGTCCCCCCGATTCTCAACAACCACTCTTGGTATTAGTGCCTGCCACAGACTTGTGCAGACCCAACCACCAGACATCACTATCGAGACTCCACATCCAATGGAATCAAGTACACGTACAACTACCATGTATCCCCACTCTGGGATTCCATCGACATGTACCAACCCCGACTGTGGATTGCAGTTCCACTACTAAAGCTGACATGACTAGACCTGACACAATCGTCACTCGGTCTCGACTTCGAAAAGTCATTAAGAGTCAAACCACCCGCCAGCACACATTTCCGAACCAAACATCCCACCTTAGGTTCCGCGATTACTACCTAGGGTCCCTCAAAACCCGACAGCTCCTGAGACTTAAGATATTACCATGACTCATCTCGAGTCCTGACCGAATTCTTGACTCATTCATCCATGCCATCCCTGGCATACCCGGTCACTTAGAAAATTACCGCCGGTGAACCACATCAATACCACATTCCAAACCTAGGAATACCCCAACACACTCTAGACGTTGGGAACTCACATTTCGCACAAGGAATTACTGAGAATAATCTCATCTGGGGTCCAACCTACCCAATTGTGCTACCTTCCAAGCCTCTGGATCCAACAAATCCTAGGACCCACAAGAATACTGATTCGACAAGTAGTAAGCCGTAGCTACACAAATTAATATCTGACCCACAAACCAAGGTCAATTACATTCCGAGATTAATCACAAGGTCTCAAATACCCTAATATACCCATCTCACTACCAGGTCGCGCACGAGGCTCACGTTCCGGAGGTATGGCATGGCAACAGCATCAGCAACCTAGTGCTCTGATACCAACTTGACAGGACCCGTCCCAACTGGACGTCAAAAACCGTACCCGGTCCTGCTCCCGTCTGACAAGTCAACTGAAAGTCCGAAACTACCCTTCAGTACCTGCCAGACAAGGGAATTTTTGCGCCTGTGCCCGCACATACCTCCACCTCTGGAATAGCCTCGATCAACGCGCCACGACCTGAAGGGTTCACAAAATAGAAAAGGTGTGAGTGGACAAAAATGACCTCATATAAAAACATTTACCAAAATACATTCTTACCCTCCAGTTTTCACAAACTTGCATGCATATCGTAACGTAAAACAAAACTTCGGATACGCGGAACATTATCGAAACAATATCCGATTTCCCCGAAATCAGCGTCAAAATGTTCGTTACACTGAGATGATCAAAAGTCATGTTGACCTCACCTTGAGACTAGGCTGGACGCGCCCTCACGCGCCGCCGTGAGTGGCTGCGCGTGAAACCCACGCGCCAGCTACAGTGTCACCAGCCTAACCCGTTTGTCTGATAAACGGGTCCTTTAGCCCGCGATCAGACCCGGTTCCAATCCTGTCAATTCGACATTAATTCCTTCAATTGAACATTCAATTAGTTTCGTTATAAGTTCAATTAGGGTTCTGTATCATCAATTACTTGAAACATTACCTAAATCCTCAAGATCAAGGATGAACAATCGAAGGACCTCCGGCCACTGTTCATCATTCGAACTCCCTCAATTCCACACGATTTCCCCAAATTGATTCATCAAGAAGCTTCATTGATCACAGGTAAACCTTTCCCCCAACTCAATTGGATCAATTCATTGCTCAATCTTCACGACTCAAACTCGAACATCCGTACACTGTGCAACCATGGAGTTTCCACCTTGGCCACTGATTCCTCCCAATTGATGAACCCAGAAGCATCAATGGACCATGAGGAATTGTTTCCCCACCTCAATTTCGTCGTTTGATCACACATTGATCACGACTCAAGCTCGATATTTCTCACTGTTACCAAACCCGTTCAGAGCCAATTGGGCATGAATTCCTCTCATTTTTGATTTGAAACAACTCGTCTCAACCTCAGGAAGCTATTTCCAATCTCCAATTCGATCATCACAGCTCAATTCGTCCAATTCGATTTTCCCTCCCAAAACTCAAAATCCGAAATTCCAGTTCGATAGTTACCCTCAATCCCTCGTGTTTTCCTCACTCAATTAGTCTCTGAATTCTCTCCAATTTCCGTTCATAAGTTTAGTGGATAGGGAGGAGATTAAGGGTGGAAGGATTTTGAATTTTGGTGGTGCACGGCTTAAGAAATCACAGAAGAGAAAATGGAGGTTTAATGGATTTTTAATTAATTAATCATCACAAAAACACAATAATTATATTCTCCCCAAAACAAGGATCCTGGTTTTAGGCCTCAATTTAAGGGATGAGTGACAAGTGTCACTCATCCAAGTGTGTTCAGTCACCGGGTACTGTTCATTATTAAAATATTATTTTATTCCCGGTTCGTTCGGTTAATCGAGCCCGATTCCGTGACCATAACTTCGTCGTCGAATCTCCGATTTCGACATGCCGCCTGTCATTGGATTCGTATCGACGAGACCTACATAACGGTCCTTGGCTCTCGTCCATCGGACCTCCCGATCAAAAAGTCAACATTTGGCCCCTAATATGCCAAATTACCTAAATACCCCTCAACTTTCGAACATCATAACTTTCTCTACGAATGTCGGAATTGAACGTGCCACCTGTCTATGAACTCGTGACGTCCCGAACTACGTCACAGTCATCGGTCAAAGTCCATTTGACCGCCCGAACTAAAAGTCAACATTTTGCCCACGCTAGGGGCAAAACGGTCATTTTGCACGTTTCGTCCGATTTCACTCAACTAATCCCCGATTAGTCATTCTAATTCATAATTAATTAATATTCAATCCCGATATTCGGGACGGGTCATTACACGTGTCCTATTGTTTTTGAACGTTCCAGATCTTTTGGTTAGGTTTCAAGTCAATCAAAGATCATTCCAGGGTAGTTTTGATCGTTCGATTATTATTTTTTACATGTCAAAATGCCTAGGGATTTCAAAGGTGCGTATAGCTTGGAATTGAGCTGCTTGGACAGAGTGTGCATGGATATTTTTTTTTAAAAAAAAATTTTGATGCATGCATAATTAAATGTTCTGTATGTTTTATGACATGATATGGATTGCAATGGCATGAATCAATGATTTTGAATGTTTATTTGGCGATTATGGAATTTAGACTATTTATTCAAATTAATTTATGTGCACAAGTTTTTTTTTTTTTTGGAATGATGATTTCAACTTAGGCCCGGTTTTGTAAATAGTTTTGACTTGGGTCAAGAGTAAAAGATTTTTAAATGTAGACCATGCTCGAAAAATATTGTTATTATTTCCAATGTCTACTCGTAGCATCGGTTTCCCAAGTAACCGAAGGTCGGGGTTGTTCCTAGATGCCTAGTGCTCATGGTAAATTCCGAGATGGCTTGCAAGTGCAGAATATCGATCGGAAGTAGTAAAGTACGAGTAAGGGTCGATCTCTCGAGAACTTGTTCAACCAGTGGTTAACTTAATTAAGAAGACTTAACTCAATTAAAGGTACGTAAAAAAAACACATAAAAGAAAGGGGGGGGGGGGGGGGGTGTGTGTTTGGTGATTATGCTTGAATTGGAAAAAACAAGACGGAAACTTAAAGTGCACGTAAGCAAAACATTGGTTGATTAGGGAACTAAGGAGACTTTTCACCACTACCCAATTGAGTCATTAGCGTGTTTACCATATTACGTTATTAACGAATGTTTGAATCCAATGCATGTGCAAGGGCCTTGATGTTGAGCTATTTTATACATTTTATTCCTTTGTACTTAGCATGTTCTAGGAATGATGTTTAACTTAGGATGTCTACTTAATTTTAACGATTAAACATGTTAAGAGCAAGGGGAATTTTATGACATTACACTACCTTTTTAAACTAAAGAAAGCCGAAGGAACTATAAGAAATATGCTCATTTATAGCATTTGACAATAGAACTTCTACACAAGTGACCTAACTGCTATAAAAAGGGAAGAAAACTCGCACGCAGGGAAAATGAAAGAAAATCAGCGGGAGAAACAAAAATTGGTGGCCCGCGCGTCCTTAATTTTCAAAAGCAAATTTCTCTTAAGTCTTTCTCTTAGCCTCACTTAGCCCTCACCATTTGGCCCAAAAGCCCATGGGCTTATAGGGGCACGATAAGCCCGATCGATAAAAGTCCGGCCTGACCCACTATGGGTCGTGGGCCGGCCCGGCCCAAGAGTTAGCGGGCTGGGCTTGGGCTTATGGTGTTCAAACCCTGTAAGCCCGATAGGCCCGAGCTCGATCAAGCTAGGTAAGTCCAGCCCGACCTGCCCGTAATAAACCTGGCTCATAAGTCCGAAAATATAAAATACTTATGATTTAAAAATTAATGCTCAATCCGTTCTTAATACTAATATTTCAACTTAAACCCAAATCTCAGCCCCAAACCCATCTAATTTATTTTAAAAAGCTCAATACCCAATACAAACCATAACGACTCCTCCACTACTTAATAGGCCCAAAGTTTTTGCACCCTTGAATATTTTATTTTAACGAGGCCACGTTTTTGCACCCTTGAGTATTTTTTTCATTATTAATATTTTTTTCAAGCATATATTTTTTTGTAACTTTAAAATTTGAGACATAATTTATTACAAAAGCCTACGTAAACTCGACTCAAATGGACTTAATAGATCCGACCCGAAAAGCTCGATATAAACCCGACATAATAAAAGACCATGAGTTCTTTTTTTATGTTATCAAACCTGCCCGACCCGACTCATAAATTTAAAAATTATTTAATAAATCTGACCCGCCCCGGCCCAATACCGAGGGCTAGCCTCACTTAGGGAAAGAAAAATCGAACTCTCTGTCAACCTCTCGCGTTCGTTTCCTCTCTTAGCCAAGGATGAAAATATCGATATCGACGGATATATCGCTCGCCGAATTTACGGATATCTCGCCCCAAATATCGATATCGATATCGATATCGTTTACGGTCAACAAAAATGACGGAAATTGGATCCAAATGACGGAAATTTGGAATGAAACTTTGGAAAACACTTAAGTACCCAATAATGGTTATATAGGACTAATAAAAACTATAAAATGACTTTGATATGATAAATATATGATGAATGATATGATAGAATATAGATCTGCCGACCACTAACAGTATAAAATCTTAAAGATAAACTTAAATTAAAACATAATTTCATTGATAATATTGCATTAACAATATTGTACACATTGAACTTGATCAAAAACAAGTAGAGTGTCGACCAGCTTGAAAATTAGATTGGTCTTGAATCTCTTGATCTACCAAGATACAAAAGTTTTGCCAACTGATGCTATTTGACCAAAAGGAAATGTATTGTTGGACATAGTATTCGTATATCTCCTTTGAATGGCCTACTTTTCCTCCATAGATAGGGTAGTTCGGATTTACCCAACTAACTTCTCCATAATCTTCATGTGACATTTGAGGGAGATGGTTGTCTAACAGGGGGTGACGATATGGACCATAAGCATATGGATCATTTGAGTTGTTACTAGGATCGGTGCCTAAACTCATTGACTCAAAACTAATTGCCATGGAATCCGAAGAAGATGGGTTTCCATAACCTTCATATATGTTTCGTGTCCGAGTGTAATCTTTTCCGACACCACCGATTCCTACTCCTCCTTCTCTACACCCATGATCATAATCTTGTGTGGCATGAGTGAAATCCGCCTCTTCAGTAAATGGGCTCAAGGGTGCATATGTATCGGTTACATGTTCATTTCCCCCGTCATCATCCCCTCCGTCATCCTTGTCTTCATCGTTTGTCTCAACATCATCTCCTCCATCATCATCATCATCATCATCATCATCATCATCATCATCTGGAGATTTATTTTGATGAAGTCCCTTACTAGTAGCATCAGCTCGTAAGTCACGTCTACCGGTAGAACCAAGCATTGATCTCTCCCATGAAGACATTGACAGCTCACTTCCTACGTCCTCACTCCCCACTTCTTCAGATAGCACTCTATCGACATTAACACCGTGTTCACTAGCAAGATGTGCTACTCGAGGGTCAGGCCTTCCACTATCATCATCCAAGTGAGCTGGCATAATCCATGCTTGAAGTGGATCAGCCTCATTACCTTCCACATGTTGACCTGCAATTTCCAACAGGTCAACGTAGTCTTCTTCCACAACTTTACCGGCTTCGGCTTCTTCATCTCTTAACTTGAGTTTCATGTTGTAATAACAGAAAACAAGTTGTTCTAACTTAGAATATGCGAGACGATTTCGTTGCTTTGTATGAATTAAAGCAAATGTACTCCAATTTCTCTCACATGCCGAAGATGATGCCGTTTGTGATAATATACGAACAGCAATTTGTTGCAAGCTGGGAGAAGCTTGGCCATATAGTTCCCACCACTCAGCTGTCAATATCAAGTTTAATGTAAGAGGCATTATAAAGTGCTAAGTCATAGAATATCAAATTAAATGCAAGTAATATACCTGGGGGCATTTTCATTCGTGATTATACAGCCATAGGTGAACGAAATGTTTTCCGACCATCTCTAAAGTTAATCAACTACATTAAGGCTGATGTTAATATAATGCCATAGATGTACATATTCGAAACAACTCATCAAGATTCAAAATAACTCATCAAGATTCATATATGGTAGTGAACTTACGTCTACTCCAAAATTTTGTAAACCCACTTGTCCATTTGGATTCAGTTTGAGGAATACTTGTTGAACTGATTGGACAAGGAAGGAGTCATGCCCAATACCTGCTTGATATTGATATCGGGGATTCAAGTAATAAGCTGCAAATCATGAATGAACTTTGCTTAGTAAACAACAATAAAATAAAATATTAACAAGTTCAATAAGATAGAAATATACCAGCAGCATGTAAAGGGTGTACTAATGTTTTTTCCCATCGCTCCTGTATGATTTTAAGGACCCACTTCTTCCCTTTAAGACGGGTTATCTTTTCTTTCATTCGATTGAACATATCATACAGGATTGGCATGGTTGGGACTACCTCTGTATCAACAATTCGGAGGATGCAATATAATGGTTCATATATTGATTGCATCATCTCCAAGGACTCCCAGAATCTTTGGTCGAGGATATGAGCCTCAACCCTCTTGCCTTCCACTTTCCTACTCAATGGGCTACCATGCCATTGATCACTGGTAAACAACCTTCTAAGGCCAACTTTATGTTTAACTATACTGTTTATACAAATATAGTTGGTTGCGAACCGAGTTGCACCAGGACGAACCAAGTCTCCTTGACAAAATTCATGCATCTGAGCAAGTAACCATAGATGATTATAGATGCAGTTAGTTACCTGCCTAGCATTTTTTATGATGAGCGCCATTGTCTCATTCTTCCCAATATCTTCAAATATTAGGTCGATACAATGGGCTGCACAAGGAGTCCAATAGAGCGGATAAGTCTTCATCAGTTCTTTTCCAGCCTTTTTGAAGTTCGACCCATTATCAGTAACGATCTGTACAACATTTTGTACTCCAACCTCCTGAACAACTTCCTTCAACAAATTTCCTATGTACACATAGTCTTTATGAAATTTGGAAGAATCAACTGACCTGAGAAATACAGTTGAACCCTTACTATATACCATGAAGTTAATTATGGATAACTTCGGTGGACCGGTCCAACCATCGCACATTATGGTACATCCATAAGTTTCCCAGTGTCGCTTTTGTTGCTCAACATACGCCGTCATTTCTTCATACTCCATAGGAAGATATTTATGCCTTCACCTGCAAATCAAAACATAAGTTAGCATTTAATGCTATTTCATAAGCTAAATAAACATGTATCATAAATAAATAAATTTATTAAATACCTGCTCGTTGGGCTTCAATGATCATATTCTTAAAATGATGAGAGTTGGCTTTATTTGGAGCCACGCCTTCATATATAAAAAATTTGCTTATGTATCGACCCAACTTCTCTTTCGTCCCTTTCCACATCGATTTTACAGTCTTCTGTTGACTTCGTGCGATTTTGTAGAGTTTTGGTTCGGGAGGAATTGAAAATGGATCACGCAAACTTTGTGATCGACGCATCTGTTGCGGTGGTTGACGACTGCTACTGCCTCCTTGAGCACCACGCATGGACCCAACTCCATAATTGTCGACACTTCGTCGTGCCTCATCTCTCGATGCATTTACAGCAAAGCGATATGCTGCTCTCTCAGATCTATGCACATCTGGTGGATAAGCGAATCCATCATCATCCTCTTCATCATCACTATCGTTAATCTGAATGCTCTGTTGAGTGTCTAGTGGATCTCCTCTCAAGCCAGCTCGTATATTCTCCCCAATCATATTCTTAGTCTGTTTAGCAGTATCTTTACTTTTGATCCATGCTCTGACCTCATCCCTAATAGCTTTAGGTACGTCTTTGCATTTTTGAACATTTTTTTTCGGATCAAAACCTGCTAAATGAAACTTTAATCGTGTTATGCCTCCACTCTGAAACTGATGTTGACAAAACGAACAAATGGCACCGTTTTTATTTCCAGGAATTGCAATGGCATATTTCCATGCTGGGTCAACTCGTCCAGGTCTTGGGCGGCTATCACTTGCACTTCCACTAGCCATTTTATGAAATCTAAGATACATGAAAAATACTTAGAATTTGATAATGACAATTAATAATAATAAAAACACAAATAATAATAAAATTATTTCAATTAGAACATATATTCTAAGTTAAAAATTAAGGAGCAAAAACACATATATTCATAATTTTAATATATATTCTAAAATAAAACATATATTAAAAATTAAAACAAATATTACAAAATATATGAATTACCTCATATTTTTAGTAATAAATGATCAATTTATTATTAATAAATGATTACCAAATATATTACCAAATATATGAATTAAGCCATATTATTTGCATGAAAAATACTTAGAATTTGATAATGACAATTAATAATAGTAAAAACACAAATAATAATAAAATTATTTCAATTAGAACATATATTCCAAGTTAAAAATTAAGGAGCAAAAACACATATATTCATAATTTTAATATATATTCTAAAATAAAACATATATTAAAAATTAAAACAAATATTACCAAATATAAGAATTACCTCATATTTTATATTAAAATATACATTACTAAAACATATTTTTAGTAATAAATGATCAATTTATTATTAATAAATGATTACCAAATATATTACCAAATATATGAATTAAGCCATATTATTTGCATGAAAAATACTTAGAATTTGATAATGACAATTAATAATAGTAAAAACACAAATAATAATAAAATTATTTCAATTAGAACATATATTCCAAGTTAAAAATTAAGGAGCAAAAACACATATATTCATAATTTTAATATATATTCTAAAATAAAACATATATTAAAAATTAAAACAAATATTACCAAATATAAGAATTACCTCATATTTTATATTAAAATATACATTACTAAAACATATTTTTAGTAATTAATGATCAACTTATTATTAATAAATGATTACCAAATATATTAACAAATATATGAATTAAACAATATTTTATATTAGCACATACATTACTAAAACATATTTTACTAATAAATGATAAATTTATTTTTAATAAATGATTACCAAATATATTTCCAAATATTACCAAATATTACCAAATATATGAATTAAACCATATTATTAACCTAATAATAAATTTTGAATTTTGTTAAAAAAAACGTTTATGGCATATTGTTTACCTAATACCAAATATATGAATTTGACAATATTTATGATATAATTTAAATAATTATTTATTTGACAAATATTTATACCAAATAATAAATGATATATGTAATTAAAAATGATATTTATACCAAATAATTATTTATTTGACAAATATTTATACCCAAATAATTATTTAAATAAAAATTTGACAAATAATTAAATAATATGTAATTAAAAAAAAATTAAAGAAATGAAATGAAACGAAACGATGTCGTTTCGTTCCATTTCTTATTTACTCAACGAATGCTCTCCGCTCTCAGACTCTCAGTCTGTCTCGAAGTGTCTCGAAGTCGCGAGGAACTTTGGGGAAATCGATCGATCGATCGTGAGGGTGAGGGTCGTGAGTGAGGGTGAGGGGCGGCGTGAGGGTGAGGGTGAGGGGCGACGTGAGGGCCGACTTCGATGGTTGTTCGAGCGATGGACGACAGGACGAGACGAGACAAGACCAGAGGTGGTTCGTTCGAGGGAGGTTCGACCGTTCGAGTGAGGTGAGTCGACCGGGCTGGTGAGGGCAGACGGCGCGAGCGACGGAGATGCAGACGAGCGGTGGTTCAAGCAGAGGTGGTTCGACCGATTTCGGCCGGCGAGCGAAGAAATAGAGCTGCAGACGGCGTTGACAGATCAGGGGTGGGCTGGGATCGCTCGGTTCGAGCTTTTCTTCGGTTGCCCCCCTCCCCCCCGCCCCATTTATGCTTCCGATTTGCGAAGGCTACTGGTGAGTCCGTGAAGAAAAAATTTTTTTTTTCCCCAATCCTGTTCGTCCGTGACAATAAATGATTTTCTTTTTGAAATTGAATTGAAATTTGGTTGTTTGTTTGTGAATCTTTCTGTTCAATCCGTGAGTTTGATTGTTTGAATTGAAATTTGCTTGGTTGGTTGTCGCTTGTCGGGATATTCTGAAATTATCGACCGAAATCGCCGATATGTGTCGATATTGGACGGTTTCGTCGATAATGGGGGAAGATAGGGTTTCACCCCGCCGTTAGCTGTCGGACGCCGGAAATCCCGATATATCGACCGATATATCGGCGATACCGGCGAAATTTCAATCCGTGCTCTTAGCTCAGGACCATAATCACCATTCCAAGTCGTCGCCTCTCTCTATAACACGAGATTCCCGCTCCTGATCCGAGTCGGGTCCGGGCTTGGAGATGTTGCTCAAGATCTCCGCTGATAGGCAACCGAAGATGGGTATAGACTATAAAGTGACCTTCCTCTGTGCATTGCGGTATAGGCTAGGGTGTGTGCTGAAATTTGGTCTCCCTTTGATTTGGTAAGGTGAATTTAATTGTTATGGTTTTAACTGGAATTGCAGTCGCTTAATTGCAATTTGGAAAGGATAAAGAGGTTCTCCTCTTTCTTATAACTGTTTCTTACTATCTATCTTTCCCCTCTGAAATTTAAACCTTTGGTGCATTTAAATTTTATTTTGGGTGGTGCAGTTTTTTATTGTGCACCTGGCGCTGGTGGAGGTGGTGGTGGTTCAAATCGTGCCGCTATTGAGTCGAAGAATGAGTAGAAGGTAGAAAACATGACGTAAGTTTGTTCTCTTATAAACGCTGCTGTATGTTTTTATTTTTTTTACCTAAATTGCTTCTTTATCTGCTAGCTTGAATGTTTTGGATTTCTATTGTCAATTTTGTGCAGGACATGGGTTTCAACCTTTTTGACCAATAGATTTTCTTTTGAGGCGTTCCCCCATATCAAGATTTCACATCTTCTTATAACTCTGTTATGTTGTTAAGTTCCATTTGTAGATCGCTTACATTTTCTTTATATATATATATATATATATATATATATATATATATGCAAAGGATCGTAGGGGATTGAATCATTTTTGAATTCTATCTAATTGCGTTGATTTGAGATAGTTTGCTTGTGTTGAAGTTGTGTATTTCTACTAGAGGAAGCGTTCGCTAGGCAATTGAAGCTATTGGTATATCCTCGTTACAGTTTCACCGTTATATTTCTTATTACACTAGTTTTTGTTGCATTTTGGGAGAGCAAAGAGTGTGGGATATAAGAAGGCTTATATTTTTTATTGCATAAAGGTAAGATCAGTGACATGCTTGCACTTGCATTTCCTTCTGGGTAACGGTAGAAGATCATTTTTGTATGGAATACCTATATAATTTGAAAATTCTTCCTGAGGTCAGGTTGAAAAGGAAATCCATAATTCTCACTCTGCTGAATTCGTTCGTCTTTAGCATAAGAGTATATATGACTTGAACAATATTCTTTGCTACCTTTCATTTTTCTTGTTCTTCTAGGTACTGATAGTTTGACCAATGCCAGGTAGAAGACCTCGATCTCTTAATTGAGCATGCTATAAGACGATTTTAAAAGGACTTGTCTCTACCTCACCAGTTCAGCAAGGTAAGCAGATCCGGCACTGAGTTTAAGCATTCTTTTTGGGGTGGAAATTCACACTTTGGCATGAACTCTAATAAGTTTGAGTTATTGAGTTAATAACTTTTCTTCCCTCTGAGATTCGATAATTTAAGGTGTGGTTAATAACTATGTAAAATTCTGTGTGTCTAGGTGCCAAAATTATAATTATAGAGGCATGTCTTGAGTTGTCTCAACGAAGTATTGAACTAATCCCACCTGTATAGGTACAACTGCCTACCTAAACGCTTGAAACACTGTTTTCTCTTCTTTCTTATCATTTGTTTTCAGTTCCATAATAATATTATTCATTTGTTAGTGTACTTTGCTGATTGCTTATTTTCATAAAGGATTCCTTTTAATCAGTACTACTGCTGTGGAAAAGATCCATTGAATGAAGATCCAGGAAGTGGAAGCTAGATATGTATGGATTAGGTAGATTTCTCAGCAGGTATAGTCAAAGAAATATGGACTAGGTAATTACTCATCAATTTGTGCATGGTTAAAGGGCCAGAGTGTTTGTTTATGTTAGAAGTAACTCAAATGAGTTTTGTGCCTTCTTCATAAATGATACCTAGCTACTTAATTACTAATCTCTTTCTGTCCCTGTGTGTATGTGTGTGTGTGTGTGTGTGTGTGTGAAAGAATTAAAACCATAGCTAGCAGGTCTGAGCCATTTAAGGACGTGGAAAGTAAACTTGTAGGTTTTATGAGTAATCCACCATACATACCAAGTTTTATGAGTAATTCACCATACGTACCAGGTTTTTTATTTACATTACACATGCACACCTACCTTTTGTTAGCTATCTGATCGTTGTTTTTTTTTAATGAATCAAACACTCAGATGTTTATTGGCAAATCCATGGCATAATTCATCCTTTAAGGGATGTGGGTTTGCTAGACTTTCTTCCGACAAACTTGGGCAACCAGGAATTCTTTTCACAGTAAGGAGCACATATACCTCATACTCTTATTCTTTATGCGTATTGATTTGTTTTGCCAATTGACTTTGTATTTATGGCACTATAGTGATTGGATTAAAGAGTTTTTCCACATATGGATGTTCCAAGGCTCCTGTGGTAAATGGGAGTGCATCATATCCCTTTTCTGTGGATGCTCCAAGAAACACAAGGTTCTTGTTCTCCAATAAAACAGCTTCCCCATCAAAGGCCATTGCAAACTCATTTGTAAGTTTCATATGCCATTGATGTGATCTCAGTGTAATGAATTAGTGACTATCAATTTCTTACTGGTAGCTCAGCGCAAGAGCACTTTGAAAAATTGGTCAACCTTTTAGAACAGTTTGTATACTCAAATTGGATTGGCTTAGATGCTTGATTCTAATTAATTGGATTGGCTTAGATGCTTGATTATGGTTAATTGGATTGGCTTATTGTAGGAGAACTCATTTGTCTATTGGCATCAAATTGGATTGGCTTGCATATCGTTACATATTGTAGGATGGCAAGTTAGGCAACGAACAACGCAAGGCCACCAACAGTGCAAATTCGAGGACCTGTCAAACAGAAACCTGGGTTTGTATATTATTAGTTAATAATCGCATGACGATTTGTGGTTGTATGATGTTGTATTTCCTTTGAAGACCGGGCATACTAATGCCCTGGAAAATCATGTATTTTTTTAGGTGTAAGTTCTTTCTTATTTGTATCAAACTCGAGTGAAGTGAATAAATTTGTGTTTGATGATAGAAAATTATGGTAGGAAGTTCTAGAAAAAAAATTTGGAAAATCATTTTGTAGCAATAACAATCAGAAATTTGGAAAATTTTCATAGCATTCCAAAAATGCTATGGAAACTAATTTATAGCATTTTAAAAACACTATAGAACATCATACCTACCATAACGTTCTCCATAAACATAACTGTTGTTAGAACCTATCATAGCATTTTTAAATCGCTATAAAAACATTAACAGTAACACTTTAGAATCGTCATAAAAGATCAACTTTCTATAGCGTTTTGAAAATGCTATGGTAGGTGCCATCACTATTATAGAGTCTGCTATTATAGCATTTTTCTTTAGCGCTGTAAAAGGCTATAACAACATTTTTTTTCCCAGTAGTAATATGCCTTTTTTGGCGTAGGTCATGGATCGGATTATAGGTAAGATGTAAGCTACTACCTTCAGTCCTAACAATTACACAATGGTGATCAATCAATATGTAATCATTCACCAATAACTCATTGAATCAAGTAACCACTAGAAAGCAATGAATTACATGAATATAGTAATCACAATTACATTCACAATATAAGCAATAACATAAATCAAAGTACAACACATCACACGACCATCATGGTTAGGGCTTCGAGCATATTTCAATGGAAGACTACTCACAAATTTATGAATGAAGACATAAAAATCCCTAATTGAATGGAAACTCACACATATTTATGAATGAAGACATAATAATATTGAATTGCATTAACAGTAAGAAAACAAGTTCAAGAGTACCGAGTCACGAAGACAATTAGGCAAGGAGAAGAGAAGACAAGACAAAGCTTCCTTCTTCTAAACTTCACAACCAATATTGAATGAAAAAATGGAAGTAAATAAAAGCTGTCAACTAAACTATTATCTAAATTCAAGGGTGTGTTTTCTAGTCTAGATGGTCTTGTACGGTGATGGGTGTCTTTTACATTTGCCCTAAGCTTCCCTTTTTATAGGAGAAAATTAATCGTCAAAAAATTAGGATTTTACAATTTAAATTCTAGAGCAAAAAGGTTTAGAAAAATCATACATTGAAATCCCAGTGTAATAAAACTTCCTTGAGGAGAAGGGAGAGCAAAACTAATCTTGATTTGGACAAAATTTTCATCAAGAATAAGAAAATAAGTTGCTGGAAAAGTGCAGAGGAGAATTCAGTAGATGCGTGGCGAAAAGGATAAAGGGAATTGGTGGTCAATGTCAGTCAACACGGAAGGAAGCTAAGGGTAATTTGGCACACGTGCCTCAAAAGGGGAAGGAGGAACCGTGGTTAGCAGCCACCAGCGCGCAAGTGTGCTGAGATGGCTGTTAGGTGCACACACGCTGAAATTCTGTTAGTCATTCAGGAGGCGCCCCCGGAATATGCTTTGCTCAACAGTGATGGCCAAGGCCGGTTAAAGGACTCCATCTGATGGTTAATTCGGTAGGTGGCTACTAAAAATTTTGTCGAATATTCTTTCTTTCATAACTTCTTTAATATAACTCGGATTGAAATGATTATTTTGCTTAAATTCTTATAATTTCAAGTTTTATCTAATTCTGCGCATTTTCACAAAATTGATTACTTTTTCTAATTGTATAGAATAAAATATTAACAAAACATAAGTAAATTGGTAAATTACCTAGATGTTTTGTATTGCTGTTTAATTGTTTGCCTTTGGTAAATTACGCAATTAAGGCGAGTTGGTTTTATATATGGTTATCCCTTATCTAAGAGGTTTTCTCATATTTATATTTTACTAGTTTAAGGGTATTTTTGGAACTTTAGTTTACCTTTCAAATAAGAGCAGACTTTTTCATGATTATCAAAGTGTTTTCGGGGGAGGTCTTGTTAATTTGGTATGGAGGCACTAGGTTATAGCCGACCTTGACTTAAGGAAGCAAGACGACCGCTCTAGACCCACGAATCAAGAGGGCTCAATAATGTTAAAATAGTCTTTATTTTCATGGGAACAAATTAAAAAAATATTTAAATTTTTTTGAAAAGATAAATGAGTTAGAAAACTTTAAATTTAATATTTTATTAATAAATTGGGCCCATAATCTTGAAAAGTATTGATAAGGGTTATCCGAATTTATGTATAGTTAGTTTGTGTTGAATATTATTTGGATATTTCTTGTAAAGTAATTAGAACTCTAACTCACATAGAATTAAGTTATGCGTATATATAGATATATATATATATTTATTTATTTTAACTATTAAACGAATATTGAGTTACATAGGAATTCATAGAAATAATTATTTAAATTGTAGTACAAGGCTTTCAATTTAACTATATATACATTAATAGTAGATAAAATTTTGGGTTTATCTATAAAAGCATTACAATCTGACTATATTTTCTACATATGTATAAGTAATGTATTCAAAATTTTTGGAAATTCTTTATGTATATAATGGAAAGATGAAAAAAAGATTAAAAAAAAATTATAATGCATGTATATATATATATATAATTTTTTTTCGTGTAAATGTAGGTTATTGAGGTAGTTTTAAATTTTTTTCCCTAGACCTCGAATATCTTGGACCAATCTTGCACTAGCTTACCTTCTTGTAAACTGCACACTTTGCATGCAAGGTATGTTGATACTGACATGCTTATTTTAAAACAATATTCCTCTGAGACTTGGGCCCCATGCACAACTTGGTAACGAGGACGAGGTGATTATTACGAGGAGCACATAGAGCCCAGTGAGAGCCAGAGATGAGGCATACCCTAGACTATTTGGGTCGGGCACTAGACATTGTACTCTAGAGTAAAAGACCTGAGATGGTCTGAATATTGAGACAGCCTAGAGCCTTGGAGCCATCTTACTCATATGTGAGTTGGACCTAAATGAGGCTGACATGTGGATTACTTGCTTGAAGCAAGTGTGTGATGTGATGTGGTGTCTTCCAGAGGATATGGTACGTCTATCTACATTTCCTTGTGTGGTTATGTGTTCATATGGTGGCATGCACTGCGGATGAAATGGTGGGATGTCCGCATATTGACTTGGGAAGATCATCAGGAGCGATTTTTGGGCTAGTTTTATCCTTGCTCTTAACGAGATGCAAGAGAGATTGAGTTCATGCAGGTGCTGCAGAGGAGTAAGGCAGTGGCTCAATATAAGCAGATATTTTTGGATCAGTCCTGTTTCACCCCCGATGTTAGTGGAAAATGAGGCAGATGAGTCTTGTTTCACCCTAGTTGGATCCTACAATATCTTTAGGAATTTTTATATGCTGTCACCAGAATAGAGGTGAGTTTACTAGTGCCACATCAGTCTATAAGCTCTAACCGACTCTAATGCTGACTCATCCATATGTCAGACCTCCGGGTCAAGGAGCCCGAAAGAGAAGTAGCTTCAGCTCTAAATCTTCTGGAAGTACCCGATTAGGTTCAAGTAGTGATATAGCTAGATTGGCAGGTTCCTGAGGTTTTATGTCGAGTACTTAGTCATCAGCTCAATTTAGTGGAGCTTCAGTCCAAATGATTGGTGGGCAAGGTAGCCGACCCATCCATACTAGTACGACTAGTTCCTATTTTTGTGGGGAGCTTGGTCATCTCAAAAGGAAGTGCTTGTACTGACCAGGCAATAGTAAGACATGCTGTGACGCAACAAAGCAGGGTCAAATGGCAACATCAACTTTTGGTATGATAGTAAGGAGTCAGACTCTTACTAATAAGCTTGGTA
Source organism: Prinsepia uniflora (assembly GCA_032719365.1). Classification (NCBI taxonomy): domain Eukaryota; kingdom Viridiplantae; phylum Streptophyta; class Magnoliopsida; order Rosales; family Rosaceae; genus Prinsepia; species Prinsepia uniflora. Next base: position 47,169,750 of record CM064872.1, on the reverse strand, counting down.
GGGTCAAAGGAAAACATAGAGGGTGTGGTCGTCTTCAGGTCCACATGCTAAGGTGTTTGCTATTACACAACAGGAGGTACGACGACACTCAGAGTGATGACATGTATATTGTCTATCTTTGGCCATTATGCATGCCTTATGATAGATTCTAGGGCTACACTTTATTTTATTTATGTGGGTTTTGCATTTTTGGCTAAAAAAGGAGTTAGTACTGATTGATTGGAAAATAGGCGTTAATACCTTGACCGAGGATATATATGTAGTGACCTTGGTGATCCAAGGTTATTTCGTGGTAGTAGAACGTGTCGCCTTAGAGGTTGATTTTATTGTCTTAGACCTTTATAGTTTCCATGTGATCATAGGGACGATTTATTTTACTACCCATTGTGCGTATATAACGTGCTTAAAGAAGAAGGTTTTTTACGGAGTCCAGAATTACCCGAGTTAGTGTTTTAGAGAGGCCAGAGAGTGTTTTCTTCTGATATGACATCAGCTTTAGTAGCAGAGTTAGGAGAAATAATTGTATGCCAAGTTTAGTATGTGTAAATTTTGGTTGACTAGTGTTGTATTTCTAGATCACATGATATCTGCGGAGGGGATTAGTGTGGATGCATAGAAAACAGAAGAAGTAGTAAACTAGGAACAACCGAAAGTTGTATATGTGACAAGAAGTTTTCTGAGGCTGGCAAGGTACTTACAATTTGTATTGGGGTTTTCTACGACAGCTGCTCCATTGACTTGGTTGACCTAAAAGGAGTAAAGTATGTTTAGGATAATGAATCATAGTAGAGTTTTCAGGAATTGAAGAGTCTATTGGCTTTTGTTCTTGTGTTAACTCTTCCATATGATAGTAGAGAGTTTGAGGTTTGCAGTGATGTAGTAATGCAATGATGCATCCTTACAGGGTTTAGGATGTGTATTTTTGTGGCATGGGAAGGTTATGACCTTTGCTTCTAGACTATTGAAACCTTATGAGTTGAATTACCTTGTTCATAATTTGGAGTCTGCAACAATCACTACAAGAAATAGTAGCTTTCGCGGCAAAATATTTTGTGGCAAAGCACAAATTTGCCGCGAAAAAGGCATTATCGCCACAAACTTCATATTTTTCCGTGAAAGGTTCAGCAGGGAATTTCGGTCTATGCGCGAAAGTTTAGACAACAAACAAATGATCTATGGAGGCAAATATGTTCGTCGTGATGTTTTTCCCCAAAAAATAATTGCGAATTAAATTATTGGCTCACAATTTACACATGAAAAAAAAGCGGGATTAGTTCCCGCCTCTAAGCGAGGTAGGATTTCGTCTGTTTGCTGGCGAAATTTAAATTTGCCAACATAGGCATCAAAATACTATGAAAAGCGGTGCCGTTTTGTGGGTTCTGTTTCAAACAAAATTTTCCCTTTGTGAGTTATATTTCCATCTCCCTAGCAAATCTGCAAACAACCTCTTTCACACCGTCTTTGCTCCTGATCGAGAAGGATCCCCACGCCCACCAAGCACAAACCCAATCTCGGCGGCTGTAATCTTCAGGGTTCTAAACCCCATAACCTCATCCCTCTTCCATTCTTTACTCCTTATAGAAGGATCCCCAAGCCTGGCCGCCAAGCACGAAACCAAGGCGATTGTAGAGACCATCAACGTTTTTTAATCAATCACTTTTCAGGTGTGTGCGCTTTGATGGTCCTTTTTTTTTTTTTTGAGTTCTGGGGATATCCCCATTCCTTCATATTCCAGTCCCTTTAGTCGCTTGACCTACGCTGACTATGCAATTCTTTCAGAAGAAGAACTTTTCAAATACTAGTTCTATATGGTTCATTAGCATGTAAAGCTTTCTTCTCTCACCACTCCTAATAACAATCATGTGAAATACAATCTTCAATTTTGTTATCTTTTACTATGTTTTTGTTGTTTGTTTGTATTTCTTGGTAGCATCTCCACACAAGTTCATCGCAAATTTCTGGGTATGTGTTCTAATACGTTTGTTTGTTTGTCTATTCTTGTTTTCCTTGTTGTCGATTTGTCTGTTGTTCATTTCATTCATGGGTTATCTATTTGTATAATATCTTCCTCAAACATTATATTTTAATGCCCTTCATTTAGAATTATGAATAATTGAACAAAGTTTGTTTTCTGTTTTCATTGCACTAATTTTTTTCATGTCAATCATGGGTTCTGTTTGTCAATTAAATACTTACATTGACATGGACAATTAACAATCTGTGTAGTAATGAGTATTTTCATCATGTGTCTGAGCTTATTCATGATCAGTTGTTTACTCTGTTCAGTTCACTTTTAAGTGCTCAAAATGTATACATATGTTTACTCTGTCCTTGCGCTATTTTTTGTTTTCTGAATTTGTATGCCTTCATATGGGAAAATGGTCTTTGGATCTTTGGGTCTTTCAGAAATTTGTATGCTTTGATGGAAACATCTCAATGTCACGATATCTATAGTTAATATGGTCTCCTTATAATTGTTTTTGATAATTTCTAACTTGCGCTTAATCATTGATCATGAAATTTAGTTTTTGTACATTGGTTTTCTTGGATGAATTTGAGTGAACATTTAATCTTTGGTCATAGGTACAAAGCTTATTTATACGATGATTAAAGTTAGAGGTTATTGGCGAAGTTATTGGCTTGGTACTGCTAAATATTTGGCTGGAAAAGCCAAGTATTTTGCTTTCTTAGTTTCCTTTTCATTTGTTGGCATTGATTTGGTTTATAAAGTATAGGCATGTATGTCAATTGGATTGGATAACTGAAGGTATCTTTAAGTAAAAGCTGAAGGTATCTTCAAGTAAAAAATGAAGGTAAACTTCCACATTATTTCAAGTTCAAGAAATTAGAGAGATTAGGCATGCTGCAAACATATCCCTTCTTAGGTTCATGTTAGGTTTCTTGCCATTTCATTTGAGAATGTGACATGTTTCTTTGTTTTGAATTACAATTCCATCATCGATTGTCATGTCGCATATATGTGCAGAAAAAATGACTAAGGATCATCTTGGAGAAGTTATTCTGTTTGGGCTATAAGCCTAATTGCGAACCTAATATTTACTTGCATTTTGAATTTCTCTATTGATGTACTTGCCTATATAGTTCTATAAATCTCTTTCATGTAGGCTTCCTGATGCTTAGGATTCCTGAAATATTCCAAAAAAATGTAGAACTTGGAATACTTCTACTTAATTTATAATAAGTTCTTCTTTCATGAGAAGTATTATTGTGATCATGACATGAATATGAGTTATAAATGAACATTTGCTGAATTAAACTTTAAAAACCTTCTAATTCATGTTGTTGTTGCTCATTATGAGCACTTTAGCTGACCTTTTTTTTTTCTACATAAGCTATATCGGGCAGCTTAAAACTTGTATTTGTGGCTTGATAATAAAACAATTATAGTTGTTCATTTTGAAAACTATGAATCTTCACATCTGTCATTTTACTTGACGTTTGAGAACTTGCTGCCTAATAAGAAATAATACAAATTTAAGTCAATGATCAAGTGAAGCTAAAAAATCTCTATAGTAAATTCGCAATTGCATTCAAATTTTGGTTCACTTACATTTTGCTAGGTTATGTGGGGCCTGACTCTGTCATTAATTTGTGTTCTTTTAGCGGCTTTTCAAAGGATCAAGGATTCATCAGTTGCTGAAGAGAGCATTCCAGCATAGAAAGGCTAGGTTAGTTGAATAGAGCTTTGCATCTTAAATGTTTCCATAGTAAATTAAGTCTGTGTCTCATTTTTCCGAAGGCTCGGCTGTTGCAAGATTATTAGTATTTTTGGATTTGATAATGTTATTGCCAACTAGTAGAAATTCTTTAATCTGATTACTCTCTGATGTTGATAATTCTTCTTGAATAACATGCACTTCATCACTCTCTTCATTCACTACCCATTTACTATGTTCCTTTACCTCATGCATTGCTATTCTATTCATTCATCGATGGACTGAGCTGGGTTTGCACTGGGACCTAATTGTGTATTAGAGGATTCTCAGCCCGGCTCTTTGCCCATTTCAGACCCAAGTCCCCATATTTTCATTACGTGACATTAAACTTAGCCAAAGCTTTTCATAATGTGGAAGATAAGGTCCTAGGGATTACTAGTTTTATCATAATGGAAAAATTATGATAATTAAGATACCTTATAGGGTACTTAATGATTAACAATACACACATAAGTGGTGAATTATGTCATTCTTTCTGATGTTGGAGTTGCTGCTTGTCCAATTATTTAATGTCTTCAGTTGATTTTGCCTTTCAGGGTTATACTTAATGGTTATAACTGAACGTGAATTGGTTGGTTCTTACTTGGGGCATCCTATATATAAAGTTTCAATCTTGAAGGTTTTTCCTTGTGACCATTCCTTGAAAAATACCCCTTTAGACCAGGTAAATCATCTGCCGCTTTACCCTCCCTTGAATGATTGCCTGTTGAGGAGTGCCTACTGATTCAAACTCTGTTTGGTCATAACTTTTTGGCAGAAAAAGATGGAGACCGAATTTTCTGCATTTCCTAATATAGCAGAAAATAACCCTGGTCTTTATTTCTCATATCAGACCAATTTAACACTGAGGTGAACTGTTTTCCACATTAAGTTACCCCTTCCTCAAGCCTCTGCTCCCTTAAAAGAGAATAAGGGTTGTTTCATTTAATAGTTGATGTAACGACCCGTCCCGAATATCGGGATTTAATAATATTTAATTGTGATTTACTAATCTGGGATTAGTTGGGCGATTTCGGACGAATTGTGCAAAATGACCGTTTTGCCCCTGGGTGTGGGCAAAACGTTGACTTTTAATTTGGATGGTCAAATGGACTTTGACCGATGACCGTGACGTAGTTCGGGACGTCACGAGTTCATAGACAGGCGGCACGTTCGATTTCGACGTTCGTGGTGAAAGTTATGATGCACGGAAGTTTGGTTTCGTTATGCACGCATTACGAGGTGTGGACACGTGGCGTTCTCTGATTGGTCTGAATTTCTGAGTGGGACACGTGGACCACTAACCTTTAATTATTGGGATCAGATCTGGATTGGTCAGATTGATTAAATTATTGGATTAAAAAAATATAAAGAAATCCCACTTAGTGCATCTTTTGATCTGGACCCTTAATCTCATTGGTGAGATTTAATCTGGGCCGTTCATTCTTTTTCCCTCTCTCTTTAATTGGATCAGCCTACACCTCCCAATCTCATTTTCTCTCTAGCCCGTGAACACGCTCACGACTCACACTGCACACCACCACCATATCTATATCCTTGGGCCGTGCAGGGGACTGTGTGAGGTCTGTTGGGAGCTGGGCACGGTGGGAGACGACGGGAGACGGCTGGGTGGCGACGGAGGGGAAAAACAGGGGAGGCCGAAAAACTCAAAATTGGGAATGTCGTTGTAGACTGTTTTTGATCGTGTTGATGGGTGGTGGAGGTTCCTGTGATCAGTCCAGGCGTTTTGGGTGGCCACGGTGGTGACCACGACGGCGATGTGGGCCTAAACCCGCGAGTTCGTCCTCGGGCCTAAAATGGCAGCTTGGGATTTTCGACGTTTTAGTCGATCTAGTAACCGGGATGATGACTCAGAGGATGAGACGAGTCTATTGGGACCGTTTTCATTGAGAATGGTGGTCGGAGCTGAGAGCAGACGACGGTGGAGGTTGGCCGTGAACTTCTCGATCGGGGAGGTGAGGATCTTGACGTTGTTCATTGTTTTTGTTTCCACAGAACTCCTAATTTAACCCAGACGATCATGTAGGTGAAAACCCCGTCCAAAATGATCCTGTATCGACGGAGAACCGATCGGGTTGGCCCGTGGGTCACGGCGACCCGTTTACCAGTCGTTCGGGTTGAACGACGGTGAACAGTACCCGGCGCGTGGGTTTCACGCGCAGGGAGTTCAACCGGCGCGTGGGGGCGCGTGTGAGGTAATTTTGGGAAACTTCCAACATGACTTTTGTCCTATACAATGTAACGAACATTTTAGCGTTGGTTTCGTGTCGATCGGATCCCGTTTCGTTATTGTTCGGGATGTCCGAAGGTTTTAAATCCAGTTTTAAAATACTTAAAAATTCGGGAAAATTACGGGACTTGAATAGGATGTTAATGATGAGGTTAGTGATCCTCTAAATTGATTTGAACAGGATTGGGAGTCCCGGTGATAGTGATGTGGCCCGGGAAGGCCTACGGCACGCGTATCGAGGCGCTCGGTTGAACGGTTTGTGAGTAGACATTGGTTTCATAAATTCGATGCATGCATAACTGTTTTATGATTTTTATAATTATGATTAAATGATTTACTTTGGATATCGGTGAATTTAAAATGATTTCACGTATTTCGAGGTGAATTACGTATTTGCACGTAAACCGAGGTTTCTGGATTTGCACCGATTTCCATAAATGTGGTTGGATATGATTTCATGAAATGGTTACGAACTTGAATAAAGTAAAATCGGGCCAGGGGCCCAGTTGATTTATGAAATCGGGCCAGGGGCCTAATTAACATGTGGATCGGGCCAGGGGCCCAGTTAACTTGTGAAATCGGGCCAGGGGCCCAGTTGATTTCTACATACGATTGCGGGTCGGGGACCCTAAAATGGAATTGAATAAATGTTTTCTGGTTTACATTTTATATATGTTCACATGCTGGAATCAATAAATGGTTTTGATGATATTTCGGTTATGGCACGTTTCACGGTATTTGGGCATGAGACCTGTTTGATGAAACGTAACGATCGGTTCGGATTTTATCTATGTATACCTATATGTTTTGCATGTGGATATCAATAAAATGTATTTAGTACTGCACTGTATAAATCCTTCCATATTATATTGTCTCCTCCGGATGAGGTACCCCGGAGAGGTCACGGACGTCTAGTACGTCCAGCGTCTATGATGCTAAGCATCGGGGATGCTGTACCCGAACGGGGTTCGGGGATTTAACTCGGAAAATTGAGACCCGAGTGGCACGCGTAGCCTTGTGATTGTGACCTTATTGACGTCAGGGACGTCAGACATCAGGGATGTCGGATTGGAGTGTATAGTGCAGTGGCTAAAATAATGGTTATGGTTTATATTATATGCCTTATGGTTCATATTACTGGATTTATGAAATAACTCTTGGATTTACTTTTGGAAATTGAAACTAGGCTTTGGTTTCCGGGCTAAGGCCCTAATGGTTATTTCTAAATAAATATGGGATTATTGGTTTTGGTGCATGCATATGATTTTACTGAGGGGCATAAATGTCTTATAAATGTTTTAAACAGACTTGTTTATTTTCGTCCACTCACAGCTTTTGTTTTCAATGCCCTTCAGGTTGATTCCGGATACGACTGCAGCAGAGACTTGAGCATCGCACACCTCCTCCATCGATCCTTACGCACTCTGGAAGCCCGTTTGGGCAATGGCAATCGGTTATCCCTTGTCTGGCGCCTCTTGTCAGACGGGAGCACGTCACATTCCATGGTAATCCCGGGGGGATTGGGATGGGTCTTGTCAGTTGAGGTAAAAGTGTGCTATAGTCATTTATATAAATTTTGTGTGTAATTGCAGTGCACAGAGATTGCTAATTTTGGCGATGAATCAAAATTGCTTCCACTTTGGAGACAGGTGACCTTGCTTGTGACCACCCAGAAATTCGAAAAAGGAAAAATTAGAAAATTTGAAGAAAATGATGTTTTTGCCCCTAGAATTGGGCGAACGGTTGACTTTTGGTTCAAGCTGTCAAACGGACTTTGACCGATGACTGTGACGTAGTTCGGGACGTCACGAGTTCATAGACGGGTGGCACGTCCGATTCTGACATTCGAGGAGAAAGTTATGATGTTCGGAATTTCAAGGGTAATTTGGTAATTTGAGTAAAAAGGGGCAATTTGTTGACTTTTCAAACGACATGGACTTTTCACATAATTCAAAGACCGTTGGATAGGTCTAGAGACGCTAAGTCCGTAGACAGGCGGCACGCATCAATCACAGTTCGAACGACCAAGTTATGGGTCTAGGAGTGTGAAAGGCATTTTGGTAATTTGTAAGGAAAAGGTAAAAAAGGTAATTTGGGCTGGGACTTAATGATTCGGCCATCTTGGTGAGTCACATGTTTTGGTAGTAACATCTGTCACTTGGCTAGGGAGAGGTGTGGCATTAACCGTCTCATCTTTAAACAATTATATCGAATGGATATGGTTGGGGGGAAAGAAAAATAGAGGCTTCCTACTCACCCCACACAGAATCATCAGTGAGCCTCACCTGATCAGTCGAATTGGGAAGGTTAGATAGAGGGAGAACAGAGAATTGAGATTGAGAGAGGAAGAAAAGGGATGAAAATTTGAAAAAAAAACCCAACACCCGAAACCTATTCTTGAGAGACTGAGAATTGAATTTTGAGTTGTAAGCTAGCCTAAGTCAAATTAAGGTTAGATTAAGCTTTCTGGACCTTGATTAGTCGAACCCAATCAAGAACGAAGGAAATCAGTGGTGTCTTGGCCATATGGTACAGTATTGATGGGTATTCAATAGGGTTCACACGCGGGTTGCAGACCCGTTTAACAGAGGCAGCCGGGCAGAGACGATGAACAGTGCCTGCACTGTAGCTGGCTCGTGAGCTTCACGCGCAACCTCTCACAGCGGTGCGTGGGACCGAATCTCGAGGTGAGTTCAACATAAAACTTGTTCCTTTTAATGTAACGAACATTTTAGATCTAGTTTCGAGGAAATCGGATATCAGATATCGTTTCGATAGTGTTCAGAGTATCCGAAGTGTTCCTATACATTTAAAATAAGTAATTAAATCCCAAAAAAATTGGGGAAAATTATATGAGGTACATTGAAGTGTTAGTGACCCTCGATATTGGATTTGGACATGAATTTTGATTTCCAGAATTTACGGAAAAGCGTGCAGCTCGGAAGCGGGCCGTTTGGACGGTGTGTGAGTGGACTTTGTTTTCTAAATTGTAATGCATGCATAATTGTTTTCTATGCTTTCTATTGATGGTTTCTATGATTATGATTATGGTTTATGGTAATTATGATTTCTGTATTTACACGTATTTCGGTATGCAATATGTAATTGCATGTATTTCGAGACTATAGTTTCTTCTCTACTTTGATGATGGTTTGATGGATGATTTTATAAAATTTATGCGTATCTTGTTTTGATGATGTCTTGATTATGATTTGTGAGTATGATTTGGATTTTCAACGTGATATTTGGACATGCGTTCCATTTCGATTAAAATGTGATTTCGAATTTGGTTTTGGAAAGTGGATTATGATGAATTCTGGATTTGTTGTGAATTACACATGGTTTTGGGTTTAAAGACCTGGTACTATTGATGGATCATGTTTTGGGATTAAAGACCCGGTTGATTGATGACGGGGGATGACCCTTGATTGATATGTTTTGAGTTTAAAGACTCGGTTATTGTGATATCCCACAATGCCTATTGATTGTGTTTTGAGTTTAAAGACTCGTTGATATCCCGGGAAGGCCTGATTATGCGCATGGTTTTGAGTTTAAAGAGTCAGGCGCACTTGAGATCCAGCAGATTGATTGACTTGTGATTTACTGTTGATTTCTAATGTTTTCGGAAGTGTTGGGCAGTGGCCCGGTTTATATGGCTGTATGGATCTTGAGCTATGTTCTTATACTTGGATTTTGATTCATGATTTTGGGCTGAGGCCTCGTGTTTATGGTTTTCGGGCTAAGGCCCGAGGTTTGAGAAAAAGAAATGATTTTGTTTTTCACACACGATTTTCTTATATTGGAAATGAAATGGATTATGAAATGATTTTTGAATGCATTCATTGGTTTTACGTGGAGGGTAGAAATGTCTTTTCTGTAATGTGTTTTATAACTGATTTATTTTCGTCCACTCACACCTTTTGTGTTTTTATTCACCCTCTAGGCCGTGGCGCGATGATCGAGCTTGCTCGAGAGGTGGAGGCATGAGTGGGCACAGGTATGGTTATCCCTTGTTTGACAAGTACTGCGGGTAGTTTGGGAACGTCAGTTGACTTGCCAGACGGGAGCAGGACCGGGCACGGTTATCAATGTTCCTCAGGGCACGGTCCTGTCAACTTGGTATTAGAGCACTAGGTTGCTGATTCTGTTGCCACATCATGCCTCTGAAACGTAAGCCTCGTGCGTGACCTGGTAGTGAGACAGGTAGACGAGGGTGTATGAGACCTCGTGGTAGATCTCGGATGTGATTGACCCAGGATTGAGTGTCAGATGTAAATCAGTGTACACTGTGAACCATTAACCAGTAAATACGGAATTATGTGGGTCCCAAGAATGAGCGAGCCCAGCGGCTAGAAAGATGGCATAATTGGGCAGATTGGACCTAAAATGAAATGAGATTCTTTAAGTGGAATATGTGTTTTAGAGTCTAGAATGTGATGGGATATCCCTTAGGCCTCATAGGTTGTATGAGATGTGATTTACCATCGGTATTTTCTCGGTGACTTGGTATGTCAGTGATGACATGGCTAATTGTTATGAGATTGGACTTAAGAGGAGTCGAGATATGGATACGGGACTCAAAATTAGTCAGGATATTCGTTGGGACTTGAGATGAATCATAGTAATGTATCTGGGCTCGGGAGGAGCCGGAAGAATTGAATATCACTATGGTTGCTGACGTGGCCGACCCTTGATTGAGGAATGTTTGGCATCTAGGGGCCAAGGACTGGTATAAGGTCAGATACTGACGGGTTATGAATTTATAGATTGGTCTTGTTTAATTTTGTTTACTGGACTTATGGGTCGTGTCAGTTTCATGTAATGACTGAGGGTTCGGGCAGAAACCTGAGATATATAGGGATTTGGACTTAGAAGATAGTCCAGTTTAGTGGGACGCTAGTTGGGTCCACTGGGAGGCAAAGTGATAAGGATACTTATGCAGTAATAGTTATGATTGTGGGTCATCTAATCACATCATAAAGGAATGGTTATATAGATTGATAAAGTGATATGACACTGTTGGGGTGCAATGGAGCAGGAATTGGCTCCTGTATTGATTTTTGATGTGACATGCGAGGAAAGAGTTGGTGAGACTCATGGTGGACCGTAGGGGCGTGGTCAGGTGGGACCACATGCCCAAGGATTTGCAATTCCTTCGCAGGAAACCTAAGTAGCCTTGGAGTGCTGACCTGGATATATATATTACTTGTGGTCATGAATATGTATTTGGTAGGTCCCGGGCTATCCAATCTTCCATGTCTTGATATTGTACATTGGACGAATATGGAGATGTCCGTGATTGGTTATGATATGGAAGTCGGGGAACTGACTGGAGGTAAAAATGTGATAAGTTTGATGATATTTATGTGGTAACCTTGGTAATTATATATGGTAAAATTGGTGAGACATAAGGGGGGTAGACCTATCGATGTAAGGCTACCCAGGATGACAGGTGTTATTCGCCTAGTGGCTGACTTAGACTTGGATGATTTGGACGTAATCCTTGGAATGGATTGGTTGATGACTCATGATACCCCTATCGCGTATGTAGATTAGAGAGTGATATGTGGAGTACCAGAGGTTATGTTTCAGAGAGACTCGAAAGTATTATCCTCTAAAATACTTTTGACCCTCACAATCGATGACCCGTTGGTAAGAGGTAATCAAAGTTGCTGGTCATATGTGTGGCGTATGTGCTTTGTGTATGAGATGCCTAGCGAGGACTGTGGATGTATAGATTTGTCAATGTATATTTCCTGAGGTTTTCCAGGATGAAAGATTGAGTTGATGATGGAGATAATGTCGAGTATATCAGTTGTTTCTGGTATGTGGCACCTACGGAGTCATAAGGACTGAAGGTGCAAGTACAGAACTTGATAGATACGGGTTTATTTGGCTCGGTGTTGCCATGGGGAATCCAGTATTCCTTATGCGGTAAGAAGAAAAAGGGATGATGGTCTAAGCTTGCATGTTGATTATGGACAACTTAATAAGGTAACGGTATGGAGTAAGTATCCCGTATCACTAGCTAATGATTTTTGGTTCTATTGGAAGGTTGTGATTACTGAGCTTATTGAGAGAGGACAACATGGTGATGACTGTCGGTTATGAGTAAAAGAGACAAAGATAATGTTCGAATTTGATATGGCTAAGGTTAGTTGATACCCTTGGATGGCTAAATGGACCAGGTATATTTGTGAGCTGATGAATCAGGTATTGTGACCACATTTAGATGGTGTATGGTACCATAGTTGATGATTGGCTGGTGTATTCACATTTATGGATGGGCATGTGATATAGCGAACAGATGTATGGAATGCCCTCAGAGAGAAAAATATATGGTTGAATAAGTGTTAGGTCTGGTCGACCAGAGTAGGTTGGTGGAACATCTATGAATAAGGGTCGGGATTAGTGTGAATCCCAGGAGAAACAGATGTATTAGTCAATGGAAAATAATTAAAAACAGTCACGAGAAACATGAGTTGTTTTGAGATTGGATGGATACCACAGAGGATTGTAGATAGGTTCTCTACAATGTTTTGCTAGTTATGGTAATTGACCCAGAAGGAGGTCAGAGTTATTGGAAATGAGAACTGAGATAGAATGGTTACAAGTGGAGAAATAGTAACTTATGTTTGATATTGATCCTTTCTGTGTGTATAATGAGATGTCACTATGAGATTTGGGATTTGGTGAGGTGTGTGTTGATGCTAGCTGAACCCTCTGAAGTTCTATTTTCCTTGCATAAGTTGGAATCGACCCAGGTAGTCGAGTATGTAGAGGTCATATACCTTTGGGAAGGAATGTACGAGCACTCTATCAACCATCAGGATTGGTAATGATTGATAAACATAAAAGGCTTAATGTGTGATAAGGCGATGGTCGGGATACGTTGAGGTTACAACCGCATTGTCAGATCAAGTATCATTTGGGGAGAGAATTGTCATGTTTAATAACTTAAGGATTTGTGAAATCCTATTATTGATGGAACTCCATAGGATTGGAGTAATACATGATTTTTGATTATTTGGACTATTGGGGTCCAACTGCAGGATCATACTTGATGTATGATGTTAGATGGAGTCGAGGTTAAGGAAAAGATATGATTTGCAAAATAGTGTGAGTGATTGTACGTACGGAGTGCTTATTGGCAGGAGGTAGATATCAGTGAAGCTTGTGATTGACCTAGCAAGGGGAATGAGTTCTCGATTTATTAGATCTTATGAGTTTATTGGCCTGGTGGCCTGATGGCATATGCGTGAAGATTTAACCATTATACCATGTCATGAGTGAATGACATGTGAGCGAGAAGTTATGACGGATAGTTGTGTTTCCTGGATTGTGTATACTCGAACGTGAGTTAGACTACGTATTCCGAGTAAGTATATGGTATGACTGCCCATCGGGCAGGGGTTTACAGAGAGATTGAGATTGGTTGTATGATTTCTATGAGTTGGGTGTGACTTATATCCGGTTGAGGTTGACTATGTTTCGAGTTCATCTTAGACACGTTTCCTCGGGAGAAATATTATTGCACCTACTGATTGGAATTTCGAGGACGAAATTCTTTAAGCGGGGTAGGTTGTGACGACCCAGAAATTCGAAAAAAGGAAAATTTGGAAAATTTGAATAAAATAATGATTTTGCCCATGGAATTGGGCGAACGGTTGACTTTTGGTTGGAGCGGTGAAACGAACTTTGACCGATGATTGTGACGTAGTTCGGGACGTCACGAGTTCATAGACAGGTGGCACATCCGATTCCGACATTCGAGGAGAAAGTTATGATGTTCAGAAGTTCAAGGGTAATTTGGTAATTTGAGTAAAAAGGGGCAATTTGTTGACTTTTCAAACGACATGGACTTTTCGCTTAATTCAAAGACCGTTGGGTAGGTCTCGAGACGCTGAGTCCGTAGACAGGTGGCACACGTCAATCGGAATTCGAACGACCAAGTTATGGATCTAGAAGTGTGAAGGGCATTTTGGTAATTTGTAAGGAAAAGGGCAAAAAGGTAATTTGGGCTGGACTTAATGATTCGGCCATCTTGGTGACTCACATGTTTTGGGAGTGACATCTGTCACTTGGCTAGAGAGAGGAGTGGCATTAACCTTCTCATCTTTAAACAATTATACCGAATGGATATGGTTGGGGGGAAAGAAAAACAGAGGCTTCCTACTCACCCCACACAGAGTCATCAGTGAGCCTCACCTGATCAGTCAAATTGGGACGGTTAGATAGAGTGAGAACAGAGAATTGAGATTGAGAGAGGAAGAAAAGGGATGAAAATTTGAAAGAAAAATCCAAAACCCGAAACTTATTCTTGAGAGACTGAGAATTGCATTTTGAGTTGTAAGCTAGCCCAAGTAAAATTAACGTTAGATTAAGCTTTCTGGGACCTTGATTAGTCGAACCCAATCAAGAACGAAGGAAATCAGTGGTGTCTTGGCCGTGAACGGGCGTCCTCAACCTCTAAAAAATTCAAGATGGAGTTCATATATTTGGAGGTAAGGGAGCTAGAAATTCATTTAAAAATCGTTTTTAGAATGAGCCTAAGATGCTCCCTGACTAATTAATCCAAGAATTCAATGGTCATTTGATGAACTCAGATGATGAACAAGCTTTGAAAAATTTGTATTCAGTTGAAGTAGTTTAAGCCAATTATTGATGAAATTGATTCCACAGAACCTTAATTCTCATTAAACCGATGATATTAGACGTTTTAATTGGTGAAAATGGTGCAGTATTGATGGGTATTGAATCGAGTTCACATGCGGGTTGCAGACCCGTTTGACAGAGGCAGCCGGGCAGAGACGATGAACAGTGCTTGCACTGTAGCTGGCGCATGAGCTTCACGAGCAGCCACTCACGGCGGCGCGTGGGGGCGCGTGGAACCGAATCTCGAGGTGATTTCAACATGAAACTTTCTCCTTTTAATGTAACGAACATTTTGGCACTAGTTTCGAGGAAATCGGATATCGTTTCGATAGTGTTCAGAGTATCCGAAGTGTTCGTATACGTTTAAAATATGTATTTAAATCCCGAAAAAATTGGGGAAATATATATGAGGTACATTGAAGTGTTAGTGACCCTCGATATTGATTTTGGACAGGAATTGTGATTTTCGGAATTTTCGGTAAAACGTGCAGCTCGGAAGCAGGCCGTTTGGACGGTGTGTGAGTGGACTTTGTTTTCTAAATTGCAATGCATGCATAATTGTTTTTGATTCTTTCTATTGATGATTTGTATGATTATGATTATGGTTTATGGTAATTATGATTTCCGTATTTACATGTATTTCGGTATGCAATACGTAATTGCACGTATTTTGAGACTATGGTTTCTTCTATACTTTGATGATGGTTTGATGGATGATTTTATATGATTTATGTGTATCCTGTTTTGATGATGTCTTGATTATGATTTGTGAGTATGATTTGGAATTTGAACGTGATATTCGGACATGAGTTCCATTTCGATTAAAATGTGATTTCGGATTTGGTTTTGGAAAGTGAATTACGATGGATTCTGGATTTGTTGTGAATTACACATGGTTTTGGGTTTAAAGACCCGGTACTATTGCTAGATCATGTTTTGGGTTTAAAGACCCAGTTGATTGATGACGGGGGAGGGCTCTTGATTGATATGTTTTGAGTTTAAAGACTCAGTTATTGTGATAGCCCCCGGGGCCTATTGATTGTGTTTTGAGTTTAAAGAATCGTTGATATCCCGAGAAGGCCTGATTATGCGCATGGTTTTGAGTTTAAAGACTCGGGCGCACTTGAGATCCAGCAGATTGATTGACTTGTGATTTACTGTTGATTTCTGATGTTTTTGGAAGTGTTGGACAGTGGCCCGGTTTATATGGTTTTATGGATTTTGAGCTATGTTCTTGTACTTGGATTTTGATTCATGATTTTGGGCTGAGGCCCCGTGTTTATGGTTTTCGGGCTAAGGCCCGAGGTTTGAGAAAAAGAAATTATTTTGGTTTTCACACACGGTTTTCTTATATTGGAAATGAAATGGATTATGAAATGATTTTTGAATGTATGCATTGGTTTTACGTGGAGGGTAGAAATGTCTTTTCTGTAATGTATTTTATAACTGATTTATTTTCGTCCACTCACACCTTTTGTGTTTTTATTGACCCTCCAGGTCGTGGCGCGATGATCGAGGCTGCTTGAGAGGTGGAGGCATGAGTGGGCACATGTATGGTTATCCCTTGTTTGGCATGTGCTGAGGGTAGTTTGGGAACGTCAGTTGACTTGCCAGACGGGAGCAGGACCGGGCACAGTTATCAATGTTCCTCAGGGGACGGTCCTGTCATTGCTTTCACAGTAACTGGCTGACTTTATTTTTGCTTTTGAACTGATTACTATGGAAGACTGAAGTTTTTCCAATGTTCTTGTTCCCTAAAAATGATGTTTTCACGTACCCTTTTCTCTGTGTTGTCTTCATCGTTCAATCTCATGTCTCCAAAGTTTTTCCATAGGCAGAGTCTAGATTTCTTTGGAACAATTATATGTTGGAAGGGCTCATAGAGTACAAGGTCAGTTGTCTCATAAAAAATAAAAAATAAAGTTAAATGCAGAACTTTTACTTCTCAATTTACTAACTTGACCCATACCTATATTTTCTTTGCTTGCAGCTTGATCCATATCTAGTTCCTATTGTTCAGGGGAATATCCTTGTCATGTTGTTGATTTCATTTTTCAGCTGTTTCTCATGCAAGCCTGTTTGCAATCAGGGATGCTAGAGCACGCATTTCATGCACACACACCGCAAAATTTTTGTTTTGTTTGTTTCGTTATATCTGTGTGCTGGTTTTCAATTCTACTCTACTTGCATTGGATTGTTCTCCTTAATTGATCATCAAGTTTTCATCACTTTCAAGCAGCCGTTGAAAAAGACATTATTGATGTTACTCTGATTGCTAGGAGATGTACTAGACGAAATGGTACTTTTTTTTCCTCAATTGTTTATTTATTGCCATGCTTTGCTTATTTTACACTTTTCATACATGCATTTATATGGATGGTACATAGTATTTTAGTATGATACTGTAATATGTATATACAGAGAACGAATGATTTGGCTATTTAAATTATTACTTTTGCACGGACTTAAGTGAATGAGCTATGGACAGACTACAGTTCACGATAGGTAACTGAATGAGGATGGTTGAGTGGTACAAGTCTATAGTCCTGTAATATAACAAGAGTGATGTATTGAACTAAGTTTCATCTATTCTGTTCAGTTGGAGAACAAGATCCAGTGGTTTATGATGTGTATATATGCAGATAGGATTAGGATATGCTTTTACAATAGGCTTTTGTCTTACAATGTTAGAGGCACGATATTCATCAGAATAAAGTTTGGATCTTTGTTAAACCCACAATAATAATTTACATTTTCTTGGAAGGCACTCAGATGTGGACAAGATGAGCCGATCCTGATGGCTATGTTGCAAATTTTGTGTAAACCGAGCAGATTATGCACTTGAATGGATTTACTGCATCATTTGTCTAGGTAATATTGTATATCTAATTGGGTGTATGTGATTATGCTATAGGTTGTCTTCCAACATGGTTTCCTCTTTTTTATTTTCTTCTCTTTTTCTTCTGATTAACTATTCTAAATGGTTTACAGTATCACCAACTGCTTTTCTCAGGTTAGGGGGTCAATTCCGTTCCTACGGGAGGAAATTGTTGATTTAACATATAAGCCTAAGTTCGAAATTGTGCGACCTGAGGAGGCTGTGAGTTGATAGTTACTCGTTTTTACACTGTAGAAATTTTTTTCCCTTTAGGATTCTATTCCATTTGAGTATTAATATAATCCATTTTATGCAGCTCAGAGTGGCAGAGCGTCATTTTCTGGATCTAAGAAAAAATTATGGGGCTGTGTTAGTCGTTGATCTTGTCAACACGGTGCTCTTTCTTTCCTAAGCTTTGTGGAATAACTGATTATACTAACAGGCATACTTGTGCACTGTTCACACAAATGCATACACACATATATATATATATATATGTGTGTGTGTGTGTGTGCGCGCTCATGTGAGGATAGATTGTGTCTATTTGCACTGCTATGTGTGTTAGTATATTCATGCGTGACTTTTTTATTGTTGACATTTATATATGCGGGGTTTGCATGCCAGTTTGGCTGGTTATTTCTCATGATACTTTCTTGTCTTATCAGCATGGAGGTGAAGGCCGTTTGAGTGAGAAATTTGCAAATGCTATGCAGCATATTGTTAGTGATGATCTAAGGTAGAATTTCCTTGCACCTCATTTATTTTGCCTTATTTTCTTTTTTCTTTAGTAATAGTAATTGATCTGTTTCATGATGGGACTTGCTAAATATGTAGATATTGGCACTTTTATTTTCATCATATCTGTGGACAAGTCCATTTTGAGCGCCTCTCTGTCCTTTATGAGCAAATTGTAGATTTCCTAGACAGGAATGGGTATGTTTTCCATAAAATGTTTATGCTTAACTTCCTGGTATGTAATTGAGCATATTGCTTCATTATTCATTTCCCCTTTCAAATATTTTGTACTTATTAAGGTTCCAGCAAGTTGATGCAATATTAGAGAACCACTAGAAGTTTAAATTTTTGGAGGATGGATGAAACAACATTCTTTTACGTAGGTTCTCTTTCCATATTTGTTGAAATGAGAAAACTGTTCACAGCCCTCACAGCTTGTTAGGAAAACCTTTACAATTTAACTGGTTCATTAATTGACCTTAAACAGTTCTTAAGTCATCATATGCATCAACTATTTAACTAAATACACTGTTCACCACGAGGCTTCTAATTATTGGCCACACAGTTGATTTGTACTTGGTGCATACCAAGTATGCAAGTACTTTTTCTTTTTCCTATTTACCAAGATTGAAATGTAGGTATCTTCTATTGAATGAAAAGGGTGAGAAAATTAAGGAACAACTAGGAGTTGTAAGGACCAATTGCATTGATTTCTTAGATCATACAAATGTTACCCAGGTAAGTTACTTTTAAGCTAAAGCTGAAATACTATTGTTTTGTTGTACATTGTTGATTGTTCTAGTCATTTTCTTTTTCCCCCATCGTTCATCCACTGAAACTATTATTGGTTGCAGAGCATGTTAGGCCGAAATATGTTGGAATACCAGCTTAGGAGGCTTACAATTTTTGCTGCTGAAGAAACTATAAGCACGCATTCCAATTTAGATGAATGTTTAAAATCTGTGAGCACATCCCATCTCTTTTCTCTCCCACTCTCTCTCTAGAATATAGATACTTATTGCCTGGGTGTGTTGCGCATCCCAATTTTGATGGATGTACTTAGAAAGAAGTCAAGAACACAGATACGTAGTATGGGATATGGACATGTTCGTGAGACTAGAATTTCTCAGTCGTCAGCAACTACTCACCACTTGCAAAAGAAGTTTGAGAATTTGAAGGATGAGTTGATAGTTGCAAATACATCTCAAGAAGCAGCTAACAAGCAACTTGCACATATGGAGTTGTATCTCCAGACACTAGTACAAACTATGCCAAGAGTCCCTGGGTTTGAAGCGCCAGCACTTTATTTTGAAGTACCATCGATTGATGAACACGGTGAGAATGATGGTCAAAGCTCCATAGGATAGTTTTTTTTTTCCATGCTTATGTAGAACTTAGTTTGACATTTAGAAACTTAGCTACTACTTGTTTTGGATACTACGTTATTAATTTATATAAATATTACATTTTCTACAATTGTTTTGTTGTGACTTTCCGATAAATCAGGTACTATTGTTGCATTTAAAAGTCGAAATCCTTGTAATAGTTGATGCATATATTTTCGTTATGAAACAAGTAGTAGACGACAAAGATGTTTGCCAGAATAGAACATCTCTTGTGAAAAATTTATTTTGTCATGATAAAACATCTATTGCAACAAATAGAATTTGTTGTCATAGAACCTTTATCGCGACAAACGTAATTTCTCGCTATAGATCCTTTATTGCGGCAAATCAGATTTGTCGTGACAGAACACCTATCGCGACAAATATGTTTGCTAGTATAGGACTTCTACTTGTTCATGGATGTCCTATTGTGACAAATATATTTGTCATGATAGATGTGCTATGGTGGCAACTATGTTTTACCAAGATATAATAGTTAAGGCGACAAATCCATTTGTCAGGTGAGATTTTCTTTCCTGGAAAATTAGGTTTCGTCGCGGAATTTGTATGCAGACAAATAATTTGCCGCGAAAGGTTTATTGCAAAAAAAAATTTGTAGGCGGCAAATGTTGAAAATTTGTCGTGACAGATCTTTGCTGGCGAGCTTTCACTGGCAAAGCTCGCGACAAATATTTTCGCCGCGAACAATTTTAGCCGGCAAATTTTGGATTTTCGCGACAAATATTGTTTGCCTCCAAAGGTGTATTTTTTACTAGTGAATGGTGCATGCACTGAAACTTTGGAGAAACTATCTGTATAGGGAAACATGCAGGATTTTCACTGACCCCAAAGTTTGAAATATCTCTTCATGCAAAAGGATCTAAATATGAGACATAGGAGATATTTAAACTTAATTAAGGATGATGACTCCACCATAGAGTACCACCCGAGAAAGGTTAATGTAATTTTTGATGCCTTAAGTAGGAAGTCTATAGAGTCTATAGCCGCCTACGAACCGTTTATTTAACGTTACTGTTGGATATCCGGAAAGTAGGAGTTGTACTTGGAGCATATGATCACAAAGCTTTGTTAATTAGTTTTCACCGCGATGCTTATTCTAATGATCAAATTATTAACGCTCAATTCTAGAATCCTACCTTGTGTACTATCAACATGGAGGTAGAGGTTATGGACAAGCAAGACTATACACTTAGGGATGATGGAGCTTTACTCAAACAGAGCCGATTGTATGTGCTTAAAGATTTAGGGTTGAAAAATGAGATTCTTGAGAAGGTTCATAGTTTAACATATGTGATGCATCAAGTGGAAACAAGATGTCTCATACCTTGAGAAAGCATTATTACTGGGCTAGAATGAAGATAAAGATAAAGAGTTTGTGAGTAGATATCTGACATTCTAGTAGGTTAAGGCTGAGAGACAAGGACCCTATGGAACTCTACAACCATTTCTTATCCCTGAATTAAAGTGGAACCACCTAAACATGATTTCATGTACCAGTTTCTCAGGGCCCAAAGAGGTCATGATGGAGCCTAGGTGATTGTGTCAACACAATTTTTGCCAGTACGAGAGGATTTTTTGGATGGAAGAGCATGTTATATTATTCATTGATAAGATCATTCGGATACATGGGATTCCAAAGTCGCTAGTTTCAAACTGAGATATACGGCTTACAACAAGATTTTGGCACAAATTACAGAGGTCCTTTGGGATGAGGTCGCATTTCAGTATTCCTTTTGATCCTCAAACTGATGGACAGTGTGAAAGAACTATAAAGATTTTGGAGGACATGAAAAGAGCTCGTGTGCAACACTTCAAATGAAACTGGGATTCACATCTAGCATTGATGGAATTTTCCTACAACAATAGTTATCAGTCTAGTATTAGGATGGCTCCATTTGATGCATTGTATAGGCGACAATGCATGACACCTATGTGTTGGAATGAGGTATGCGAGATGAAATTTCTCACACCTGCGGTTATGGATAGGATAGACAAAAAGATCAGGCATATCAGAGATAGATTGAAGGATGCTCACAATTGTCAGAAGTGCTACGCCACCATCGGATCAGAGATCTTGAGTTTGAGGTAGGGGGATTGGGTTATCCTGAAATTATCCCCTTGAAAGTTATTCTGCGGTTTGGTAAATGTGAGAAGTTGAGCCTCCACTATATCGGGTCATATAAGATTACTGAGAGGGTGGGCCCATAGACGTATAGACTGGCATTGCCTCCAGAGCTCTCTATAGTTCACGATTTGTTTCAAATGTCAATGCTTCTAAAATATCTATACGATGTCTCTCATATGTTAGAAGAGTAGGCCATCGAACTCAATGAAGATTTGAGCTTTCAGCAATAATTCGAACAGATTTTGGATCAGAAAGAAAATGTGTTATGTTGGAAGGCCAATCCCCTAGTAAAAGTTCTATGGTGGAATTTTAATGTGGAAAAAAGACATGTGGGAGCCTAAGGCACTATTGCAGACCCAGTATCCACGATTGTTTAAGGGACATATATGAATTTCGAGGACGAAAGTCCTGAAGGGATAAGTTGTAATGACTCGGAGATTAGATTACTATATTTTGGAAAATTTAAATAGAAATTTAGTATTTTACCCTTGTATGTATTTAAAGTTTAGAAGTTAACTTGTTTTTTTTTTTTGGAGAAATTCTTGTACATTTGTGTAGGATTACTGTGTAGGTCTTAGAATTCCGAGTCCTTAGATAGGCAACACATTCACATTGGACCCCATATGGGGAATTTACATTTCTAAAACACTTGACCAAGGTACTATCGTTGTATGGGATTTTAGTACATAATTTATTTTTTGGGATAAATGGACGACTCAGCTTGACTTTGAGGTGGAAGATGCGACCATCCTTTCCCTTTGAGTGGTCTGCACTGCCACAGGGGAACATAGCCTTGTTCCATTACCATTCCCTTTTTCCCGAAAGCAATCACACACATAGGACCACACACCTCTAAATTGAACTTTAAATTTTGGACTTAGAACCTAGAAACTGAGTTTAGAATCATCATCTCCTCCTTCCTTTGAGAAAAGCTAGACTAACCATCAATGGAGACATCTACATGAGGCCTAGAACTGAGAAAAACAAGAAACCAAAACTTTGGACCAATTTATTAGCCTGCACAGGTATTATTTTTCAATTTGGATTGCATATATAGATTCTTGAGATTGAGTAGTTGAAATTTCATTATTGGAAAGTTTGACTTGGTTGAGAAATGAAAATGTTAGCAAGGTTTTATGAACCGACTGAAGATGGAGGGTTTCCATCAAGAACGCCCAGATTCCGGTAAACCGGACGACAATGGATGGATGGAGGCATCGTTGGTTTTCTCTAACTAGATTTTTGAAGATGGCTACGATGGTTATGAGAGGGGAGGTGGCGGTGCTGGTCATTGTCTCTTTCGATCAGGTCTAGTGATGACATAGCAGGTGATCTGGCATGCCACGTGGGAGGTTTACCAAATTCCACCAGAGAATGACGGTGGGTAAGGACATCCCATAGTCCATGGTGACGCTTGTTCTTATGTTCTTGATGTTCCAGATCTTTTAGTGTAAGTTTTGAGTCAATCGAGGATCATTTCAGGGTAGTTTTGAGCGTCTAAAGTGACAATGTTTACTTCTAGGACACATGTGTCCTCCCTTGGTTTAGTGAATTCGAATAGAAGGTTATGTTTATTATTAGTAAACATTGATTATCATTTTTGACAAGTAGGAATGCACGAAGGAGTTCGAGGAGTGCACAACTCAGGATTAAGTTGCTTAGGGAAACTATGTGTGAACAATTATTTTATAAATTGTGATGCATGCATAATTTATAGTCTAAATAAATTATTATAAAAGTTTATTTGGTTATTTTTGGATTTAGAATATTTATTCAGGAAATTGATTTATGGACACAGATTTTATGCTTTTGTGGAATGGTGATTTGGGCATAGGCCTGGTTTTGCAAATGGATTTGAATTGGGTCAAGAGTCAAAGATTTTTTAAAGTGAAGATTAGGACTTATTCGACAAACTGTTTTTCATTGTAAAGCATCATTGAGAGATATTATAATTATTTCCACTGTCTACGCGTAGCACCAAATTCCCAAGATGTTGAACCTTGGGATTCTTCCTAAACGGTTAATGCTTGAGATAGTTTCCTGGACAGCTACAATTAGGAGTGATTCCCAAGTTTCCAAAACTTGAAGTTTTTTTCCAAATGATTGATGTTGAAGGTATTTTCCCTGATGGCTATAGCTTGGAGTAATTCCCAAGTAGCTAAAGATCGAGGTAGTTCCTAGTCAACCAAAACTTGAGGTTTTCCCAAAAGGCTCATGCTCGGGGAAATCGAGGATTTTTTATAATTAGTTTCATAATTTTGCATCTAATTCTTATCCCATGATTTTATAAACAAGGATTTCTGTAATGGCTGAAAATTCAAAAAATGCAATTTCAAAAATTACAAAAACGGAATTTAAGATTTTTCCTTTTTGGGGTTAAAAGTTGACTTTCCATTTTAGGCACTCTTTAGAATTTTTTGCGAGGACTGCACCGTAGGCTTTAGAATCTTGATATCGTAGAAAGGTGGTATATCAAAATCGGAGATTGGATCAATTTGTCACGGGTTAGAAATGACTAGGGGCATTTTGGTCATTTCATGTGTGGGATATTTTGTGATGGTGACATGTGTCTTATCTCTTCCCTTCCTTATCCTATGAGGGTGCACAGACTTAACACACATATAAATGTGTGTGTATGGCTTTTTGATTGGTCCTCAAATAAACATTATTTATATTATTTTATATCCTTTTATACTTGACTTTTAATATTAAAATAATAAACAATTTGAGAAAATAATATATTTGTTGGGATTTTTGTAGAAATAAATAAAGCTTGGAATTTGGAGCGTTTTGGCGAAAGAATCGTCCCGAACGAAATTATAACGAATAAAATATGGACGAAATTGGTGGATTTATTTAAAACCATTTAAAAAATTAATAATCTATTTGCAAAAGCCCAAAGTCCATTATCTGCAGCCCAATTCATGAATCCCAAGTCACAAAATCCATGCCCTAATTAATCTTAGCCCAGGAAGCAACCCACGACCCAAAGAAGTCGCGACCCAGAAACCCAGCACAAGGCGCGACCAGCTCAGCAGCTCCACACCGAACTTCTCTTCGCAACGTTGGAGCGTGTGCCATGATCTTTCAGCCTTTATCAGTGCGTCAGGAATTGAGGTCGCTAGCCTTTTTCCTGCACGCCTCACTGACTCACCTGCCTTCCTGTCAGCAGCCTCTTGCTGAGTCCCATCACAGCCCAACTCAGCAGCACCTGCCCCATATTTTGCAGATTTTCCTGCAATTTCAGCCATTTCCTGCACTAATCGAACTCCCAAAATCATCATTTCATTTTTTATATTTTATTTTATTATTTTATTATTTTATAATTTGAATTTTGGAACTCTCTCCATAAATAGGGAGACCATTTCATGTAACATTGGTCCCCAATTGTAGCCTTCATCATTTGGCCCAGAAGCCCACGGGCTTATGGGTACCCGATAGGCCCGATGACAAAAAGCCCAACCCGGCCCGATATGGGCCATGGGCCGGCCCGGCCCGCATGTTAACGGGCTGGACTTGGGCTTAGGGTATTCAAGCCCGCTAGGCCCGATAGGCCCGAGCCCGATAAAGCCCGGTAAGCCCAGCCCGACCCGCCCAGGTAAACCCGACCCATAAGCCCGAAAATATAAAATAATTATAAATTAAGAATTGATACCCAATCCAATCTTGTTACTACTATCATAGCCAAAATCCAAAACTCCAACCAAATCTCAACCTAGTGTCATTTAAAAGCCCAATGCCCAAACCAAACCCTAACCCTAAATTCAAAAAAACTCACTAGGTCTCTGACTCTCTTATCGACCTCCTTATCCTATCTCGGCTTTATGGTCGAAACGTTATGTCAATTCTCCAAATCCAATAGTACCCATCCTTAGCTTATTTCAATATTCGATAATAATATTTAAGCTCAACTCACTTTTTTTTTTTTTTTTTTACAATTAGGTAGGTACAAATGGGCTTAGTAGGCCCGGCCCAAGTGGGCTTAATAGGCCCGACCCGTAAAGCCCGATAAAAGCCCAGCCCAAACCCAGCCCGACAAAGGGCATGGGCTTTCATATTTATGATCAAGCCCGCCCGACCCGGCCTGGTATTTTTAAAATTATGAAATAGGCCCAGCCCGACCCGGCCCAATGACGAGGCCTACCCAATTGTCCTCATTTTGTTCCGTTTTTAGTTCTAGTTTTTCTCTCTTCTTTCTATTTTGTTCTTTATTTTAGGACCATTTGTAAATTCTTTTAATTAGTTATTTTAATTTCATTTTCTTTATTTTGCTCTTAGTATTTCTTAAACTTCTCTTTAATTACATTTTTATGTTTTCCTTAAGAAAAACCTAAGGCTAGGTTAGGTAATTCTAAAGCAATTCAAGAGTTTTTAAGACCACAATTCTCATATTTCTTCTTCCATCTTCACAAGTTTCCTGCCATTGTTCGATGATTCTTGTGAAAAAACCATCTTTTTCTACTTAAATTCTTGTTATTGTTTATTTTTACTTATAATTCCATATAGGTGTGGGTATTTTCTTTCTAACATTTGTAAGTATGAATACAATCTTCATGTGTTTTACTTTCTGAATTTCTTTTACTTCATATGTTTTAGTGCCTCATACTTCAATTTGATATTAAGTGTCGGCCACTGCCGGTGCACTTAGTATTTGATTTAAGAGATTTTAATGTCGGCTGCTGTCGGTACATTTAATCACAAACGTAAGGTAGATCATATTATAAGTAATAATCCGTTGTTCGGTGCATTTATAATATGAAAAATGTATGCATGTAATAGAGATGATGAAGGTAGGATTTCGTGATTGGTTCAATATAAGCATGATGTTAGTGTGTTGGTAAAAATTGTGTTTAAAGAATGTTTATTTTAGGAGTAGTTTTAAACAATGGAATTGTTAATTTGAATTTAATTCTTAGTTTGGTTAAAATGTAGTTTAGATTATAATATTCCTAAAACCCCCCATTTCATTTTTTTATTCTTTAATTTTTAATTTTTAATTTATTAATTATTTAATTCATTAATTCTTTTATTCTTTAATTATTTATTTCTTTAATTATTTATTCATTATTCTTTTATACATTATTCTTTCTCACTAACACATTATTAATGTTCCCTAATTTCACCGGTTAAGAACGATTCATATTTACCAATACTACATCTACACAAAAATGGTTTAAATTGCATAATACTCGAATTACATATTTAATTTAATGCGTTGTTTGGTCGTTATCAATTGGTCGTTAGTTGAACATTATTTTATACCCTTTATACTTAAATTTTAATATTAAAATAATAAATAATTGGAGAAAATATTATATTTGTGAGATTTTGTAGAATTAAATAAAAATAGGAATTTGGAGCGTTTTGGCGAAAGAATCGTCCCGATCGGAGTCCGAACGAAGAAATTATGGATAAAATTCGATGGATTTATATAAATCCATTTTAAAATTAAAAATTCATTTGCAGTAGCCCAGTCCAAGATGTAGCCCAGCCCGTGAATCTGACCCAAAGCCTAGCAAACTCAGCCTAGAAGCCCAGCTCCAACGACCTAAATTCATTCGCAACCTAGTCAGAGCGGTCGACAAACGCTGGCTGAATCGCTTTGTTTTACTTCGGCGCATGTGCGCCTAAGTCACTTGCCCATTGGCAAAGCATAGCGCGCGATTCCGTACCCTCTTTGTCAGCAGGCGTGCACTAAACTCACCTGCCCTGCGTCAGAACCTCCACGCTGAAAGCTTGCACGTCTGATCTGCGAGTGCCTGGCGAATCCCATCACACCAGCTCAGCATCTGCTCGCCAAAGCCATCCTCTGCGCCCCTGCACTGTTCTGTCGAATTCAATTGCTCCCTTTTTTTTTATTTTCCTGCTCCAATTAACCCCCAAAATCAGCTTGTTCATCATTTTAATTATATTTATATTTATATTTTAATTTTGTATTTTAATATTTGAATTTTTGGCACTCCCTCTATAAATAAGGAGACCATTTCATTGTTTTAGGGTCCCCATTGTTCCTTTTTCTTCCATTTTCTTAGTTCATTTTAGTTTTTTTCTCTCTTTTGAGAGATATTTTTGGGGACCATTTTAGTTTCTTGTAGATTATTCTTCTTAAATTTCTGAGTTTTGTTTTTAATTTTGTTCTTAAATTATGTTCTTTTTATTTTATTTCTTAATTTTATTTCTTTTTTACTTTGTTCTTGTGACTTTTTTTTTAGAGCTCTTAGACATAATTTTGTGCTTTCCTTAAGAAATACCTAGGCCGATTAATTTGAAGGAAATTCAAGAGTTTTTAAGACCGAATTCCTCGTATTTCTTCTTCCATCTTCACAAGTTTCCTGCCGATTTTCAGTGATTCTTATGAAAAACCATCTTTTTCTACTTAAATTCTTGTTATTGTTATTGGTTTTACTTATAATTCAATATATGTGTTGGTATTTTCTTTCTAACATTTGTAAGTAAGAATGCAATCTCCATGTGTTTTACATTTTGAATTTCTTTTACTTCATATGTTTTAGTGCTTGTGGAGCAATAAATTACCGGAATATTCAAGAGCCGCCACGTGGCCAACAATTCCCATAATGCCGATATTACCCTTGGTAAAATTGGCATCGACATGTAACGGTCTCCACATTAATTTAATATATTTACCAGCTAAATAAATTAATTAATTAGATCAATATCGATAATAAATAATTTCCCAGTGAATTATTTATTCATTAATAAATAAGTGATTACACTCGGTACAATCACTTATTTAATATTTTCCCCTTCAACCAATCAGACGATCCGGTGACTCTTAAGGTTTCACTATAAATAGAAGACCTTATCTCACTTCTAAAGGTAATAAAAAATTTCTGCAAACACTCTGTCAGATTATTCTCTCTCAAAAAACTGACTTAAGCATCAGAGCGTTTTCGGTTGAACCACCCCCCTGGGATTCAACCTTAACCCTGTTTGATTTTCGTTATTGTGTGTAGGGATCGAGAAGGAATTTCACAGAACCGGACGATTTCTGCATCAACAGTGCTTAAATTTCAATTCAACGCTAAATGTTGATCCGCTGTTCGGGGCATTTAGAATAGAATTGAAGAGATTTAATGTTTAACCGTTGTTCGGTGCATTAAATCAAAAACTTAAGTTGGATCATATTATAAGTAATAATCCGCTGTCTGGTGCATTTATGATATGAAAAATATATGCATGTAATTGAGATGATGAAGGTAAGATTTCGTGATTGGTTCAATATGAGCATAAAGTTAGAGTGTTGATAAAAATTGCGTTTGAAGAAAGTCCACTTGTACTAAGGTTAAAGTAGAAATAGAATTAAGTTCTTAATTGTTTTTACTTGTTTTCTTTATTTTATGATTGCAACCTTTTCAAACCCTCCATTTCATTCTTTCATTCTTTTATTCTTTATTCTTTAATTCTTTAATTCTTTAAATAATTTAATTCTTTAATTATTTTATTCATTAATTCATTAATTATTTTATTTTTTTATTTTTTTTATTTTTTCATTCATTAATCTATTTCTTAATTTATTCTTTTATTCATTATTATTTCTTTCTAACACATTATTAATATTCCCTAATTTCCCTAGTTAAGAATGATCCCTATTTACCAATACTACATCTACACAAAAAGAGTTTAAATTGCATAATACTTGAATTACATGTTTAATTTAATGCGTAGTTTGAACGTTATCAATTTTTGGCGCCCTTGCTTGGGAAATTGAAAATCATTTTTAATTTGTTAGTGTATGTATATAAATTGTACATATTATTCTTGTTTATAATTTTTACTTTTGTTAATATTATATTTGTTCATAACTTTTACTTATTTGTTTATAATTCTTATATTTGTTTATATTTTATTTATCCATCTTATTTTTGTTCTTATTATTTTTGTTTATTTGTTTATTTTTATTTTTATACATGTACATATTATACTTGTTCATATATGGTCATATTATACTTGTATATTATTTTTATTTATTTCTATACTTATTCATTTATTTTTACACTTGTTCATAACTTTTATTTATATGCTTGTTCATAATTTGGATTCTTATAATTGTTCTTATTATATTTGTTTATAATGTTCATACATTATTTGTTCATAATTCCTAATTTATACTTGTTCATAAATGTTCATAATTTTTTTTATATACTTGTTCATATTATAATTGTTTATATAAATTTAAATTCTTATTATACTTGTTCATTTTATACTTGTTTATGAGTGTACATATTTTTTCATTTTATACTTGTTTATATTTTAATTGTTTATGATTGTAGATATTTGTTATACTTGTTCATAATGTTCATCTTATACTTGTTCACTTTTTCTTATTTTTATTTTTATTTCTTTTGAATTTTTTTTGTTAAAAAAAATTATTGTTTTAAAATAAAGAAAACGTTTTCATAAACTTTTAAATTTTAAAAAAAATCGTAAAAAAAATAGTCTTAACTTTGTGATAGTGTACATATATACTTGTAAATAAATTTTGTGCATAATTATTATGTTCGTATGAATATCCTTACTTGTGAATATCATTACTTGTGCATAAAACCATACTAACGAGTATATTGTTCATACTTGTATAAATTGTTCATTTGTAAATTGTCATGTTATACTTGTAAATTGTGCATAAAAATATACTTGTAAATAATTCTTGCATTCATGCATTAGTCTCGGCTATATGTTGATCACTTGTGCTTCGAAGTTTAGACTTTGATCTTTAATGGAATATGTGAAGTCTCTTTTGTTAACTCTCACTTAAGGTGATTGTTAACACTTGAGTTATCTTAATTCCTCTGGAGTAAGAAAATTTTGAGGGTGATATTTAAGACAAGAGACGGTACTCATAATGGGTTTTGGATCTAAGAAAGGGACATCAATGGAGTTTAAGCCTCGGGATGTCTTGAAATTAGTCCTACCTCTTATGTTTATTCTTTCTAACCTGGTCACCTTTGAACTTCCCCAAACAGTTGAATTAATCTAAGATATTTACTTGGACCGCAAGGACGTATAAGTCTCCATCTAAACTTTGATTATGTGAACCATATATATCTTTGACTTCCCCCAACATGTAAATATTGTTTATATCTTTTTACATTTGTTTATATCTTAACTTACATTACTTTCCATGATAACTTTAAGTTGTTTCTTTTATTTTAAGTTGCATTGCATCTGTAATTTAAACTTGCATTTCTAAATTGCATGTTTAACTTGCATTTTTAACTTAACTTGCATCTTTAGTTTAACTACATTTCACCTTTAATTTAACTTGCATCTTTAACTCAAATTGTATCCCTAACTAAAACTTTTATATTTAACTTGCATTCTTGACATTTTGGTCTAGGCTGGATGGACGTTAAACTTCAAGCGCTTGTTGGGAGGCAACCTAATATGTTTCCGAGATGTGAAGGAGTCATCAACGTAGATTTGCTATCTTTCAACCCTTCACTCTTTTTTTTTTGTTTATTTATTTTTTATTTGCTTTATTCTCGTAAATCTTCTTCTTTATTTTGATTCTATGTTTATTTACTTGATATTTGCCTACATTGAGGACAATGTAGAATTTAAGTGTGATGGAATGGTTACAATTTTAATTGTGCAATAAAATTTTTTTATAAAAAAAAAAATTTTCTTTCTTGAGTCTTTTTGTTTTGACTTAGTGTTTTTACGAGTGTTAAGTTGCCATTTAACTAGTCAATGATATAAATGAACGGAAATGAATATGTTATGTCTATAAAGATGATCACTACAACGTGAATTTGGTTGTTAATACTTTGTGATTAAGTGTTATAACATGAAGATAATGCATGTAAATTGGTACATAAACGAGCATGATAAAATAAGTATGAATCATATGAACCTTATGTGAGCTTTAAAACCTTATATACATCTTTGATGAGTGATTCATAAGTTCTTTGTTTAAATTGACATACATATGCCTCATAGTTACTTGCAATAGCTTTTAATGAACTCTAGAGTACTAGAACTTATTCTATGTGATTTTCAAAGCTTTTAAGTTAATAAACTCTCTGATTTTGGATATGATTAAAGTATTAGGGTTAACATCACAAATTCAAACATCCATGTTCCCTATTTTGTGCGCACAAGTTGCGACCCCCTTAGTTTTAACCCTTTGAAGCCCATTTTAAGTCTTTCTTTCATCACCATGATTATCTAAACACTTGAGCTGAGTATAGACATCTTTCACCTTTATTCCAAGGACTCGATTGAAGACATGAAAATGGTGTGAAGAGAAATTGATGATGTTGTGAAGACTTTTATGTATATTATATGGATTTACTTACTCAAACTTTGTTGTATTATTGACACATGTTATTACCTTGATATATGAAAAGAAAAAAAAAAGATGAAAAAAAAAGGTTTGAGTCTCTATCAAGGTAATAAGGTTCGATTATGTAATGTTTGAGTTAAGTCCTTTACATTTGTAAATTCGACATAAAGAATGAATTTGAGGCCAAACATGATGAAATTAGGCCTATGTTCGAAATGATGGATTATTGACATCATTGCACTAAGGTTGGGAAGTTATGATACGTTTTGGGAGTCTACTGAGTCTTGGAACGAATGTAAGCACCACTTGTCCTATATTTTCTTTGCCTCTAAACGTAGCCCCATTACAACCTTCATAAAGACCTTATGATCCTTAAGATGGTAAATTTTGACTTGAGTCAATCACTTGAGTAAACTTATAGTTTTATTTCATTTGTGCAAGTATGTTTAATTTTTATTTTGAAGTGTTTGTTTGAAATTTTGAAAAATTACTTTATTTCTATTATGTGAGCATTTTTCTCACATACTTTGAGCGTAAACACAAACCCTTACAAATTGAGTGAGTTTATGAGTGCATATCCTTGTGAGTTGATTCATACTTGTTTTATTCATACGAGATCCATTTCACCATATTTACTCATTATCTTACTTGTTGAAATTTGTTACCATGTATTAACTCTTGAATTCCATATGCTTAAATGCTTTAAGTGAAAATCTTTGATGCCATGATCATAATAATGAAATATTGAGACAAATTGTTAAGAGTTTACTTGTTTTGACTTCGTAGTTTAATTATAGTATTTGCTAGAGACTAGCAAAGTTTAAGTGTTGGGGTATTTGATAGGTCCTCAAATAAGCATTATTTTATACTATTTTATACCCTTTATACTTGACTTTTAATATTAAAATAATAAACAATTGGAGAAAATAATATATTTTGTGGGATTTTTGTAGAAATAAATTAAGTTTGGAATTTGGAGCGTTTTGACAAAAAATCGTCCCGATAGAAATTATAACGAAAAAATTATGGACGAAATTATGTGGATTTAGTTAATCCATTTGAAAAATTAATAATCTATTTGCAAAAGCCCAAAGTCCAATATTTGCTGCCCAATTAGTGAAGTGCAAGGTGCGACTAGAAACCCAGCCCAAGGCGCTGAGGCTGCCAGCCTTTTTCCTGCACGCCTCACCGACTCACCTGCCTTCCTGTCAGTAGGCTCCTACCGAGTCCCATCACTGGCCAGCTCAGCAGCTTGCTGTTGATTCACCTGCCCCATATTTTGCAGATTTTCCTGCAATTTCAACCATTTCCTGCACTAATCCAACTCCCAAAATCATCACTAATCATCATTATTCATCATTTCATTTTTTATATTTTATTTTATTAGTTTATTTTTTTATTTTATAATTTGAATTTTGGCACTCCCTCTATAAATAAGGAGGCCATTCCATGTAACATTGGTCCCTAATTGCCTTCATGTTGTTCCCTTTTTAGTAGTTTTTAGTTCTAGTTTTTCTCTTCTTTTTTTCTCTTATATTATAGTTTATCTTCTTTCTATTTTGTTCTTCTATTTTGATCTTTATTTTTGGACCATTTGTAACTTCTTTTAATTAGTTATTTTAGTTTCATTTTCTTTATTTTGTTCTTAGTATTTCTTAAACTTCTCTTTAATTACATTTTTATGCTTTCCTTAAGAAAAACCTAAGGCTAGGTAATTCTAATGCAATTTAAGAGTTTTTAAGACCGTATTCCTCATATTTTTTCTTCCATCTTCACAAGTTTCCTACCGTTGTTCAGTGATTTTTGTGAAAAAACCATATTTTTCTACTTAAATTCTTGTTATTATTTTAGTTTTACTTATAATTCCATATATGTGTAGGTATTTTCTTTCTAATATTTGTAAGTATGAATACAATCTCCACGTGTTTTACTTTCTGAATTTCTTTTACTTCATATGTTTTAGTGCTTCATACTTCAATTTGATTCTAAGTGTCAGCCGTTGTCGGTGCACTTAGTATTTTATTGAAGCGATTTTAATGTCGGCTGCTGTCGGTACTTTTAATCATAAACGTAACGTAGATCATATTGTAAGTAATAATCCGCTATTCGGTACATTTATAAATGAAAAATGTATGCATGTAATAGAGATGATGAAAGTAAGATTTTGTGATTGGTTCAATATAAGCATGATGTTAGAGTGTTAGTAAAAATGCTGTTTAAAGGAAGTTTATTTTAGAAGTAGTTTTAGATAATGGAATTGTTAATTTGAATTTAATTCTTAGTTTGGTTAAAATGTAGTTTAGATTACAATATTTCTAAAACCCCCTATTTCATTCTTTTATTCTTTTATTCATTAATGCTTTATTCTTTATTCTTCAATTCTTTAATTCATTAATTCTTTTATTCTTTTATTCTTTATTCTTTAATTCTTTAATTCTTTATTCATTATTCTTTTATTCATTATTCTTTCTCACTAACACATTATTAATATTCTATAATTTCCCCGATTAAGAACAATCCCTATTTACCAATACTACATCTACACAAAAAAAGGTTTAAATTACATAATACTCGAATTACGTGTTTAATTTAATGCGTAGATTGAGCGTTATCACTTTTTGGTGCATATGTGTGTGTGTGTGTGTGCATTTTAACCCAAATACCTGTGAGCAAAAAAAAATAAGAGAGGAAGAGAGAACCATGGAAGGAAGAAGAGCAAAGTAGAAGAAGGAAAAGAAAGAAAAATGAGGGAAGAGAAGGAAGAAAACTACGAAGAAGAAGGAGACAAGGTGAGCCAGCACAAACTTGAAACCCAAAAAACTTTAAAACTGAGAATTGATCGTCTGAAGCATATGAAGCTTTCATGCTTGCAAACAAATCCATTAATATCCTAGTTGAGTCCCTAGGATTGAGTTGAGTTAGAAATATTCAAGGTTTGGACGTTTAAATGGGCCTAGAACACAATGTTTGAAGTTGGCTGAAACCTTCTAGCCTTTTTCCAGAAAATCGAGGTACTTTCTTGAAATTCTGGGTCTAGATTTGTAATCTTGGGGTTGAGTAGTTAGATTTCCATTATTAGAACGTTAGATTTTTTTTAAGAAATGAGAAGTTATGAAGGTTTGAAGTTTAGGCTAAGAATGGAGTTTTTTGGCGAGTTTTTCTTGCAACGATGAAGGTGGAAAGTGGCGGAGCACGACCCCTCTGATCACCATCTCTGCTGACCTGATTTAGGTCCGGAAATGGTGTGGAACTGACATGGCTTGACACGTGTCAGGTCAAGTGGCGGCTGATGTGGAGTCGCACGTGGGGATTTGGTTTTGTGGGAAGATCGCCACTTCTAGCGGTGTATGGCGGCGCATGGGGCCATCCCACGGACCATGCCGATACTTGTTTTCAAGCTCTCGATGATACTTATCTAATGGTGCCAGTTTTACGTTAAACGAACATCATCTCGGGGTAGTTTGGGTGTCTGAAATGTTATGTTAGGTTTTAAATTCGTATTTTAATCCTCGAAATTAAGGAACTTTAATGTAAGGTTACTTGGGATGTTAGTAACCCTCAGTTATAATTTATGACAGGCAGTACAATTTCTGTAATTTAGTGAGGAACACGTGGATCAAGATTTAGCTACATGCATTGTGTGTGAGTGCTGCAACGTTGTAGATGTGACATATTCCTGATGGGAACAGCTTGAGCCTGGGGTGGCTAACCAGACATTGCTCATTCCAGGAAGATGGGATTCAAACTACCGAAGCACGGCTCCACAAATTCTGAGGTTGGGAGGCTTATTATGTAGACATGATATTCAACCAGTAGAGGCTAGGATATGAAGCTAGCAAAGGCCAAGTTACTAGGGATTGGTTGGTTGATTGGTATTGGATCAGATGGTCTAATTTATGAGTATGGGTTGGTCGGTTTGTCATATTCATAATGGATTGGTTGATTTGATGTGATTAATTGATTTCAATTTTGATTGTTTACTTTTTATTCTATGCATGCATGTTTTAGAAACTAGAGGGAAAATGATGATTTAAAATGTTTATTTTTTTCCACTAACAAGAGTTAAGGGTAGTTTCGATATTTGGATCGTTTGTCAGACGAGAGTAGGATCAAGCGCAATTACCAAAGTGTTTTAGGAGCATGTCTTGTCAACCTGGTATCAGGCAAGATTTATACTGAATTGTGTTTGCCATTGTCATGCCTTCGAGATGTGAGCCCCATGTACTTCCTAGTAATGAGGATTAAATGAGCCCAGGATAGACTTAGGACTAGAACGAACCTTAGCTTATTGGGTTGTATATTGGATGCTAGGCTCCGATATAGGGGAAATTGTGTGGGTCTAGCTAATGAGCGTTCCCAGAGGCTAAGGTGGCAACATATACGAGTGAGTTGGACCCCGGATAAGATAGATGAGTGAGTATCTCAATTAGGATTATTTATGTTTAGTGACTAGGTGTGCTGGTAATGACATGGATTACCGAATATCGGATTAGGACTCGAATAGATGTCAAGATGTTGGATTAGGACTCAGAAGGAGTCAGAATTGGAAACTAGGGGCTGGGAGAAGCTAGAAGGCTAAAATATCAGTTACCATTTTGATTACCGGTTGAAGGTTCAGGTAGGAACCCAATACGTCGTTGCAGTCCCCGTAATTCCATTTGTTGGACAGACTGGTCTGAATTTTGAGAACGAAATTATTTAAGGATGGTAGATTGTAACAGTCAAGAAATTTGAAAAAGGCATTTTTGGAAATTAAAAAAAGTGAATTAACAATTTTTCCCTTTTAATATAAAAGGTTGACTTTTTTACTTTTGGTATGTTTTGAAATTTTTGCGAGGACCACTGTGTAGGCCTAAAGAATCTTGAGATCGTAGACAAGCAGTATGTCAGAACCAGAGATTGGATAGATTTGTTACGGGTAAAAATGACTAGAGGCATTTTGGTCATTTCACAAGTGGGATATTTTGCAATAGTGACATGTGTCTTATGTAACGACCCATCCCGGAGATTAGGGTTAAGACCGTAATTAAGATGAGATTAGTGAGCTTAATCGGGGGTGAGTTGGTCCCGATAAGGTCGTTAAGATAGATTGACGATTTTGCCCTTGGTTTGGGCAAAAAGTTGACTTTTAGTTTGGGCGGTCAAGTGGGTTTTGACCGATGACCAGAACGTAGTTTAGGACATCACGAATCCGAGGAGGAAGTTATGATGTTCGGAAGGTCGAGGGCATAACCGTAATTTGGCTAAACTAGGGGGAAAAGTTGACTTTTCGTACGAACAGGCTTTTGTACGTTGACCGAGGACTGTTAGATAGATCTCGTCATCCTGAGTTCGATGACAAGCGGCACGTGTTCATCGGGCTTACGATGTGTGAGTTACGGGTATAAAACGGTAAGGGTAAAATGGTAATTTTGGCTTAAAAGGAAGGGTATTTTGGTCTTTGTGCTTTGGGCCTGGTACAACAGAGAGGGACAAGTGGATGGCTGGGATTGAGCCACTTGTGAGAAGGCTGAGGGGATGGTGACATGCGTAGGGGTTCTGGTTGGTTCTAGGCTTGTGCACGGTCCCAATTATTTGGTGTAATCGTGCAGGTGTGTGTTGGGGGTGTGTTCGAAGAACAGAAACTGTCAGGACCCGTCCCAAATATCACCTCGATACTCGGGATGAACCCTGCTCCCGTCTGACAATCACACTTACAATACCAAAAATAACTTAATACAATTATAAGCATAACCATCAGACGAAGGAGTAAATATATACAACAGTAAGTCAGAGCATAGTTCTACAAAATGGGCACCAAGAGTCCTACAAGTCTAAGTCCGCAACGGAAGAACGTCGGAAGCCCTATGCCTCGAAATCTGCCTCAACGTTCACCCCAGCGTTATCACCACGACCTGGAGGGAAATTAAAACCAAAAGGTGTGAGTGGACCCAAAAGAATAAAAGTTTTAAAACCGTTTACCAGCAAATCAACGTAAGGAAATAAAATCATTTGTTCCCTCCGGTTTAAAACCAGGCATGCCAATGAAGTATTAGAAAAACCATAATATGAACATCATAAGAAACAGAGACACTATAAATACCATAAGAAACAGATACACTATAAAACATCATAAGAAACCAGAGTATAACCCGATCAAACCTGCTGGACCTATCCGAGTCTTTAAACTCAACCAGGCCTCACATATAAATCCGAGTCTTTAAACTCCCGAGTCTTTAAACTCAATAGGCCTATGGGGGGTAATATCATAATATCCGAGTCTTTAAACTCCCGAGTCTTTAAACTCAATCCGGGCCCGTCCCCCATCAATATCAATCCGGGTCTTTAAACCCATATCCAGATCCAGCAAATCCAATCCATATCCAGTGTAAAACCAAATTCAAAATCCATCGCCAAATCCGAATTCGAAATCCCCGGTTCGAAGCCCTTCCGGCGTTCAGAACCGACATTCCGAACCCAAATCCGGAAAATCCATTTCCATACTAAAAACCATAGGAAATCCCTAACCATGTTTCATAACCCATTTACCATCATCAGAAAACAGTTATAGGGTGAATTTCTCAAATATGGCATCAAAATCTGAAAACCGGTTTTTTCTCGAAAAACGTGCAAAACCCCGAAAATATCTCGAAAAACGTGCAAACATCTCAATCACGTATAACCATCATTTAAAGCATAAAAACACACATAGAATCATAAAACAGTAATTAAAACAGTTTGGCATGCTCGGAAATAGAAAGAGTCCACTCACAGTTTACAACACGTCACTCGCGCTCCGTGCGCTCCTCAACCGTCTCTGGAGTCTCCCGTCCTGTCAATAGATACCAAATAGGGTCACAATAACATCAAGGATACCTTCCCTATTTTCCCCAATTTTTCGGGAATTTAATAATATTTTAATCATAAACCCTAAACCGTACGGATTCCCAAACCATTCCGTAACACCGTCCGATTAGCCCGAAAACTGTACCATTGGATTCCTTAGGACATTTAGAGTTAAACTCATGTTGGACGCTTAACCGGATTCCTTCCCACGCGCCCCCACGCGCCGCCCAAAGTGGCTGCGCGTGGGCCTCACGCGCCTGCTACTGTCCATCTTCAACCTCGAGTCAACCGGTTCAACTGTGTTGAACCGGCGTGACCGGTTCTCCGTCGTTCACCCACCATTCTTCTCCATTTCAATACCACTAGCTTCGTCCAGTCCCCTGCAATCAAACCCAGTCCTAAAATCCAGAAATCACGGCCTAAAACCCTTCGTCTTCAACCTCGAAAAACCTTGCCCGTGAGCTCTGTTTTCCTTCCCGGCCGTCCACTGCTTCCCCCTTCACGGTGGTGATACCAGCACCACCCTAGGACCCTACTTAGTCCTACCCAACTCACAGAATCCGTCGATTCATCCCCGAAGTCCACGACTTCACGTTTGAAACTCACGGCTAAAACAGGGTACAACGGACCCGCCGTCGAACCACCAGCCACCGTGAACCTCCCGTCACGGCAACCACCACAAACGACGCCTAAGACCTCACTGAACAACACCCTGTCCTCCTAATCCCTCGACTCTAAGCCCAACGTCACGACTTTGCATTTGAAAAATCCACGAAAAACAGAGTAAACGAGCTTACCTTTCGATTCCGGCGCCGCCGTGAGAACCGTCACCCACCACGGTGCTCGTGGGACTCCCCTCAACCTCCTGAGTCTCCTACCGCCTTGGTTTGCCTCACCACACGGCACAACAGCCTCCACCGTCCACGGTCTCCTCTGTTTTCCTCAAATGTTCGCCGCACCACCACCGTGCCGCCGTGCACGATTCCAGTCCCAAAACACGATCAGCACCTCACCCACGTCTCTCTGTCACTCTCACCAGTCACTCCTCACTCTCCCTGGCATCCAAATCGATCACCGCCTCACTCAAACTTCTCTCTGTTTTCAGTTTCCTTCGAATTGGTGCACGGTTCAAACATAACCAAGTGTGGCCGTGCACACTTAAGTTCCTCCTAGAACCATCTAGGGTCCCCCACGTGTCCCTCAGCTATTGGCCATCCCAAAAATATCTGCCACTTGCCCTTATCTGATTGGGCTGAGGAAAAATGACCAAAATGCCCCTCCTGCACAAAATTACCATTTTGCCCTCAGACTTTCCAGACCCGTATCTTTTCCGTCCGACGTCCGATGACAGCGTGCCGCCTGTCGTTGAACTCAGGACGTCGAGACCTATCCAACGGTCCTCGGTCTACGTGAAAATCACACATCCTCCAAAAAGTCAACATTTTCCCTATTAGCTCAAAATTACGGTAACGCCCCCAACCTTCCGTACATCATAACTTTTCCTCCGGTTGTCCGAATCGAACCTGCCGCCTGTCTACGGACTCGTGACGTCCTAACCTACGTCACGGTCAAAGGCTAACACTCATCCAATCAATCGTACAAAAAGTCAACTTTTCGTTTACTATTCATAGGGGCAAAATCGTCCTTTTTACAAAACTTCACAAAAATTTCATTTTTACCCTTCCCGTAGGTACGGGTTGTTACAATCTACCCCCCTAAAAAGAATTTCGTCCCCGAAATTCAGTGAAATAAATAAGGGTACTGTTCTCGCATCAAGGCCTCAGGTTCCCAGGTAGCTTCTTCGACCTGATGATTTCGCCACAATACCTTCACTAAGGGAACCGTCTTCCTTCGCAACACTTTATCCTTCCGATCCAGGATTGCAACAGGTTGCTCTTCAAAACTCAAGTCTTCCCTCAGTTCCACTGGTTGTGCTTCTAAAACATGCGAATCATCTCGAATATATTTCCGAAGCATGGAAACATGAAAGACATTATGTACCTTTTCCAAATCTGCTGGTAAGGCCAACCGATAAGCTACAGGACCAATCCGCTCCAAAATCTCATACGGTCCAATGTAACGAGGACTCAACTTCCCTCGTCTGCCAAATCGTACAATTCCCTTCCAAGGAGATAGCTTCAGGAAAACCCAGTCTCCAACAGCAAATTC
The DNA here is from genome assembly GCA_032719365.1 of Prinsepia uniflora. Classification (NCBI taxonomy): domain Eukaryota; kingdom Viridiplantae; phylum Streptophyta; class Magnoliopsida; order Rosales; family Rosaceae; genus Prinsepia; species Prinsepia uniflora. The sequence goes on along the minus strand of CM064872.1, from coordinate 47,128,684 downwards.
CAAATCCCTGATCCTACGGTCAGCGTAGCTCTTTTGGCGGTCCTGCGCTGCCTTCAATCGATCCCTAATCAACGCCACTTTTTCCTGAGTAAGCTCCACCAGCTCAGAAGTAGTCAACCTCCTCTCACCAACCTCAGTCCAACACAGTGGAGTCCGACACTGCCGCCCATACAAAGCCTCGTAAGGAGCCATCCCAATGCTCTCCTGAAAACTATTATTGTAGGCGAACTCCATCAAAGGCAGATGTGATTCCCAAGTACCCTGAAACTGAAGCACACAAGCTCGCATCATATCCTCGAGAATCTGAATAGTCCGCTCAGACTGCCCATCAGTCTGAGGATGAAAAGCAGTACTGAAGTGTAATTTAGTCCCAAAAGCTTCCTGTAAGCTCTGCCAAAATCGAGAAGTGAATCTCGGATCTCTATCAGATACTATCGACTCCGGAGTCCCATGTAATCGAATAATCTCATTAATAAACAACTGTGCAAACTGTTCCAGCCTGAAGTTCTCCCGTACTGGCAAGAAATGAGCAGACTTCGTAAGTCGATCCACAACAACCCATACACCATCGTGTCCCTTCGGTGTCCTCGGAAGCTTGAACACAAAATCCATAGTCAGGTGATCCCATTTCCATTCGGGAATCGGCAAAGGTTGCATTGCTCCATAAGGCCTCTGCCGCTCGGCTTTTACCTGTTGACAAATCAAACATCTACTGACATACTCTGCAATTTCACGTTTCATCCCTGACCACCAATAATGCTCTCGAAGTGTACGATACATCTTGGTCCCACCAGGGTGCATCGCATAAGCTGAACAGTGAGCCTCATCCAGTATCACCTTCTTCAAAACTTCATCCTCAGGTACACACAACCGTCCATTCTTAACCAAGGCTCCATCCTCACGGATCTCAAAATCCTGTCGTTCTCCAGCCTCGACCTCAATCCGAATGATGCCCAGAATAGGGTCCTCAAACTGAGCATCAATCACTTGATCAATCAAAACGGGTCGCACATGGAAACTCACTAGGAGTGCTCTCTGATCATCCACAGTCAACTCTACTCGCAACTTACGGAGCTCAACCAGCAAAGGTAACCGTACTGTCCTCAAATGCGACAAAGAACCGGCTGACTTTCTGCTCAGAGCATCGGCTACCACATTAGCCTTCCCTGGATGATACTCAATAGTACAGTCGTAGTCCTTAAGTAACTCCAACCAACGGCGCTGTCTGAGGTTCAATTCCTTTTGAGTGAACAAATACTTCAAACTCTTGTGGTCCGTAAAGATCCTGCACTTCTCACCGTACAAGTAATGTCGCCAAATCTTCAATGCATGAACCACCGCAGCCAGTTCCAAGTCATGTGTAGGGTAGTTCACCTCATGGGGTTTTAATTGCCGGGAAGCATAAGCAATCACTTTCCCGTGCTGCATCAAGACACAACCCAAACCTTGTAACGAAGCGTCACTGTACACCTCGAACTCCCCACTATCATCTGGAAGGGCTAGCACAGGAGCAGATGTCAACCGCCTTTTAAGCTCCTGGAAACTCTGTTCACAGTTCTCATCCCACTCAAACCGAACTCCCTTCCGTGTCAACCTCGTCAACGGTGCTGCAAGAATAGAAAAGCCCTCAATAAAACGCCGGTAATACCCTGCCAAACCTAGAAAACTCCGAATTTCCGTCACCGTCTTAGGCTGTTCCCAATTGGCTACCGCCTCAGCTTTCTGAGGATCCACACGAATGCCCTCGGCCGAAATCACATGGCCAAGAAATCCAACACTGGTCAACCAGAACTGACACTTACTGAGCTTCGCATACAACTGATGCTCCCTCAACGTTTTAAGCACGATCCTCAGATGTTTCTCATGCGCCTTCGCACTCTTCGAAAACACCAAAATATCATCAATGAAAACAATCACAAAACGATCCAAGTAGGGCCGGAACACTCGGTTCATAAGGTCCATAAAAGCTGCTGGGGCATTAGTCAAACCAAAAGGCATCACCACAAACTCATAGTGACCGTACCTGGTCCGGAAAGCTGTCTTCGATATATCCTCCTCTTTAACCCTTAACTGGTGATAGCCGGAGCGAAGATCAATCTTCGAGAAATACTGTGCTCCCTTGAGCTGGTCAAACAAATCATCAATCCGGGGTAGGGGGTACTTATTCCGAATAGTTACCTTATTCAGTTGCCTGTAATCCACACACAATCTCAATCCTCCATCCTTTTTCTTGACAAACAAAACAGGTGCTCCCCAAGGTGACATACTCGGTCGAATAAATCCTATATCGACCAACTCTTGCAACTGGGCCTTAAGTTCCCTCAATTCGGCAGGTGCCATACGATAAGGAGTCTGAGAAATAGGCTGTGTACCTGGTAGAAGCTCAATCGTAAACTCAAGATCTCGGTGTGGGGGTAGTCCTGGAAACTCCTCGGGAAAAACATCGGGAAACTCCCGTACCACTGGTATATCCTCCGCCCTCTCTGGCGTAGTACGCGTATCCACCACATGAGCTAAGTAACCCTGACACCCTTTCCGTAACAGTTTACTAGCCTCGAGTGCCGAAATAACTCCCGTAGGAAGTGCACGCTGATCCCCCTGAAATGTAGTCTCTGATAATCCAGGACTCCGAAAAGTCACTCTCCTATCGAAACATTCGATAGAAGCATGATGTCTCGTCAACCAGTCCATACCCAAGATCACATCAAAGTCCCGTAAATCCAAGAGTAACAAATCTGCCAGTAACTCCACCTGGCCTACCAGTACCGGACACTCTCTCAAAACCTGAGTCACTACCAACACCTCCCCAGTAGGTGTACTCACTCCCAACGCACAATCCAAAGTAGACACCTCCCTCTCCTTAACCAGACTACAAATCCGAGCTATAAATGAATGGGTAGCCCCGGGATCTATCAAAGTAAAAACAGTGTGACCAAGTATGGTGAGTGTACCTGTCACCACTCCCGGTGCTGACCTAGCCTCCTGCTGAGTCATCGCAAAAACTCGCGCCTGTGGTCCCGACGACCTACCGCGCCCTCTGGAACTGCTCGTGGCACCTCCGCCACCCCTAGGGCCTGCCGCCCCTGATACTGATGCAGTACTCCGCCCGGGTTCTGCTGCACCTCTACCTGCTCCACCCTCCGGAGCTAACAATGGGCACTCCCGACGGAAATGTCCTCGCTCCCCACAGTAGAAGCAAGTGTCTCTACCGGGTCCACCGGTATGCCTCCCTGTAGAAGCCACTGAAGTCGCACTCGCCTGAGGAGTCGGCTGTGACCTAGCTCCTCGAAATCCTGAGCCCTGGAAACTGCCTGGTCTGCCATACCGGGCTCCACCAGCCGATAGTGATCCACCAAAATTACCCCGTTTCGGGGGCCTCTGACTCGATGCTCCTGGGAATGACTGCTCCCGGCGTCGAACACTGCCCGAATACTGTGGTCGAGCAGGTAAACTGGCCTCCACCCTGACAGCAGCATCAGACAACTCTCGGAAAGTAGCAAAAGAGCTGGCTGTCACTATGGCCCTGATCTCTCCCCGGAGACCCAACTCAAACCGGCGGCACTTCTCCGCCTCAGTCGCCACAAATACCGGAGCAAAACGAGATAGCATCTGGAACCTCTTCTCATACTCAGCAACTGTCAAGTTTCCTTGCTTCAAGTGAAGGAATTCCGCTTCCTTCGCATCCCTGAAAGAACGGGGATAGTACTGATCTAGAAACCTCTCCCGGAAAGTCTCCCAGGTCACAGTATGTGCATCCCAGCCGGACAGTTACAGCGTGTACCACCACTCGTAGGCAGCTCCATCCAACAGAAAAGTGGCTAACAATACCCGATCCTCGGGAGGACAGTGCATCACCCCAAAAATACGCTCGAGTCGGGTGATCCATCGGTGAGCTTCCTCGGGATCAGCCCTACCGCTGAACGTAGTAGCCCTAAGCCTCTGGGCTCTCTCAATCGAAGCACTCTCAGTCCCTCTCGCCGCTTCATCTTCAGGTCGTGGAGGGCGTTCACGTCTCGGAGGCATGATCAATCGTACGCTGAAAGAGGCATAGAGTTAGTATAACAACCTAGACCCAACACAAATTGACACAACCTATGCTCTGATACCAATTGTCAGGACCCGTCCCAAATATCACCTCGATACTCGGGATGAACCCTGCTCCCGTCTGACAATCACACTTACAATACCAAAAATAACTTAATACAATTATAAGCATAACCATCAGACGAAGGAGTAAATATATACAACAGTAAGTCAGAGCATAGTTCTACAAAATGGGCACCAAGAGTCCTACAAGTCTAAGTCCGCAACAGAAGAACGTCGGAAGCCCTATGCCTCGAAATCTGCCTCAACGTTCACCCCAGCGTTATCACCACGACCTGGAGGGAAATTAAAACCAAAAGGTGTGAGTGGACCCAAAAGAATAAAAGTTTTAAAACCGTTTACCAGCAAATCAACGTAAGGAAATAAAATCATTTGTTCCCTCCGGTTTAAAACCAGGCATGCCAATGAAGTATTAGAAAAACCATAATATGAACATCATAAGAAACAGAGACACTATAAATACCATAAGAAACAGATACACTATAAAACATCATAAGAAACCAGAGTATAACCCGATCAAACCTGCTGGACCTATCCGAGTCTTTAAACTCAACCAGTCCTCACATATAAATCCGAGTCTTTAAACTCCCGAGTCTTTAAACTCAATAGGCCTATGGGGGGTAATATCATAATATCCGAGTCTTTAAACTCCCGAGTCTTTAAACTCAATCCGGGCCCGTCCCCCATCAATATCAATCCGGGTCTTTAAACCCATATCCAGATCCAGCAAATCCAATCCATATCCAGTGTAAAACCAAATTCAAAATCCATCGCCAAATCCGAATTCGAAATCCCCGGTTCGAAGCCCTTCCGGCGTTCAGAACCGACATTCCGAACCCAAATCCGGAAAATCCATTTCCATACTAAAAACCATAGGAAATCCCTAACCATGTTTCATAACCCATTTACCATCATCAGAAAACAGTTATAGGGTGAATTTCTCAAATATGGCATCAAAATCTGAAAACCGGCTTTTTCTCGAAAAACGTGCAAAACCCCGAAAATATCTCGAAAAACGTGCAAACATCTCAATCACGTATAACCATCATTTAAAGCATAAAAACACACATAGAATCATAAAACAGTAATTAAAACAGTTTGGCATGCTCGGAAATAGAAAGAGTCCACTCACAGTTTACAACACGTCACTCGCGCTCCGTGCGCTCCTCAACCGTCTCTGGAGTCTCCCGTCCTGTCAATAGATACCAAATAGGGTCACAATAACATCAAGGATACCTTCCCTATTTTCCCCAATTTTTCGGGAATTTAATAATATTTTAATCATAAACCCTAAACCGTACGGATTCCCAAACCATTCCGTAACACCGTCCGATTAGCCCGAAAACTGTACCATTGGATTCCTTAGGACATTTAGAGTTAAACTCATGTTGGACGCTTAACCGGATTCCTTCCCACGCGCCCCCACGCGCCGCCCAAAGTGGCTGCGCGTGGGCCTCACGCGCCTGCTACTGTCCATCTTCAACCTCGAGTCAACCGGTTCAACTGTGTTGAACCGGCGTGACCGGTTCTCCGTCGTTCACCCACCATTCTTCTCCATTTCAATACCACTAGCTTCGTCCAGTCCCCTGCAATCAAACCCAGTCCTAAAATCCAGAAATCACGGCCTAAAACCCTTCGTCTTCAACCTCGAAAAACCTTGCCCGTGAGCTCTGTTTTCCTTCCCGGCCGTCCACTGCTTCCCCCTTCACGGTGGTGATACCAGCACCACCCTAGGACCCTACTTAGTCCTACCCAACTCACAGAATCCGTCGATTCATCCCCGAAGTCCACGACTTCACGTTTGAAACTCACGGCTAAAACAGGGTACAACGGACCCGCCGTCGAACCACCAGCCACCGTGAACCTCCCGTCACGGCAACCACCACAAACGACGCCTAAGACCTCACTGAACAACACCCTGTCCTCCTAATCCCTCGACTCTAAGCCCAACGTCACGACTTTGCATTTGAAAAATCCACGAAAAACAGAGTAAACGAGCTTACCTTTCGATTCCGGCGCCGCCGTGAGAACCGTCACCCACCACGGTGCTCGTGGGACTCCCCTCAACCTCCTGAGTCTCCTACCGCCTTGGTTTGCCTCACCACACGGCACAACAGCCTCCACCGTCCACGGTCTCCTCTGTTTTCCTCAAATGTTCGCCGCACCACCACCGTGCCGCCGTGCACGATTCCAGTCCCAAAACACGATCAGCACCTCACCCACGTCTCTCTGTCACTCTCACCAGTCACTCCTCACTCTCCCTGGCATCCAAATCGATCACCGCCTCACTCAAACTTCTCTCTGTTTTCAGTTTCCTTCGAATTGGTGCACGGTTCAAACATAACCAAGTGTGGCCGTGCACACTTAAGTTCCTCCTAGAACCATCTAGGGTCCCCCACGTGTCCCTCAGCTATTGGCCATCCCAAAAATATCTGCCACTTGCCCTTATCTGATTGGGCTGAGGAAAAATGACCAAAATGCCCCTCCTGCACAAAATTACCATTTTGCCCTCAGACTTTCCAGACCCGTATCTTTTCCGTCCGACGTCCGATGACAGCGTGCCGCCTGTCGTTGAACTCAGGACGTCGAGACCTATCCAACGGTCCTCGGTCTACGTGAAAATCACACATCCTCCAAAAAGTCAACATTTTCCCTATTAGCTCAAAATTACGGTAACGCCCCCAACCTTCCGTACATCATAACTTTTCCTCCGGTTGTCCGAATCGAACCTGCCGCCTGTCTACGGACTCGTGACGTCCTAACCTACGTCACGGTCAAAGGCTAACACTCATCCAATCAATCGTACAAAAAGTCAACTTTTCGTTTACTATTCATAGGGGCAAAATCGTCCTTTTTACAAAACTTCACAAAAATTACATTTTTACCCTTCCCGTAGGTACGGGTTGTTACAGAAACAGAGGGAGAGAGTTGGGAGAATTGGACGGTGTTTTGTGTGTGTTGTGTAAATTGATGGGTGAGGAGTGACCAGAGAGTGGAAGAGAGCTAGGGAGGAGGCAGGGAGGTGCAGTAGTCGTGTGTGGGTCAGTTGTGAGCCGCGGGGAAAATCAGGGAAAACAGAGTGAACAGAGAGATCGTGGTGGTGGTTGTGCCGTGTGTTGGCCTAATTCAAGCTGAGAGGAGACTCAGAAGGTTGCAGGGGACTCAGTGGACACCGTGGTGTGCGGCGGTTTGAACGGCGGAGGACGAATCGCAGGTAAGCCTCAAATCCTCTGTTTTTCCGTTTTTCTCAGATTGAAAGTCGTGGACTTAGGGAGTGATTCGACAGTGTTGGTGAATTGGGTGAGTATCAGTGAGGTCTTAGGAAGCTCTGGGGGTCGAAGCCGTGATGAGGGGTGGCCTGGTTGGCTGGATCGTGAAACAGGGGAGGTGTTCGGGTTTCTGTTCCAAGCTTAAGTCGACATGTTTTAGGTTGAGTCGAGGTGTTTGGAGTAGGGGAATGGATGGCTTAGGATGGGACGAAGAGGATGGTGAAGAGAGGAATTGATTTGGTGCAGGTACGGCGATGAACCGGTCACGCCGGTTTGAGTTGCAGTGACTATTGCGAACCGGGTCGACCAGAGGTTGCTGGTGACAATGTAGCTGGCGCGTGGGGGCGCGTGCGGCGGCGGTTGGGAAAACGGTCAACATGGTTTTTGGTCTAGGTGATTTGACGAGTCTAATGGGATTGGTTTCGGATTGTTCGGACGTCGTTTGAAGTTAGTTCCGCGAGGTCGAAGGTTTAGGGTTCTGGTTCGTTACGATTAGGACCCGGGGATTTTTGGGGAAAATTAGGTGGACCTTCGTAGACGTGTTAGTAACGTTCTTGGGTGATGGTTGACAGGTTCGAGACTTCCCGAGGAAGCTGAGGAACGTACGAGACGTTCGGGACGTGATTGAGGGCTCGGTACTGTGATTGGACCCTTTCTTTAAACTCGAGCATGCATAACTGTTTTTCTATAATTGTTTTATGGTTTTAATTATGATTTTATGTTTATCGGATATGCTATGTTGATTTTACATAATTGCACGTTTTTCGAGGAAGTTCGGTTTTTAGCACGTTTTACGAGGAAAAGGGTGATTTCTGAATATGATGTTATGGATTTGGGATTTCAATGGATAAGTGGTTTGAATGACTATGAAGGGCTTTTGGAACATGATTTGATGATTAAGGTTTTCGGTTTTAGAATCGGATTTAGGGAATCGAGATTTGGTTTTAAAGTTGGAAAGTGGAATTCCGGATTTGGGTTCGGAATGACGGTTCTGGATGGCGGAAGGGCATCGGACTAGTGATTTCGGATTCGGGTTTGGATGTGGATTGATAAATGGTTTTCAAATGGTTTTGGATCGGATTTGCTGGATCTGGTTATTGGGTTTAAAGACCCGGATATTGTTTGACGGGGGACGGGCCCGGATTGAGTTTAAAGACTCCGGAGTTTAAAGACTAGGATATATTGATATTTCCTCCGTAGGCCTGTTGAGTTTAAAGACTCGGGAGTTTAAAGACTCGGATATTATTGAGGCCTGGATTGAGTTTAAAGACTCGGGAGTTTAAAGACTCGGATAGATCCAGCAGGTTTGATCGGTTGGTTATGGCTTAGTACTTATGTTTTCTGATACAGTTTTATGACGCTGATGATATGATTTCTACAACTGTTTTTATAGTGTTTCTGTTTTTATGATGAGTTTTACGTGATTGATAATTGTTTCTAGTAACCGGGTTATGCATGTGGTTTCAAAACGGAGGGCTAAAATCCTGGTTTTCTTTTGAAATGCTTTTCGGAAATTCTTTTCTCATTTATGGTCCACTCAAACCTTCTGTTTTTAAATTGCCCTCCAGGTCGTGGAGCTAGCGCGGGGTTTCGGCGTCGAGGCAGCATCTGAGGCATAGAAGTTACGAGAGCGACCCCGGAGTGTTTAAATTTTTCGTGTGCGTGTATCTAGTTTATCGGTTTTCCTTCTTCTGTATGAGTACTACGCTCTGTAAACTTTAACTTCAGAATGTTTTGTATAGTTTCTCCTGCGTCTGACTGTGCTTGTTGGGTGGTTTACTCTAGTTACGTGCCGGGGTGTCAGACGGGAGCAGGATTTACCTCGGTTTTCGGGGTGAAACCGGGGTGGGTCCTGACAATTGGTATCAGAGCATAGGTTTGTCGAGTTTGTCGGGTTTGTTGGTTTGTGAGGCTGTTTGACTGTTTCTATGCCTCTTTCAGCGTGCGGTTGACGATGCCTCCGAGACGTAGACCCTTTCCACGACCTGAAGATGAAGTAGCAAGAGGGGCAGAGAGTGCTACGATTGAGCGAGCCCAGCGGCTCGGGGTTACTACTTTTAGTGGTGGGGCAGATCCTGAGGAAGCCCAGAGGTAGATCACGCGACTTGAGCGGATCTTTGCAGTAATGCATTGTCCACCGGAGGAACAAGTGTTACTGGCTACGTTTTTACTGGATGGTGCGGCGTACGAGTGGTGGTATACCCTCGATTTATCTTGTAACACCCCGGACATTCTGAAAATGTAATATTATAAAATATTGAATAAAATGACGTTTTTACCCTTGTGATTTGTGTGGTCAAATTTTTGACTTTTGATTGGAGGGTCGAACGGACGTGGAGTGATGACCGTGACGTAGTTCGGGACGTCACGAGTTCATAGACAGGTGGTACGTTCGATTCGAACGAACATGGTGGAAGTTACGAGGTTCGGAAGTTCAGGGGCATTATCGTAATTGGACGTTATAAAGGGAAAAAGTTGACTTTTTGTTTGACAATTGATATTCATTTGACTCGAAGACCGTTATGTTCGTCTCGACGCCCTGAGTACAACGACAGGCAGCACGCGCGAAACGGACGTCGGATGACCAAGTTATGGGTCACGGAAGTTGGAGGGCAATTTGGTAATTATTGCACAGAGGGGCATTTTGGTCATTTCACGGTGGTTACTGTTCACCACCGTGAAAAACAGAGTGCACGGACGTGGGTCTTGTGCGTGCAATTGTTTATGGCTAGTGGAATGGCTCAGACAAATTGTTTATGTGGATTTAGGTAGTGGAAGCATGAATGAGTGGCCTTGGTGCACGGTTTGGGCAGAATTCAGGGCACGGGAGTGCAAGGAATGGCCATGGTTTCTGTGTGCGTGGGAGACATTTTCAGAGACCCCAGTTGGTCTCCCACGGGCTGCTGGCCACACCGATCGACTAACCGTGTATGGGAATGGAGTGAGGATGGAATTGGGGTCATTTGTGCATCAGTGAGAGGGTTGAGTTTGAGAGAACCAGTGAAGAACCATTTTCGGGTTTTTGGGGGGAAATCTCAGAGTTCAGTTTCTACTGGTTTTGGGGCCAAACTAGACACACTGAGAGTTTTCTGGGAGCGGCAGAAGCATAACCGTGCACGAGATCAAGCAAATTGAGCAAGGATTGCTCAGGAGCCCAGGTACCAGTTCAGAGAAGAACCAGTTGGGGGGAAAAACCACATTCAATTTCTGAGGCTTGTTGATCGAAACCAAGGGCCATTCTAGTCTTCTGGGAGCAAAAGGAAACCAACCACGTCGATTTCGAGGGACGACACTCACGAATTGGCCAGGAACGGAGTTCCCTGGTTCTGAGAATTTTCGAGCTTGAGGGCGACGACTTCCAGGTAACAGCGAGTTCAAATGTTTGTGCTATTGTGTTCGTCTAAGTTCCCTTAATCTACTGGTGAAATTAATTGGAGAATGGAGTTAGTTTGGGTGAGTTCTGGGTGACGACCCGTTCGTCTGTTCAAGTCTGGGTTGAATCGATTTAGGGACAGTCGAGGTTAATCATTAGTACAGACCTGAAATTAATGGGTTAGAGAAGATAATAGGATTGAAAACGGGAGGAATTGATTGAGAATTGAGCTTGAACTGGTCGGGTTGAGTCGCGGGTAACAGACCCGTTTATCAGACTATCCGGGTAAGAACGAAGACACTGTAGCTTGGCGCGTGGCCTTCACGCGCAGCCACTTTGGGCGGCGCGTGACGGCGCGTGCGATGTCATCTCCGATCACAGGCAACATGGAAATTGTTCCTTTCAGTCTAATTAACATTTTCCCTTTAGGATTCGAGTTGTTCGGGAGTCGTTCGGGATAATTTCGGGAGCTCGGAAGTTTAGGTCCTTAAGGTTTATTTCGCCGAAAAATTCGGAAAATTAGGGAAAAATCATACGAGCTATTTGAGGATGTTTGTAACCCTTCTTGTACGTTTTTATAGGCCCGGACACTTCCGAAGCTACGGAGGAGCGCGCGGGACGCGATTGACGCGTCCTAAAACTGTGAGTGGACTTTTGATTTCTAAATTGGGCATGCATGACTATTTTGCTTATTTATCTCATGGTTTTACATATGATTTTATGATGGTGATATGATATATTGGTTTTACGTTTTTTCACGCTTTTCGAGATATTTATCGTATTTCACGCATTTCGAGGTTATGGTTTTCGCTTATGCGTGCGTGATGCTTTGATGAAGTACCTGGATATGAATATGCATGTTTTTGGATTTATGATGTTTGATCATATTGTGAAGTAATTTTTGGAAATTGCATGTGTTGGAATTTGCATGGGAATTCGGACATAAGTCCTATTATGATGTGATATGTTTTCGGAATGATGTTGGAAAACGGTTTGTGATGAATCCTGGTTTATTGTATTTAAAAACGTTTTTTGGGTTTAAAGACCCGGTTAATGGTTGGATCTGGTTTTGGGTTTAAAGACCCGGTATGTTGATGACGGGAGCGGGCCCGAAAATTGGGTTTAAAGACCCGGATTGAGTTTAAAGACTCGTGAGTTTAAAGACTCGATTATTGTGATACCCCCGAGGCCTACTAATCATGTTTTGAGTTTAAAGACTCGTTGATATCCCGGGAAGGCCTAATATTGAGTTTAAAGACTCGGATGGATCCAACGGCATAATTGTGGTTATTGATTCACGTTTTACTTGATTTGTGCAATTAACGTTTCAAAATGACGGTTTCTGGAATCTGGCATTATTAAATGGTTTTACATGAGTTATGACGATCCTTTGTAACGTTTTTCATGTGTTTCGGAAAAAGAGTTTTCAAAAGTCTAATATGCAAATTTTGAATTTTTGGTTATGCATGCGTGTTACAAAACTGGAGGGCGAACCCGATTTCGGAAAAACTGTTTTTTCCTGTAAAACTTATGTTTCGGTCCACTCACACTTTGTTGTTTTAAATTCCCTCCAGGTCGTGGTACAAGTTCGGGGGCTAGCGCCGAGGCAGAGGCAGAGGCATAAAGTTTCCGTTGCGGCGTAGTTAGTTCACAGAGTAGGATTCGTTCGTTAATCTGTTTTGTAATATTATGCTCTGTGAAACTATGGACTTGAGGTTCAGTCGGATGTATTTTATTTAATCTCCCTGGTCTGACAATGGGTGTGATGTAATGTTATTTGGATTTTCCGGCCTTTTGGTTTCGATTGTCAGACGGGAGCAGGATGCTTCCCGATTATCGAGGCGATAATCGGGGTGGGTCCTGTCATATCTGGCTGGGACGCCCACACTATGACCTGAGAGACGTTTCGGGAGAGGTTCTTAGATTAGTATTACCCTCGTTCTTTCCGAGATGCCAAAGAGGCTGAGTTTTTGCAGCTTCAACAGGGGAATCTGAGTGTGGCTGAGTACGAGCAGAAGTTTCAGATGTTGTCTCGGTTTTCTCCTGCGTTTGAGGCTACGGAAGCCGAGAAGTGTCGTAGGTTTGAGTTGGGCCTACGAGGTGAGATTCGAGCCATAGTGACGGCTGGATCGTTTACTACCCTCCGAGAGTTATCGAACGCTGCGGTGAGGGTTGAGGCTAGCTTGCCGGTACGATGCCGGGAGCCATCTTTTTCTGGAGCTTCGAGTCTGAGGACACCGAAGAGGGGTAACTTCAGTGGAGCGTCGTCGTCGGGCGATCATCGTTTCGGTAGACCTGGTAGATTCCAGAGTTCGGGATTTCGTGGTTACCGAGCACAGCTGACTCTACAAGCTAGTGTCACGTCTGTCGCGTCGACAGAGAGACCGAGTCTGTCTGGTCGGGATGCTTGTTTCTACTGTGGGGAGCGAGGTCATTTCCGACGTGAGTGTCCACTGTTGCCACAGGAAAGTGGTGTAGGCCGAGGAGTGGCAGAGCCCGGACAGAGTACAGCGTCAGGGACAGCGGGTACTAGAGGAGGTGGTGGTGCCACTAGTAGTTCGAGGGGACGTGGTAGAGCGTCGGGATCTCAGGCCCGAGTGTTTTCGATGACTCAGCAGGAGGCTCAGTCGGCACTAGGTGCGGGGACAGATATTTTTACTATCTTTGGTTGCGTTGTACCTATTTGTTGTTGGACCCCAGGGTAGAGTCTAGAATTGTCCCTAGGTGACCTGGCGTGTTATAGTGAGTTCCGTTGAAGGATGACGGAAGGAATAGGAAGGGAGTGACTATAACTGATCAATATGAGGTTAGTGAAGGAGAGAACCCATAATCTAGAGTTTGCCTTTAGGACTTTGTAGGTTTATCCGACGAGTGGTCGAAGTAGCAGCCGAGGGAGTGAGATAGTAGGTAGGATTTCCTGTTGGATTAGCTTGTGCTGGGATAGGACTTGAGATGGGTTCTGGAAGGTGAGGTGGTAGTACGTGAGGAAGTACTCTATGAATTTTATCGGGTACTCCATATGAGGTATTTCAAATACCTTTGTTTTCTGTTCATAGGGTTTCCCTTGCGTACACCATAAAGGTAGACGTGGTGAATTAGTAGTTGGGATGGTGTGAAATACCCAAGGTGGAGATGATAGACAGGAAACCCCAGGAGTGGCTCTTGTTGAGTTAGTGCGGATTACCGGGTAGGAGACCCCTAGGTGTCGGGAATTAGCTGTGGAATTTCAGGGACGAAATTCTTTTTAGGTGGGTAGGTTGTAACGACCCGTCCAGGAGATTAGGGTTAAGACCGTGATTAAGATGAGATTAGTGAGCTTAATCGGGGGTGAGTTGGTCCCGATAAGGTCGTTAAGATAGATTGACGATTTTGCCCCTAGTTCGGCCAAAAAGTTAACTTTTAGTTTGGGCGGTCAAGTGGGTTTTGACCGATGACCAGGACGTAGTTTAGGACGTCACGAATCCGTAGACAGGAGGCACGCCCGATTCCGACATTCGATGAGGATGTTATGATGTTCGGAAGGTTGAGGGCATACCCGTAATTTGGCTAAACTAGGGGAAAAGTTGACTTTTCGTATGAACAGGCTTTTGTACGTTGACCGAGGACTGTTAGATAGATCTCGTTGTACTGAGTTCGATGACAGGCGGCACGTGTTCATCGGGCTTACGATGTGTGAGTTACAGGTCTAAAACGGTAAGGGTAAAATGGTAATTTTGGCTTAAAAGGAAGGGTATTTTGGTCTTTGTGCTTTGGACCTGGTACAACAGAGAGGGACAAGTGGATGGCTGGGATTGAGCCACTTGTGAGAAGGCTGAGGGGATGGTGACAAGCGTAGGGATTCTGGTTGGTTCTAGGCTTGTGCAAGGTCCCAATTATTTGGGGTAATCGTGCAGGTGTGTGCTGGGGGTGTGTTCGAAGAACAGAAACAGAGGGAGAGAGTTGGGAGAATTGGATGGTGTTTTGTGTGTGTTGTGTAAATTGATGGGTGATGAGTGACCAAAGAGTGGAAGAGAGCTAGGGAGGAGGTAGGGAGGTGCAGTAGTCGTGTGTGGGTCAGTTGTGAGCCGCGGGGAAAATCAGGGAAAACAGAGTGAACAGAGAGATCGTGGTGGTGGTTGTGCCGTGTGTTGGCCTAATTCAAGCTGAGAGGAGACTCAGAAGGTTGCAGGGGATTCAGTGGACACCGTGGTGTGTGGCGGTTCGAACGGCGGAGGACGAATCGCAGGTAAGCCTCAAATCCTCTGTTTTTCCGTTTTGCTCAGTTTGAAAGTCGTGGACTTAGGGAGTTAGTCGACAGTGTTGGTGAATTGGGTGAGTATCAGTGAGGTCTTAGGAAGCTCTGGGGGTCGAAGCCTTGATGAAGGGTGGCCTGGTTGGCTGGATCGTGAAACAGGGGAGGTGTTCGGGTTTCTGTTCGAGCTTAAGTCGACAGGTTTTAGGTTGAGTCGAGGTGTTTGGAGTAGGGGAATGGATAGCTTAGGAAGGGACGAAGAGGATGGTGAAGAGAGGAATTGATTTGGTGCAGGTACGGCGATGAACCGGTCTCGCCGGTTTGAGTTGCAGTGACTGTTGCGAACCGGGACGATCAGAGGTTGCTGGTGACACTGTAGCTGGCGCATGAGGGCCACGCGCAACCACTTTGGGCGGCGCGTGGAGGCGCGTTGGGCGGCGGTTGGGAAAACGGTCAACATGGTTTTTGGTCTAGGTGTTTTGACGAGTCTAATGGGCTTGGTTTCGGGTTGTTCTGACGTCGTTTGAAGTTAGTTCCGCGAGGTCGAAGGTTTAGGGTTCTGGTTCGTTACAATTAGGACACGGGGATTTTTGGGGAAAATTAGGTGGACCTTCGTAGACGTGTTAGTAACGTTCTTGAGTGATGGTTGACAGGCTCGGGACTTCCCGAGGAAGCTGAGGAACGTACGAGACGTTCGGGACGTGATTGAGGGCTCGGTACTGTGAGTGGACCCTTTCCTTAAACTCGAGCATGCATAACTGTTTTTCTATAATTGTTTTATGGTTTAATTATGATTTTATGTTTATCGGATATGCTTTGTTGATTTTACATAATTGCACATTTTTCGAGGAAGTTCGGTTTTTAGCACGTTTGACGTGGAAAAGTGTGATTTCTGAATATGATGTTATGGATTTGGGATTTCAATGGATAAGTGGTTTGAATAACTATGAAGGGCTTTTGGAACATGATTTGATGATTAAGGTTTTCGGTTTTAGAATCGGATTTCGAGAATCGAGATTTGGTTTTAAAGTTGGAAAGTGGAATTCCGGATTTGGGTTCGGAATGACGGTTCTGGATGCCGGAAGGGCATCAGACCAGTGATTTCGGATTCGGGTTTGGATGTGGATTGATAAATGGTTTTCAAATGGTTTTGGATCGGATTTGCTGGATCTGGTTATTGGGTTTAAAGACCCAGATATTGTTTGACGGGGGACGGACCCGGATTGAGTTTAAAGACTCGGGAGTTTAAAGACTCGGATATTATTGAGGCCTGGATTGAGTTTAAAGACTCGGGAGTTTAAAGACTCGGATAGATCCAGCAGGTTTGATCGGTTGGTTATGGCTTGGTACTTATGTTTTCTGATACAGTTTTATTACACTGATGATATGATTTCTACAACTGTTTTTATAGTGTTTATGTTTTTATGATGAGTTTTACGTGATTGATAATTATTTCTAGTAACCGGGTTATGCATGTGGTTTCAAACAGCTTCTGTTTGAAATGATAATTGATTACTATGCATGTGGTTTCAAACATCTTATGAAATGTTTTTCGGAAATTCTTTTCTCATTTATGGTCCACTCACACCTTCTGTTTTTAAATTGCCCTCCAGGTCGTGGAGCTAGCGCGGGGTTTCGGCGTCGAGGCAGCGTCTGAGGCATAGAAGTTACGGGAGCGACCCCGGAGTGTTTAAATTTTCCGTGTGCGTGTATCTAGTTTATCTGTTTTCCTTCTTCTGTATGAGTACTACGCTCTGTAAACTTTAACTTCAGAATGTTTTGTATAGTTTCTCCTGCGTCTGACTGGGCTTGTTGGGTGGTTTACTCTAGTTACGTGTCGGGGTGTCAGAAGGGAGCAGGATTTACCTCAGTTTTCAGGGTGAAACCGGGGTGGGTCCTGACATCTTATTTCTTCCCTTCCTTATCGCATGAGTATGCATTGACCTAACACACATTTAAATGTGTTTGTATGGCTTTGTGTTTTATGACTATGTGTGTGTGTGTGTGTGTGTGTGTGTGTGTGTGTGTGTGTGTGTGTGTGTGTGTGTGTGTGTGTGTGTGTGTGTGTGTGTGTGTGCGTGCATTTTATCACAAAAACTCGTGAGTGAAAAGAGGGGAGTGGAAGAGAGAACCATGGAAGGAAGAAGAGAGAAGAAGAAGAAGGAAAGGAACGAAAAAGAGAGAAGAAAAGGAAGAAAACTAGGGAAGAGGAAGGAGAAGAGGAGAACCAACCCAAAAAACCATAAAATTGAGAATTGATTGTTCAAAGCTGGAAGGGACCTGGAACACAAAGCTGGAAGTTGGCCAAAACTTTCGAGCCTTTTTCTAGAAAACTAGGTACTTTCCTGAAATTCTGCGTTTAGATTTGAATTTCTGCGGTTGAGTGGATAGATTATTAGAATGTCATATTTTGTTCAAAAATGAATTAGCTATGAAAGTTTGAAGTTTAGGCCAATAATGGAGTTTTTTGACAAGTTTTTCCAGCGACGCCGACTTCAGATTGCAGCGGAGTACATGGGCTCCGGCACCATCTTCATTGAACTGGTTCAGGTTTGGCAATGACACGACAATGACATAGCTTGACACGTGTCAGGCTACATGGCTGGTGATGTGGCATTGCACAGAGGGATACGTGCGCATAGGGATTCGATCGTGTGGGAAGGTCACTGCTTCCAACAACACATTCAGAATTTGAGGTCATCCCACAGGCCATGCCAATGATTGGTTTCAAGCTCTCGACGATATGGATGTAATGACACCGGTTTCAGGTCAATTAGACATTAACTCATAGTAACTTTGGGTGTCCAAAGTGTTTTGTTAGGTTTAATATTCGTATTTTAGTCCAAAAAATTAAGGGACTTTAATGTGAGGTTACTTGGGACGTTAGTAGCCCGCAATTATAATTTATGACAAGCGGTACAATTCCTCGAATTTATGATGGAACACGTGGATCGAGATTTAGATATTTGAACGGTATGTGAGTGGACTTTTATTCTATGAATTCTTATGCATGCGTAGTTAAATAATTTAATTGCTTTATTGCATGAGTTATGTGGTAATGATTTGAATATGACTTCTTAATGATTATTTGATGATTATCTATATTTATCGATTGGTTTTGAAACTCGATCCTAAACCTTCGGACATCTCGAAATATATCAAAACGGTGTCTGTTTGACTCGAAACCAGCCCCAAAATGTTCGTTACATCGAAAGGAAGATTTCACATGTTGAACTCATCCCCAAATAGTTCCCCAAGCGCCCCCACGCGCCGCACTATTCATCGTCTTCAACCTCCAAATGAACCGGTTAGAACCGGTTCTCTGGTTTTTGTTCTGACTGAACCGGCGAGGCCGGTTCTTGATAGAAGATTTATCAACCAAGAAATTATGAATGATAACTCATAATGTAATACTTTACAAGTGCACAAAATCGTATGACGAGTATAATAGGTTTGCAAAGGTCGATCTCTCGAGGACTTGTTCAACGTGAATCCACTTAGTTTGGAATGAAACAACTTGAGAAAAAGTACAAAAACGTTGGGGGGTTTTGAGTGATGATTAGAACGAAATTGAATGATGAAAACAAGTGCAAAATGATGAAAAACTGAATTTGAAAGTTGATTGGATGATTAGGACGAATTAAGACATGTTATCCACCTTTACCAATTATAGTTCTCCTTAGATTTCGTTGATTAGATTAATTATGCATGTATCTAAATTAAGTGCCCATCCAAGGGTCCGACTAAGGCTCACCTCACACATTTATCTTCTCTTAGATTTCATGTTTAAGCGTGATGTACCCGCCCTTAAACAACTATTACCGATGGTGTGTGATAATACATGAAACATGAAGAAGATTTAATGACACTATACAATCCCTAGTCAAGTGATGTTCAATCCGAGGAAGTCATGAGTTTAGATTACAAATAAGATTCCCCCCTCGTAAACGTGATGCTACAAATTACAGGGTGAAGACAAACATCAAGGTGATCTGTCAAGCAATTACATCAACAATTATACGCAAATAAGGTGATCAAACTTACAAGTATAAATTGAGTTCATGAAGCATAGTAATCCAAAAAATAAGGTGATCAAACAGCTTCTACAACCATAATTAACAGCCAGAAATCTAATTATAAACTAACATGGCTAGGGCTTCAAACAGCCCTAATCCTAAAGGAAACTAATCACACATAACTAAGTTAACAAACATCATAATTGATTGCATAAAAACTTAAAGAGATTAGGGATTAAGAAACACAAATACTAAGATGAATGATGCATGAGAGAAGTGGTACAAACACTTCTTCTTCCCCCAAGCTTCACGTCACAAAGAAGATGCAAGACTTGAATCCAAAAGCATGAACAATAGGTAAATTGCGGCTACTTTGTGTAAAATCTTTAAGCAGAAATTTTTGCAGAATTTTGGGACCTTAGGAGGTAAATTGCACGTCCAAAAACAATGAGAAAACATCTATTTATATCCCCTAACACCTGCCCTAACATCTCCATAAAAGAAACGGAAAAACAGCCCCCAAAATAAGGAGGAAAACTCCTTAGCCGCATTTTTGTGTCCCTCTTGCTTAAGGAATCTTCTTTTCCTTCTTTAATCCACTTCTTGACTTCATCTTTGACTAGGAATTGAATTATTATCTTTCCAAATCAGATCACAATCCCTAAATTAAAGGAAAGCGGCTACAAATTGCGGCTAAGGGTAAATTAACCCTAGCCATGATTTATGATTGTTTCTTGATTTCCAAGAAACTTCCTTTTCCTTATTTCTTGCAATCTTTAACTTCAGATCTAATTAGGAATTTAATTAAGTCTTCTTATCCAATTCTATCCATGTCATTTCTCACTGAGAAAGGTGGGAAAATTCGTCCAAAGGACAGCTGCCCCAAATCCCTAAAAAGTAGGAACTTGATAAGGCAAGAAATCCTAGTTTCTTGGGTTCCAAAGAATAGATAAGAACCCTTCTTTTAATGGATCTTTTGGCCAAATTTCCCAGCTGGATTTCAGGGCATAGTGTCCGAAATAGCCCACTTAATCTAGGCGTGCAAGGCTGGCAAGGCTGATCCACAAAGTCACACACACACACACACTCCTTGTAGGATTAGGAGTGCCTCTCGACCAAGAAAGGCAAGAAACCCTTTTCTTGGTCAATCTTCATTGTCTTGACATGTGCTATCACCTCATTGGAACCCTTGGAGATTATATGAGCTGCTAATCTCATCCAATACATTGAAAAATGCCAATTCAAAGACAAAACCCTAGAGGCCCTCAACTGGGATTTCAGCTAGCGACCTTAACTTCATTTTAGTGCTATTCCTTCATTTTGGCTCGGATTTCCTCCATTCTTTTTGCATTCTCTTCAGAATTGACTTAACTTTCATAATCTACACATATTTCACAAAATGGATCATTTTCTCCTATTGTTTGTACAATTATAATCAAAAGACAAGTAAAAGGGATAAGAAATATCATTGAAACCATGCCCAATTCGTGACTTATTAGTTCTCTCCAATTTTTCAACCATTTTCATCCTAGTTCATTACTATAGGTTTGTCTCATCATTTCCTACTCATCCATGCCCTTAAAAACATGAAACACGGCCAAAATTTTTACCTTTAAATCGAAGAACCTTCGCCTCGTTTTCTTCCCCTGTTTCCAGTCGTCCCCGACCACCTCCGGCCACGATCCTGAGCCCCAGATGCTCATACAACCACCAGGAACATCACCCAATTAATAGACTTCACCCCCAACGTCCAACACTGAAAATCCAAATTCGAATTAAAAAGGGGTTACGGGTTTACCTGGGTTCTGAGCTCCTCTGCCGCCTCTCATGGTCTCTCTTAGTCCTTCATTCACCGTCTACCTCTTACCCTTCGGTCCAGAACAAGAAGATGGATGAAATGGAGAAGGGGGTTTCGGGTTGCTTCGAATGGACGAAGGAAAATGGTAGATGCATGTATGAAAAGCAAGGAGCAATGGATGAGTGACACTTGTCACTCATCCATTGAGCCTGTTCAAAATATCTGGGGCCCACTAAGTGACAAATGTCATCCCGTCTCGTAATTCATGCAATAGTACCTCGGAACTTGCATGACCCGTAACTTTCCCGTCGAATGTCCAATTTCGACGTGCTGCCTGTCTACGGACTCGTATCGACCCGATCTACGTAACGGTCCTCCGTCCTCATGCATTGGACCTCTCATATCGAAAGTCAACTTTTCACCCTCATTTAGGGGCAAAATTGTAATTTCACCATGAACGCCCGATAATCCTCGGCTAATCCCCGATTAGCCCTACTAATCCATAATTAAGTCTTAATTAATCCCTAAAATTAGGGACGAGTCGTTACACTCAGGATGTACCTGGGGCCCATGGAATACTTGCTTTGGCAGAGGAAATCAGAATCACAAACACTAGGATTCCTCTGGCCCATCATGTCTCCGAGCTTCATGCTCACACAACAACCGAACCCCCTCACAATCACTTTACACTAGTGCACAGTATTCGATGTTCGATCCTCGTTCTCAAGAAATAGCCAACATCGGATTCAATACGATTAGCATACCACGTCTATGTCAAACTCAATCTGATGATCGTACCATATCAGTCAGACTGATCAATCCTCAACAATCACACCATCCAACATGCACTACTCATAGATGCATACAACACACAACCACAAGGCATTACTCAGGCCTACTTAAGGTGTGCCAATCCGTCCCAAATCTATGGATTTATTTAAGCAAAAATTGAGGATAATCGAGACTAATCGGTAATTATTCGAGGACTTTTCTTACAGTCGGCATAAAATGACGATTTTACCCATAGAATGGGTAAAATATTGACCTTTGACTCAGGTGGTCATGTCAGGACTGGTCCCAAATCCTCCGGGATTAACGTGGGACCCGCCTGATCCCGTCTGACACGAAGTGTCAGACTAGGGAAAATTCCATCTCTAGCCCTCGTCGGGGCTATCAGAGTGCGTCAGGATCGTAGGAGGAGGGGAGTGATGTCTTGTCTCTGCTACAGCCCGTATCCGCGATCAACCTGAAGGGCATTAAAACATTAAAAGTCGTGAGTAGACAAAAAGAATCATTTCATTTAAAAACATTTTTCGCATAAAGACATTTATGCCCTTCATAAATACATACGCATGCATTCAAAAACCGTTTATCAAGACGTTCATAAAAACCTTTGTCAAACATATCAAAAACCTTTCAAGGGTTCATGCTCGGCCCTATAAACCGTCATGACCCATAAATCCAATTGGGTCCTCGACCCGAAATCACAACTCAAAAACCCGTAAATCCATACATGTGGGAACTCAGCCCAAATCAAAGTACATAGGTCTTAGCCCAAAACCATTCTCAGTGAAATACCAACACAACGAATACGGGGTCTCGTCGCATTCTCATGTTGATCGCGGATGCGGGCTGTAGTAGAGACGAGACATCACTCCCCTCCTTCTACGATCCTGATGTACTCTGATAGCCCCGACGAGGGCTAGAGATGGAATTTTCTCTGGTCTGACACATCGTGTCAGACGGGATCAGGCGGGTCCCACGCTAATCCCCGAGGATTTGGGACCGGTCCTGACAAGTCAAATGCACGAGGACCGAGAACTGTTATGAAGATCGAGACAATACGAGTCCATAAATAGGCTACATGTTGAAATTGAACGTTCGACGAGAAAGTTACGGTTCATGGAAGAAAAATGGTACTATTCCCATTTTACTAGAAAATTGTACAAATGGGCTTTTTGGATTGGTTAGGAAATCTGGGTGGACCAATTGATAAGTGACACATGTCCCTCATCTAATTGACCCAAAACCCAATTTTTTTGGGCTTCATCTTCGTTGTTCTCCCTTACCGAAAGCCCAAAGAAACCCAAACAATTCATACACACATCTCCTTCAATCTTCAACAATTGCTTCTGGATTGAGAAGGGAAGTGAGAGAGTGTGACCAGACGAACTAAATGGTGGCTAGAAAACTTGAAACGGTAAGCTTTTGAATTCATAATTTGAAGTTTGGATTTTAGGGATTGTTGGACTGTTTGGTTAATCGAAACATGTTCCTAGGGACTATGTGAGGCTGTAGGGATCAATTTGGATGATTGAGATGTCCAGAATAGACCGAAAATTGAGATTGCAGGTAGTCTTCACTGTTCATCATGGGGAAGGTAATCTTTAAGCCTTATCACGTGTTTCTGGGTTCATAAAGTCGTTCTAGGGATTAAGACGTGTCGATAGGAACAAAAAAGATCGATGTGGTTGAGTTTTGGCTGAGTTAAGGTCGAGTCAAGTCCCGGGTCTGTGTGACCCGATATAGTCAATTGGGTTGACTCAGCTGGAGGTAGACGATGATGATGTCATCAGGTGACATCAACATCTTGTCAGAAGTGTCAGGCCACGTGGCAAATCAGGGGTCGTCACGTGGCAGTTGTCAGGTCCAGTAAGCATTAACAGGTGTCAGACAGGTGGACCAATCAAGTGCTAACACGTGGCACTGTCCGACCTGACATGTGTCAGATCTAATAGGTGTCAGACCTGTTAGGCTGATGTTAGCATGACGTCAGTCGTTGACTTTGACCTTTGATTTATGACGTCAGCGTTGACTTTGACCTTTGATTGATGACGTCAGCTTTGACTCTTGCTGACATTAGCCGTTGACTTTAACCAGCATTAACCAGGGACTTTGACCCGCACGTGGCGGCTCATGGGCACATGTTTTGAGGTGAAACTGATCCTATTTGAAAGGTTTCGACGATCCGGATCCAATGGTGGTGGATATAGGTCGATCGAAAATCCTTTGATAGGTCAAATTGTGGTCTTTAGCCTAGGGATTCGTGTTTGGGACATGTTGAATTTTCAAGGACTTTTGAGGGTTTTTTCTTAGAATTTGTCTAGGTTACTTGTGACCTTTAAGTATGTTTTGGATAGGTTCAGATGACGAAGAGAGTTCAGTATAGCCTTAAGTGGCATACGATGCAGCTTGTAGACACGCAGCTTGAACGGTCTGTGAGTGGACACTTGATTTTTAAATATGTTACATGTATAACTGTTTTATATGTTTTATATATGTGATTTGAGATACCTTGAGTGCATGTGGTTTGTATAATTGATTTCGATGTTTGGCATTTCGTATAAATGTGGTATTGCACGTATTTTCGATGATATATGCTTTATGATATACCTGGCCTAAGGTTTTTATACATGGTTTTTGTTTCAAATGATTTGGTTAATGAAATGATTTCGGATTTGGAAGTATTATATCTGGCTTGAGACCCAGTTGGTTTATGATATCAGGCTTGAGTCCCAGTTATGGTTTATAAATGAGATTTCGGGTTTGAACCCATATTGAGATGATTTTGGGCTGAGTCCCTATGGAAATTGGATTTGGGAAGATTCCCTATGATATTTGGATTGGATCGGATTCCCTGAATCCTAGTTTTGTGGAAATGGTTTGTGGAAACTATACCTCGGGCTGAGGCCGTGTTGAAATGCTTTGGACTAGATTTGAGGTATAAATGGTTTTTATTATTTTCCAATGGATTTGGTTACTATTTTACCTATCCCATCCTTATGCGTGGATTGTCTCCTCCAGACGTCTCATGGTATCCTCGAGGGGCCACTCTACAGAGAGGCTTAGGACCAAGAGTGCAAGCATTGCCTGAGAGGGGCCGTTCTTCGCTCTGACGAGGAGAGGCTCAGGATCAGGATTGCTAGGTATTACCCGAAACAGTGATCTGAGGAAGGTACATCATTATGATGTCGCCCCAGACACTGGTGGATCTAAGGGCAGGTCTCGGACTTGAGACCCTGAGTGGCATGCGTAGCCTTAGAACCATGACATTGTTATATTATTGATTAGACATCTGTGATGTCGAGGATTGGTTAAACTGTCTTTTACTAATTTGGGTAGAGACCCCACGTGTTTTGGTTTTGGGCTGAGATCCTAATGAGGAAATGGCTTTGATTGTAATCGTTTTCATTGAGTTTTAAATTGAAAAAACATATGATTTGATTTAAAGAAATGGTGGTTATATAACTTATTTTCCGATGCATGCATGCTTTTTAATGAAGGGTATAAATGTCTTTTCATAAATGTGTTTTATAAAACTGTTTATTTTCATCCATTCATAGCTTTTTGATGTTTTTAATACCCATTAGGTTGATCGCGGATGCGGGCTGTAACAGAGACTGAGAATCACAAACCTCCACAGATCCTAGCGTACTCTAGAAGCCCCGAGAGGGTTAGGGGTATCCATGGTCTGACATGAGGTGTTAGACGGGAGCATGGTATATCCCGCGTTAATCTAGGGAGGATTGGGATGGGTCGTGTCACAAGGACTACACTCACACAACGTCCGAGCCACATACCAGTATCCAAAATCCAATCCACACACCATAACCATCTCGGATTTAGTTCGTCTACTACATGGCTGGCATGCCAATCATGAATTCAATCTGATCATCATCTGGCTATCATGCCAATCGTGGTGTTGGGCCATGATAAATCATATACTAACTCTAATCTTCTCGGAGTTCTCCTAGTCACTAGACCAACGCTTAAGATGTGTCCCACACATATTCTCATTGAGAACTCCAAAGACCAACTAACTCACGTCTACCAAGACATACCAATCCAAACCTCGACCCTCATTCTGACGATGCGTAGGGTCATATCTTAAAGTTGTGCTGTCAACCTCTAATCCAATAATCCTCTCCAATCGAAATCAATTTGACTCCTTCCCGAGTCAATCGCCTCAACGGCTACAAACACAGGGATCACCTCCACCTAACATGAAACTCATCCAGTATGAGTGAATCCAATCTCAACTATCATGGTTAGCCGATGCCAATCCAACACTATCTCTATCCTCTTGATCATCTTGATCCATAACCAAATCGATCCTCAACAGTCTCGACCCACCAAGGATCTACACTAGCTTTCTCAACCAACGTAACATGACCCATAACACCAGCACGGGTCCACCAAATCTGATACTCACTCATTACGTTAGGTGACTCCAACCACCTTCTTCTCCTCAAGTTATTCAAAGTTGGCCCACAACCAATTTAACTTCTACCTGGGTGAAGTTTTCATGAAACCCAGAATTGATGAAGAACGTTCATTTAAGCTGGCACGTGGTAAGGAATACTCGCCCTATACCAACTCACTATCCAGCTGTCTCGTCAAATCTATTTCTCGAGATTCCATCGAACTTTGACAAAGAACACTAGGGAACCCCAATTCCACTAAATTCTGTAACTGAGCTCTCAATAACTTCAATTCTGTTGGTAGCTTTGGACAAGGTGGTTACAAACTGGGTTACGTACCCATATAAACCCTCTGATACCACATCGAGAACTGGGCATAACCGAAATCACTCCAAGTTCGTTGAGCTAACTCGGAACATCACAACACGTGCCCCATATCCCCAAACAGTCATCCTATAGCATTCTCCCAGCCTCCAAGCCGTCACTCACGCGGAACAACCAATCAGGACTACCAGGTACAAGTGGTTTCTTAAATACTTAACAGAGGAGTAACGGGTAGTCCATCAATCCATCAGGAACATCACTACAAGTCTTCTTTGTCCTGGAAAACCAATTTGTCTTGTATTACATCTTCTACGTAAATCTAACAAGTGGTTCCATCACCGCACTAGTCGGAGTACTAGTTCGCATGTCTCAATCTAATGGGACCAACTCTAGCTGCACACAACACTCGTGCAATCCGTCCAAGATACCTAGGGTACCTGCCACCAATCTAGGCATACCCCGTGCCTCCAGTAATCCCACGGAACAAGAAGGTTACTATGATCTCACTGAGCCACTCAAAATCCTCTCTATCCGCTCAACAACCATTGTGTCTCACATGCCTACCACCTAAGGGCTCGAAGCTAGCAAAAACCCTCGTCTAAGCTCCCTATGTACATGAATCCCCATGACGCCTCTGTGTCACCCAGAAACACTAGGTCATTTTTGGGATTCTAACCATCACTCGAGTCGTACTCCTAAGACCTGACAAAAATCGACGAATCCTCATCGTCTAAATCATCACCGACGAAACCTCATTGTCTCCTTCGTCACTGAACCTTAAGCATACCATGATAATGTCGCATAACTTTGCTTGCACTGAGCCACCATCAAGTCTCCCAATCATGTCGGAGGAACTCCGTCTCTCGACATAAACTCCACCTCTCGAGATAAACTCCATCTCTCTTGTGTCTCGATAAGACTGGGGTGAAAATAACGTAAGTACGTTCCGTAAACGTTGCCCAACTCTAGATAGTCCCATCCACGTCCATCGATACCAATGTCTACCATGAACCTCTTGAAAACCACTCCATGAAAACTCTACTATCGAGATCAAGCACTTATGCGGGCCCTATCGCCTGTACAATCCGCTCAACAGCGTGTGATCCACAGATCCGTCCACTCTGGGATCCGTTCTACAAATACTACTCTCCTGTTAACTTGTCCAACCTATCTCAAATTAGGGTCATCAACAACCTCGACTGCTACTAGCAGCACATCCATCCTGACCAATCCTCGGTCACGACTCTGAAAAGTCGTCATTCTGGGCTAACTGTCCAATCGACTAGTAACTACTATCGGAGGATCCCATTTGCTCATTCACTATACGACCTCTGGCTGCTGGGACCATAAGAAACTCAGCCCTCCTTGGGGTCTAATAAGCTGGTGTCAAAACCCAACCTTTCTCAGTTAGGACCCGATTCATCTAGCACGATATTGTCCGCTTTGGGCCTCCTTGCCCTTGCCCTTGCCCTCACGGTTTTGTTTACGGGAGCTCATGGTGAAACTTCCCAGGGGGTCACCCATTATGAAATTGCACCATCTCGAACTCGCTTAACTTTGGGGTTCCAATCCCCCCCAAAGCCACTTGAGCTCCCAAAAGGCCTTGTGCTAGATAGTTGTGTGCCTACACCTTTAAGGCACACCACCATTCCCCTCCCAGATCATTCCCCTCGCAGGAATGTGGGATCGTTCACGGTTCCCTCTAGGACACGGGTCTTACAATCCACCCCTCTTAGGGCCCAGCGTCCTCGCTGGCACACTTTCCGATCGGGGTTTGGCTCTGATACCATTATGTCAGAACTCAACCCTCCTCAGTCAGGACCCGACTCATCTAGCACGATATTGTCCGCTTTGGGCCTCCTTACCCTTGCCCTCACCGTTTTGTTTTCGGAAGCTCATGGTGCAACTTCCTAGGGGGCCACCCATCATGGAATTGCACCAGCCTCAACTTGCTTAACTATGGGGTTCCAATCCCCCCCAAAGCCACTTGAGCATCCAAAAGGCCTCGTGCTAGATAGGTGTGTGCCTACACCTTTAAGGCACACCACCATTCCCCTCCCAAACCATTCCTCTCGCAGGAATGTGGGATCATTCACCGTTCCCTCTTGGACACGGGTCTTACAGCTGGAACACGGTATAGGATGCCAAACAGAATCTATCCGGGGTTCATTCCCACTTAACTTTCATATTCTTACCCTCACTATCAGGTTGATGACGGGATGGCGACAGCCTAGAGACATCACATCTGACACATGCGCAACACCACAAGAGCAACCTAGTGCTTTGATACCAAACTAATAAGACCCATCTCAATCCCCCTAGATTATCGTGGGATGTGCCCTGCTCCCGTTTGACACCACGTGCCAGACTAGGGATAAAACCGTAAGCCGCTCGGAGTTTCTAGAATGCGCAGTGACTTGTGCAGACCGCAACGGCATACCACATCATCATCTTCGACTTTCAGATGGGTCGACTAGTTTGATTGTAACGGGTCGATTTGACCTACGACCCGACCCAGTCGTATCTTCTCCGTCCAACCACCGTTTTTCTCCATTTTTCTTCCAACACACTCTTCTCTCTCCCTGGAATCGATTGGCCAAGCCTGAATCCTCACGGACAAGCTTCGAACCACCACCGAGGGTCATCTATGGGTCCTCAGCCACTTGTTTTTTATCCTAATAGCTTGTACGAGCTCATTGAACACATCTAGAGCTTTAGAACGATCCCCAAATGTCTAGTAAATCAAAACCAAGAAAAATAACTTAGATGGGCTTTCGACTTTACCTGGGTTCCTGGCCAACCAGCCACCGACGTGGCTCCGCCGTCCTCCCTGTCACTTTTCTCTCTCTCAGTCACTCACTCTCTATCTCACTCAAGCAGTCCAGCTGCTAGTTTAAATGGGTGCGAATGGGTTTGGGGTTTCGGGTGTTCGAAACAAAAGGGAAGGGAGATGTGCATGAATGTGGGATGATGGGCCAAATCCATTAGTCCAAGCCTGATGAGAAAAATTTAATTCCTCTAAGACAAGCTACAAATTTAATTCCTCGAAAATCGTACAACCGTAAAACTCAATCAAACCTTCTATGACTCGTAACTTCCCTATACGATTTCCGATTTTGACATGTCGTCTGTTTACGGACTCGTATCGTCTTGATCTACATAATGGACATCAGTCCACATGCATTTGAATTCTTAGGTCAAAAGTCAACATTTTACCCTACATGAGAAAAATCGTAATTTTATCTCAATCGTCTGGTAATCCTCAATTAATCTCGATTAATCCTCGATAATCCGCAATTAACCTTTAATTAATCCCGTAGATTCAGGACAGGTCGTTACATCATTGTGTAACGAGAGTAGGACTAAGCGGAATTATCAAAGTGTTTTAGGAGTAGGTCCTATCAAAATCTCAATTACACATTTTTGGTTTGATCAAAATAATTAAACCAAAATTAGGTCCTATGTTAAATGAGTATCTCTTCTATTTGAAAAAAAAATTGAAAAGAAAAAAAAAATGAATAGTAAGAAAAAGTAAAAAACAAATTAAAAAGAAGGTATTAGAAGAAATTTTACAGGAAATTTTAAATAAATGTGTTAGAAGATATTTTGAAAAGTAAAAAAGAAAAAAAGAAAAAAGGGAAGAGAACGAAATTGAAAAGAAAAAAAAAATAGAGGTAAAAAACAAATTGAAAAGTAAAAATAAGTTAATTTGTTATTGCTACTTATTACCTGTGGATTGAGTATGGATAAACCTTAAAAATTGAATACCCATATTGGATAAGTGCCTACTTATATGCTCTAAATTATCCAATTGACCAACTCTACTATACACTAAGTGCTACTTGACAGTTAACCCCAAATAAATAAAGTAAAAATAAAGTTATTGACCAAGAGCTTCAATGTGATCAACGTAAATTAGGACCGCAAGTCTCAATATTTAAGTTGCATGCATTCCGTCTCATTTCATCAAATTTAGGTCATTGTATTAATCCAACTGGATAACATATTGCACGTATAATTGAAGACTTTAAAGTTACAAGTCAATCGATTCTTTACTTTTTATTTTTAAATTGTCCATAAATTGACAGAAGTTAGGTTCGCTTTGGTATCTTGCCATATCTGATTAATTAATTAGTTACATGATTAATAACTAATTAAGTATCTTGCCTCATCTCTCCATTTCCATTTGATGTTATATACAGCGAATTAGGAATAAGCATCTTGCCTTGATATCAAGTCCGTATAATTGATCCTCCACACTTTTTCTTTGGTATTATGATATTTTTCATATATATACGGTACCTCAATGATGTCGTATCAGACTCCATGCATACGTGTATTGTGTCCAAACAGAGTACTAATTAAACTAATTTGTTATTCACTGTTGTATATAGAAGACAATCATTAATCTAGCTATACGTGTATGCCTGGTGGAGCTTAAATTTTTATTTATCATGGCATAGAAGCTTCTTATATTTGATGTAGTTCGAGTTAGTAAGATCATATCAATTGAGAGGAGATACACTTAGCATATCGGGCTAAGATGAATTTTAGGTGGTCCCATTTATAGAGCTATTCCTATATCTATTAACACACATTACAAATCAACATGACCAATGCCCTGATATAGCCTAAGCATTACGTCGAAGTTCTCGGGCTCAACTCTCGTAAAGCGTCAGGTCAATATCCAGTGCATAAATAAATTTCTCTCTCATAAATTGTAGTATTCACAAAAAAATTATAAGATTGAATGTCGGTTAGTCATTGGTTTGTAACTTTGTATCAAACAAATTGAAGGCATTGGGAAGTATTAAGATCTTAACGTTAAGCCATGCATTTAATTAGTTCATGCATATAAATAGTTAAACAAATTAACTCAAAAAAAAATTTTGGTTTTTTTTTTGTTTTTACATAAATGGACTTAAAATGATGATTTATAAGGATGTGACTATTCTGAAGGGAGCCCAAAGAGGAAGGTATTACCATATGTGAAACCCAAAATCATCGGAAAAATGTGGGGCTACCACGTGGCCCATAATTCCCGAAATGACCAAATTGCCCCTGACAATAATATTTAAAACCCAAGCATCAAACATGGCTCAAGCTCACAATGCTTACATAGCCCAAATATTGGGCCCAAACCGGGATGATACGTGTAAACCTCTCACCCTCGATCTGCGTAACACGTGTTAGCGCACAAATCAAAGAGCATTTGTCCCACATCAGAACTATGGAAATTGAGCATCCCACTCACCCCAATATAAGGGGGAACACATCTCTCAATAAAGATAATTCTGTTCAACGCTACTTAAGCTCTTGAGATTTCTCTTTCGAAGCTGACGTAAGTAATGGAGCGTTCTTGGTCGAACACTCTCCTGGTCTCGATCATTAAACGAACGATAGCTTATTATTTGCTTGTTTGCAAGGATCCTTGAGCCTTTTGAGTCTAAAGGACGAATTCTGCTGCAACAATTGGTGCTTTCATTGAGAGCTTGAAGATGTTCAAGAAGAAGCTCTCACGATCGTTCATCGTTCATCTTACTTCGTTCATCGTTCATAACGTTGTTTGAAGATTTTGAACATGTTCATCGTTCGACAACAACTTTCCATTCAAGATTCTCTAGACAAGCATGGCTAGGGTTCGACGATCCGTTTGTTCAGCTAAAGGTGTTTTATCCTGAACTGCTCAGACAAGGAATGATACTCGCTTAGAGACTCCGGAGGAATTCCCAATCCGTCCCCGACGTGTGTCCATAGAAGCACCCATGGAAACGCAAGGAAGGATGTCAACCTTCAGTTTTGGAGCGTTCCCATCACCAACAAACCAAGTGCCTGCGCTAGGGGAATGAACTTCAACTTTACAGCAAACAAGCGGGCGGATGGTGGGAGGAGCATCAAGGCCGAGTAAGCCCACTGCAAACATGGATCTGCGAGACTTCCTAGATGGACGCCATGACATCTCAGGGAGGGGCCACCACCAACCCCCTCAGGATAACCTAGCTTAATAGGTGGAAAGGTTGAGTAGCCAAATTCAACTTCAGTCGGAGCTTTTGCAGCGACTCCTGGCGGGAAAAACACCTCAAGGACCAGAGAGACATTCCACCTCGGGTGGAAGAGGGGAGAATGTTCCAAGCCATACGGGGAAGGAAGCGGTCTAATAGCGAACAATATCTCGGGACACCTCGCTAAGTGAATCTTGCTAAGAAAGTCACACCTGCAAGGAAAAGAGTCTGCAACGTCCAAGGTCATCAGTGCATGAGCGGTTGGGAAGTAGGGTTAGGACACCTTCACAAGTGGAGTGCTCACATGGGAGCAGAATGGAACGTCAGACTCCACATAAAGCCCCAAGACAATCTACCCATGGTAGGGAGGGGGAAGATGAGGATTACTCACCTACGCTACCTCAGAGGTCAAGGGGAGAGGCTTGAGGAGGTTCCCAACGGATATCGCATAATGACTCACTGCCTCAGGGAGGTGCGCTGCGAGCTAATGACGTTTAAAGGATATCGCATAATGAATCACTGCCTCAAGGTGTTTCAAGTCTCCCTGCAAGGCCAAGCCATGACTTGGTTCAATCATCTCTCCTAGAGGTCGATTGCATCTTTTGAAGAGTTGGTTGTAGTGTTTGTGAAGAAGTACTCGCAACTTTGTACGGTTGAGGTAAACGAAGACCATCTCTTCTCCATCCGGAAGCAAGCAAAAGAGAGCCTCCGACAATACATTCGGAGGTACTGCGAGGAAAAGTCTCGAATTATTGGTTGCAGTGACCTTGTTTCTACAATGGCGTTCAAACAAGGGCTTCCTCGGGACAGCCAGCTCTACGGAGATATTGTCATGGGCAATGCACGAAGTCTAACCAAGATGCTCTCTCTAGCGGAGCGTCATGCATGTTGGGAGGATGAAAAAAGTGTTGCGCATACGCCAGATCATGCCGAGACGAGCGAGAAAGCCTCCAAACCTTCATCACCCCGCAAAGAGGATGTTAGTGGCAAACTTTCCTATGAGGGGTTCAACAAACGCAAGGCGAGCCAAACTCCCAAAGACTCAATCATTGGAAAGCCTAATCTACAGTTCTCAATGCTAGTCCACCAGATTCATAATGAGATCAAGGACAAACCATGGTTCAAGAAGTCAGATTCGGTCAAAGGCGATCATGAAAAGGCTGATAAGACAACCATGAGTGCTACGAGCATAACATCGGGAAATGCATATCCTTCGAGAGATATCTCCGGATCTCATCAAGGAAGGACATTGCGCCGAGTACGTCAAAGGGAAGGCCACAAATCGACCCGCTGACAAAGGACCAAAGGAACTTGTAGCAAAGGTGATCCACACCAACTAGCTGCATGTCAAAATTAGAGAGACGTAGAAGTATATGAGGCTTCAAGTTTTCCTTTCAAGTTGTCTTCTAAATTCAAGTACCATCATTTGAATTATCAATAAGATTGAAAAATTGTTCTGGATTCATACAAACATATTTGTACATCATTTACAATTTTCAAAAATTATTCCCTCCAGCATTAAAGCCTTCGCTATGCGAAGCACCAAAGCCTTTGCCTTGCAAAGTATCCAAGCCTTCATCATCGAAGCATCCAAGCTTTCGCCATGCGAAGCACCTAAGACTTCACCTTACGAAGCATCCAAGCCTTCATCATCAAAGCATCCAAGCCTTCGCCATGCGAAGCATCTAAGCCTTCACCTTGCAAAGCAACCGAGCCTTCGCTTTGCGAAGCATCCAAGCCTCCATCATCGAAGCATCCAAGCCTTCGCCATGCGAAGCATCCAAGCCTTCGCCATGCGAAGCACCTAAGCCTTCACCTTGCGAAGCATCCAAGCCTTCATCATCGAAGCATCCAAGCCTTCGCCATACGAAGCACCTAAGCCTTCACCTTGCGAAATAACCGAGCCTTCGCCTTGCGAAGCATCCAAGCCTTCGCAATGCAAAACACCTAAGCCTTCACCTTGCGAAGCATCCAAGCATTCGCCTTGCGAAGGTCCTAAGCCTTCGTCCTACGAAGCAACCAAGACTTCGCCATGCGAAGCGACCAAGACTTTGCCCTGCAAAGGACCAATGCTTACGCCATGCAATGCATCTCAACCTACGCTTTGCAAACCCCTTCAGCCAAGAAGCACTCAAAACCTTCCGCCAGGAAGCATTCAAAGCCTTCCACCCAGAAGCACTCAAGGCCTTCCACCAGGAACCACTCAAAGTCTTCCTCTTGGAAGCACTTCAAGCCTTCTAATAAGAAGCAAAAACCCTTCCTTGAAGGCAACACTAAAACGAACACTAAGTTAGTTGAAACCCAAAGTTGGACGCCCATGGCTACAACGGGGGCATTTGATGAGAAAACAAGTTTGGATACATCAAGGCAGTTAGTATAATTAGACAAAGATACGAGAGCTCATAATTTCTCATAACTATCGTTTTCATTTATTGATTTGAAGGGTGGTTGGCTAATCACATCTCGATCGCTCAAACTAGTTATTCAATACAAAAATGTAAATACGATAATCAACATACAAGGATGAGGTGTCAAGACCAGTCCCAAATCCCCCGGGATTAACGTGGGACCCACTTGATCCCTTCTGACACGAAGTGTCAGACCAGGGAGAATTCCATCTCTAGCCCTCGACTGGGCTGTCAGAGTGCGTTAGGATCGTAGGAGGAGGGGAGTGATGTCTCGTCTCTGGTACAGCCCGCATCCGCGATCAACCTGATGGGCATTAAAACATTAAAAGTCGTGAGTGGACAAAAACAATCATTTCATTAAAAGCATTTTGGTATAAAGACTTTTATGCCCTTCATAGAAACATACGCATGCATTCCAAAAACCGTTTATCAAACATTCATAAAACCATTTGAAAACATTCTCAAAATCATTCAAGGGTTCATGCCCCGACCCATAAACCGTCATGAACCGTAAATCCATTTGGGTCCCCGACCCGAAATCACTACTCAAAACCATCAACCATTTCCTGTGGGAACTCAGCCCAAAACCTTTCTCAATGAAATACCAAACATACAGAATACGGGGTCTCTGCCCCAAATCATTTCCAAAACATAAAACGTGGAACACGGGGTCTCCGCCCCCAAATAACTTTTCTATAAATCACATACGTACTCGCACGTATAACCCATCCTAGGAACTTCCGGAGAAGATGCCAACTCGGGGCACACAGCCCCTAGGGAACACATCCCCGATATATGTCACGATATCATCTCTAAACTAGTGTGCACACTACCCGGGGTCTCACTCCGAGTCTTCTCCCAGGAATCTCCATCTGGGAGGCTCAATCTCTGGATCTAGTCTGAGCTCTCTCTCTGGATCTAATCCACATATCTCTCCGGAATTTGGTCTGGGACCACTTCATAATAATTAACCACCACTCCTGGAACGGGATCCCTATGGGGATACCCACTCTGGTCTGTGGATCGTGACTCTACAGGTCGACGCTGGAGGAGACCATATAATCATATGGAGGGTTCATTCATTTCAATTCTTTTCTTTATTTCTCAATACTTTCTTTCTCAAAACTCATTTCTCAACTGGGTCTCATACCCGATTCATTTCAAAATTCAAAATCCATTTATTAAACCCTCGTTGAAAACCTAGAACGTATATGCATCGTATAAAATCGTAAATTTCGAAATACATGCAAATACGTAAATCCTAGGCTACCACAAAAAAATGCACTCATGGCATCACAAAATATATTCTAAAACAATTATAAAACATTTATGCATGCATCGAATTCATAAAACAAGTCCACTCACCGACCGTCCGAAGCCGCGGCTCGATATGCGTGCGATAATTGTCTCCCTGGTCAATCGTCGCCTCCAAGATTCCCAAACCTGTCCAAATTCATTTAGAGGGTTACTAATAGCCTCATTAACCTCTCATTGAAGTCCCATAATTTTCCCGATTTTCTAACTATTTTTAAAAGCAAACCTAAACCTTCAGACGTCCCAAACTATATCGAAACGATGTCCAATTGACACGAAACCAGTCCCAAAATGTTCGTTACATCGAATAGATGATTTCACATATTGGAACCACCCCCAAAGGACACCTCACACGCCCGCACGCGCCCCTAGAAGGGACTGCACGTGGGCCTTATGCGCCGGTGCACAGTTCCTTTTTCTCCACGCAGTCGACCGATTCACCTGGTTTGGCTGGTCCAGTTGGACCGGCGTGACCGGTTCGATGCTCCTACTCCCTCATTTTCTGTCCTTTTTCCCCTTTTTGATTCCAATCATCTTATCTCATCCCAAGAAAGCCTTTTGTATAAAGAAAACAAAGAAAACCCCTTTGAAACCACCCCGTTCACTTTCTCCCTCACGGCCACAATTTTTTCCCGGCCACCCAAGGCCTTCCTCAGCCACCAACCGCCACCAAAACCATCCTAACATCTTCTAACTAACTCAATAACTCCATCCTAATCATCCAAAACAATCTAAAACGTTGAAATCAAATTAAAATGGAAATTTGGGCAAACCGAGTACCTCTCGGTTTTCATGGCCGCCGTGCAAGGTGTCGTTGCTCCCTGGCTGGCCACAACCTTCCAAACGTCCTCCCTCACTCTCTGGCCTCTCAGTCATGGTCATAAGGAAGATGGGGTTTGGATGGAGATGAATGGGAGATCGGGTTTGGTTTGGTGAACAAAGAAAATGATCGATGAATAGGAATAGAAGATGCATGAATGAAAATGAATGTCCAGTGGATGAGTGACACTTGTCACTCATTCATTGGGCCACTGACAAAACCCTGGGCCACACCTAATTCCACTTGCCTCGAAAAACGTGCTATTATGAATAGTTCTTCACAACTTCCGTGAACCGTAGCTTCGTCGTCGAACGTCCGAATTCGACGTCCCCCCGTCTACGGATTCGTATCGTCTCGATCTACGTAATGGTTCTCGGCCCTTGGCCATTGGACTTCTTGGGTCAAAAGTCAACTTTTGGCCCAAATTACCAAATTGCCCTTGAACTTCCGATCGTCATAACTTCTTCCTCGGACGTCGGAATCGAGCGTGCCACCTGTGTAACGACCCGTCCCGAATTCCAGGATTTGATTAGTCATTAATCTTGATTAGTGAGGTTGATCGGTGGTTAGTAGGTCGAAATCGGACAAAATGTGCAAAATGACCGTTTTGCCCTTGGTCGTGGGCCAAATGTTGACTTTTTGACCGGGCGGTCAAATAGACTTTGACCGATGACCGTGACGTAGTTCGGGACGTCACGAGTTCATAGATAGGTGGCACGCTCGATTTCAACATTCGAGGAGAAAGTTATGATATTCGGAAGTTGAGGGGTATTTAGGTAATTTTGGTCAATTGGGGTCAAATGTTGACTTTTTGACCGGGAGTTCCGATGGACGAGGGCAAGGACCTTACGTAGGTATCGTCGATACGAATCCAATGACAGGCGGCATGCCAAAATCGGAGATTCGACGACGAAGTTATGGTCACGGAATCGGGCTCGATTAACCGAACGAACCAGGATTAAAATAATATTTTAATATGAATAGTACCCGGTGACTGGACACACTCGGATGAGTGACAAGTGTCACTCATCCCTTAAATTCTGGCATCAAACCAGATCCCATGTTTTGGGGAAACATAATTATTATGTTTTATTAATTAATTAAATTAAATTAATCTTTTAATTTCCATTATTCCTCTCTAATTTCGTAACCGTGTACAACCCAAAAACACAATTCATTCCATCCTTAATCTCCTCTCCATCAGCTGATCTTGAGTGTGCAAATTGGAGACAATTCAGAGACGGATTTAGTGAGGGAAACACGAGGGATTGAGGGGGGCCGTAGAACTGGAATTCGGAAATTTGGTTTTTGGGAGGGAAATTCGAATAATGAGAATTGAGCCGTGAGGATCGAATTGGAGCTTGGAAGTAGCTTCCTGAGGTTGAGACGAGTTGTTTCAAATCAAAAACGAGATGAATTCATGCCCAATTGGCTCTGAACGGGTTTGGTAACAGTGAGAAACTTCGAGCTTGAGTCATGGAGTTTGAGGCTTCGATTGATTCAATTGATGTGGGGAAACGACTTCTCATGATCCCACGATGCTTCTGGGTTCATCAATTGGAAGAAACCGGTTGAGATTGACGGAATTCCATGGTTGCATAGTGACGGGTGTTCTTCGTGTTCATCATCGAAGTCGATGGGTTTTAGGTATGTGATCACGTAATTGAGTTTAGAGAACTTAAATTGAACTTAAAACGAAACTAACTGAATGATCAATTGGAAGATTTAAGGTTGAATTGATGGACATTGAACCGGGTCGTCTAACGGGCTAATT
This sequence comes from Prinsepia uniflora, assembly GCA_032719365.1. NCBI lineage: Eukaryota > Viridiplantae > Streptophyta > Magnoliopsida > Rosales > Rosaceae > Prinsepia > Prinsepia uniflora. Next base: position 47,090,050 of record CM064872.1, on the reverse strand, counting down.
GGACCCTTTTACCAGACATACGGATTAGGCGGGTGACACTGCAGCAGGCGCGTGGGTTTCACACGCAACCACTCACGGCGGCGCGTGACGGCGCGTGGGCACAAATCTCGAGGTGAGGTCAACATGACTTCTGTCCTATTTAATGTAACGAACATTTTGGAATTAGTTTCGTGTCGATCAGACACCGTCTCGATATTGTTCGGGATGTCCGAAGGTTTTAAATCAATTTAAAAATACTTAAAAATTCGGGAAAATTACGGGACTTTGATAGGATGTTAATGTGGACGTTAGTAACCCTCTAATGTGATTTGGACAGGATTGGGAGTCCCAGTGATAGTGGTGTGGCCCGGGAGGGTCGATGGCACGCGTATCGAGGCATACCGTTAAAACGGTCTGTGAGTGGACTTTGGTTTTATAAATCCTATGCATGCTTAAATGTGTTATATTTTTTATATACGTGATTTCTATGATGGTGATTGTGAGTATTGATTTCGGGTATGTTGCACGTATTTCGAGGTATTTTCCGTATTTCACGTATATCGAGGTTAACGGTTTTATTGTGGTTTTATGTGCTTATGGCTTAATGGCTTAATAAATAATGTGATAAAAAGGGTTTTGGAATTGGAAATATGAACTCGGGCTTGAGGCCCACTTGTTTTGGAAATTTCGGACTTGGAGTCCATTTGAGTGCGTAATCGGGCCGGGGGCCCAGTTACTTTATGATATCGGGCCAGGGGCCCAGTCGTTTACGAAATCGGGCTGAGACCCATTTGAGTTATGTTATTGGGCCAGGGGCCCAGTTGATTTACGAATTCGAGCCGTGGGCGTAGTGGGTTTATAAAGTCGGGCTGCGGGCCCAGTTGGTTTATAAATCGGGTCGTGGACCCAGTGGTTTACAAAATCGGGCATGGGGCCCAGTTGGGTTATAAATGTGATTTCGGGTCTGGGACCCTATGTTTAAATAAATATGATTTCGGGTCAGGGACCCTACATGGAATTGTGAAGTTTTATGGAAATTCGGGCAGGGCCCATTGTAATGTTGTGAAATGATTTAATAAAACTGTTTTCCATATACCATCTGGATACAAGGATATATGATGGTCTCCTCCAGATGTCTGGGACACGGGGGAAGTCACGGTGCTTGCCTGCGAGGGGTCATTGTACGGAGTAGCCGGACCGTGTGATGACTCAAGAGCAGGATTGCTATGATTGACGTCAGGGACGTCAGACATCTGGGATGTCAGAGATATGGACCCGGAGAGACCCCGGGCAGCACGCGTTGCTTAATACCGTGAGATATGACGTCAGGGACGTCAAGCGTCTGGGACGCTAAGCATCAGGGATACTGGTGATGGTAATGGTAAAATATGGATTAATGAATCTATAAAATGGCTTATCGGTTGGATATGTGTTATATGGTAAAAATGGATTATTGGTTATGAAATGGTATGTCGGGTCGGGGACCCTAAATGGTTTTGGATTTATGGATTTATATTTATGGCTTTGGGCGGTGGACCACATGGTTTTAATATGTCTGGTGGTAGTATTCCACAGTTTTGGCTGAGTTCCCACACTTGGTTTTTGGTTAACGGTTTTTGGGCTAAGGCCCTAATGGCTCGGTTGAGCAAACGTTTTGGTTACTGGTTTTCGTGGCGTGCATACGTTTTTATTGGAGGGCATAAATGTCTTATAAATGTATTTGATGAACTTATTGATTTTTGTCCACTCACAGCTTTTGGTTTTAATGCCCTTCAGGTTGATTACGGATGCGATTGCAGTAGAGACTGGGACATTGCACACCTCCTCCATCGGTCCTTGCGCACTCTGGATGCCCCGTTTGGGCAGTGGCTCTTGGTTATCCCTTGTCTGACACCCCTTGTTGGACGGGAGCAGGGCACATTCCACGGTAATCCCAGGGGGGATTGGGATGGGTCCTGTCAACCTGTCTATGAACTCATGACATCACGAACTACGTCACGGTCATCAGCCAAAGTCCATTTGACCGTCCGAATGAAAAGTCAATGATTCACCCATTCCAGGGGCAAAATCGTCATTTCGCCCGAACATCCGCTAATCCTCGTCTAATCCCCGATTAGTCTTCGATTAGCGAGGCTAATCCGTCATTAATTCTTAATTAATCCCCTTAATTCGGGACGGGTCGTCACATGAAGTAGATGCAATTGCAAGTCTTGAAAGCCCATGGTCCTTTGAAACTCTGCCCACTCTTCTGCTGAAAGTAGAGAAACGTCTTTAGGAGACTCGTCGGCTTCAGAAACATCTATTTTCTTAGCCTCCAACTCAGGCTCCAGTCCAGGCTCAGGCTCCATCTCTAGTTCAAGCTCCAGCTCTTTGGTGGTGATCCCGCTCCGGCTTTCCATATCCAACTTTTGTGCTTCATCTTCCTTAAAAACATAAAGTTGTGGGGGCGTGTGAGGGCAGCAAGCAGCAAGCTCTCAAATTTTGGATTTGAACATCCAACCGTTTGACTTCCTCTTTGGAATCATGCAAGCATCTGCGCAGCTGGAACAGGACTCATGTTCGGTTGTGACATGCCTCATACCACGTGATGAGACTCCTCGTCTTCTTTGCTAAAAGCTTCGATGTTGGCTCCACCTGCACTTGAAGATGAAAAGTCTGTAAACGCACCGAGCTATTCTATCTGCCAAACACCACATGTATGGTCATTGGAAGTACGCCTAGTGCAACACTTTGAGCTCCAACTAGGCCTTGCCTTACATTTTGTCATGCCTTGATCCTAGTGTGTCAGGACCTCCTATCTTCGAAGTACCATATGCATGGTCCACCTACCAACTTTCTTCCTTCAATTACGTAGTGGCGTACACCATCTGGAGCTTCACAGGGGGCATGATCGAACCTCCGTCTTTATGCTCCACCTTGCAGCCACTCCATTTTGAGCTCAACATGACCTAGAATGTCATGTCACTAAAAGGTCCACCATCAGTCCAAAAATACTCCTCGAGATGCTTCATTCACTTTATGGCACCACATGCACTTCGCCTCACATCATGGGATACCTTCCCTCGCTTTGTAATTTGGCACGTATCCTTTTGCGTTGCGACATGCCTAGCTTCAAGTCATGGGGTACCTCGCCTCTTATGGATGAAAGCCTAGACAGGTCATGGTGCACCATGCTGCCCATGTGTCGAACTCTTCTATCCACCACACACCGAGTGAATGGTCGCTGGGAAGAACACCTCATGTCATTCAGCGCATTACCTACTGTTCCAACCTTTCCTTGCCTTGCATTGTGGCACAGCAAGCCTTGGATGTAGAATACCTCGCATCATACTTACAACATGTCTCGTCTTGTAGTTAAACCATGCCTCCCTCGATCAAAGGATGAAATTTTATCCATCGATTGGACTTTGAATTTCTTCCCCTGCCATTCTTAGGAGCCTTTATGGATGAGTACTTGTCGCAAAGCTCTACGAGCACCCCTTTTGGAAACGCATGTTTGTTGCAGACCTTTCAGGACTTGAATTCTTCAAGTCCCTCGAATTCTGTATACTTCCCACATAACGGATTCTGACTACGCGAGCCACCTTGCTCCCACAATTCAAGCCTACTGGGTCTCACCAAAAGTGCGCCTTAACGCATATTGAAATGACCTTCTCTGAAAATAGAGCTTAACACCACTTAAATTGCTACAATTGGACTCATACAGCTCTCCGAATGTGCAAAAATGTAAAGCTCAACAATTAAAGAAATATTCAAAAGTCTCTTGAACAAGCGTGGAGCTTACTGCGACATCAGAGACTCTCAGACAGAGGTACAATGAAATTGAAGATCAAGCGGAGTCCTACTCCTATACAATATTTATCGGGATCACAATATAAATTACATCCCTTAGGATTCCCTGAATTCCTAAGCGATGTGGGGGCATTTGTGAAACCCAAAATCACCGGAAAAATGTGGAGCTACCATGTGGCCCATAATTCCCGAAATGACCAAATTGCCCCTAGCAATAATACTTAAAGCCCAAGCATCGAACATGGCTCAAGCCTAGAATGCTTACATAGCCCAAATATTGGGCCCAAACCGGGATGATACGTGGAAGCCTCTCACCCTCGATCTGCATAACACGTGTTAGCGCACAAATCAAGTAGCATTTGTCCCACATCGGAAATATGGAAATTGAGCATCCCACTCACCTCTATATAAGGGGGAACACATCTCTCAATTAAGGTAATTCTGTTCAACGCTACTTAAGCTCTTGAGATTTCTCTTTCGAAGCTGACGTAAGAATTGGAGCGTTTTTGATCGAACACCCCCCGGGTCTCGATCATTGAACGAACGATAGCTTACTGTTTGCTTGTTTGCAGTGATTCTTGAGTCTTTTGAGTTTAAAGGACGAATTCTGCTACAACACCATATATAACCAATAAAACTGAAGCTTACGATTTTGGTTATAATATTAATTATGTACAAGATTAATTCGAAAAATGAAAAAAAAAATTGTTAAATAGGAGATTCCTTTAGAGTGAGATTTAAATATTGTCATATTATTGGATTTTTATATTTTTTCACTCAAACTTTCGACCCCCTTATCTTTTTTTTTTTTGCCCAAGAAAAAGCAGTCCCCTTATCTCATTTTCCTTTTTTGCATGTTTGTATTTTTGAACTTCCATTTTTCACTCTTAATACATTCCAATTTTTGAACTTCCCTTTTGCACTCTTATATTTTCCAATATCTACAATTATCTGGCCTTTGAACGCACTTATTATATTATATCTTTTTTATTTTTGGATTAAAAATATCCTAGACTCTTGCTAGGCTTGTACAATGAAATTCTTGATATAAGAGTGACAGATGGACATCAATCCTTTCATGTGGAACAATATTCCTAACAAAGTATAACACTTTATTTATCAATTATATGCAGAATATATCTATGTGTATATATAACTACATATATACTATATGTGAACACTTTTATTTATCAATGATGTAATACGAGTGACACATATACTATGTGTAACTATTACGCATCTGCGAGAGGGTGAGCAGTGAGGCTATATATATATAATGGGCCTTGCTCCCAACGATTTATGAACAAATCAAAGTACGCAAATTAGTCAGTATACTTAGTTGGAAGTTCCAATTAATTTACATGGGAAATCAGGCATCTTCTCCCACTAACCTTACTGATGATCATGATTATCAGCAAGGATATCGATTTGAGGCTCCGACTCAAGAAGGATCTCATCATCGACAACCTGCAGAAGTACCTAGGCGCGTCAATGTCATCACCTCTGACGAGGCAGTGCGAATCTACGGTGGGATTTGCATCACCGAAAAATACGGTACCACTACTCGTGCCACCAGGAAACCAACCAATAATCGGAATTATCACTGACCAATTATTTAGTGTTAAGTTTTTCATCCCCACACCTATGGAAAAACCAAGGCGCGCCCTAGATATAAAACCAATTATTAAGCTTTCTGATCTTCCGCAGCTTCTTTAATTATATAGAAATAATTAAGCTGCGCTTATTACTAAGGGCTCTACTAGGTACTAAAGTTTGCCCTAGTTCGTTTTTCTTTGCGTTAGCTTTCTTAATTATATATGCTACGTCTTGTGATGTGTAATATAACTATATCTATATATATTGTAGAGCGCGTGTTTGATGATATAAATGATCTTAAAGTTTTAATTTGCTTGTGCCTATGTTACATTTATGTTTATATATTATCAAATTAGTCACAAATATATATATATATATCGTTTTTCCATCCGTTCAAATCATGATTAAGAATCTTATGTAAGTGTTAGACTTTGGAGTGTAATCAAGCTAATTAGCTACGTAACGGCGTTATGCATAGTAGGGTTGGCACTCGTTGAAAGCAGTCTTTAATATAAAAGCCATGCTTGACGTGCAAGTATATACAAATTATTAAACAATGAATCCATGATTAGTTATTGAGTAGCTAGCTAGGAGGCAACACTTTCTTCCGTTTAGGGGAAAAATATGTGCTAGAAATACGCATAAAGGATTAAAGAAGACATTTTTTTAGAAATTAATTGAATTCTGAAGGGATGTGACAAATTTATTAAATGTTTTCACTACAAGAAATACAGTTTTACTCGGCGAAACAACTCCATCGGATCGCGTTAAAGAATCGTCGGGTAACACCAAATCCGACATACCACCGTCGTGACAGGACCGCCCCCGGAAGGGGCATCGATAACCGTGCCTGGTCCTGCTCCCGTCTGGCAAGTCGACTGAAACACCCAAGTTACCCTCAGTACGTGTCAGACCAGGGATAGCCACACGTATTTACTCATGCCTCCGCCCCTTGTACAACCTCGAACAACGCGCCACGACCTGGAGGGTCAATAAAAAAAACAAAAGGTGTGAGTGGACAAAAATAATTCGGTTTAGCAAAACAGTTACAACAACGTTTTTACCCTCCACGTAAAAACCAATGCATGCATACAAAAATCATTTCGCAATCGGTTAAGATTTTCCACATAATAATAATAACTGTGTAACAAATTTCAATATAAGGAAAACTCGTATGAACCTCAAAATCAATTTTCTTTTCTCAACCATCGGGTCTTAGCCCGCAATCATAGACACCGGGCCTCAGCCCAAAACCACGAATCACAACCAAATGCACAACATGATCCAAAACCAGCAACCATATACCGGGCTACTGCCCAACTCAACCGAAACATCAGAAATCATCAATAAATCACAAGTCAATCATTTTGCTGGATAACAAGTGCGCCCGAGTCTTTAAACTCAACACCATGTGCATAAACAGGCCTTCCCGGGATATCAACGAGTCTTTAAACTCAGAACATAATCAATAGGCCTCGGGGGTATCACAGTAACCGAGTCTTTAAACTCACGAGTCTTTAAACTCATTAAGGGCCCTCCCCCGTCATCAATTAACCGAGTCTTTAAACTCAAAACGTGCTCCAGCAATAGCACCGGGTTTTTAAACCCAAAACAGTTTTCAAACACAACAACGGATCTTTAAACTCCAAAACAGTTTATCAATCACGACAACGTCCCAAAATCACATTTTTCACAACAGGACCCATGGTCCGAATTTCCACATTCATTTTCCCCAAATCATACTTTACAAACATAAACAAATCATCATTAAACACGGGGCATGCACAATCATAGCGAATCACTTTATTGAATCCTTTTTCATTCCCGAATTCGAATTTGCAATAATGATTCCGTAAGCCGGCATCCGGAAGCATCATCCCGAACCCAAACCAAGAATCCACTTTATTATTTCCGAAAACCGAAACCCCGTAAATCAAGTTACTTTTATGCCCCGAGCATCGAGCCCGAAATCGCCTTTTTCAAAATCCATTTTAATTCCTTGAAATCACTTCATTTCTCAAATCTCATTATCGAAACATCAAAACCACAATCTTAAACACCAAAATCACGGTCCAGTCAAACATACTCAAAATCCCGTAACACGTGCAAATCCATATAAATTTCGAAAACCGTGTCAACACCGTGAGTCACACTCACAATCATAAACAACATTCATAAAACATTATACGCACAAATTATGCAAATTCTTTCGTTAAACCATCATCAAGCATAAGAGTGACCATAGTCTCGAAATATGTGTAATTTCGTAAGTATAGCAAAATACGTATAAATACGGGAATCGAAATCAATCACAACTTATAATCATAATCATAAAAATCATGGAAATATTTATGCATGCATTAAATTTTGAAAGCAACGTCCACTCACACACCGTTCAATAAGCTCGTTTCCCCGCGCTGAACGCATTTCCGTAATTCCCAATATTTTCCAGAAATTTCAAATCCTGCCCGAAAACATACTTTAGTGTCACTAAGGGCTTACATAAAAACATACTAATTCCCCATAATTTTCTGGGAATTAATCGTTAATTACAAACGTAACGGACATCTTCAGACCCTCGGAACCATATTGAAATAGGGTCCGATAAACTCGAAATCAACGCTAAAATGTTCGTCACATCGTGTAGGACAGAAGTCGTTTTGAACTCACCTTGAGAAACCGTCCCACGCGCCCTCACGCGCCGCCGCAATCGGCTGCGCGTGAAAGCCACGCGCCTGCTACAGTACCCCTGCATAGTTCATCGTTCTCACCCGCCAAACCTGCAATACGGGTCGTTCAACCCACGACACAACCCGGTTAAATCCTTACCAAAACTCACTCAATTCCTCCCTTCATTCTACCTAAATCATTCCTCGTCAGGTTAATTTAGGATACCATTCATTAATTACCTTCCATTAGCCCTAAATCAGTCAACTCGAACTCGAACACCCAAATGGGTCGAAGTACGAAACTCACCCAAATCGACCCCATTCCCAAATTAACTTAGACAGTAGTTTCCAGAGACCTAAACGAACGCTTAAGCATCGTCAATTTGAGGGGAAATTACCTGGAGGTTATCGACCTTAAGCTCGAAAATCTCCGAAACCAGGGGCCTCCATTCAGGGTTTGGCTGTGATGGATTTTCCCCGAAATTGATGCGGTTAGTTCCCAAATGATCCCAGAGGATTAATACGATCCTCAGCTTCCTTCAACTCGGCTCCCAGTTGAGAAATCGAATTTCCCTCCAAAACTGTTTTTCTCTGAAACCGGAGCTTGAGTCCATGAGTAAACCGTGATCAAACCACGTCAATCCTTGCACGATTGTGTTCCAGCCCCTCCCAGAAAACTCCCTCAGTGCCTAGATTGGTCCCATAACCCGTAGGAATCAAACTCTGGATTTTCCCCCCCAAAAAAAAAAACCCGAAATGGTTTTCTCCACGATTTCTCCCACCTCTACACTCTCACACTCAGCAGAATGGATCCCCAGCTCACCAGACACTCAAGTAACCGATCAGAATGGACGACAACTCGTGGGTGACACTTTGAATCTCCCTGGAATTGTTTTCCCGCAACACAGAGACCACGGCCATTTTTAACTCCTCCCGAGCACGGCAAGCAGTCCCAACCCTCACGCCTTGTCTCCACTATCCTCAATCCAATTAAACAATACTTTGATCCGTCCACAATTGATTAAACAATGGCAACGATCAGAGCACTCACAACACGGTGGTGCAGTCCCTGTTTTTCACGGTGGTGAACAGTAACCACCGTGTAAATGACCAGAATGCCCCCATTTGGCAAATTACCAAATTGCCCCTCACCTTCCTTGACCCGTAACTCGGTCATCTGATGTCCGCTTCAAGCGTGCCGCCCGTCATTGTACTCGGGGCATCGAGACCTTCCTAACGGTCCTTGGCCCTCGGCCATCGGACCCCCCCGTTCAATAAGTCAACATTTTCCCTTATTTCGTCCAAATTACGATAATGCCCTTGGGCTTCCGATCGTCATAACTATCACCTCGAACGTCGGAATCGAACGTGCCACCTGTCTATGATCTCGTGACGTCCCAAACTACGTCACGGTCACTGGTCAAAGTCCATTTGACCGTCCGAATAAAAAGTCAACGTTTTGCCCACGACTAGGGGCAAAACGGTCATTTTGCATCGTTCGTCCGATTCCACCCAACTAACCACCGATTAACCCTCATTAATCATGATTGGTTACTAACCTAATCCCGAATTCCGGGATGGGTCGTTACACTTCGGGCAGCACACTGTCGCCGCCTTGGGCCACAGTTTTTAACGACGAATCACCCACCATCGTCCGGTAACAGTGATATCACCTGAAGCATTGGTCAACGGACAATGACAGACGAATCAATCACGCTGTTTGAGCCATATTGAGTTTGACAGACATTCACCGAAGTGAATTATTCGTCGAGTGATGTTTAAATTCTTGTTAGGTAACACCTTGAACAGTTATCAAATATTTTTTATGGTTATCCACTGAATCGAGAAATTCGTCGGGTTACGTTTAAATTCTAGTCGGGTAACCCCTTGGATAGTTTTGGTGGGTATCCACCGAATCATGAAATCTGGTGGGTTGCATACCAATACTTCATCGAGTTATATTTTAATAATTTTTAAAAGTTTTATTATTATTTGAGATTGGGGCCAGGTTGGGGCGTTAGGGTCGGGTTCTTAGCGCAGACCCGTGGGCTTACCTAGTTCCAAGCTTGACAATGATCTGATGCAGACGTGTGGCCGCTACACGCAGAGACCCTCTCTAGCATGTGAGGGCACGTGTGATGGTCTTCCGCCGTCCTTCCAACGTGAAAGTTGTCTATTTTTTTTATTCTGAGTTCAATGGTATCTTGTTTGGATTAAGTGGTGGTCATTTGGGTATAGTTTCAGGCGTTCGACCTAAATGATTAACTTTATTAGTTGAATAACTAATCTTATTATTTTAATTAATTACTATTAATTTATGATGGTAAATAGAGCTACATAATGCATAAATACTAATGTTGGTTTAATTTATGATAGTTTTACTACTTGGTTTAGTTAAATAGTTATTATTAGCCTATTGTGCATAGAGTAAAGTACATTAAATTATGGGAATATGATGATAGTGATATTGTGCATATTGTGAAATAGAATTCAATTATGATATTAAGGATTTGATTATGATTATATTTGCGTATCAATTATTGTGTAACATATTTATGATTTTATATGATTTTTGGGAATATGATGATATTGAGAAGGAGGTTTTGATTATGTTATGGGCAAGAATGTTATTTTTCATGGCGTGGCAATAGTTAAAATTTTAGTGTTTACTAATTTTAATAAAGTTCATATTAATTAAAATAAAAACTTTCCACCACCTAACAGTTTTAGTGGGTTGGACATAGGCAGTAACTCCGCAAGGGTGGGCTTAATTTGGCTAGTTTAATAAGTTCAGGTTACGACTAAAATTGTTAATATCTCTTGTCGGACAAGCATTGCCAGACGAGAGCAAAACTGGCCTGGTTTTCACAGAATTTTGAGATGGGTTCTGCCATATTCCCTATAATCACATTGCAAATGACAAGATCCGTCCCAAAAGGATTTTGATAACCGTGTCTGATCTTGCTCCCATCTGACAAGTCAACTGAAGTTCCGAAAATACCTCTAGTACTTGCTAGACAAGGGATACCCACACTAACTCCCACGCATGCCTCCGCCTCTCAATCAACTCCGATTTTCATGTCACGACCTCAGTCAATAAAAACATCAAAGGTGTGAGTGGACAAAAATAAACATTTATAAATACATTTGTGGAAAATCAATCTTACCCTCAAGTTTAGAAAGCATGCATGCATATCAAAAAACAAGTATTCAAATACTTTCCTCAAAAGAAAATCATATTGCTTTGCAAAACAAAATACGGTGAAAAATGTTTCTTAATCAAAGTCATTTCCTTAATAGAGACTCAGCCCAAAACAAATCACGTGGGGCCTCAGCCCAAATATCACCAGTATCAGTCACGATTCCAATTCCAGCAACGCGTGCCCATAAGCTCGAGGACTGCTCTGATCCTGAGCATGTCGCCATGAACACATTATTAGCCGACAATCTCTAGATCGTCGTGAACACATCAACGATTGATCTCATATACCCCACTCCTCAGTCGAGCATCCCTCAGGTGCTCGACAACAGGCGCATCGTGACCTCTTCGTATCTCGGAGGTGAGCATTATCTCCAGAGTGCTCTTCAGGGAAACATATTCACAACCAGATGCCCTCTAATTACATGCGAGTCTTTAAACTCAAAATCATAGGGACACAAGCCGAATATCATCAATAGGGTCACAAACCCGAAATACCATCAAATGGGTGACAAGCTCGAAAACAGTGTCTATCAACACTTCATAAACTCAGGATTCCTCGAATCTTATCAAATCCACAACTGGGTCTCATGCCCGAAATATCTGTCATAAATCCCATAACTGGGTCACAGCCCGATATATCTCACATTTGACTATACTATAAGTCAAACCATAAATCAACTGAGTCATACACTCAAAAGATATTTCCAATTCCAAAAACCATTTCACGATTCAAAACAATTTCCAAAATGATCCTTGATTTCAATCCAAGTCATGGTCTTATCAACTAGGACTCATGCCCGAATATCGATTTCACGCATCTCCGTGAAATCCTTCAAACCAATAATCAATCCCTGGTTTCACGCCTCTCCTTGAAAATATTAAATCACATAAAATACATGCACGTAAAATGCTCGGTCGCAGCCCAAATATCATATAAAATATAAATCTCGAACTACGTACAATAACGCATTTTCTACGAAAATGTCAAATCAACAACATAAGTCATATGCACTTAAGGCATCTCAAATCATGCTCATAAAACATATAAAACAGTTATGCATGCATCATATTTCATAAAACAAAGTCCACTCACACACTGTCCAAACTGCTGGCATCCGAACTGCACGGTTTTTTGTAAACCCCATGAATCGCAAATTCTGTCAAAAATCATTATCGAGGGTCCGAATCCAATGGTGGTTGTTTCGGGTCGATAGGAGATCGTTAAGTTGGTCAAATCTAGGTTTTTCACCTCGAGAAATGTGTCCGGGACACATTGACTTTTCCGAGAGTTTTGGTGGTTTATCCTATAGACCTGTATAATTGATTAGTGACCTTCGAGTATGATTTGGACAGCTCCGAAAGTTCTGGAGATGATGATTTAGCCCGTGGAGACTTATGGCACGTGTATTGAGGCGGCATCTAGGATGGTCTGTGAGTGGACATTAGTTTCTAAATATGATGCATGCATAACTGTTTTATATGTTTTAAATATGTGATTTATGATAGATTTGATTGTGGTATTAAGGATTCATGTATTTTCACGTATATTGAGGTTTATGGTTTTATACTGTGTTTCTACGTGATTGTGGTTTTAATAATGGTTCAATGGTATGATTTCGGATTTGGAAATATGGAATCGGGCTTGAGACCTATTTGATTTACGAACTATCGGACTTAGTGTCCATTTCATTTAATGGGGCATCTGACACGACCCACCCCCAATCCCCTGGGATTAAGGGCTAAGTCATGCTCCCATCTAACTCAAGTGCGACACATAGGCTAAACCGTCGTCCAACCTCCATGTAACACGTAAGCTAGACAAAAGACCCCCAAGTGAACCGTCCAAAAACTTCCGGACTTCCCAGAGTCTGCAGAACCTACTGTGGATCGCGTGTGTGATGTTTCCGTATCTCTAACAACAGCCTGCACCGCATCAAACCTTGAGGGTATCGAAAAACACAAAAGACTGTGAGTGGACAAAAATAAAGGATAAGTTTAGAAAATAGTTTATTAGAAAGACATTTATACCCTCCGTTTAAAAACCAATGCATGCATATAAAACTCATGCCATAAAACCAATTCATACTTAAGTTTATAACCATTCATAAAACTAAAAGCCAGAAGTCATTTCATCTTCTCAAATCCCGGGCCTCAGCCCAAAACCATCGAAATCCATATCATCCGGGGCATAGCCCAAAACATCGGAAAACCATTATTTGAAAAACATCAAGTTATCATCGAAATCCAAAACACATTTGAAAGCCATTTAAAATCCATTGCAATCAATCGAACCTGTTGGATCTATCTGAGTCTTTGAACTTAATATCATTCCGAGTCTTTAAACTCAATCCATTCCTTAATCTAATTCGAGTCTTTAAACTCCTGAGTCTTTAAACTCAATAGGCCTACGGGGGAAATCACAATATCCGAGTCTTTAAACTCAATCCGGGTCTTTAAACCTAATCAGGGCCCGCCCCCGTCACATATCATATCCGGGTCTTTAAACCCAATAACTAGATCCAGCAAATCCAATCCAAAACCATTTTAAAACCATTTCCAAATCCATGCCCAAATCCGAATTTGAAATCACCATTTCGAATCCCAAGCCGAATCTGAAATCATCATTCCAAATCCAGAATCTGGAAATCATATCCATAATCCATTTCCAAATCCAAATCCGAAACCATCATTCCGTAAGCCGGCATCCGGAATAATCATTTTGAACCCAAATCCAAAAATCCACTTTCAAGCTCCAAAACCGAATCAGGAATCATGTTTCCGAAATCCGGTTCCAAAACCCGAAATCACATTTATCGAAATCACTTTTATGAACAGGGCTTCAAGCTCGAAATCACTTTTCCAAAATCCATTATAAATCATTGAAATCAAATCATATTTCAATCCCAAAATCGTATCATCGAAATCATTATCAAATCATAGCATAAAAGCATATCTCGTTAAACATGCAATTTCGTAAATATCTCAAAATACGTGCAAAATCGTAAATCATCAATATCATATCACAAACATAGAAATCACATGTAGAAAACATATAAAACATTTATGCATGCATTATACGTTAGAAAGCAAAGTCCACTCACAGACCGTTTATGCCGCTGCCTCAATAAGCGTGCAATTATGTCCTTCTCGGCTCATCCACTATCACTGGCTTTCCCGAACCTGTCCAAATCCCATAAGAAGGTCACTAACTATTCCATAAAGCTTCTACTAAAGCCCCGTAATTTTTCCAAATTTTTAACTATTTTAAACAAGCCCTAAAACCTTCGGACATCCCGAAACCTATCGAAACGATGTCCGATCGACTCGAAACCAGTGCCAAAATGTTCATTACATCGATTACATCATTTTGGATGATGAACACTTCCCCATCAGTGGTACCACGCGCCATCACGCGCCACTCAAAGGGGCTGCGCGTGGGCCTCACGCGCGACACTCATCATCATCCCCTTCCTCTCGCCGACCCGGTTCAAGCCGGTTCGAACCAACCCGGTCTAGCCAAACCGGCGTCCACGGTTCACGGTTCTTTCCATCCTTTTTCCAACCCGATTTCAGCCCTTTTTAGTCCTATACTTCCCTCTAAGCATTCCCAAAAGATCCATAAGCTCAAAATGAGAAAACCAAGTTAAAACATCATACCTTCAATCGAGTTTTCGAACCGGCCGACCACCACCTTGACAGTTCCCTTACCTCCTGTCATCCTTCAACTACCAAGTCGAGGTTCTTAGGTCCCTCGCAACCTCAAAAAGAATGTCTGATCAACAAACCCACTCGACAGCCACCAAAACCCGACCTACCATCTTAAACCCAAAACACGATAGTGACGGTTTGAGGTCTTACTTGCGTTGTCGATCTTTGTCGTGGTCTCTGCCGTCATCACCTCACCTCCTTCTCACTTTCTCATTCAGGAATCGGGAGCCAGAAGAACGTTTGAGTTGGAATGGATCACGATGTAACTATCCCCTGTTTTTGTTTCCTACGGTTAGGACCACCGTCCACGGCCACTTATGACGGTGGCACCACCATTCTACTTACCATCCAACTCTCAGTTTCGTTCAAAGGTCATGGTTCAAGGTTGGAGGGAAGGATCACGATCACACACTCAAAAGCCCTCTGTACTCTCTGTTTTTGCCCAAAACCGTGCACAACCATAATTCATTCTCTTTTTAAAAATCGTGTGAGGCGGTAGGGAGGGTTCCACAAGCCTCCAGATAGGGCCAAGTGTCCAATTTTCTGTGGGCAACATTTCCAAGAACAACCAAGTGTCCAAATCCCACTGGGCACAGATCCCAATGCATCAAAATGACCAAAATGCCCCTGCCTTCACAATTTACCATTTTTCCCCTCATGTTCCTAGACCTGTAACTCTGTCGTTCGAACTTCAATTGACGCATGCCACCTATTCTTGTATTCAGGGGATCGAGACCTACCTAACGGTCCTCGAACATTGTGAAAAAACCATGTCGTATGAAAAGTCAATAAATCGCCCATTTTAAACCAAATTCCAAAATAGCCCTAAACTTCCGGACATCATAACTTTTTTCTCGAATGTCAGAATCGAACGTGCCACCTGTCTATGAACTCGTGACGCCTCAAATTACCTCACCGTAATCGATCAAAGTCCATTTGACCTCCCGAAAGAAAAATCAACCGTTCACCCATTCTAGGGGAAAAACCGTCATTTCGCACCGTCCGTCCGAAATCACCCATATAATCATCGATTAATCACACTAATCCCTGATTATCCACTAAACTAATCGCAATTTCTGGGACAAGTCGTTACAGCATCGGGCTGGTGGCCGAGTTGGTTATGATATCGGGCTTGAGGCCCAGCTAGGCTGTGAAATGGAATTTCAGGTTGAGTCCCTTGAATTTGGAAATTGGAATTGTAGAAATGGTTTATGAATGTTACATTTCGGGTATGAGACCCATTTGTGGATTTACGATGGTTTTATGGAAATCTCAAGCATAGCCCTTTGAACGGTTTGAGATGATTTATGAAATGTTTTCCATATACGATCCTTACATATGGATTGTCTCCTCTGGACGTCTCGTAGTATTCCGAAGTAGTCACGGTACACTACCTGCGTGGCGCTGCCCAGAGGCGCAGTTCATAATTAAGAGTGCAATTATGGATGATAACCTCCAAGTAGGGTCATTGATCTACGGGTCATTGACTTGGGTGGATCTTGGGAAGACTCGGGATTTGAGACCCCGAGTAGCACTCGTAGCTTGGAAACCGTGAAAATTGTATTGATTGGGCATCAGGGATGCCATGTAACGACCCGAATTTTCTGTATTTTTTTATTAAATGAAATTTAAATGTAAAATGACCATTTTGCCCCTAGTTAGGGAAAAATGTTGACTTTTGACTTGGGACGTTGGTTGTTTACGGACCCCTAACCTTTACGTATATCGCGTCGCCCTGAGTTCGTAGACAAGCGGCATGGCAAATTTGGAAGCTCGGCGTGGAAGTTACGGATCACGGAGTACGGGAGAGTACTATTTTATTTTACGGGAAATCGTGCCAAGTGGCATCTTTGGCATGCCATGCATGGTGAACAATTCTACAAACATACACACAACCATCAACCCATCCCTCTAAGTATCTAACTAGCATTTGGTGACCATTGTGAGCGCCTGAGAGAGAATTGGACGGACTGAAGGAAGGAGAACAGCTGTGCACGTTGGAGAGAGTGGATCCTTGTAAAAACGTGAAACCAGTCCACTGGTCAAGTTTTTAAATTTCCGTTGTGAGCATTGTTTGAGAGATTTGAGGACTCCAATGTGATTATCAGGTCTGTACGCGTCCAGTGGAACCCAAAACCAAGCACGACGACGCTGGAATTCGACCAGAAAATGTGAAGGAAAACTGGAGCTTCACTGTAGCAGCAACGAGGTATCAAATCGATCATATTTTCTTAGAACCTGTAGATCCAACCTAGGCACCTAGACGATCCTAATGGTAGCAACGATTTTTGAAACGGGTCAAAAATGAAGAAGTTACAGCCGGGGTCGGGTCCGCAGGTCTGGGCGACTCGATTGTAAACCCGTCGCGAGGTTAGGGGTGATGACATCATCGACTGACGTCATCACCTGTCAGGCTGTCAAGAGGCGTGGACCAGTCAGAGGACGACACGTGTCACATGTTAGTGCACAATCAGCACTGACATGTAAGTGACGTGGCCCAATCAGAGGGTGTCAGGTTTCACTGACATGTCAGTAACATGGATAAATCAGCTGCTGACACACAGCACCTATCAAAGTCTGACGCGTATCAAACTGACATTGTCAAATGATGTCATGCTGATGTCAGCAGCGTTGACCGCTGACGTCAGTTGCGTTGATCGTTGACTTTAACCCGTAGCTTTGACGGCGCGCGTGGGGGTTCTTGGGCACAATTTTTGAGGCGGACCGATACCATTTTGAATGTTTCGATGTTCTGGATCCAATGATGGTGGTTTCGTGTCGATCCGAGATCGTTTGGTAAGTCAAATTGAGGTTGGAAGCTTCGAGAACCGTGTTTGGAGCGCGTTCCCCAGTCAGATTTGTTCTAGGGTTCGATGCTAGACCTAGTAGGGTCAATTAGTAACCTTTGGGTGTATTTCGATAAGCCCGGAGACTGTGTTTAGCTTCGGGACAGGTGTAGCTTGTTCTTTCGCACAGCAACGACCAGTAGTGAGTGGACCGTTGGTTTTATAATGGAATGCATGCATAACCGTTTTACTTGTCTTCTAAATTGATTTTAAGTTAAATATTTTAGAACTGTGGTATTTGATGCTTGAATCACGAGTTTTGAGAAATATTACGGATTTACGTGAAAATAGTAGTATTGGGCTTAAGACCCATTTGGGGACCGTTAACTCGGATTTTTGGGAGTCAACGGTGTTTTGAAAGAATTATGAACTAAATGAATTGACTGGTGATTTGGGACGAATGGTTTTGAGGTTTGGAGTATAAAAGCGGTTTCTGGGCACAGGTTTTTGTAAGTTTTTTAAAAGACGGATTTCAAATGTTTTCACACGTATATTTATATACCCTCCTATCTATGCAGATTGGTTTCCTCCAGACGTCGTCGATCCTGGAGAGCCACGATATACTACCTGGGATGAGTGACTTCAAGAGGGAGTACATTCCAGGAGTTAGATGGACAGGGTCCGAGCCTAGGTCCTCCTAGACGTTGTAGATCCTGGGGGTAGACTCGGAGTGAGGCCCCGAGTGTATGCATACCTATATATGAATCGTGGCAGAACATCGTGGGGATTTGTTTCCTAGGGGCATTGTGCCCCGAGTTGGCATCTAGAGTGCCAAGGAAGGGTCATGTGTATATTTGGTTATATTTGATGTGCGGGTGTGCATGCCCAGATGTATATTTTTTTTATAAGTATACGTATATGTATAAATATGTGGTATCTTTTTGTGGTTGACTGTGTTTCTACGATTTCTCCTGAATGCATGCAGGTTTCTAAAATGGAGGGTCAGACTATTTATGTTTTCAAATAAATTTATAACTGCTTTATTTTGGTCTACTCACATTTTGACTATTTTCTTGACCCTCCAGGAGGTGAGACCGAGACGGGCACCGACTTCGGGGCCGAGGCATAAATACCACCGTTGCGTTTTGGACCACCTTGAGGGGTATGTGTTGTATTTTTATTGTATTAGTACGAACGTAATGCTCATGTCCCTTGTCTGAAATTCTGTTGTATTAAACACACTGGTGCGTATTTAGAACCCCCAGTAGGGGTATTTGTATTTAAGTTAACCCTTTGAAGGGTAATTGTGGTATTTTGAGTTGACTATCAGATGAGAGCAGGCCTTTCCCTCGGTGGTCCCTAGGGGGGACGGGGCGGGTCCTGTCATGCCAAGGGTTGGTTAAATTATATTTCGATAAATTGGTTATTCAATAATAATTGGTTTTGGGATGAGTTCCTACATACTTTGGATTTATGATGTTGGGCTAAGGTGGTCCAAAACGCAACGGTGGTATTTTGTCAGGACCCACCCCGGTTTCACCCCGAAACCCGAGGTAATCCCGCTCCCGTCTGACTCCCCGACACAAAACTCAAGTAAAACTCTGTCTAACCCAGTCAAACGCAGGAGTAATTTCAAAATATCCCAACCTTATCGTTTACAGAGCATAGCACTAAATTACAAGAAAAATAAAAACCGATAAAGTACACGCACACAGAAGCCTTTAAACTATTCTGGGAACTCTCACGTCGCTTCTATGCCTTAAACACTGCCTCGACGTCAAGACCCCGCGTTAGCTCCACAACCTGGAGGGCAATTAAAACAGAAAATGTGAGTGGACCAAAAGGTACAAAAGTTCAAAACCATTTTATAAGAAAACCGAGTTAAACCCTCCGTTTTGAAACCACATGCATAACCAACAGTTATGAACACAGTTATAAATCAATTTACCATAAACTGCATCATAAGAAACAGAAACACTATAAAACAGTTAGGAAAAACCACAGCAGGTGAATCATAAAACCGTATCAGAAACCATATCAAACACACTAAATCATCAATTTCCCGATCAAACCTGCTGGACCTATCCGAGTCTTTAAACTCCCGAGTCTTTAAACTCAATCCAGGCCTTATCATATCCGAGTCTTTAAACTCCCGAGTCTTTAAACTCAAGGCCTACGGGGGAAAATCAATATATATCCGAGTCTTTAAACTCCCGAGTCTTTAAACTCAATCCGGGTCTTTAAACCCAATCCGGCCGGTCCCCCGTCACATATATCCGGGTCTTTAAACCCAATATCCAGATCCAGAAAATCCAATCTCAAAATCATTTGAAAACCATTTACCAAATCCACATCCAAACCCGAATTCGAAATCACTGGTCCGAAGCCCTTCCGGCGTTCAGAACCGTCATTCCGAACCCAAATCCGGAAAATATCCATTTTCATACCAAAACCCCATGTAATCACAAATCACATTTCATAACCCATATATCATTATTAGAAAACCTTTATCGGTGGAAATCCCCAATTGTGGCATCAAAATCCGAAAACCAACATTTTCTCGAAAACCGTGCCAAAACCGTCTTTTTCTCGAAAAACGTGCAAACACATAAAATCATCATTTCATATTCAATAAACATAGATTTATAAGTAAAACCATAAAACACGTATATAAAATAGTTATGCATCCTCGAGTTTAAGGAAAGGGTCCACTCACAGTACTGAGCCCTACTCGCGTCCCGAACGTCCAGCCCGTACCTCGGCTTCCTCGGGAAATCCCGATCCTGTCAAACACCGTCAAATTACGTTACTAGCACGTCTACGAACACTCACCTAAAAGCCCTCAAAAATCCCCGGACCAAAGACTTAAAACCCCGGGACCCTACACATTCACCCTCGCGGAACTACACTCAAACGACTTCCGATTAACCCGAAACCAACTCCATTGAACTCACAACAACTCCTAGACCAAAAACTATGTTGACCGTTTCTCCCAGAACCGCCGCACGCGCCTCCACGCGCCGCCCAAAGTGGCTGCGCGTGGCCCCACGCGCCAGCTACAGTGCACCTTCAACCTCACGTCGACCCGGTTCAACACAGTAGGCTACAGCTGAACCGGCGTCAACGGTTCTCCGCCGTGCCTGCACGATTTCCTTCCCTCTCTTCACCTAAAGCTTCGTCCAACCTTACTCTAAGCATCCCCATCCTCCAATCACCTCGACACAGCCTCCTACCCGTCGTCTCAAACTCGAAATCAAACCTCCCCAAACTCTGTTTCACGATCCGACCACCCAGCTCACCGTCCCTCACGGTGGCTTCACCAAACGCTTCCCTGAATCTCACTGAACCTAAACCAACTCTCCTAGACCTTCGACACAACCCCAATCGTCACGACTTACCGTTCGAAGTCCACTGCCGAAACAGGGTAAAAGAAACCCCTCTTCGACTGAGCTCCGCCGCGTACGGCCCCGTCACGGCGACCACCCAAATCGACACCTAGGACCTCCCTGATCACTACCCTAACCTCCAATCCTCTCGACTCTCAACCCAGAGTCACGACTTTCCAATTGAAATTCCACGGGAAAACAGAGCAGGAAGACTTACCCTTCGATTGCAGCTCCGCCGTGCGCACTGCCGCCTACCACGGTGGTCGTTGGACTCCCTACAACCTCCTCAGCCTCTCCTTGTCTTGATTTGAACCACTTCACGGCGTAGCCACCACCAAACGTTCACGACCTCCTTGTTTCCCCCAATTCTTCTCCTCACCTCCGCCGTGCCGCCGTGCACAATTGCCCTGCCAAAACACGACCAGCAGCTCCTCCTTGCTTCACTGTCACTCTCACAACTCACTAGTCACTCACCCTTGCACCCAGATCAGTCGATTTCCCCTCAAGCTCTCACTCTGTTTCTCTGTGTATCGAAGGACTGCACGGTTGCACCCCAATTATTTGGGACCGTGAACACACAGGATTCCACCAGAATCCTTCAGTCCTTCAACACGTGTCACCATCCCTTCCAACTACATCCCATCTGTTTAAATCCCAGCCATCCATTCTTTTATCTCTGCACAAATCCCAATGTGCCACAATGACCAAAATACCCTCCTGTTTTACTCATTTTACGGTTTTACCGAAACTTCCTAGACCCATAACTCTCACCTCGTAAGTCCGATGAACACGTGCCGCCTGTCATCGAACTCAGGACGACAAGAACTATGTAACCGTCCTAGATCAACCGACCAAAACTCGATTATTCGAAAAGTCAACTATTCCCCCTATTTTACCAAAATTACGATAATGCCATCGACCTTCCAAACATCACAACTTCCTCCACGGATGTCGGAATCAGGCGTGCCACCTGCCTACGGATTTGTGACGTCCTCAACTACGTCCTGGTCACTGGTCAATCCCCAATTGACCACCCGAAATAAAAGTCAACATTTCTGCCCAACCCAGGGGCAAAATCGTCATTCTAAGTTCCCGGACCCCTCGGGACCACCTAACCCTTGATTAACCTTACTAATCACACCTTAATCACTCTACTTATCCCAATTCTCGGAACGGGTTGTTACATATTTCGATTTTGGGATGGGATGAGTTCCTACATACTTTGGAAATCTTTTGGGATGGGATGAGTTCCAAAACGCAACGGTGGTATTTCGATTTTGGGATGGGATGAGTTCCTACATACTTTTGGGATGGCCGATCCAAAACGCAACGGTGGTATTATTGGTTATTCAATAATAATTGGTTTTGGGATGAGTTCCTACATACTTTGGATTTATGATGTTGGGCTAAGGTGGTCCAAAACGCAACGGTGGTACTCCTACATACTTTTAATAAAGTAAATGGTTCGACTTCTGGTTTCGAATGCATGCATGCTTTTTAGTGAAGGGCATAAATGCCTTTTATGAAATGAGTTTTTATTAAATTATTTATTTCATCCACTCACAACTTTTAATGGTTTTTAATGCCTTTCGGATTGATTGCGGATGCGGGCTATAGCAGAGACCGAGGTATCACACTCCTCCACTGATCTTGGCGCGCTCTATAAGCCACGAATGGGCTGAGGTTTCGAGTTATCCCTGTCTGACACTTCGTGTTAGACGGGAGCATGGCACATCCCGCGTTAATACCCGAGGGGGGGGGGGGGGGTAGATTTTGATGGGTCGTGTCATATTAGGATCCTTCTAAACATGTTTTCAAAGTCAATTTAATCGTTTAATATCTCTAATTACTCGAATTTGATTCAAGAATCCGAGATAAACACAAGCTCAATTATGGCTCGTTCGTCATCCAATTCCTTCAATTCTTGGATGGTTTAGTTCGTTGAAGTCTCAGGAAGCATAAACGAAGTTCAATTCCTTCAATTCATGTCCAAAATTAAAGTTCCAAATTCTTAATTCTTCGAACTTTCTTTCGGGTTGGGTTTCGGTTCTATTTCAGGTTTTCTTTCTTTTCTCTTGTTTCCTTCTCGTTTTTGATTCTCTAATCCTCTCGATTTTTCGAATGTCTCTGTACTTAAGGGTTGGTTATTGCACAGACGAACATCACACAATTATACAACAACACACATACGCTGCCAAACAAAGCCACTAATCCCATGTTTACAAGTGACATGTGTCAGTCAAAGGACTAAGTGAGTCACAATTTGCTGATTCATCAAAAATTTGCTGATTCATCAAAATCCCGATCAATTTACCATTTTACCCTTCGCTCGTAAAATTATCAAAATGCTCCTTGTCGTTTTAGACCCATAGCTCTCACATCTGAACTTCTATTTCGACGTACCGCTTGTTTACGGACTCAGCATCTCGAGACCTACACAAGGGCCTTTACGGAAAGTCCAAAAATTTTCCCGAGAAAAAAGTCAACTTTTGACCACAATCAATACACGGGCAAAAACGTCTTTTTCCATCTAAAATTTTCGAAATTCCCTTTTTCAAATTTTCGGGTCATCACAGCAAACATAAAGTATGATCACAACATAATTCAAGTATACACACATAAGTTTAATCTAAGTGTGAATCATAATATTTGCATACTCATAAGTTCAATAATCCAACCATTATATTTAATTATGCAACCCTTAGTCGAACACCTCATTCATAATTCCTTTTACTCCTTTTTACTCCTCATAATTAACCAAGAGAGTCAATTTATCCAAGATATTATTACTTTCTAATTTTCCTAATTTCCCCCCTACTAATCTTGAATGGTACACAAGCACATAATTTCATAACTTCAGAAACATACTCAACTGGAATCTAATTAACTTAGAGATTATACCAATAGATTCATAATATCAAGAGGAACATTTCTCTTATTGATCATTTCTCCAAGAAACTCCACATGCGTGCTCATACACCGCCAAAGGTATATGTGTGTGGGCTTCACATGTGGCCCGTCACTTGCTATCTCTAATGGGTCGACCAGACGCTCTACAACTCGGGTCGTCCGACCCACGATCATGACCCGATTCTAAAACCTATTTTCTACATTTTGTTTTTTGTGTTTTAATCATCGAATTACGCCTTAACAATCCCAAAAGAAAATCTACGATCTTAAAACCACGAAAACACATTTTGAAATTGTAGGTTGGTTTTTTGGACTTTTGGAGATGGCTCCAATGCCTCTCTAGTCATTCCCTTGCATCCAAACATCTGCATTTCAGCCTCAGAATTACCGTAGGCACGTAACTAGTATGTTAGAACCATCATCGTCGAGTTAAGCGTCCCAAAACCACTTTGGAAACTCTAATTCTCCTCTTCATCAGACCCTGATCCTTTCTCCTTATGTATTTCCATCTCTTTCATATTTCTATGTTTCTTCATTTCCTTCATTTTTCTTTCTTTTTGGGTGCCATTCCACCCACTGGCCCACAATCGCACATTCCTTTTATTTATCATATCCTAGGTCGATGGGAAGAAAATAATAGAGAAAATTGAAGAAAAATCTAGAACATCCCAGGGCATCCATGTAAAATTACCAAAATTCCCCTATGTCCAAAATGACCAAAATGCACTTAGTCATTTTTTACCATTATCTAGCCCATCCGACCTCCAATTTCCATGTACCATCTGTTAATGGCCTCACGAGTTTGAAACTTTTGTAACGATCCTCACGAAATTTCAGAAGGTCACCCGATCAAGAAGTCAGTTTATCAATCCTATAAAATCAAAATTGTCATTTTTCACTTTCTCGAATTTCCGAGATACTACAATCCACCCTTCTTAAAAAATTCATCCTCAAAATTTCAGTACAAATCTCATCTTATATTCAAAATCAAATTGGAAAATTGAGTTGCTTCAAGAGTAAACTTAATCAACCTTTTGACTAAATCATAACTTCATGGTGATTAGACGAGTAGACAAGCCCCTGATAGTTATAAGGATGAAGTTGGATCTAGGTTATTAAGTCAAGTAGTGAATAGTGAAAAGGGTCATTTTGTCAGTTTTGATAATAATATAGTGTGTCCGTGAGAATATGAGTTATTAATATTAGCCGAGGACACAAAAAGAGTCGGACATAAGGACTAAGGCTCGAGAAGAAGCCAAAAGGCAAGATTACATGTTTTAGCCCTGAAAATGGAAAGAAAGATCGGGAAAGACTTAAGATATTATGAGCACGATAAGTTAGTGTTGAGGTGGAAGTTATATGAAAACTAGAAAGAGTCACCATGGCTTTGAATCACACACATACACAATTCACATCAGAATGTAGGAATACCGAGGAATCATATACACATGAATTCCGTAATGAAATCCATGTTTAGAAATCCAGGCCTATGCCCAAAAACATACTTTGCATCATACCTCGTAAGATGTGCATAAATAACAATTTCCACAAAAATCATCCAATAATCATAACAATCCCACATCACAAATATTTCCATCTCAAGTATCAAGAAACACACTTTAATCATACGTCAACCCAAATCCACAATTCAATCAAAACCCGAAACAAAATCTAAAGAATTCTCGTAAAATGCACAATAATACAAGTTTTGCAAAATCGTCAAAAATTATATAAAAATTCCAATCAATCATATGTCACCAAAAACACATAAGAAAATATTTAAAATACGTAAATATGTATTCATAATATTTTAATAAAAATAAATGTCCACACACAATGCGAATTCGCTGATTATTCGTATTCTAGACATTCCTCGTTGACTCTAAGGGTTAGGTCTCCTATCCAAAATCACAATACTAGGTTATTAATGTCCCACGAACCCTCAATAAACTAGTTGAGTCAAAAACTGGTGACTCGTCATTTGAACCAATTACCAAAATACCACTAGTATGAAAAATTACCAAAATACCCTTGGGTATTTAGCCTCGTAACTTTTTATACCATTTTTTGTTTTTTGCGTGTTGCATGTCTACCAACTCGCAAGTTCGAGATTCACCCAATGGTCCAACAGAAATTTACGAGAAGTTTCCCAATTTTCAATTGACTTTTCGACCTTTCCTTAAAGCAAGGGCACATTCCCAGGTTTCTTTTTGAAATTGCCAGAATTTTAGGGACAGATCCATAGATTAGCTCTATTTTTTTTGTTGATTTGTCTTTTGCATAAATCATCTTGCATTGTTAAATTAAAGACTAAACTATAACAATTTTGGCAATATATGCATATATAAAAGATTTCTAAATGAAAAGAACAATTAATTGCATGTATTTTCCTATAAGTTAAAACACAACCGTCTCATAATATAACACTGCTCGCCCTAGATTTTATGGTGAAGCACTAAATGGTCAAGCTAATAATCAGATCGAATTCCAAGATATTAACCAAAAGTGAGGAGGAATTTATACGTGTTGTAATTATTTGCTTTATCTCCAGCCTCCTTCCAGAATATCGAATGAAGAACAGATCGATTAGAAAGTGAAGTCTATCTGATATTCCAGTCAATGGTCAAAGTGAACTACTGCTTGAACTTATAGTAATTGAATGGAATAATAACTTCCCATTTTCCTTCCACAACATAGGATAGGCATCTAGAAATGAATATGACATTAAGTATTCATAAATTGAACCTACGTACCCTGATAGTTAATGTCAAATTAATACTCCATAACAAACAAATACCGTACAAAATACGGATTAAATCTATTTTTATAAACAAACAAATGTACAAAAATTAATGAAACGAAAATCTCTATATGCAAATTCGTAGCCCATACTCTATCCCAATTACAACAGATCGATTCTTGAATGGTTGCAATAGTTAATCTATAAGTATAAACTAGCTTTATAACTTCCAATACGAGACAGGATCAGAATCATAAAACAAAATCTAACTAAATCTAATGAGTAAACCAATTCCAAATTCAATACTGAAAACGAATTCCAAAAGTTGAAACAATATTTGCAGACCATTAATATCCCCAGATGAAGCATGTATGACCAGTAATGGCCGATCCTTCGACTTTTGAGGCCACTCTACTTTCATTCATATTCTTCTTTTGTTATTATGAAATGGGAATCGATCTCTTTCATAAACATTGTATCATCTTTATTAAATATGCTTTAGAGTACGTACCCCCAAGCGGCAAAAATGCTTCCTCCACTAAGTCTACAAGTAGACATAATTTACGTCTTTGTATAGAATATCTTATCCTACTAAGAAGTATCCAAATTTTGCTGCCCAAGTCCAGGCTCCAGGGCTTCAGCTGATCTGATAAACCAGAATCATTTTCATACGTAAGTCTGCTAGCATAAGCACATGCACACACAATGATTGTATTTTTGCATACACAATAATTGTATTTATTTATTTATCTTCTAGTGGTTTAATTTCTTTCTACGCCTTAGTAATTATCAAATGTTCATATTTAGCTCAATCCTAACAACAATTCTCCGCGACTTAGTGCAACGTTCTTTAAATGATAATAAACATGAATTATACAAAATGAGAAATGTTGAAAAGATGATTAGCTATTTACATACAACACCATCTGTTTATGTACATAAAAACATTGTATTATTTTTCAAGAAATAAAATATAAAATAAAATAAAAATTATAAAATGATGACAGCTATATAATCTTGTTCATTTTTGTTTTGGGCGCGATTCATATTAGATTAACATCATAAAAAGATGACTCGTGTTTTTGTTTTTGTTTTTGTTTTTGGCCTTGTTTGTTCTTTGATATGTGGCAACTTCGGTAAAGATGATTTACCACAAAGAAATTGATTGACCCTTCTTTGTATGGTAAGTCGGATGGGCAAGGTTGCAGATGTGGCGTTGCAGACCTCAAAGAAATTGATTGACCCTAAACCATCAGACGATGGTTTTTCAGTAAAATTATCGTCTGAGAGCTTAATAGACGACAACTTTTCTGGTTGAGTTTTTTTTTCCAATAGGCAACATTATTTTTGAAGAAAAAAAACTGCCGTTTAATGCTATTTTAGATGACAATTAAAAAGTGTCGTCTGATATATTTCAAATAGATGACACTCACATAGACAACACTTTTTTTTACAATCAGACGACACTTTTTGCTGTCATCTAAGGTCAAAAATGACATAGTGCAAACCGAATCCATCTCATGCAGGACACTGCCCACATCCAACCTACATACCTCGACAATATAAGAATTTATTATAATTTGTCCATAATCAGGTCGTACTACTACTTTTTATTATCATTAAAATTATCAACATTTACAATACCATTTATTACCTAAGTAGTACTTAATAATCAATACATCTTCTTCTCAATTCCATAAATTATCATTCATTTTACCTAAATGTATAATTATATATGTATACACCATATATCATAATATGACTCAGATTATCTCGTATACCATCGATAACCATCAATTAGCGTTGATATTTACCTTGTTAGGTCACCAAACCTTCGTCATGCAAGGCACTGCAAACCATCATCACGCGAAGCACTCTAAGACTTCACTATGCGAAGCATTTCAAGACTTCGACATGCGAAGCACTCCAAGCATTCGCCATGCGAAGCACTCCATGTCTTCACCACGCGAAGCGAAGCACTCTAAACCTTCAACATGCGAAGCATTCCAAGCCTTCGTCACGCGAAGCACGCTAAGCCTTCGCCATGCAAAGCACTCCAAGCCTTCGCCACGTGAAGCATTCCAATTATACATCATATTGTTAGTTTTCCTACATATGAGAATTCTAGACATTTATCTATAACCCATTACAGTAAACAATTACCAAATGAAGAAACTCGTAATAGAAAATGGCTAATTTATTCAAAATATTTTGATAGTGTGTTTTTTTTTTGCTGTAAATTATTCAATTCAAAAATTAGTAGAAATCAACTTGCTCATGATGGATTTAATTATTGGAAAAATCTTAGTGATAGACTTAGAAGCCATGAACAGAGTATTGAGCATGTGAGTAATATGAATAGTTGCATTGATTTAGAGATGAGTTTATCAACAAATAGTACAGTTGATAACAAATGACAAGAACAAATTTAACAAAGAGAAAGAACATTAGAAAGAAGTATTAGTATGAATAATTTCAATTGTTAAAAATCTTGTCAAAAATAACTTGGATTTCCGTGGATTAATTGAGACGCTTCACCAAGAAAACAATGGGATTTTGTTAAGCTTTGTTGAAGCAATTGGATAGTTTGATCCAACAATGAAAGAGCATATGTGACGCATAGATGATGATGAAATTCATAATCATTATCTTGGTCCTAGGATACAAAACGAATTGATTAATCTGCTAGCATCCAAAAAAAAAATCTTAAAAAAAAAAAGCAAAGAGGCAAAATGTAACAGCCCGGATCTCAAGAAAACGTAAATTTGGAAAATTTTAAATCAAAAGACGGTTTTGCCTCTATTAAGTCAAATTGTAGATTTTTTTTATTAGGACATCTTTTGGAAATTCCGAGAAAACCGTTTTGAAAGTCTCGGAATCTTGAGTTCGTAAACAGATGGCACGCCAAAATCGGAATTCAAATGAGTTTTCTACGGGTCTAAAAAGGTAAGGGCATTTAGGTAATTTTTTTAAAAAGGGTATTTTGGAAATTTCATATTGGATGATATTTTGTGGATTTCATTCTAGAGTGACAAGTCTCCTTATCACTTTGGTTTGGGTGCACCGACCTTGTGGAAGAGGGTGGTGCGTGTTTATGGGTTTCTTTGTGTGTGTGGACTCTGTAAGAATGGATGATGAACAAAAAACCAAAATGACCCAACCGTGATTGTCGCACTAGAGAAACCAGAAAATTATAGAGAGAGCAGAGATACAAGAGGGAGTGAAAGAGGAGCTGGAGGGGAGCAGAACACGAACTCGTGAAGAAAACCCAGAAATCCCTGTGAATCTTGAATTGGGTTTTGACAATTTGGACTTGGATTACCCTAATTGAGGTTGTAGACTTCTTCATGGAATCATTAAGAATAGAACCCTGAAAATTCGAAGGAAAACACGTAAAAACAAGTCGTGATTAAGTCAACTTTGGACGTGGGCATCAATCGAAAATTCATGGATAAGTAATTTCATAAAATTGAATCCATATACTTGTTTGTGGGTCAATTCCAAACATGATATTGATCAAAATTGTGAAAATAGTTTGAGAATTGAACGAATTTGAGACGGATCGACTCGCGGGTCTAATGACACGTTTTAGTGAGAAACGGGTCTGATGACCCAGGAAGAGAATGAATAGTGGCTGCACGTGAGGCCCATGCACAGCCATTGCTGGTGGCGCGCGGGAGCGCGTGCCACATCATCAGGGTAAATGGTCAACATGAAAATTAATCCTCTCAATGTTACGAGTTCAACGGTATAATTTTCGAGAGGCGGAGGCATGAGCTAGCTAGTTGTACATGTATCTTCTGTTTGACAGGGTTTCAAAGGTGAATCTGGTATCTTGGTTACCTGTCAGAAAAAGTAGGACCGGTGTGTAGTTTATGATGCCTTTTCTAGGTTAGGTCCTGTCACAAAATATTTAACAGTTATGCTTGATTGTACGTCAAACATAAGTAAACAAGAATAAATTTCACTCATTATCCTATGTGTAGATATATCTAAACGTCCACTAACAAGAGAAGAAGACTTTATAGAGTTTTTAAAAGTTGATGTTACCTACACTATCCCAGAAATGGCCTATTACATCATTCAAAAAATGTTGTTTTAGCGTTTTACAGTGTTGTAGAAAACACTGGCATTTCCCACGCTATAGTTGGGGTGGCACCTACTATAGCGTTTTCAAAACGAGAAAACGCTGTAAAACATTTGTCATTCATAGTGTTTTCGAAGTGCTATGAGCATTTCAGCAATATTCTATCACTATTTTGAGTTTTTCATAGCGATTCTTGAAAACGCTTTGGAAAAACTTTACATAGCGTTTCAGAAACGCTATGGTAGTGTTTTCATTGCATTTTCAAGAAATGCTATGGAAAAACTTTCCATAACTTTTTAGAAATGCTATGCAAACTTTTCCATAGCATTTTAGGAATGATATGGAATGTTTTCTAGAATCCTATTTACTAGTTGTGGTCTAATATTGAAATAGAAAGCACAAAGAACTTAACAAAATCAAAGATTTATAGCATAATTTTCTACCATCAAACACGATATATTCATAAACTCATTGCATAATATTAATGAAACTTTCTATTCAATCCAAAAATTAAATACATGAAACTTCATATCCATTGTTCATCAACTGTTAACATAAAGTTCCATAACCTTAAAAGTGTGTCATCAACCTTACAGACTATCATATATAGGTTATTTTGCTGCTAATGTTCCTCCAATTCCATCCTCAAAAATCTATGATATATATGTATTCAAACTGCAAAACAATACAACAACATCAACTGCAAAAACTTGATTGAAAAAAAAAACTTGAAGCACCAAGTTTCCAATAAAGTATCTTTAATTGACTAAAAAACTTGTCAGAGTATCTTTCATTTATAAATTTTTCGGTAGGGAGAGCAGCAAGTTTCCAGTAGCATTACCCAATGGTTTGGGCACGAATTCGAATTAAAACTGCTGGAAACATGCATTAATATGGAAAGATAGAAAATGATTACATTGGAAAACAGAAGAATATCGGTCTAGATTATACATAGTGGTGTGGTCAGAAACAAGTCTACAATGACTTACATGTTTGCTTCCATTCATCTCACCTTACAGTCAACTTCAAATCATCTATGGCATTAGCTAAATGAGGTGACACCGAGATTGTTAAATTCTTACCCCATTTGAGCATCAATGAGGAAGAAAATTAGACAAATACTACTGCCAAAATTCATAGTTGACATCACCCTTCTAACATTGGCTATTGTATTTACTTGCTTAACATAGGTCTTAAACTGAAACGGTATTGGATAGAAAATACCTCACTATGGGGTTTTTAAATTCCAAGACAATGGGAACTAACTTGTAAAAGTAGTAAGAGAAATATGTGGGGAAAATCTACAAGAATATATGTGAAATATGAAAAACCTAGATGACCATTTTAAATTAGGACAGACTCCATGACGGACTTGACATTGAGGCATGCCACTATCGAAAGTTATCCTTGTTTAACATTAAATTTTGGAGATATCTACCATGGAGCTCAAGATCATAAAAAAACAGAAATCGCAAAAATGTTTGTTCATCATATTTTTACATTGGGTGATGAAATGATACTCCCCGCTAGAATTAAAATGATCATTTGTATTCCTGTATAAATCCATAACCATATAAATATCTGTCACAGAAAAATTAAAAGGGACAGAGGGAATACCTTGGTCTTTCAAACTTAGCCAATTGTTTTGACATTACCGATACCTGCAATATAAATAATTATGTATGTCATTCCTGAACCAAAAAATAATAATCAGTAGAATTAGATCACTGCATTAATTCATGGCCAGCGCACATACACACTGAAAAAGGAAACATAAAAAAAACATTGCTGGACAGGTAACGGGTATATGAACTCTAAAGAAAACTGTACTATTTTCATAAGGTAAAAGGTATATGAATTAGATCACTGCGATATAAACAATTATGTATGTCTTTCCTGAACCAAAAAACATCAGTAATCATTTCAAGGGAACCAACATTTATTGTTCTTGTACCATCTTCTTTCCTTTTATGTACAAATCTGTTGAGAAACATACTAACATCCTACAACCGAGCATGATTAACACCTTAGGTTAATGAAATGCAGACAACCAAGATTTTCCTATATTTCCTAATTGGAATCAACAAGAAAGTTGTATGTCATCGCATTACAATTAGCAACCAAAGCTGGCATATAAAAAGCCATAATCTTCCTGGGGTTACTTGATAAACTTCCTAATAACAATAGAAAACCTAGCCATGGAGAAAGTATATCAAAAGTAGTCTGAGTACTAATTTGAAATTCTGTTGGGAGTGTGTCTGAATTTTTAATCTTCATGGTGCTTCTCCTTCATGGTCAACAATACCATAATCATCTCACGGGAAATTTCTGGAAACTCTTTTAATGTATCCAACTGCAGTAAAAACAAATAAAAATTATCGCACCTTGGTCATAGACTGCATTTAATACTCCCGCTCTTCCTTGTGCATTTGAACCATTAGACTGTATGAAGATGGACATGAAAGATACAGATTTAAGAAAAATAAATAAAAAGACTATATGGACATGAACCATACAGACTTAAGACCTACTCTAGTCTTAGGCCATCCATAACCACCTCAGCAAGTAAGAGGAAAAAATACAGACGCATCAGTAACATAGATGATTATTATCTATCAAGCCATAGTTAAGACTAAAGAGTTAATTTTTTATTACAATTACAAGTTGAAATTTACGACTTAATTTTCCCTTACTTTATTCTTCTCATAAACTGAGGTATTTATAGAGAACTGGGTTAGGTTCACCGGTCAAACGACCTGTTACAAAGAAATGGGTCGACCCGGCCAGAGGTTGACGATGATGGCGTGGCAGTCCGCGTCATCACCATGTTAGACCTGTCAGTCCACGTGGAAAATCAGGTGATGCCATGTGGCAAGCTATTAGGCCCAATCAGCAGCTGACGCGTTAGGTCCACTTCAGCATGTCAGACCACGCAGACCAATAGGGTGGTGACATGTGGCAACTTGTCAGGACCTGTCAGGCCTACGTGGCAACTGACGTAGCAGGTCCAGTCAGCACTGTCGGAACACGTGGACTAGTAGGGTGGTGCCACGTGGCAGTGTGTCAGAGGTGTCAGAGAAGAGGCTGAACTTTCAAAGCCCTGGACTACCCAAGACTACTTTTCAGGGGGACCAGAGGGTGTTACCCTCTGGAGTTATATCGGCATTGGCAGCTGAAATGTTACTGAGGAAATGCTGTCAAGGCTACTTAGCACATGTTATGGATAGTCGGGCTACACGCGAGAGAGCAGGGGACATACTAGTGGTATGAGAATTCCCAGATGTGTTCCTAGAGGATTTTCCAAGACTACCACCTCACTAACTGATTGAGTTCACCATCGAGCTTCTTCCAGGTACATGACCTATATCTTAGACACCATATCGTATGGCACCAGCTAAATTAAGGGAACTGAAGGTGCAGTTGCAAGAGTTGGCGGATATGGGGTTTATTGGACCAAGTGCATCGCTTTGGGGAGCTCCGGTGTTATTCTTAAGGAAAAAGGATGGTAGCCTGCGAATGTGTATAGATTGCCAGCAACTCAACAAAATAACAGTGAGATATAAGTATCTTTTTCCTTGGATAGATGACATGTTCGACCAGTCGAGAGAGGCTAAGTATTTTTCGAAGATTCACCTTCGATTTGGATACTATCAGTTGAGGATTGTTGAGGGGGATGTTCCGAAGACTGATTTTTGGATAAGATATCGCCATTACAAGTTTTTGGTACTGCCATTTGGATTGACAAATACATCAGCAACATTTATGGATTTGATGAATCAAGTGTTTCAATCATACTTGGATCGGTTTGTTATTGTGTTCATCGATGACATCCTGGTATATTCGAAGAGTGCTAGGGCGCACGAGAAGCATTTGAGATTGGTGCTGAACAGATTGAGGAGGATTCAGTTGTATGCTAAGCTGAGTAAGTGCCAATTTTAGCTGAACAATATTGGTTTCTTGGGGCATGTGATTTCAGCTGAGGGGATTAGTGTAGACCCCCAGAACACAGAAGCTGTAACCAATTGGGACCAGCCGAAGACCGATACTGAGGTTCGGAGTTTCTTAGGGTTGGCTGGATATTATAGGCGTTTTGTAGAGGGTTTCTCTACTATAGCTGCTTCGTTAACTCATCTGACTAGGAAATGGGTTAAGTTCATTTGGAATGAACGCTGCGAACTAAGTTTCTAGGAATTAAAGATTCGGCTGACTTTTGCGCCAGTGTTAGCTCTTCCAGATGACACTGGAGAGTTTGAGGTACACAGTGATGCTTTGCTGCAAGGATTGGGTTGTGTGTTGATGCAACACGGGAGAGTCATCGCTTATTCTTCTCAAACTACCCTACACATGATTTAGAGCTGGCAGAATTGGTACATGCTCTAAAGATCTGGAGACACTATCTATATCGAGTGTAACGATCCGGAAATTCGAAAAAGGAAAAATTGGAAAAATTGGAAGGAAAGGACGATTTTGCCCCTAGTTATAAGGGTCGAAAGTTGACTTTTTGATTTAAGAGCTTGTTTGGACTCTCCGTAAGGACTGTTGGATGGGTCTCGAGACGCTGAATCTATAGACAGGCGGCATGCATCAATTGGAGTTCGGATGTAAAAGATACGGGTCTGAGACGGCGAAGGGAAATTTGGTAATTTTGCAAAAGAAGGGTAAATTGGTAACTTGGCGTAGTATTGAATGACTTGGCCGTATTGGTGAGTCATTTGGGTTTTTAGGTGACATCTGTCTCTTTATAAACGTGATTGGTGGCCCTAATAATTAGTGAACTATAATTCCATGTATATGAATATGACTTGAACGTGGTGGGGGAAAACAACAGAATGTAGAAAACTGAGTCTGAGGAAGCAAACAACCATCTTCCTACAATCCCTACTAGTTAGTCAATTCAAAATAGAGAATTAGACGAGGGAGTGAGAGGAGGAAAAGTGAAACCCAAGAACCCATGAAATTCGGATTGATTAATTTTCGAAGTTGAACTTATGGACCATAAACACCGCAATTGTTTTCGATTTTAGCCTTTTGGGATCAAGGCGAGTCGAACCCAATCAAGAATGAAGACAATTGGTGTCGTTTTGGTCATGAACAGACATGGCGGAATTCGAGAAATTGCGAGCATGTGTTCGTGTAAATGTGGGTAAGATTTTGTGAAATTGATTTCAAAATGATCTTTAAAGTAAGTCTATAACTAATTAATTGAAGAAATCGGTGACTCTTTAATGAACTGGAACGATGAGTAATCGTTGGAAACTTGAATTCAATTGAATTGGTTTGAGGCAGTGATGATTGAAAATAATGTTACAGACCCCTAATTAAGTTGGTTGCGATACTAGTAATTGAATCAATTGAAGAAATCAGGTTGAAATTGACAAGAATGGAATCGGGTTGTGTCACGGGTTGAACAACCCATTTTACAAGAAACGGGTGAGGACGACAACTAAAGTAGGAACAGTGCCATGAGCGTGGACTCCACGCGCAGCTGCTTGCGGCGGCACGTAGGGGCGTGTGAACGGGAATCTCGAGGCGAGGTCAACATGACTTTTATTCCATTTAATGTAACGAACTTTTTGATGTTGGTTTCAAGTCGATCAGACACCGTTTTGATATTGTTTCGCGGGTCCGAAGGAGTATGGTCCATTTTAAATTCATATTTAATTCCCGGAAAAATTATGGGAAGTTAATATGATCTTAATTGAGTCATTAGTGACCCTTAAGAATGATTTTGGACAGGACTTAGGATTCCTAAAAACTATCAGAAATTACAGAAAGACTTACAGTTCGGAAAGCGAGCGATATGGACGGTCTGTGAGTGGACTTTTGTTTGATGCATGCATATATGTTTTCAATGCTTTATTGTGTGATTTGACATGATTTGACTTGATTGATATTTCGATATGATGATTTATCGAGTTTCTGATCATTATATTGTTTTGGGCACGATTTTCGAGAAAATTGTGAAATTTCTATTTTAGGCGTAGGCCTTGGATTTGAAATTGGTATTTTAACTTGGATTATGAGTCAGGGATTAATTTGATGGATTTACGCAATTTTTTTCGGAAATAGATTATGGATTTATGTGAAAATGGTAACTCAGGTTGCAGTTGTACGGATTTGCGTGAAAATGATATTTTGGGCTTGAAACCGAATGGAGATGTAATTTTGATTGGATTGGTATTTCAAGGTGATTACATGATGATATTAATGGTTTTCAGATTTATGAAATTAATCGGAACTCTAGTTTTACGGATTTTGAGGAAACTATATTTTGGGGCTGAGACCCTGTGTTGATAATGGTTTTGGTTTTAAATGCAACTGTTTTCACTGATTTTTATGATAGTGATGTGTTGTGGATATTTAGGGCTTTCGGTTGGGAATATGTTTCCCCCAGAGTGCACCCTGTATTGTAGATATTAGGGCTTCCGGTTGGGAATGTGTTTTCCCCGGAGTGCACCCTAGAGATAACGCTCGCCTTCGGGATGGGATGTGTTCGCCCGGAGAGGTCACGTAGTACAGTCTGTTGTCATGCAACCGAGGGAGGTTCGACTCAGATCAGATTTGCTGGTATTATGTGGAGATCGATCAGTAATGTGTTCACGACGATCTGGAACGTCGGCTGGTGATGTGTTCACAGCGATACACTCGGATTTGAGTGGTCCTTGAGCCTATTTGATTTGCACGCGTTGAAGGGATAACGTGACTAATGAGATTGGATATGGAAATGAGTCATGTGGTTTTATTGAAATTTGTGACTTATAAACATTTGTGCCCGGATGTATTTTACTCATGGTTTATGATATGCATGCATGTTTGTGAAACTGGAGAGTAAGAATGTATTTTAGTAAATGTATTTATAAAAGTTTGTTTTGTCCACTCACACCTTTTCTGTTTTATTGACCCTCGAGGTCGTGGCGCGATAATCGAGGCTGATCGGGAGATAGAGGCATGAGTGGGCACAGGTACAGTTATCCCTTGTTTGGCAAGTGCTGAGGGTAATTTCGGAATTTCAGTTGACTTGTCAGATGATAGTAGGACCGAGTACGGTTATCTATGTCCTTCGGGGACAGGTCCTGTCATCAAGAGACATGCAAGATTTTTAGAGACCATCAGAGCTTGAAGCATCATTTCACTTAGGAAGAATTGAATCTAAGACAAAGAAGATGGTTGAAGCACATAAAAGACTACAATTGCACGATCGAGAATCATCCCGGAAAGGCAAATGTGGTGGCAAATGCTTTGAGCAAGAAGTTTGCGAGTTCGGTGGCTCATCTGAGGATGGTGTATTGCCTTGTTAGTGGAACTCCAAAAAGCTGAAGTTATGCTTGGAATAGATGATGAGGGAGCTCTGTTGGCCAGTTTCCATGTGAGACCCATCTTGATTGACCGGATTATATAAGCTCATTTTCATGATCCCACTTTGTGTGTTCTGAGGATAGAAGTTGAAGTAGGTGACCGGTAGGATTTCACTATCAGAAGTGATGAAGCGTTACTGAAACATGGTCGATTGTGTGTGCCTATAGATGCAGAATTGAGAACAGAGATTCTAGAGAAGGCCCACAAGTCAACATATGCATTGCATTCAAGAGTAACAAAGATGTATCGTAAACTTAAGGATCAAAATTGGTGGGCAGGGATGAAGAGAGAGATTGCTGAGTATGTTGGTAGATGTTTGACTTGCCAGCAGGTGAAAGCTGAACGACAGAAACTGTATAGAGCTTTACAGCCACTTTCGATCCCTGAGTGAAAATGGGATCACATCACCTTGGACTTCGTATTCAAATTACCGAGGATACAGAGCGGTTTTGATGGGGTCTAGGTGATTGTGGACAGACTTATGAAGTCAGATCATTTCATACCAGTGCGCAAAACCTTCAAATCGAATCGGTTAGCCCGTTTTTCCATTGAGGAGATCATTAGATTGCATGGGATGCCAGAATTCATAGTTTCGGATCGAGATCCGCGGTTCACATTAAGATTTTTGTGGAGTTTGGAGAAAACCCTTGGTAGGTGTAACGACCCGTCCCAAATTCTTAGATTAGATTAGTGACTAATCACGATTAGTGAGGCTAATCCGTGATTAGTAGAGCGAAATCGGACGAACGGTGCGAAATGACCGTTTTGCCCCTAGTGGTGGCAAAACGATGACTTTTCAATCGGGCGGTCTAATGGACTTTGATCGATGACCGTGACGTAGTTCGTGACGTCACGAGTTCATAGACATGTGGCACGTTCAATTCCGACGTTCGGAGAGGAAGTTATGACGTTCGGAAGTTTAGGGGCATTTTGGTAATTTTGGTTAAAAGGGGTCAAATGTTGACTTTTTGACCGGGAGGTCAGATGGCCGAGGGCCGAAGACCGTTACGTAGATGAGGACGATACGAATTCATAGGCAGGCGGCACACTGAAATCGAACTTCGAACGGGAGAGTTATGGGTCACGGAAGTTCGATTTCACTATGCACGAACTTCGAGACGGGGACGTTTCGGCGAAATCTGATTGGGTGGATATTTTGGTGGGCCCCATGGATGAGTGACAAGTGTCACTCATCCCATTGATTTGATCCCCCAAAATGTGGATCTATATAATTAATTAATATTATTTAATTATTTTTATAAACCAAACCCACACCTAATTCAATCCTAGCCATCCAATTCAATTCTAACTATCAATCCTCACCCTCCATCTCTCATTCTCTCATCTGATCACACTATCTCCTTCTCTCTTCTCTTCCACGGCATCACCTTCATCACTTCATCTTTTTCTTCATTTTCTTCCTTTTCCTTCACAAAACCGAAACAACCACACACCATCACCATTCCTTGCTTGGATGAGCTGAACATGATCGTGAGGTGGTGGAAAGATGTTTAGGATGGCAAGCCACGGCCAGCCACGGCGGAGGACACGGCGGGGAGAGAGAACCCGTGAGGTACGTTTTACTCAAAATTTGAATTTTTAGTTTTAGGGGTTTTCGATGATTTCTAAAGATTAGGAATGGTTTCTAGGGACCCTAGGAGTCTATTGGGATTGGATTCGAGGGTTAGGAAGGCCTGGAACGACCGTGAACGGCAGAGGAAGTCACGGCCGCCATGGCTGGATTGAAGGTACAGGTTTTCGATGCTTTTCTTACATTTTAAGGTCATAGGAATGTAGTTTGGGTTGAGACGAAGAGAATGGGACAAACGGGGAGTGTTTTGGTGGCCGGAGCTGGGAGAACCGGCCGCGTCAAGCCGCGGGTCACGGCGACCCGGTTACAGACGTTCGGGTCGACCCGCGGGAGGGCAGGGATGACAGGTGACGTCATCCTGCTGACGTCATCATGTCAGGGATGACGTCAGCATTGTCAGATCTGACAATGTCAGCTGACATGTCAGAAAATGGGCCAATAGGAATGTGACACGTGTCACATGTCAGTGCACAGTCAACACTGACATGTTAGTGACGTGGCCCAATCAGGGGCTGACACGTGGCACTGACGTGGACCAGTGGCGTGATGACACGTGGCACCTGTCAGACTGCCACGTGGCACTGACAGCACAGTGACGTGGACCAATGGGAGCATGACACGTGGCACCTATCAGAGTCTGACATGTCAGACCTGACAGCTGTCAGATGACGTCAGCAGGTACTGTAGCGGCGCGTGAAGCCCACGCTCAGCCACTTCAGGCGGCACGTGAGAGCGCGTGGCAGGGAATCTGGGGAAGGTTCCAACATACGAAATCATCTATTCGATGTAACGAACATTTTGGGACTAGTTTCGTGTCGATCGGACACCGTCTCGATATGTTTCGGGGCATCGGAAGGTTTAGGTTTGGGATTAAAAATAGTTAAAAATATGGGAAAATTACGGGGCTTTGATAGGAGGTTAATTAAGTAGTTAGTAACCTTCTATTACGATTTGGACAGGTTTGGGAGTCCCGGTGACGGTGATCGGCTCGGGGAGCCGTATGGCACGCAAATCGAGGCGACAGCTCGGACGGTCTGTGAGTGGACCTTGTTTTCTAAATTGGTGCATGCATAAATGTTTATTATATGCTTTATTACTTGTTTGATGATGCCATGGGTGCATTTGTATGTGGTTACGTATAAGCACGTATTTCGAGGTTTCGGCCTTATACGGTGCTTATACGGGGGTGTATTTCTTTATTGGTTTTGATGAAATGGTTTTGGATTTATAAAAGGATAAACTCGGGTATGAGACCCAATTGGTTTTGTCTCAGGCATATGACCTCAGATTCCGGGCACGGTGCCCAGTTGATGTCCTATGTTCGGATACGAGACCCAGTCACTTTACGGTTTTGATTTCAGGTCAGGGAACCTTAAATGGATTCCCAGGTTCATGACGGTTTATGGGAACCGGCATGAACCCTTGTTATGGTATCATGGTTCATGATGGTTTATGGGAACCGGCATGAACCCTTGTTGGTTATTACGGTACATGACGGTTTATGGGGACCGACATGTTACCTGGTTATATCATTACGGTACATGACGGTTTATGGGAACCGGCATGTTACCTTGGTTATGAATATGATGGATCATGACGGTTCAGGGGAACCGGGCATGGATATTATGTTATGTATATATATGTTCATCTACCTTCCTTTACATGTTCTATTATCTCCTCCGGGGAGGGTCGTTGGCCTGGGTGGACCCCGAAGTAGTCACGGAGCACCGACTGAGTGGAGTCACCCCACAGTTGGGTTCCTTACTCTCAGGAAGGCTATGGTTACTATTACCTCGGGTAGGGTCAGTGGTCTGCGGACATTGACCTTGACTTTGAGATGACTCGGATTGAGACCCGGGTAGCACGCGCGTAGCTTTGGATACCGTGACAGGATTGGTTGTGTCACTTATATATATGTATGTGATGGATATATGATATATGATATGTGGTGTGTACAGGTGTGCACAGGATTTGAGCAGTGGCTCGTTTACTTGGTTTCTTTATGGTTTGGGGCCGAGTCCCGTATGGATTTGGGTAGTGGCCCGTATGGTCGTTTTCATTGTGGTCCTTTCGACCTTAGTTTATATCTGATTTGGGCTTAGTTCCCATATATGATTTCTTTGGTTAAATGGTTTTCCAATGCATGCATGCTTTTTAGTGGAGGGTACAAATGTCTTCTTATTAAATGTTTTTATAAACTTTTGTTTTGTCCACTCACAGTTTTTAATGTTTTGACTGCCCTTCAGGTTGACATCGGATGTGGGCTGTAGCAGAGACCGAGATATCACATGCCTCCTCCGGATCCTGGCGTACTCTGATAGCCCGGGAGGGCAAAGGTCGGAAATATCCCTTGTCTGACACTTCGTGTCAGACGGGAGCAGGGTCATCCCGCACTAATCCCGGGGGGATTGGGATGGGTCCTGTCACGAGGTTATCTTTCAGCACTGGATTTCATTTTCAGACATATGGACAGTCTAAGAGGACTATACAAACTCTTGAGGATATGTGATAGTTCATAATTTGTGCATGTTTTATCCATGATTTAATACCCTTTTACGTAAGTTTTGTTAATATTTCGTTCTATGCAATTGGAGAAAATAATATATTTTGTGAGAAATGTGTAGATCAAAAAAAGCTTGGAATTATGAGAATTTGAACGAAAGAATCACCTAAATCGGAGTTGAAACAAAGAAGTTATGAAGGAAAGAAGATTGCATAGGAAGGCTTTGCAACTTTAATTCCCGATTTTATTCCTTTTTTAGGTTAATTTCAAGTTCCTTCCATATTTATTCTCTATATTGTATAGGGATTTTAGTCCTATTTCCTTCTGTATTCTTATTTTAATTCTTTTACTTGTAGGAAAGGTTTTAATTAGATTTCTTAATTAATTAGGAAGCCTTTTCCTTGTAGAATTAAATTTAAAACTCCTATTTTTAAGAGGATTACTTATTCTCTTATAAATAGGGGCATTAGGGTTTATTGTAGGGGGGTTGAATTTACCTTCCTAGGTCCCAAAACTCTATCAAAATTCATACTCAATTTATATACATAGTTAGCCATATTTTATTATTGTTTTAAGCTTTCGGATTCAAGCTTGTGCTAAGGAGGACGTAATGCTTGGGGGAAGAAGAGTGT
Organism: Prinsepia uniflora; assembly: GCA_032719365.1. Lineage (NCBI taxonomy): Eukaryota > Viridiplantae > Streptophyta > Magnoliopsida > Rosales > Rosaceae > Prinsepia > Prinsepia uniflora. The sequence goes on along the minus strand of CM064872.1, from coordinate 47,047,113 downwards.
TTGAGGCCCTTTTCCTACTCCTTGCTATTCTTTAGTTTTTGTGTTTATTTATTCTTTTATCATTTTATGTTTTTTATGCATTTAATTATGTTATTCGTTAATTCAATAATTTTTGAGTAGTGTAATTAGGGCTATGGGTACTTGAAGCCCTAGCGATGTTAGTTCGTGTTTGATTTCTGGCTCTTGATTATGATTGTTATGTATGCCTGGATTTGTTGGATTACTGCGCTTCATGAACACAATTTATGCTTATAAGCTTAGCTACCTTATTTGTGTATCATTGTCGATGTAATTGCTTGACGGATCACCTCGATGTTTGTGTTCACCCTGCAATTTGTAGCATCACGTTTAAGAGGGGGAATCTTATTCGTAATCTAAACTCATGACTTACTAGGTCTGCACATCACTTTTCTAGGGATAGTGTAGTGTCACTAAATCTTCTTTATGTTTCATGCATTATCACGCATCATCGGTAATATTTGTTTACGGGCGGGCACATCACGCTTAAACATGCAATCTAAGAGAAGATAATATGTGTGGGGTGAACCTTAGCCGGACCCCTGCATGGGCACTTAATTCTGATACATGCATAGTAATATAATCAAGGAAATCTAATGGAACTATAATTGATAAAGGTGGATAGAAACCCTAGCTTGACTTAGTTAGTTAATCTTAGTTAATTTACTTACATTCATTCAACGTGACAAACCCACCCCCCCCCCCCCCCCCCCCACCCCCCAATATTTGCATTTTAATTACTCCACTTAAGTCAATTGAGTTAAACAGAATTGGATATCATTGAGCAAGTCTTCGTGGGATCGACCTTTGCTTGCATCTATACTATCTACACGTCTTGTGTGCTTGCAAAGTTTATTACACGTAGAGGTATTTCCTAGTACATATTTTGTGCTTGGTAAAATTTCTATCAATATGATGAGAGCATGTGTACTGCAGTTTCAGGATTCTTGGAATACGCACCTACCATTGATGGAATTCACCTACAATAACAGCTATTAGTCGATTATTGGGATGGCGTCGTTTGAGGCACTGTATGGACGACAGTGCAGGATGCTGATATACTGGACTGAATTTGGCGAAAGGGTGGTATTGACACCGGATCTCATGGATATAAACTAGGAGAAAGTCTGAATTATCAAGAAACGACTGAAGACAACACAGGATCGTCAGAAAAGTAAAGCAGGTTGTCGGATTAGAGCCCTAGAGTTTACAATGAGAGACTGGGTTTTCCTAAAGTTAATACTGTGGAAAGGCACTGTACGATTTGGCAGACGTGGAAAGTTGAGTCTCTGTTACATTGGGTCGTATGAGATTACAGAGAGATTTGGTGTTGTGGCGTACATATTAGCCTTGCCCCCAGAGCTTGCGAAAGTGCATGACATGTTCCATGTTTCAAAGCTTCGGAAGTATGTGCGTGAGGAATCGCATATTCTGGAAGAACAACCATTGGAACCCAGGACAGATTTGAGCTTCGAAGAATGACCAGTAAAGATTTTTTATTGGAAGGAGAAGGTGTTGCAGAACAAGACTATTCCCTTGGTAAAAGTATTGTGGAGGAACTACAACGTGGAAAAGGCCATTGGGAAAACGAATCCTTTATACAGGAACAGTATCCACATTTATTTGAGTGAATTTCGGGGACGAAATTTTTTTAAGGTCGGTAGATTGTAATACCCCGGATTTTTAGTAAAAAGTAAATTCGGAAATTTAATGTAAAATGACTATTTTTCCTCTATTTAGGGAAAAATTTTGACTTTCGACCTAGGATACTATTTAAACTTTGACCAAGGCCCGTTACGTAGATCAAGATATCACGAGTCCGTAAACAAGCAGCATGTCAAAATCGAACGTCAAACAGGAAAGTTACGGGTCACGGAAGAAAATATGTACTATTCATGCTTTTCGAGAAGTGTACCGTGGCAAATATTTATTGGTTCAAAATATATTAGGTCAACCAATGGATGGGTGACAACTGTCACTCATCCCATTGGCCCAAATACCCAAATTCATGCATCACCTATTTTCATCTTCATGTTCTTTGTTTTCCATTTCACCTGAAACCCAAACCTAACCCAACCCAATCATCCTTCATCCATCTTTGTTGCTTTCTAAGTAAAAGAGAGACTGAGAGAATGATCTTAGGAAAAGAGGAAGGCCCCAACGACAAGCACAACCGTGTACAGTGGTTGGAAAACCGAGAAAGTAAGCCGTGTGGGTCAAAATTTCAAATTGGGTTTAGATGAGTTTTTAGCATTGATTTTTTGGAATTGTGTGAACTTCCAGGAACCATTTTCGTGGAAAGAAGCTGCTAGAATCACCTGGAAATCAAGGTTGGAATTCAACTGAAACTGTTCAAACATGGTCGAAGCATTCTAGGTACTTTCTGTCCATTTTGAGGTTATAGATCCATTGCTAGGTATATTACGAGCATCTACGAAGAAAAATGGAGTAAAACGGGTGATAAATGAGAGAGTTATGACCGGGTCAGGTTCGCAGGTCAAACGATCCGTTACAGAGAAACTAGTCAACCCGGCCAAAGATTGACGATGATGACGTGGCAGTCCGCGTCATTACCATGTTAGACCTGTTAGTCCACGTGGTAAATAAGGTGATGCCATGTGGCTGGATGTTAGGCCCAGTCAGTAGCTGACATGTTAGGTCCACGTTAGCATGTCAGACCACGTGGACCAATAGGATGGTGTCACATGGCAACTTTTAAGGACCTGTGAGGCCTACGTGGCAGCTGACGTGGCAGGTCCAATCAACACTATCAGAACACGTGGACTAGTAAGGTGGTGCCACGGGGTAGTGTGTCAAAGGTGTCAAAGACACATGGCAGAACACGTGGCACCAGTCAGGGTGTGCCACGTCGCATGTGTCAGATCGGACATGTGTCAGACCTGTCAGGTTGACGTTATGTTAACATGATGTCAAAGTTGACCAGCATCGACCGTCATTGACTAGCGACGACCAACGTTGAATAGACTTTGAAATATGGGTGGGGCGCATGGACACGAATTTTGAGGTCAATCCGGTCTTGCTTGAAAGGTTTTGACGATCTGAGTCCAATAGTGGTAGTTTCAATTCGATCGAAGATCGTTTGAGAGGTCATTTAGGATTTTTTTAGCCTCGAGAAATGTGTCCGAGACACGTTTCTGATATCTGTCTTTATGAGGGTTTAGTGCATGAAATTGTATAGATTATTAGTGACCCTCGGCTGTTATTTGGATAGGCCCGAAGACTTTGGACTAGCTCAGGTGAGATTATGGCGCGGATATTAAGCACACAGCATGGATCGAGCATGAGTGGACTTTTGTTTTATAACTGCAATTCATGCATAAATGTTTTAAATGCTTTATTATATGATTTAAGTTGAAATGCTTTGATATCGCATTTGATGTTGTTATTGTAAGGACCCGTCCCGAAAATTAGGATTAAGACGGTGATTAGTCAAGGATTAGTGAGCTTAATCGGTGGTTAGTTGGTTACGATAGGTCAGTTAGCGTAGAATGACGATTTTGCCCCTAGTTGGGTAAAAAGTTGAATTTTAGTTCGGGCGGTCAATTGGGTATTGACCGGTGACCGTGACGTAGTTCGGGACGTCACGAATCCACAGACAGGTGGCACGCCCGATTCCGACATCCAAGGAGGAAGTTATGATGTTCGGAAGGTTGACGGCATAACCGTAATTTGGTCAAAATAGGGGGGAGAGTTGACTTTTTGTACGATCGGGTTTTGACACGTTGACCTAGAACCGTTAGGTAGATTTCGTCGTCCTGAATTCAACGACAGGCGGCACGTGTTCATCGGTGTTAGGATATGTGAGTTACGGGTCTAGAAAGGTAGTGGCACAATCGTAAATTTGGACTCAAAGGAAGGGCATTTTGGTCTTTTGCACATTGGGAATTGTGCAACAGGATAGGGACAGGTGTACAACTGAGATTGGGACAATTGTGGCAAAGGGTCTAGTGGATTCCAAGATTTTACACGGTTCCAATTATTTGGGCTATTAACCGTGCATTCGAGAAAACATACACAGACTGAGGCTGGGAGGGAATCGACCAGGTGAAGGGTGGTGAGTGCTGTTGTGAGCTGGTGAGAGTGAACAGAGGTTAAGGGAGAGTTGAGGAATGAACTGGAGTGGGTTGTGTGATCGTGAGTGAGTGAGAAGAAAGGGTGAGTTCACGGGAAAAACAGAGAGAGATGAGGGAGTTGGTGGTGGTGTGGCCTTGTGTTGCTCCAATTGGACTCGAGAAGAAGCTGAGACGGCTCTGTGGACTCCAGGGAACGCGGCGGCGAGCACGGTGGAGGACGGCTACAGGTAATTCCTCATTCTCTTTCAATTACTCTGTTTTGCCGTGATTTTCAAACGGGAAGTCGTGGACTTAGGGACTGAGTCGAGGGATTTGGTGAGTTGGGTGAGCTTTAGTGAAGTCCTAGGAACCGTCTAAGGAGGTTGCCGTGACGGGGGAAGACTTGGGTGGCCGGATCGTGAAACAGAGTTTTGGGGAGGTTTGGTTTCGAGTTAGGGACGATGATTTAGGGGTTGTGTCGAGGTGTAAGAGTGAGGGGAATAGGTTGCTTAGGATTGGACGAAGAGGCTGGTGAAGAGAGGGAAGAAAACGGTGAAGGTTTGGCAGAGAACCGGGTACGCCGGTTCAAACCGGTTCGCCCAAGGTAGACGATGATGAACAGTGATCGTGTGCAGGCGCGTGAGGCCCACGCGCAGCCACTTGGGGCGGCGTATGGGGGCGCATGCGGCGGTTCTTTGGAAAATGGTCAACATAGTTTTTGGTCCAGGAGTTATAACGAGTCTAATGGAATTAGTTTCGGGTTAATCGGACGTCGATTTGAAGTAGTTCTGCGAGGTTGAAGGTTTAGGGTTCCGGTTCGTTACGTTTAGGACCCGGGGATTTTTGGGGAAACTTAGGAGAGTCTTGGTAGACGTGTTAGTGATGTACTTTGGTGACTTGTGACAGGATCGGGACTTCCCGAGGAAGCTGAGGAACGTACGGGACGTACAAGGCGCGAGTGACGTACCGGTGACTGTGAGTGGACCCCTTCTCTAAACTCGAGCATGCATAACTGCTTTTAATTACTTGTTTTATGGTTTTACATGCGATTTCATGACTGTTGAATATGTGATGTTGGTTTCTCATAATTGCACGTTTTTCGAGAAAATACGATTTTCAGCACGTTTTACGAGGAAGTTTAGAATTCTGATTTTGATGCTATGATTTGGGATTTCAAATGATCAGTGGTTTTGGAACATGATTTTGATGATCAAGGCTTTCGGTTTTGAAATCGGATTTCGGAAACGGAATTTGGTTTTAAAGTTGGAAAGTGGAATTCCGGATTTGGGTTCGGAATGACGGTTCTGGACGCCAGAAGGGCTTCAGACCGGTGATTTCGGATTCGGGTTTGGATATGGATTTAGAAATGGTTTTCAAATGGTTTTGGATAGGATTTGATGGATCTGGTTATTGGGTTTAAAGACCCGGATATTGTGATTGACGGGGGACGGGCCCGGATTGGGTTTAAAGACCCGGATTGAGTTTAAAGACTCGGGAGTTTAAAGACTCGGATAGGTACAGCAGGTTTGATCGGATAATGATTGGTTGAAACTTATGTTTTATGACATGGTTTTTATGATGCTTATAACATGATTTCTATAATTGTTTTTATGATGATTCTGTAAATGTTTTTATGACAATCTTTAGATTTCAGTAACTGGGTTATGCATGTATGATTTCAAAACGGAGGGCTAAAACCCTGGTTTTATTATGAAATGGTTTTCGGAAAGTATTTTATTATTTATGGTCCACTCACACCTTCTGTTTTAAATTGCCCTCCAGGTCGTGGAGCTAGCGCGGGGGTTGACGTTGAGGCAGCGTTAGAAGTATAGAATACTCGAGAGTGACCCCGGAGTGCTTTACATTTTCCGTTGTGCGAGTACCTTGTTTATCAGTTTTTCTTTCCTTTGTCTTTGGTACTATGCTTTGTAAAACTTTGATTTCGGGATGTTTAAACTTTTCTCCTGCGTCTGGCATGTAGTTTGGTGGTTTTTCGTGAGGTTACTTTGGTTTTTGTGTCGGGGTGTCAGACGGGAGCAAGATTTACCTCGGCTTTCGGGGTGGAACCGAGGTGGGTCCTGACAGTTATGGATTTAATAATCGATTTATGAACTATTTTAGGGATTTACGTGAAAATGATGTTTTGGCTTGAGACCCGGTTGAGTTATGATTTGACTTAGATTTAGAGTCAAACGAGAATTTAAAAGAAAGGTTGCATTTTAGCTAAATTTGAATGGCGATCTGGTATGATCGGTTTGGATAAATTGAGATTTATAAATGAGTTATGGACACTGTTTTCGGATGGTTTTTGTGAAAAAGACAGGTGAGAGTTATGTCTCGGGCATAGGCCTAATTGAGTAATGTTTTGACTCGATTTGAGACATAAACAAATTAAAAATGATTTTAAATGTATTTGGTTACTATTCCACATATACCTTCCCGGTGAGTTGGATTGTCTACTCCAGACGTCGAGGATCCTGAAATAGTTACGGTGCACTGCCTGAAATGAGTAGCTTCGAGGAGAGGCTCAGGTTTAGGAGTTTAAGTTTATGATATCACCCCGGATGTGGTAGATCTGGGGAAGGCACTCCATTATGATATCACCCTGGACGTCATTGAGTTGTATTTCGAAAATGTTTATTTTTGTTCCATTTACACTTTGACTATTTTGTTAACCCTCCAGACCGTGATACAGATGTAGGGGCTGACGTTGAGGCTGAGGCATAGCTAGTACCGTTGCGTACCTGTTTACCGTTGGTGGTAGGTTTTGGTACCTTATTGTATTGACATATATGCTCGTTTATGTATATAGATACTTATCCCTTATCTGACAATGTTGTAGTTGAACTATGTTTACTTTTAAACCCATAAAGGGTCTTTCGGTATTTTGAGTTTGATTGTCATACGGGAGCAGGGCACGTCCCCCTACGATACAAGGGGATCGGGACGGGTCCTATCATTCAGTTTTCAAATCTAGATTCATAAAAGGCATCGAAGACCCAAAGTTTTGAGTATCTAACTATTTTACTTCAATCATCTATCATAAATTAATACAAATTCAAATATAATCCCTAACTAAAAGTTGAATACCCAATTCATATATAAAAAAACAGAGGTAGTCGTCAATCAAGGTAACATCTAATACTTTCAACTTGCACTTCATTTCTTAGTTTTTCATACCTTGAATCTAATGAAATATACTATCCACTCCAATCCTAAGTAAAAATAATGGGTCAACTAGTACCACTAAGAACATTCATCAAACACATTACACACAGTTCTCCAAAATCCATAAACCCATTCTGATTAAAGTCAATACAAATTTATTAAAAAACCTAAAATTAAAGAAAATCTTAAAGTCACAAAATACACAACAAGGAAAAGCCTATGGGTTGCATAAGGAATAGGAAACACATGGAATCAACAATGAGGCTCGAGAGATGTGGATCATTTGGAGCATTAGAGGTCTGCGAGTGCCCATCTTTGCTTTGCGGAAATTGAAGCAAAACCCCAAGGAGCGCTTCAAGAGGGAACACTTGTCGTTCGACTTTCCTAAAAGGGAAACAATCTCCGAAATTGGGAGTTTCTCCCCGAAGGCCACGATGGCAGCTTGGAGGCGATTGTAGGCCCTGGAGGAAAAAATGAGGGAAGAGCTGGGAAACCGGAGACAGAAGAGAAACAAGATAGGAGACGGGAGAGAAATTAGAGGCTAAGTAAAAAATAAGATAGGGAGGGGGATCTAAAAGACGATGACCTTGTGAGGAAAATGCTAAATGTAACGCCCCGGAAATTCGAAACATGAAAATTTGGAAAAAATTGAAGAAAAGGACGATTTTGCCCCTGGAATTGGGCAAAAAGTTGACTTTTAATTTGAGCAGTCAAACAGACTTTGACCGATGACCGTGACGTAGTACGGGACGTCACGAGTTCATAGACAGGTGGCACGTCCAATTTCGACATTCGAGGAGAAAGTTATGACGTGCGGAAGTTGGTAAAAGGGGCCGAAAGTTGACTTTTTGATCGGGACCATGTTTGGACTTTCCGGGAGTACCGTTGGATAGGTCTCGGGACGCTGAATCCGTAGACAAGCGGCATGCGTCAATCGGAGCCCGAACGAGAAACTTATGGGTCTAGAACAATGAGGGGTATTTTGGTAATTTGTGAGAACAAGGGTAAAATGGTAAATTGAAGCAGTAGGATTAATTAAAAGAGGACTTTGGCTGATTCAGCCTAAGTGGGATGAGGATAACTACCTAAATGACACCTGGCCAATTCAAATGGAGATTAGTGGCACTTAGTGCCTTTGTTATTAATTAAATAATTAAATGAAACGGTGACATTATTAATTAGCATATAGTGTTCATGTTTAAAAAAGAAAAACAGAGAACACACCATTTCTTCTATAATTGATCGATCATGATTCAAAAACCCAACTGATACCAGTGTGAAAAAGAGAAAAACAGAGAGATTTATGTGAGGGAATTGAGTGAAAATCAAGAGGAAATGAACCTAGAACCCTACTGAGAATACCCGAAAAACGCAATCAAGAACAAATGTCGAATTTGATTGTTTGGATGCTTTTGATTGAAATTGATTGAACAATTAGTCTTCTGGGAGCTCAACGAACTGAACCGAATCAATTGGGTGGTCAATTGACGGTGAATCGATAGAGAATAGCCCCTGCGACTGTGTCGAAGTTGGGTGCTTGGGTTCGATTACTTGGAGGTAAGGATTTCTGAAATTGATTGCACCTTTATGCTTAGAATGGACGTAGAATGCTTCCTGTATGATCAATTTAATGATATGACATGAACTGGGGTGAAACCCGAGTTAGGACCCGTCGGGTGTTCGTGTTGAGTCGTGAACTTTGGGGCATGGTTTCACGAAATTGAATTCACAGATCCTTAATCCATATTGGTTTAATGCTAATGAGTGAAAGAACGGAAAGAATTAGGGTTGAATTGGCTAGGAATGAATCGGGTTGCATCGCGGGTCATAAGCTCCGTTTACCAGGTAAACGGGTAACAGGGACAACTGTAGCTGGTACTGTAGCACGGCGCGTGAGGGCACGTGGCATGTTTTCTGAGAAAAGTTCCAACAGGTGTTTTACTCCCTGTAATGTAACGGACATTTTAAAATTGGTTTCGTGTCAATCGGACACCGGCTCGATAATGTTTCAAGGGTCCGATGGTTTAAATTATATTTTAAAATAATATTTAAATCCCGGAAAATTATGGGAAAATTATATGATGTAACTTGACTTGTTAGTAACCTTGAATAATAATTGTGAACAGGATTCGGGATTCCTGGCACGTATCGGAAATTACGGAAACACGTGCAGCGCGGGAAACGAGCAATTGGACGGTGTGTGAGTGGACTTTTGTTTTCTACCCTGAATGCATGCATATATGTGTTAAATTCTTTATAATATGATTTAAAATGAATTGGTATGATTGATGTTCTGATATGGTAAATTCCGGATTTTGGAGAATATTATATTATTTTAATCGGTGTTTTGGCACGTTTTTCGAGAAAATGTGCAAATGGTATTTTGGGCTAGGCCCAGAGTTAAAAAGGTTTCCAAAAGAGTATTTTGACTTAATTGGTGAGTCAAGGATGATTTTTGGATTATTTTACTGTGTTCAATGTGATTTCACGGATTTGCGTGATATTGATGTTTTGGGCTTGAGTCCCGGTTGGTAACGATTTTGACTTGCTTGGAAGTCAAGGATTTGATTGAGATATTTTGGGATATAATCCCGGATGATTTTCATTATGATTGTGAATACCCAGACAGTCGAAGCTAGGGGTGTTCCCAGACGACCGGAGCTCGGTGATATGATTGTGATTGTTCCCAGGCAGCCGAGGCTAGGGGCGTTCCCAGACGGCTGTTGCTCGGGGAGATATGTGTTCCCAGGTAGCCGAAGCTCGGGGTGTTCCCAGACGGCTAACACTCGGGGTGATGCGTGCCGGGACAGTCGGAGCTCGGGGTGACTTCCCAGACGGCTGAGGCACGGGTTATGGCCTACGCGTAGTGCAGATGTGACCGTATGATGTTTTGTGCACTTGTGAATAGTGCGGATTGATTGATTGATTGATTGATTGAGTAATTGATTGTGACCTTGTGTATAGTACTGTTTGATGTTGCGTACTGGTATTGAGTACGAGTTTTGTTCCGTGTGGCCAGGTGACTATGTTTTCATGTGTTTAGCCTGAGAGCCGGAAGTTTGGCTTATTACATGGTTTGGCTGGAAAGCCGGTGATTGTCATTCATATATTTTTCCTATGCATGCAAGGTTTGATAAACTGGAGGGTAAATGATGCCTTTTAAAATGTGTTTTAACGAATATATTTTTGTCCACTCACACTTTTCTGTTTTGTTGACCTTCCAGGCCGTGGCACAACGTTCGGGGCTGATATCGAGGCGAAGGCATAAGCGGAAATCAGCGCAACCATCCCTTGCCTGATAGGTACTGAAGGATCGTTTCGGGACTTCAGTTGACTTGTCAGACGGGAGCAGGACCGGGTACGGTTTTTGAGGTCCAGTTGGGGACGGGTCCTGTCACTAAAGGTTGGGAGACATGAGACATGAGAGGGGGAGAAGGGAGAGTCACAATGAGTCAAGGGATTTAGAAGAGAAGGAACATAGAAGATTGAGAAGGACGCAGATCTAAGTCTGGACTAGCGTGACTTCAAATTTCATTTTAGGTGTTTCAATTTTTCCCCCGCTAGCTTGTAGATTTCATGTTCCCTTGCATAGCGTTTTGTTTGTTTTGTTTGTTTTTTTTCCATTTTTATAGCATTTGTGTGGAAGTGCTATCTTCTAATGTTATAAAAAGTATAATTTCTTGTAGTGCTCAAGTAAAAGACTTCTCAACGAACTTGTTAGTTTAATATCAAATATTGAACTTGATATTGATGATGTTAGAGGACAAGGGTATGATAATAAATCAAACCTGAAAGGGAAAAAGAAGGTGTGCAAAACAGATGAGAGAACTCTGCTAGTGATCAAGACCTAGCAAGTATCGGCGAGGACCATCAAGAAGTTGAAAGTTCACCTCGCTCGTTCTACTTAGGTCGAGTACTGAACTTGCAAATTTCTCATGCGAATGAGAGAGCTCTGCTAGTGAAAGTTCATCCTGCTCGTTCTACTCATGTCAAAAGGGATTAGAGACCTTTGCTAGCGATTCAAAATACCAAAACCAATATTGTCCTCTGCTGCGGCGTTTTCAGGTTGAATACTCAGCTTGAAAATTTCGCCTTTTTCAACTTTCTTCTTGGATAATCTTACTTTACCTAAATTTTGAACTTTTCTTCTTTCTTAAATTTTTTTTTTTTCTGAAATTGAACGATTTTAGTTAAATTTAATTGTTTTCGTAAATGAAGAGCTTACGTGTTCCAGAAAATATTTCAAATTGGTGAAATTTGGAGACTTACAGATTCTTATCTTGGTCATTGACCATAAAGTATCAAGCCTCACTTAATTGTTTCTGAAATTCAAAAATTTGGTTTAAACGTATTCATTTTGGTGAAATTAGGATGCGAAGAATGAGAGGATTTGAAGAGCTAATGTGCCTAAAAATCATCCAATTTTGAGGCTGAATTAAGTCGATCTGGTTTGTGAATCTGGTCTTACTCCTTAGGATTATATATTGTTAAATTAAAGAATGGCTCACGAGGAAGAAGAAGCTGGGTTAGGTATATACAATTATCAAGCTTCTAAAATTGTATTTTGAGTTTGATAAATTTTTATAATTGTTATCGGTGCTAATTAATTGGTTTTTGGATGGTTTTTTTGTTTGTTCAGTTTTGTTTATATTGGGGTTAAATTTAAAGTCTTGAGTAAATTAGGATGGTGGATCGAATCAGTGAGTTACCAGATGAGATACTTGTGAATATAGTGTCTTGTTTGCTACTAAAGGAAATAGGAGCTACAAGTATCCTTTCAAGGCGATGGCGTTTTATATGGGCCTATACCTCGACTCTAAATGTCAGTGATAGCCATGCACCATACTTCCGCGACGAGTTGGGTGACTTGAAAAACGACAAGTTCATTAGGTGGGTTATCATTATAATAGAACAACACATAGGTGGAAGCATAGAGCATGTCAGGGTTCATTTTGGGCCATTAGACTAGCAATATACAAGTTCAATTTGTAAATAGCTCCATTTACTGAGAAAAATAGAGTCCTGAAACTTGAGTTGACCGTGTCATGGCCTTATAGAATTATTATGCAGAATGATTAGTTCTTGGATTGCAATTAAGTTTGGATGCAGATCCATTTAGTCATTCGTTGGGATATCAAATACCAACTAACTCTCAATTTGGTCTTCTTTTGACTTCATAACCAGGTTTCAAATGGAGGGGTACTGATGTTGCAATCAAAAGAATCAATGATAAGTGTTTTTCTAGGAAGCCTTCAGAACATGAGCGCCTGTTTTGTCTGTTCATTGTACTAGTTTCCAAAAACTACATAGTTTTATTCATCAATACCCCGCTCATTTAAACCCTATGTTTTGGCTTATGGATTCAATCAGAGAGATGATTTCTGGAATGAAGCCATCAAGCTAGAAGACTTGCACCACCCTAATGTGGTAGCTTTCTATGGTGTTGTGCTCGATGGGCCTGGAGGATTTGTGGCAACAGTGACAGAGTATATGGTTAATGGCTCTCTTAGAAATGTCTGGCAGAAGAATGAGAAGTATTGTGTTTTTTTGAGATTTTTATTCTTTGCCTTGATTTGATTAAATGGGAATGGGTGCAGCAGTAGATAAGTTGGTATATTTTATTCAATTTGGGATGGAGTATCTTCATGAAAAGAATATAGTACACTTTGATCTGAATGTACGAATTTGGAATGGGTGCAACAATAGACTAGTTGGTATCGCTTAATGCACTTAGCTATATAGCTAATTCTTGTATTTTTTAGATTGCAATGTACTAATATTTTTTTGCTTTTAGTTAATTTAATAAAAGAATCATGTTTGATGGATTTTTTTTTATTAATTGAATTTTTTTTATATTTGAATCGACGGCATGACAGGACCCGTCCCAACTGGACGTCAAAAACCGTGTCCGGTCTTGCTCCCGTCTGACAAGTCAACTAAAGGTCCGAAACTCCCCTTCAGTGCTTGCCAGACAAGGGATGTTTGCGCGGATTTCTCCTGCTGTCACTGCCTCACGATCAGTCTCGAACGTCGTACCACGGCCTGGAGGGTCACAAAACAGAAAAGGTGTGAGTGGACAAAAATGACCTCTTATAAAAACATTTATCAAAATACAATCTTACCCTCCAGTTTTCACAAACTTGCATGCATATCGTAAAACATGAGTGACCGATAAAATCAGAACATATTTTCCCATGGTCCATAAAACTCATGTTCATCAAATCAGTTCTTGTTATAAAACATCAAATCCCGGCTCTCAGGCCAAAACATGTGAAAACATAATCACCTGGCCACCAAGACCAGAAACCCGTACTCAATACCAGTACGACATCACAACAACATTAATAAGCACTAATCACCAGTGCACAATAAATATATCAATCCAATCAATCCGCACTATTCACAAGTGCACAAAATATCACAAATCACATCCGCACTACTCACAAGTGCTGCACTACGCGTAGGCCAATATCCAGTCACACTCTCGGGAGCAGACACCTCTGGGCTCAACCCCCTCGGGCTCAGTCACATCTGGGCGAACACATCCCCAGGTTCAGACACCTCCGAGTGGTACATCCAGGCTCAGTCTCATCCGAGAAGCTGACTACCATAGGATCAACTCCGGATCCTACAATCACATCCCCCAAGTTCCGGTCGTCTGGGTAATCCCCCCAAGCACCGACCGTCTGGGAATCTCACAATCACAATGAAAACCATCCGGGGAATTACATCCCAAAACATTTCAATCAAATCTTGACTTCATACGTATCTTGACTCCAAAATCATTATAGAGGGTTACTAACATCTCAAAATACATCATATAATTTTCCCCAATTTTTCCGGGATTTAAATACGTATTTTTAACATAATACAAAACTTCGGATACGCGGAACATTAACGAAACAATATTTGATTTCATCGAAATCAACGTCAAAATGTTCGTTACACTGAGAGGATCAAAAGTCATGTTGACCTCACCTTGAGACTAGGCCGGACGCGCCCCCACGCGCCGCCGTGAGTGGCTGCGCGTGAAACCCACGCGCCAGCTACAGTACTGTCTCCTTCACCCGTTTGTCTGATAAACGGGTCCTTTAACCCGCGATCAGACCCGGTTCCAATCCTGTCAATTCGACACTAATTCCTTCAATTGAGCATTCAGTTAGTTTCAATCTAAGTTCAATTAGGGTTCTGTAACATTAATTATACAAAATCATACCTCAAACCCTACGATCAAAGTCGATTATTCGAAGGACCTCCGGCCATTGTTCATCATTCGAAAACCTCCACCGTCACACGATTTCCTTAAATTGATTCAACCAGAAGCATCAAGGGACTCAGGTAAGCATTTTACCCAACTCAATTGAATCAATTCATGGCTCAAACTCCACGACTCAAGCTCGAACTCTCTGCGACTACAATGCTTCTGTTCTACCTCAATTGGACCTCAATTGCCTTCGTTCTTTCGATGAAACAGGTCGTGGTAATCCCAGAAGACTAGAAATGAACTCAATTTCGATCAACACGGCTCCAAGCTTCCAATTCGAATTTCCCCCCTCAAAATTCGAAAATTCAAAATTCCAAATTCAAGCCCTCACTCAGTCCCTCGTTTATCCTTGCTAATTAAATCTCAACACCCTCTCAATTACTCACACTTTGGTTCAGAAATGGAAGGAAATGGTGGACAATTTCAGACTCTCTCAATCTCTGCTTCTCAGTTGTGCACGGGTAAGAAACAGAACAGGATTAATGGAAATTAAAGGATTAATTAATTAAAATAATATTAAAACATCATAATTAGGTCTCCCCAAAATCATGGATCCATGTTTTGTGCCTGATTTTAAGGGATGAGTGACACTTGTCACTCATCCAAATGTGTCCAGTCACCGGGTACTGTTCATATTAAAATATTATTTTATTCCCGGTTCGTTCGGTTAATCGAGCCCGATTCCGTGACCATAACTTCGTCGTCGAATCTCCGATTTCGGCATGCCGCCTGTCGTTGGATTCGTATCGACGAGACCTACGTAACGGGCCTTGGCCCTCGTCCATCAGACCTCCCGATCAAAAAGTCAACATTTGGCCCCTAACATGCCAAATTACCAAAGTACCCCTCAACTTCCGATCATCATAACTTTCTCTACGAATGTCGGAATCGAACGTGTCACCTGTCTATGAACTCGTGACGTCCCGAACTACGTCACAGTCATCGGTCAAAGTCCATTTGACCGCCCTAACTAAAAGTCAACATTTTGCCCACACTAGGGGCAAAACGATCATTTTGCACATTTCGCCCGATTTCACTCAACTAATCCCCGATTAGTCATTCTAAGTCATAATTAATTAATATTCAATCCCGATATTCGGGACGGGTCATTACAACCTTCCCTCCTTAAAGAATTTCGTCCCCGAAATTCCAACTATCCGTATTCCGCAACTACCTCGTGAAAAACAAATGGGCCTCACAACATGTGTACACCTGTACACCCACTAGCCAACGCAGAACTCGTCTGCACTCAGACGTCACATCACAGATGCATGTCGTACTGACTATACTCGACCACCTCGAATGAAATTGATTAACAGAAATTGGCAATGTCACCATTAAGCTGACTCTTTCAGCTTGACGGCCCCACGTACTCACTAATGTGCCCTGACCTTCGCTCTCATAGAGAGTCACCAAAACTCACCTGTCAGTCCATGCTGACACTACAAGCCAAATTGTCACCACCAAGCTTTACCACCCTAGTAAAGCGCCAATCAGTAACAAATCAGTGACAACACATCATACTACCACGTCCGTCAATGTAGCATAAGATCAACAACATGATCTCCCCTCGCAGGTCAAACTCAATCCTGCGACAAATACCAACAGCAGTAACCACAATTGTCACCCCCTCAGCGATCCCAGATGCTGGTAAGGTCACGACAAGGTAACATCTCGCCGCAAAGCAACTTGCGGTCATACTAACCACCAACTCACTCATCCTGAGTATACGCATACCGTCATCACACTCAATCAGACGGTGTAACTGGAACACATTGAACACCAGCCTAGCAGTGATCCCACAACTCAACACTAGAGTTATACTAGCCAACCATGGCTAAGTGCACCTGCTCAAATAATCACTGAAATAATCAGAATCACTCTGCCCAGTGCATCGTGTTCAATGTCCAGTTCACGTTCACAACCAAAACCAATGGTATTGGAACTAAGCCAAGCACCAACACGTTTATTGTCACATTACTGGTACATCCCATGTACCGTCACTAGGTATCAAGTACCCCAAACCATGTACAAGGTACATACATCTATCCCTTGACCAGACTTCAACCACCTAGGTCATAGCCAAACATATTCCAATAATGGAGTCCATTTGCCCAAACCAGCAAGAGAAAAATCGAAACTCCACCCATCAGCTAGTTTCAATTCCAAATCTGAATCCGCAATTTCGTAAGAAATCCCGAATCCAAACCCAGACATCACATTTTTAATTCATGTCCAAATCCGAATCCGAAATCATTATTCCGTAAGCTAGCATTTTGGAATAATCATTCCGCACCCAAATCCAGTATTCCACTTTCAAGTTCTAAAATCGAATCCTGAGTCGTCACCCAGAATTTCGATTCCAAAACCCGAAATCTCGTTCACGTCCACTCGGACGCACCAAAACCGAACCTATCGGTTACCCATTCATTATACTCGGTTGACTTCATAAGGAAGCCAATCCAACAACCACACGGTTAAGGTTGACAAAATCCGACCACTTCGGAAACCTACTCACTCGTGTAATATACCATAAAGGGCTCCACTTCGAAAAGAAGTTCAGTCCCGTCATTTATGACTCACATACCGGAGTAAGAGTGACAAACTCTCTACCCAACTGGATCATCAGGATTACGGTCCAGATCCATCACGACGTCAGCTGACCATGAACATCACGATCCTAGATCGTCACAATTCCCAATGTCCATGACATCACAAACCCGATCCACCTAGGATCCACACGGTTAACTACTAGGAACCATAGGGTCTTACACCCTCATCTAATTCGCGTACTGTCACAACGTTTGACAACTAATGCCCACAATTAGAAAGTTCAGTCAACGACGAGACATGCCGCGACTGTGGGTTCTCACTGATTACCTCATATCTACCCTTGCCATCCCACCTAGGGAAAACCAAGGATGATCCAAAACGATAACACCAATATTCATCCCCGGGTCAAGTTTATTCTGGGCCCAGCACGCCCATCTACAAACCAAACGGTTAACAAAAATAACCATCCGGACCCACACTAGTCCAACACACCCAAAACACATGATACAATATTACAATACAAATGGACAATACAAACTATTTACAAAGTATCACGAAAACATGTATCAATACAATTATTTTGATCTACGGTCAAGTCGATCGGGGCAGTTCCTTTGCAAATGTCCAAGTTTCCTACAAAAGTGACAACTGGCAGTGCTGAGGCGACTTACCCCACCACGCCGCTTACTTGTTGACTGGGTTGAAGTTCCACTCGAATGAACACCTACCAAGGGTTGCGACACAAGAGTATGAAGGCTAACTCGCTTCGTTGTTTCTTGACTTATCTGTTCAGTATCCTGATGCTCTCGGCGTCGTCTAGAGCCCAAAGATTGTTCTAGCACAGGTAAAATAGTAGCCTCCACTCGGATAGCAGCATCCGATAATTCCCTCAGGGTAGAATACGAGCCAACAGTTACAGCACCTCGTAACTCATTCCTCAATCCCTGCTCAAACCTTCGACACTTATCCTCCTCAGTAGCCACATACAGAGGAGCGAAACTAGATAAGTGCAAAAATTGTTGTTCATAATCGACCACTGACCGATTCCCTTGCTGCAATTGGAGAAACTCAACCTCCTTAGCGTTCCGAAATGAGCGAGGATAAAACTGATCCAAAAATCGCTCTCGGAATGCATCCCATGCCAAGGTACGGGCATCCCAGCTAGTCAACTGTAAACTATGCCACCACCTGTAAGCATAGCCATCCAAAAGAAAAGTGGCTAAGGGCACCATGTCCTCCAGGGGACATATCATGACTTCAAAAATCCTTTCCAATCGAGTAAGCCAATCTTCGGCACCATCCGGTCTCGAATCACCACGAAACACAGTGGCTCCTAACCGTCGAGCTCGCTCAATATCTGGGCCTTTACTAACACTACTCTCGCCCTTCCCATCTTCAGACCGTGTACGGGACGCACGACTCGGAGGCATGACGTATTAACAGAAATCAACAACCAAATGCTCTGATACCAATTTGACAGGACCCGTCCCAACTGGACGTCAAAAACTGTGCCCGGTCCTGCTCCCGTCTGACAAGTCAACTAAAGGTCCGAAACTCCCCTTCAGTGCTTGCCAGACAAGGGATGTTTGCGCGGATTTCTGCTGCTGTCACTGCCTCACGATCAGTCCCGAACGTCGTACCACGACCTGGAGGGTCACAAAACAGAAAAGGTGTGAGTGGACAAAAATGACCTCTTATAAAAACATTTATCAAAATACAATCTTACCCTCCAGTTTTCACAAACTTGCATGCATATCGTAAAACATGAGTGACCGATAAAATCAGAACATATTTTCCCATGGTCCATAAAACTCATGTTCATCAAATCAGTTCTTGTTATAAAACATCAAATCCCGGCTCTCAGGCCAAAACATGTGAAAACATAATCACCTGGCCACCAAGACCAGAAACCCGTACTCAATACCAGTACGACATCACAACAACATTAATCAGCACTAATCACCAGTGCACAATAAATATATCAATCCAATCAATGCGCACTATTCACAAGTGCACAAAATATCACAAATCACATCCACACTACTCACAAGTGCTGCACTACGCGTAGGCCAATATCCAGTCACACTCTCGGGAACAGACACCTCTGGGCTCAACCCCCTCGGGCTCAGTCACCTCTGGGCGAACACATCCCCAGGTTCAGACACCTCCGAGTGGTACATCCAGGCTCAGTCTCATCCGAGAGGCTGACTACCATAGGATCAACTCCGGATCCTACAATCACATCCCCCAAGCTCCGGTTGTCTGGGTAATCCCTCCAAGCACCGACCGTCTGGGAATCTCACAATCACAATGAAAACCATCCGGGGAATTACATCCCAAAACATTTCAATCAAATCTTGACTTCATACCAAGTCAAGATTATCCCTGACTGGGTCTCAAACCCAAAATACCATTTACACGTATTTCTTTAAAATCACCTTTTAGAACAATAAAATAATCCAGAAATCATCATTGACTTACCAACTAAGTCAAAACATCATTTTAGAAATCATTTAGACTCCGGGCCTAGCCCAAAACATCATTTGCACGTTCCTCGTAAGACGTGCCCGAAAAACTGATTAAAATAATCATAAAATCCCAATAAATCATTAATTTCACAAATTCACAAGTGACTCCAAATCCGAGTCAAAATCACTATTCACTTGGGTTCTCATGCCCAAAATAACATTTTCACGCAAATCCATGCGTTGCAACCACCGTTGCCATTTTCACGTAAATCCACGAAATCCTTGACTCATTCCCGAGTCACAACATCATTCTCAATCCATGACTCATAATCCGAGTCCACACATTATTTCCAACCAATTTTAATCCCGGACTCATAAAACCAAGTCCAAACATCATTTTTACCAAATTTCGTAATTTCTCGAAAATCGCCCAAAAATAATAATATAATAATCATAAAACCGAGAAATTACCGGATTGAAACACAAATCATGCCCAAGCATATAAAATCATATAATAAGGCATTTAAATCATATATGCATGCATCACGGTTAGAAAACAAAGTCCACTCACACACACCGTCCAAAACAGTTCGTTTCCGAGCTGCACGTTTTTTCGTAAAATCTGGAAATCACAACTCCTGTCCAAAATCATTATAGAGGGTTACTAACATCTCAAAATACATCATATAATTTTCCCCAATTTTTCCGGGATTTAAATACATATTTTTAACGTAATACAAAACTTCGGATACGCGGAACATTAACGAAACAATATCCGATTTCATCGAAATCAACGTCAAAATGTTCGTTACACTGAGAGGATCAAAAGTCATGTTGACCTCACCTTGAGACTAGGTCGGACGCGCCCCCACGCGCCGCCGTGAATGGCTGCGCGTGAAACCCACGCGCCAGCTACAGTACTGTCTCCCTCACCCGTTTGTCTGATAAACGGGTCCTTTAACCCGCGATCAGACCCGGTTCCAATCCTGTCAATTCGACACTAATTCCTTCAATTGAGCATTCAGTTAGTTTCAATCTAAGTTCAATTAGGGTTCTGTAACATTAATTATACAAAACCATACCTCAAACCCTACGATCAAAGTCGATTATTCGAAGGACCTCCGGCCATTGTTCATCATTCGAAAACCTTCACCGTCACACGATTTCCTTAAATTGATTCAACCAGAAGCATCAAGGGACTCAGGTAAGCATTTTACCCAACTCAATTGAATCAATTCATGGCTCAAACTCCACGACTCAAGCTCGAACTCTCTGCGACTACAGTGCTTCTGTTCTACCTCAATTGGACCTCAATTGCCTTCGTTCTTTCGATGAAAAAGGTCGTGGCAATCCCAGAAGACTAGAAATGAACTCAATTTCGATCAACACGACTCCAAGCTTCCAATTCGAATTTCCCCCCTCAAAATTCGAAAATTCGAAATTCCAAATTCAAGCCCTCACTCAGTCCCTCGTTTATCCTTGCTAATTAAATCTCAACACCCTCTCAATTACTCACACTTTGGTTCAGAAATGGAAGGAAATGGTGGACAATTTCAGACTCTCTCAATCTCTGCTTCTCAGTTGTGCACGGGTAAGAAACAGAACAGGATTAATGGAAATTAAAGGATTAATTAATTAAAATAATATTAAAACATCATAATTAGGTCTCCCCAAAATCATGGATCCATGTTTTGTGCCTGATTTTAAGGGATGAGTGACACTTGTCACTCATCCAAATGTGCCCAGTCACCGGGTACTGTTCATATTAAAATATTATTTTATTCCCGATTCGTTCGGTTAATCGAGCCCGATTCCGTGACCATAACTTCGTCGTCGAATCTCCGATTTCGGCATGCCGCCTGTCATTGGATTCGTATCGACGAGACCTACGTAACGGGCCTTGGCCCTCGTCCAACGGACCTCCCGATCAAAAAGTCAACATTTGGCCCCTAACATGCCAAATTACCAAAGTACCCCTCAACTTCCGAACATCATAACTTTCTCTACGAATGTCGGAATCGAACGTGCCACCTGTCTATGAACTCGTGACATCCCAAACTACGTCACAGTCATCGGCCAAAGTCCATTTGACCGCCCTAACTAAAAGTCAACATTTTGCCCACACCAAGGGCAAAACGGTCATTTTGCACGTTTCGTCCGATTTCACTCAACTAATCCCCGATTAGTCATTCTAAGTCATAATTAATTAATATTCAATCCCGATATTCGGGACGGGTCATTACACGGCAGATGCTCTAGGATTTGACACACAAATGTCATTTTCTAATAAGATTAAAAAGTTTCATACAACAATGAATTACTATTGTCTTTCTTGTATAAAACTATTGTCTAGTTTTATAATAGACGACACTTTTAATGGAAAAGTGTCGTCTGAGAGCCTAATAGACTACAGTTAATAAATGTCGTCTGCTATTACTCAAATAGACGACACTCACATAGACAACACTATTTTTTGCAATCAGACGAAAGTTTTTCACTGTCGGGCAAAATTGTGAAAGGTCTGATTGCTTTCTTTGAAAATTATAGAAAAACTGGTTTTGAATGTTCTATGGTTTTTGCTAAAAACTTGCATTTGAGATGGAAATAGAACCGGTATTTCGTGTAAAACGTAAGACTCTTAGAAAAATACATTTTGATGAGAATGTGAATCAGAATAATGAAACAATAATGTCAGCTGTGGAATCATTTTGAATTGATTACTTTATATGCATAATAGATCAAGCTATTTCTTCTATTGAAAATAGGTTTGAAGAATTTCAAGTATTTGACAATATTTATGGTTTTTTGTATGATTTGAATAAATTAAAGACATTGGTAGATGATGATTGGAGAAGTAAATGACTTAATTTTGAAGAGTTTCTAAAGCATGGCGCAAGTTCTGATATCAACGATTAGATTCACTTTCAGAACTAAAAATTTTAAGAGAAATATTACCAATAGAAATTAAAAGACCAATTGAAATATTGAGTTTCATAGCCAAATTTAATTCTTTTTCAAATGTCTGGGTTGCTTATAGAATCTTATTTACAACACCAGTATCTGTATCTTCTGTTGAAAAAGTTTTTCAAAATTAAAATTAACAAAATCTTACTAACGTTCTTGTATGTCACGAGAAAGATTAAATGGATGAGCCATGTTAGTATGCTAGAAAATCTTGAATATGAAAACTTAAATCAATAATTTTGCATCTAAAAAAGCAAGAAGATTAATATTTCAATAAGGAAGGATTATGTCATTTGTTTTAATTGTATCGTTTGTTTTGTGTTTGGAAGGCTGTGATTTTCTTTTCCAGTTGAGATGTTTATAGGCCTTATTGTTTTCTTTTTTGTGAATTTTGTATTTCTAGACTTGTGTAATTGATTTCGGTGGTTTGATTGCATTTGATGGTGTCTCTGGGTAGTAGGAGGTGGTGAAGAAGGGATGCAAAGCTTTGGAGAAGTGCGAATGAAATGATAAGCAAGCTGGGTTTGTTCTTAACAAATGAAACCAAGGAGGATATCAGCACCACGAATTTTTATAAAAGCTAATTAGGATGCGGCAACGGCATGTTATATGTTGGCAGCAAGAATATTTAGCCATGATGCTTGGCTTGCCTTGTGTTTATGTTTTTGTAGACTGCCAAGTTATTACTACTCTATTTGAAATTTTAAAAAATTATATTTAAATTCAAATTCAAGAATGCCTCACTTATAAAATATAGCTTAGAGCCCATTGTGATATTGGAACGGCTCTGATCATTGTGATCATCTATCATCCAGTAATATATCAATCAGTGGCTTATATATATATATATATATCGTTGTTTGAGGACACCCCCATAGCCTTCATCAGAAGCATCAGTCTCCACAATTTTGAAAGCGTTAGGATCGGCCAGCGTGAGGCAAGGAAGTTCCGTAACCTTTCGTTTAAGGAGTCTTACCGCTTTTGTATGTTCATCAGTCCAAGGGGATGGATTCTTCTTTAGTCGGTCAAAAAGCAGTTTACTGTCTTTGGCGAGATCTTTATAGAAATCACCAACATAATTTAGACTGCCCAAAAACCGCTGTAGTTGCCTTTTTCAAGGATTTCATCCGGGAATTTGTCCGCAAAAGCGATGGCACGATCTATCGGGAGAATAAGTCCATGATGGATATTATGTCCCAAGAACCGTATTTTTTTTTTGAAAGAGTTTCATCTTTCGTGCTGACACCACTACGCCTGCAGTCTTAACCACTTTTAAGAAAATGTTGAGATGCTTAAAATGTTGGTCTAAAGATTGAGAAAAGACCAAAACATCATCAATATAAACAATTGTAAAAGTGGAATAAGGATTGAATATATCATTCATAATATGTTGAAATTCAGAAGGAGCATTTTTTAAACCGAAGGGCATAACGTTCCATTCGTAATGGCCGAATGGGACATTAAATGCCGTTTTATACCTGTCCTTCTCAGCAATCTGGATCTGCCAATAGCCTGATTTCATATCAAACTTAGAAAAGATGACAGCTTGATGCAGGCGTTCGAGCAGATTTTTCTTATTGGGGATCGGATATCTTATCCATCTAAGGGCCTTATTCAAGGGCTTGTAATTTATCACCAATCGGGGTGCCCCTCGTTCGAGTTCTGGTGCGTTTTCAACATAGAACGTCGAACAGCTCCACGGAGAATAGCTTTTCCTGATCAACTTCTTTTCAAGAAGTTCATTGATTTCTTTCTTACAGATTTCCATCAATCTGCATTTCATTTGGATGGGTCTTGCCTTAGTGGGGATATTTCGTTCCTCAAAATCCGGCTCATAAGGAAGCCCAACGATGTGCTTTTTTCGATCCCAAAAAGCATTGGGCAGTTCAGAACAAACCTGCAACTCAAATTCCTTTTGAACAGTATCAATTTTATCTTTCAGAATTTTAGTTGTTAGTTGTTCTTCAGTTCTTTTAAAATGTAATTCTTCTTTCAGAGAACAAAGAAATTTTTCCTTATCAATAATCTTGTTATGGAGGGAATTAACATATTGAACTTGAGGCTGTTTAGAGAATTTGAACATTACCTTGATTCCTTCTATCTCAGCTTCGATGCCTTGATCAGACACTTTAAAGGGATAAAGCATACTTAAAAAAGGAGTGCCCAGTATTACCGCATGGCTTAATCCTTTTACCAAAACAAAGGAAGTCTGGAAACAAACCTCATCTTGGATTATGGCTGCATCTGAGATCTTATAATGAATCTTCATTGGTTGATCTGTTGCACTTCGTAATCCTTGAGACGTCTTAGAGAAGTATTGTACAGGCACTAGTCCTTCATTGATGCAGTTGAGATCAGCTCCTGAATCTATTAGTGTTTCAACAGAGAACCGGAAAGTTTTGTTAATCACAAAGGTAATCATGGAGTACCATTTATGGGATATTACCTTGTCGATGTTATGAACATATTTCAGTGCAGAAATGTTGCCTTCCGGTAGGCTTTCAGAAAGAACGGGTTCTGGCTGTTTTTCTTCTTCAAAGTCGCTCAGCATGAATTGAAACTCCTTTTCAGGTTCATGTTCAGGGCTTTTGGTTGAGGGATGAGAGAGTTCTAAGATCTGAACTCTTTGCTTCAAGTCTTTAACTTCATTTTTGGTTTCCCTAATTTCTTGCTTGATTTCAGCAACGGTGGGTTCCCTTTGGGTGGTTTTTACCATTCGAGCAGTAATGGTCTTAAAGCTATAAGCTTCAATTGGCTGCTGCAGAGTAGAAGTAGAGGGTTTTTTTCTGCTCCTTAGCTATATTGATGTATTGCTCAAGAACAACTCTTTTTTCAAGAGGATTCTCAATTTTATCAATCAAGTCTAGAATCAGACTTTCTTCCTTTGTGATAACACAGAGGCATGATCGCTCTTCTTCGGTATTACTTTCAGCTGAGGATGTATACCAATCCATTTCCCCTAGAACTGCGTCCTCATCATTACTAGTTTCACTAGTGTCAGATTCTGATTCTGATGATGAATTGAGCATAAGTTGGCACAACTGTCGTTTTAGTCCTTCATCTAAATTCAGATTATTAATCTTTTCCGGTAGTTTGCATTCAGGTCGGGTATGTCCAACTTTTCCACATTTGTAGCAAACTATGGTTCTTTTTCTAGGCAATGTTCCTGGTTTATTTCCTTTATTGGATTGCCTATGTTTTGGTTTCGATGAGGATCCTTGAAAAGACTCTTTTGGTTTGCGCCGATCTTTATACCTATAAGGTTTTGAAGGACGAGCATATGTTTTGGAGACTTTCCGTTTATGGGAAGGTTTTCTCCTAGTCAAGGGATCTTTGGGTGCGAAGCCAAATTGTTCGCAGAAATCACCCAATTCTTTAGAACGCAGTATCTTCTGCTTATCTAATTGTTTCTTTAATTTCATATCAGTACAGAGTGCTAATCCTTCAGCACATATTTCAGATGTAAGTTCTCCATAAGTATACCTATCATAAGGTATGACTCCTCCATATTTTCCTCGGATACGGCTGCGAACCTTTTCTGCGAATAACGGAGGGAGACCAGAAAGAAACTTCTCTTTCCAAAAGTCAGCAAAACAATCGGACCTAAGAAATACCTTGGCATAAAAGACATCCCGATACCATCTAAAATGGGATAAGGTTGGACATCTTAGATTGATTAATATCTCCTTAGATCTATCTTGTTGTAATTCTGTGGATCCAACAAAATGGAGGGTGATGGTATAGATTAGGGTATTCACCGCATCCTCATGAGCTGTCAATTGTCCATTAACCTCAGTAATTTTTGTTGCAGACAGAATCTCTCTCTTGGCTTCTTCGCTTAGATGGTTATCCCACCATCCTCGAAGCTGTCCAATGAATCCTGCAACAATGGCTTGAGCAATCCGATGATCTGAATTGCCATGAATCATGCTTGCAGATGAGAACATCATCATATGTCTCATTGTATTGAGAACTTGGTAATCTGTTTGTCCGTCAATGTTCCATTCAACAATTGACTTTCCATCATATTGAACTCTTTCGCCCATATCAGTATCCTCATACTGAAGATCAACAGGAGAAGGTCTCGGGTAGTAGTTTTTCATTATGGGATTCCTTGTGATCTTCGGTCCTTGATGTATCCTATTGACTTGTGATTCACTGTTGATATTGGCAAATTGGTTTTCTAGTTCAGTAATCTCAGTTTCACTGATTACGGAAATCTTAGGATCCTTCTTTCCCTCTTGATCTGAGATCTTAATGGTTTTTAACCTATCGGCCAAAGCTGCGACAAAACTATCAGTATTGCCTAGCTTATAGTCCTTAAGATCGAGAACAGGTTTAAACATGGGTTGATCAATTTTTTCTTTTCCCTTTTCAGTGGTATTGGAAGAAGAACTTCGAGAGTCTCGAGGGATTCCACTCTTGGATCCGTCTTTCAAAGTATTTTCAATGCGTGTCGTTTGTTCTCCAAGAGATTGAAGAAACAAATTGGTGTAGTTATTCTGGTGTATGACCGCAGTAACTCCACCTTGGACAGAGGCTTCTTGTGCGCCATCTTTATATGGCGAAGCTATGGTTCCTTTGGAATTAATGTTGATGGATTTAGGAGGTGGGTGCACGGATCTTTCGGCTTTTCCATCACAAGTTGTATAGGTCTTGAAAGGATTCCCTATGGTATTTAGGCACTGAAAGTAGTCTGGGAATTTTTCTGGATACTTGTTAGCACACCATTCAAACCATGTAAAGAATCTGCAATTGAATCCTTTTCCTATCATAAAGGTATAATGAAGTTTGCGCAAAAGCTTTCTTCGCTCTTCACTATAGGTTGCTTCTAACCAGCTTCTTCTGGTTTGGTTTGCTAAGCTTGAGTAATCTCGTTCTATGGTGTCCATATCAGGTTCAAACCTAGAGATTACACAGATGTTAGATTCAACATCTTCCCATGAAAATTCTGGCTGAGCAGGCAACTCCTGAGATCTTGGGGGAGTTGTGGCTCCTGTATTTTCGACCTTATAGAAGGGATGATGGACTTGATCTTGGGTTTTTCTTAACCCTTCAAATACAAGTCTTTCATGATCTTGTTCATAAGAACTCTGGGTTCTAAAAGAGCTAGACCTTGGGATGTTTGGAATGGTATATCTAGGGAGATCAGCACTGTGTCTTCCTAGGCTTAACCTCGTCAGCCGATTATTGTCGAAATGTATTTCTACATCTCCATCGTCATACTGATTTATCCGACTTGGTTCTCTATTGTGGATTGGTTGGGGAGGAGTTGCATCCTGCAATCTCCATCTCTCAGGGAGTGTTACTTCATTCCATTTTATCATTTTGGGTACTACAGTGCGGGCTTTTCCTAGATTGGTCTGGAACAGAATCGTTTGTCCCTTACTATCCATTAGCTTGGCACGTGGTATAATAGTATTCATGACTTTGTACGAAATTCGGTAGATCACCGCAAGGTTTTGAGATCCAGGTTCCATATCATACCCTTGAGTATCTATACTGAGAGTGAGTGTTTTTAACACTCCGGGATCTGTCAAGGACACATAGTAGTTGGGGTAACAGTTAAAGTAAATTGGCCCCTTGCTTAAGGATGACTCTATTAATCCTAGCATGGAATTAACAAAGTTTCTGTGTCGCTTATCGCGTAAACAGAGAAGGATTGATGTGTTTAATCCAGTACGAGTTAGCGGCTTCACCGCAACCTGTATCAATCCTATGTGCAGATAATTATGACCTTTACTTAGATGCTAATCGATTTGCTTTTGAGAGAGCAAATGGAAATCTGCATTAGCATCAGTGACAGAAACGGTTTTCTCCACCGTTTTGATCGAATAATCAGATTTAAAGTCAAAGACTCCCTTTTGGTAAATATCACCAGTAGGGACCTTCGGAATACTCCAGTTTTCTAGATCCTTTTCAACATTAAGAATTGTGACTTCTTCCACATTCTTAACCCGCATCACTCTATCATTGCTACTAGAACCGCTGCTGCTACCAACAGATCGTTTACTAAAAGTTCGAAAGAGACTGGCCATTAGAATCGAGCTTCTCTACTTGCTCGTCTCGAAGTGAAGTATCGTCAGACTTACCGCTTCTTCCGCCTAAACAACGCCTCAACACGGCTACAAACGGCGTACTCTGCCCGCTGGCGATCTCTTCCCCACTCCAGAGAAGATCCTGCAGAAAAAACTTGACCTAACAACACAATATCTAAATCACTTCTAGCCGACAACCTATTACCACCAGGTTTTTGGCTCTGATACCATTTCTATCGTGGGCAGGTTAAATCAGGTGAAGATCTTCAGAACTCGACGTTAATCCTTTTTATGTTTATAGGCAGGTAAACTAATAAGATATAAACAAAGCATACATATCCATACAAATTGAAAAATACAAATATATAACAACGGATGATAATAAATTGAAATTAGAAGAGAGATTAGATGCAAGAGATAACTTACATATATTATTACTGGCAATCTTTCATACAGAAGCAGTAGAAGCAGTACTCTTAAACAGCACACTTAGACTGAATACAAGCACACTTTCTCACACTTACACTCGTATGTTACAACACTCTTGCACACTCTCTTTTTTACACACACTTACAACTGAGCACTGAAGGCTTTTAAATAGCCAAGAAAAAGAAAAGATAAGGCCAGGTGTCAGCATCGGAAAGGACGGAGTAAAAGCAGCCTACAATTATGAGCGGCGTCTTCACTTTTAACTGTTTCCTTTCACAGGCAGAAACTGTGGCCGACAGGATAAAAAGTGCTACAGGATTCTGATAAAAAGTGTACAGGATCATGATAGGATCGAATCTATCAGACGCAATCTTACCATATCTTGTGATGCTGTGATACAGCTGTATGCATTTCATGCTAATGCTGCTTATTTTGTTTTTTGTTTGATAGGAGAGAATATTCCAAAGCAGTTGTCTTCATTATCGAACCAGTCACAGCTATTAGCTGTATCATGTTGAGATGTAGCGCCTTCGGACTTCATTTCGATATCATCGTCATCCATGTCTAGTAACCTAAGGACTTGATCTTTCAGATCCTTTTTTGAAGCAGATTCAGGGAAAACCTCTATCAGAGACTTAAGCTTATCAGCTTTAGAAGAAACAGAGGAAGAACTACCAATTGTTAAGATTTGTCTATTAGACAATAAATTTTTGGCTTTAAAAGTTTGAGGTTTTAAATGATCAATTTGGAATTTATCCCACCAACGTATAAATATTTTTCGTTCCAGTTGAGGAATAAAATACCATAGATCATCATCATCTTCAACGAAACTGTAGTCCCATTTTAAAATCCAAGGCAGTTCATAACAGACTAAAAACCAGAGGAATAATTTCCTTTCTTCAGGATATTCCTTGTTTTCCTTTTTAAAAATATCAGAAAAGGAAGGGGCTATCTCCTGAGGTAAATAATCAACAGTAGGCCCCCAAACAAGAAACCAAGCTTGAAACCAGTTAGGGATTTCTTTCAGAGTCCCTAATTTTAATTGTACAAACCAGGTATGAGAATACCAGACATTTTGAAAACAAAGAACCTGATCCCAGGCCTTCTGGTAATCCCAGAAATTATAACTGTTTGGTCCCATTGCAGTATTTTTGAAATAGTGTAGTTTAGAGGGGCTTTCTCCCCATTCAGCCATAGTGATTACTTTCAGAATCACTAGTTTGGAGAATGCGATCATATTATTATTATCGCTTCGATATCGGTGAGTAACTTCCACAGATTCGGTTTCTATCAGAAGCCTTTCATACCAAAATCGTGGTTTTAGATAACCACGGATGTGATGAGGAAAATATTTTTCAGCGACTTCGCGGGGAGTGGAGCGAAGGTCACTATCTTCAATGGGGATAATGGGTATCACCATGTTTTCACGGAAAGGGTTGCTGGTAATCGCCTTTTCCCTTCCTCTAGTATAGGGAAGAGCTGATGAAATGGGGGATGGAGTTGAAGAGGAGGGACTTGGTAGGATAGCAGTTGAGGCTTTGCTTGCTGAGGATTTGCTAGCAAGGGCTAAGGATTTCTTTTGATGAGGATGCATGCTGGATGATGGAGAATCAAATCGGGAAGGTTTTGGATTTTCTTGGGTTATAGGTTTATCTTTTGGATAAAGAACGTAGTAGTCGAATTTACCTGATGGTTCTCCAAGAAGGCCAACTTCAGGATCACCGGCGTCAAACCTTGCTTTGAGCTTCTGCTGGGAAGTCTTCTTGCGAACCCTGCAAGAATTCACGAGTTAAGAAGTCAGGTAACGAATTCTGTTCACCTTTAATATACTCAATATCAAAATCGAAAGCAGATAAAATCCCCTGCCATCTAGCAAAAATTTGTTTAGATGCTAAATTCTTAACGTCTTTTAGCAAAATATCTTTTGCTACCTTACAATCTACCCGTATCAGGAATTTTTTGTTAAGAAGATCACTTTCAAATTTAGTGACGGAATGAACTATGGATAATAATTCCTTCTTAACAGTTGAATAGTTCCGCTGGGCCGGCTTCCAGATTCCATATATATATATATATATATATATATATATATGTTAACCAGCTCTGTTTATTGACTTGCGAACTTTACGTTTCCATTTAGCATAGTCGCGCTCCGTCCGATCTTATTTAAAATGTTATATTAAATGTGATGCCTTTTCATTCATTGTTAATTAAAAAAAAAAACTCAAATGTACATAAATTGAATACAACTACATTGCTCACGAGCACAAAAGCAAAGGCGAATAATCACGTAAATTACTTGCGTGTATACTTGTATGCATTCTATCATTGAAAAAAAAATTAAAAATTAATAATCACGTAAATTAATGTGATAATTTATAAATGATATTATTTTAATAAATTGAATTATTTTAATTATATTTATTTTTTATGATAAATAAAATATCACGCCAATTTAGTAAAAAAAAACTGATGTTGTATTAATTAATTAATTACCAACAAATTGGGCTGCAAGGCAGCAAGGTAGTATGAAAAGAATCCTTGGTACTAAGAGATCGATCTTCCAGATTAAGCACAGATCTTGCCCATACCTTGATCCAGGCTCCAGCTGATAGGATTAGACAGAATCATTTTCTTACGTAAGTCTGCCCACTTCAGCATATGCAATGCATACACAATAATTATATTCATTTTTCTTCTTCTAATAATTTAAGAGGAAATTATAGTTTACAGTCGATCGGTGCAAAGCTAGGGATAATTGTGGAAGAAGGGTCCAGGGCATATTATGAGATCAATCGATCCTGGAGTTGAATAATTAATTTTGTGCAGTAGAATCTAGTAATGCGCATGTTCCAAACTCTCTCCAGAATTCAGAAAGGTGGAAGGACAAATCTAACCTGTTATATTCCAAAGCTACCTAGCTAGCTTTAATTAATATTGTTTACTTTCTCAATGCATATAAGTGTACTATACCTCGTAGATATATACTGATATAGTTGGTCAAGCGCAACGCTTGGCCAAGCGTACCATTTCAGAATAGCTTTGCTTACAAGTTACAACTCCCAAATCCGTCCAATTATGATGTACGGCCCAACTATTTTTTTTTTTAACCAATGTAAGTCGGGTATTAATTCTCGAGCTACGTAAGACTCCGATATGAGAGGAGTTCTCTTTAATGTTGATTATACCATTCACAAGGTTCGAACTTGAGATATTGCATAAGGGAAATAAGGTCTTTTCCACTTGAAGTACTAACTATTAGTTAATTACTAACTTTTTGAACCGTTATATAATTAATCGATATTTTTATTAAATAATCAAAATTTTGTTATTAAATTACATCTAAATTTAATGCATGGTGACCCATAATGAAGATTTTCTTTTTCTTTTTTTATAAATTTTGGCTAAATGTTAAATTTACATTTCACTTTTTTGGCTCACGGGATTATAAAATTTGAGTTTAAAATTGTAAATTTTCATTCCAATGAAAGACTCTAATAATGAAACGTTAAGATTTTAATAAAGTCTAAGTACTTCTCATGATAGTTCACCGCACTACAAGAAACTGAATAGAACCTAGCGAATATGTTTCGATGAGCAAGGATGGAGCGTCGTCGGGTAAAATATTAACCGACGAGACACCGTCGAGCAGCCGTCATCGAGCAGCACCCGTCGGGCATTGGTTTTTACCGACGAAAAAAACACTCTAGTTGGGTAACGTATGTTTTGCATGAAGAAAGCCTTGTCAGCATAGGTACATCGGGAAACCTTGGCAAAGGAATTTTTCCCGACGAAAAATTGTGCTCGCCAAGTAAAGTATGCTTACTCAAAGTGCTGGACAGTTTAGCGGCCACCCACTTTTGTGTCGCATTCGTCGGACTAAGTTAATTTTTTTTTAATATATGAAGCTTTAATAATTCATAGTAATTAATTAATTATATAATAAACATCAAAATATCAAAAAATAAATAAAATTCAAATATGAAATTAAAAATATATATTTATAAAACTTAAACTGTTGTTTTGAACATAATTAAAATAAAAATATATATTTACAAAACAAAAAAGTAGAAATAGTCAGCTACGGGTAGGGTTGGTCGGGCTGAGCAAGTTGTTGGTCTAGAGACTGGGGATGTGTCTCACACAAGCACTAAATGACCATGGCGAGTTGAGCTCTGATCTCATCATTTCGGGCTTGGAGGTGTTAGGTCATATTTTATGAATGTTTTATCCATGATTTAATACCCTTTTACTTATGTTTTGTTAATATTTTGTTCTATGAAATTGGAGAAAATAATATATTTTGTGAGAATGTTCAGAATCAAATAGATCTTGGAATTACGAGAATTTGGGCGAAAGAATCACCTAAATCGGAGTTGAAACGAAAAAGTTATGAAGAAAAAAAGATTGCATAGGAATTCGGTGGCCATCCACCAAAATGGGCATCAGAGGAGTCCCTTCGCATGTTACTGTAGCACGGCCCCAATCGGTAAGCACCTACCGAACCACCTTCCTGATCTTCAGCGCACGCCCTGAAGCAGTCCTTCACGAATCAGTGCGCTGCCACCGAAATCCACAAACTGAAGCCTTGGCGCGTTGACCAAGGGTTGAACGCTCCTTTGACCCTCTTATTTCGATGGCTGATCACCGAAAATGATCCATGATACTTTAATTCCGAGTTTTGGCCTATTTTAGGTTAATTTCAAATTCATTTCACACCTAATCTCCATATTGTATAAGTACTTTAGTCCTACTTCGTTTTCTATTATTATTTTCAGTCCTTTTACTTGTAGGAAATGTTTTTAATTATAATTATTAATTATTTAGGAAACCTTTTCCTTATAGAATTCAATTGTAAACTTCTATTTGTAAAAAGATTAATTATTCTCTTATAAATAGAGGTATTAGAGTTTATGAAGGCAGACCGAATTTATCTCTTGAAGGTCACCGAAACTCTGTCAAATTTTAGACTTAATAGTGTTTCAATTCATGTTCTTAGTTTAGAGTTTTGTAATCTTAATTCAAGCACTCTTTTCAATTCAAGCATCTTCAAATTCAGCACATCTACCTTGAGGGAGTTTTCCTTCATCTCTTTTATTCATTGTCCTTTTATTATTTATTGCTTTATTTGTGTTTATGCATTTTTCTTTTATGTCTTTGCTTAATTCAATAATGTTTGATTAGTGTAATTAGGGCTAGGGGTACTTGAAGCCCTAGCCATGTTAGTTCTTGTTTGATTTTTGGCTCTTGATTATGATTGTTATGTATGACTGAATTTGTTGGATTACTACGCTTCATGAACTCAATGTATGCTTATAAACTTAGCTACCTTATTTGTATATAATTGTCTATGTAATTGCTTGACGGATCACCTTGGTGTTTGTGCATCACCTTGCAATTTGTAGCATCACGTTTAAGAGGTGGAATCTTATTCGTAATCTAAACTCATGACATTCTAGCATTGCACATCACTTTCTAGCATTAGTGTAGTGTGATCAAATCTTCTTTGTGTTTAATGTATTATCACGCATCGTCGATAATAGGCGTTTAAGGGCGGCACGTCACGCTTAAACATGCAAACTAAGAGAAGATATAGGTGTGGGGTGAGCATTAGACGTAGCCCTGCACGCGCACTTAATTCAGAAACATGCATAGTAATCTAATCAAGAAAATCTAACAAAACTATAATTGGTAAAGGTGGATAGAAACCCTAGCTTGACTTAGTTAGTTAATATTAGTTAATTAACTTTCATTCCCAACGTCATAAACCCCCCATTTGTTCTTTAATTAGTTCACCAAAGTCACTCGAACGAAAACGAATTAGACATTGTTGAGTAAGTCTCTGTGGGATCAACCTTTGCTTGCATCTATACTATCTACACATCTTGTGCGCTTGAAAGTTATTACACATAGAGATTTTTCCTAGTACATCTGTTGTGCTTGGTAAAATTTCTGCCAAGTTTTTGCCGCTGTTGCCGGGGACTTGTTCCTCAACGGTGTCCATTTTATTTGATTCCTTTGACTTAATGGTTTTTCTTTTTGTTTTGTATATAACCTTTTTGTTTTTTTTATTACATGATTAGGGACATGGAGCTGTGGAATAACTACTATTCTCACCAAGGATGGGCCTATGAGCCCTATGCAAACGTTCCTTCGGTTCCAAGTCATCAAGGGGGATGGGCTTACCCGCAAGATTGCATGTACATGTCTGAGCCTTACAATAAGCCCTATATGAAGTCATACCACCACGGATGGAGTGAACCATCACCATACACTTGGACTCCTCTTCCTTTAGATCCTAGGCCTTCCCGACCTCAAAGAACATTCCAAGATGCACTAACCGAGGGCCAACCTCAAAGAACACTCCGGGAAGCCCTCTTAGAGGATAAGGAACGAGCGCACCTTTGACTGAAACTTCTTTGAGAACTTGATTGGGATGATGAGGATAATGACATGTATGTCCCCTTTCCACCCACGGACAACACTAATAAATGCACCTCGGATCATGCTCTTGATGTTCATGAAATATAACCAAACCCGCAAGCATTCCACCAAGTTTTTTGCGCCATTGCACCAAGTTTTTTACGCCATTGCACCAAGTTTTTTGCGCCATTGAGCCATGTTTTGGGCGAGGTCCCTGAAATTCCAGCACCTATCCTTGAGGTCCCTGAAATTCCAGAATCTTTCCTTGCTGCCTCAAGTCCTCAAGCACCTCTCGTGACAAGACCCATCCCAAATCCCTCTGGGATTAACGTGGGATATGCCATGCTCCCGTCTGACACGAAGTATCAGACAAGGGATAACTCGAACCTTAGCCCAAACGGGGCTTCTAGAGTGCGCCACGATCAGTGGAGGTGTGTGATGTCTCAGTCTTTGCTAAAACCCGCATCCGCGATCAACCTGAAGAGCATTAAAAATCATTAAAAGTCTGTGAGTGGACATTGGTTTCTAAATATGATGCATGCATAACTGTTTTATATGTTTTAAATATGTGATTTATGATGAACATGATTGTGGTATTTAGTATTCACGTATTTGCACGTATTTCAAGATTTATGGTTTTATACTGTGTTTCTACGTGATTGTGGTTTTAATAATGGTTCAATGGTATGATTTTAGATTTGGAGACACGGAACCGGGCTTGAGACCCATTTGATTGAAAAACTATCGGACTTGGTGTCCATTTGATTTAATGAGGCATCGGGCTGGAGACTCATTTGATTTATACTATTGGGCTTAAGGCCCAATTGGTTATGATATCGGGCTTGATGTCTAGTTAGGTTATGAAATGGAATTTCGGGCTAAGTCCCTTAAATTTGGAAATTGGAATTGTGGAAATGGTTTATGAAAGTTATACTTCGGGCACGAGACCCATTTGTGGATTTACGATGGTTTTTTGGAAATTCCGAGCATAGGTCCCTTTGAACGGTTTGAGATGATTTATGAAATGTTTTCCATATACCATCCTTATGTTTGGATTATCTCCTCTAGACGTCTCGTAGTATCCCGGAGTAGTCACGGCGCATTACTTGAGAAGGGCTACCCCGAGGCACAACTCATGATCAAGAGTGCAATTATGGATGATAACCTCCAGGGAGGGTCATTGATTTGCGGCTCATTGACCTGGGTAGACCCTGGGGAGAATCGGGATTAAGACCTCGAGTAGCACACGTAGCATGGAAACCGTGACAATGGTATTGATTAGGCATCAGAGATGCCGAGGATTTGTTACATTGTATTTCGATAAACTGGTTATTTAATATTGATTGGTTTTGGGCTGAGTTTTCATATACGTGGTTTTGGGCTGAGTTCCCATATACTTGGTTTTGGGCTGAATTCCCATATACTTGGTTACATCATAAATCACATATTTAAAACATATAAAATAATTATGCATGCATCAAATTTAGAAACCAATGTCCACTCAGACAGTCCGTGCTACCATTTCGATACGCGTGCCATAAGCTATTTGGGGCTAAATCACCATCTTCGGAACTTCCAAACCTGTCCAAATCACACTCGAAGGTCACTAACCAGCTATACACGTCTATAGGATAAAACCACAAAACTCTCGAAAACGTCAACGTGTCCCGAACACGTTTCCCAAGGTGAAAAATCTCAATTTGACCAATTTAACGATCTCCGATCAATCCAAAACCACCACCATTGGATCCAAATCGTCGAAACCTTTAAATTGACACTGATCCCACCTCGAAATTCAAGCCCACGTGCCCCCACGCGCATGGTCAACTTGAAAGTCAACTTTGGAAAATGTCAACTGGTCAAAAGTTAACAGGTCAAAGTCAACGATTCAACTAGATGGTCAACGGTTTAACTCGCCGGTCACCGAGTCAACTAGCCGGAAAACTCCATTGATGCCCTAAACTTCGAACTTCGATATCTCACTCGTTTCTCTATGAAATTAGACGTTCTAGCTATGTAAATTAATCTACTAGAGCCAAAGTATCTGTATTTAATGTTATGGCCATTGCACCTACAAGCTCGTGAGAGCTCAAGGAACATCATCCTAAGCTTAGAATCGATCAACACCATCAAAAGCAAAAACCTAAAATTTGAATCACGCGGTTTACCATTTTCGAACTCCGGCCACCGTGCACGACGATCCTCGTCCTGGCCACCATTCGGTTCGTCTCAACGCCTCTCCAACTTTCATTTATGGGTCACAAGCAAAAGATGATGATTGAAGGTGTTTAGTGTAGTTGTATTTGTGTGTGTTTAATTTAGGGAGAATGAAGATGATGCATTGGAAGGGAAGAGAGAGAAAATGAGGTGTGTGAGTGATTTAATATAATTAAAATTGGCCAATGGACATAAATCCATAAATTAGGGAAGCCCACCAATGGGATGAGTGACACTTGTCACTCATCCAAGGGCCTACATCAATTAAATCAACCAATTAGAATTTAGCATTAATTAACTCGAATCTCGAGTCGTTAAATTTCCAAATTTCGATTTTGTGACCATAACTTCTCTGTCCGACGTCCGATTCTGACATGTCGCCTGTCTACGGACTCGTGACGTCCCGATCTACGTCATGGTCAAAGGTCAAAGTCCAAAAAGAATTCCGGTTCAAAAGTCAACATTTGACCCAATTCTAAGGACAAAACAGTTATTTTGCACTGTCCATCCGAATGCTCTCAACTAATCCCCAATTAGTCACGTTAACCCATAATTAATTAATATTTAATTCCGATATTTGGAACAGGTTGTTACATCTTTCCATGGCCCCTGAACCTCTAGAAACCCCATGGTCATGTCCCCTGCCAACCCCCACGGTTGCCCCATCAAAAGACCTAGTCATTATCCATGGCACACCCATAGATGCAACCCTTCAACACATCATTCTAGAACCTACGGGTTTGGGCAGGTATTATCATTTCCAAGGCCTTCCTTATCCTTATCTTCACCATTTAAGTTCCTTACTCATCTCAGGTGTTTTGGTAAGAAATTTGATGTTGTACCTAATGGTTTGTGCAGGTTTAATGATCCTTGTAGGAGGCAAGACAAAGGAAGTATCAAAATGGTGGTATGCACCTTTGAGACATTAAGCTCCACCCAAGGCTCAAAGCCACGACCCAAGCCGCCCAAGGCTCCTCCATGGCCACCCCACCTCGACCATTGTGCTTATTTGTCTATTGGGATCAAGCACTTATTGCTTACTTTCAAATCTTTATTGTATTTGTTCTCGGAAATGTTAAAGTCTAGAAAGTGGATTTCTGCTTGTAGAACTAATCAATTACTTTATGTTGCAGGCAAGCTACCACTAAAGGAGGGGCAAGTTTGGAGTTCCTCAAGTGCCCCTTGGTTCACATGCTCCTAGGGTGCTCAACTAGTCCTAGTTTGTTCCCTTTTCTTTGTGGACATTTTTCACTTGTATACCTTCCTTACTTTAATGTCTTTTGTCTTCCTTTTGTGCTTGTAACATTGAGGACAATGTCTCATTTAGGTTTGGGGGTATGCACCTTAAAAACTGCATGATTTGCGATGAACAAACTTTTCTGTTTTGTTATTGCTTGCTGTTTTTCAGTTTATGTTTAGATTAACTTGCTGTTTTTTGTTGTGTGATGCTAGTTTTTATGCTTAAACAAGTTAATATGAATGTATAGAACATGAGAATTGCTTGTACTTACTAAGAATCATTGCCATTGCCATTGAACTCACACTTGCACTTCATGATACCATAATCAAGTGATTAAGCAACCAAAACAATTGAATTTGAGCGTACTTAGAAAATTAGTGAAGACTACCATTGTGAGATCTTTGAGCTTGATTGCCTTTCTTTCTAAGTGATCTACTTGTTTCTACTCTTACACACTCATCACTTTGTTATTAATTGCAAGATCTCTTTCCAATTGCATTGATGTTTAAAGAACCATATCTATTGGATTCTCTTGATTTATTGTATAATTGTTTATGAGATATGATATAGGCTATGTGTGTTTTAGCTCCTAAAGGCCCTTCTTTTTCCCGTCCAAATTGCAAGCTCCCTAAGTGATAGAAGTTTTACCAAGCACAAAAGATGTACTAGGCAAAACCTCTATGTGTAATAAACTTTGCAAGTGCACAAGACGTGTAGATAGTATAGATGCAAGCAAAGGTCGATCCCACGAAGACTTGCTCAATGATATCCAATTCCGTTTAACTCAATTGACTTAAGTGCAGTAATTAAAATGCAATGGGGGGTTTGTTATGTTTTATGAATGAAATAAATTAATTAATAATAACTAACTAACTCGAGCTAGGGTTTCTATCCACCTTTACCAATTACAGTTCTGTTAAATTTCCTTGATTAGATTACTATGCATGTATCTGAATTAAGTGTCTGTGCAGGAGTCCGCCTAAGGTTCACCTCACACATATTATCTTCTCTTAGATTGCATGGTTAAGCGTGATGTGTCCACCCTTAAACAACTATTACCGATGGTACGTGATAATGCATGAAACATGAAGAAGATTTAACGACACTACATTATTCCTAGAAAAGTGATGTGCAGACCTAGAAAGTCATGAGTTTAGATTACGACTAAGATTCTCCCTCTTAAACGTGATGCTACAAATTGCAGAGTGAACACAAACATCAAGGTGATCCGTCAAGCAATTACATCGACAATTATACACAAATAAGGTAGCTAAGCTTATAAGCATAAATTGAGTTCATGAAGCGCAGTAATCCAACAAATTCAGGCATACATAACAATCATAATCAAGAGCCAAAAATCAAACATGAACTAACATGACTAGGGCTTTAAGTAACCCTAGCCCTAATTGCACTACTCAGATATTATTGAATAAAATAAGGACATAATTACAAGGTACAAAAATATAAATAAGAAATAATAAAAGGACAATGAATAAAAGAGATGAAGGAAAACTCCCTCAAGGTAGACGTGTTGAATTTGAAGATGCTTGAATTATAAAGAGTGCTTGAATTAAATTACAAAACTCTAAACTAAGAACATGGATTGAAGTACGAATTTTGACAGAGTTTCGTGGACCTTCAAGAGGTAAATTCGGCCCCCAAAAACAATGAGAAAACATCTATTTACAACCCCAAACACCTGCCCTAACATCTCCCTCAAAAAAAGGGGAAAACAGCCCCAAAACAAGGAGGAAAACTCCTTGTTTTTGTGAAAAACCATAGTTAGCCGTTTTTTGTGTCCTTCTTGTACAAGGAGTCTCTTTCCTTCCTTCTTTCCACTTCTTGACTTTATCTTTGACTAGGAAGTCATTTAATGCTATCCTAAATCAGATTACATTGCCCTAAAATAAAGGAAACATGATAAATTGCGGCTAGGGAAGTTAATTAACCCTAGCCATGTACAAGATGGTTTCTTAATTTCCAAGAAACTTCCTTTTCCTTGTTTCTTGCCTCTTTAACTTCAAGATCTGATTAGGAATATAATTAAGTCTTTTTATCCAAGTCAATCCATGTCATTCCTCATTGAGAAAGGTAGGAAAATTCGTCCAAAGTTACTTGATGCACAAGTAAACCCCCTAAAACACCCTTAACCACATTTTGTGGGCTTCTAGGGGCTAGGCCATGACTTTTAGGGTCTTGGTGGATCTTGATCATGTAAATGGGAGATGATGAGGCCCTTTATGAGTCCTTGATAAGTCCTTAAAGATTTAGCCTTGGAAAGATCACATTTCATTGCAAAACATGATTTAAACCTCAACTAAGCAATATGCACAAACTTCACAAAAGATATCATTTTCTCCTATTTTTTGAATGATTATAATCAAAAGATAAGTAAAAGCGATAAAAAAATAACGTTGAAATGATGCTTAATTTGTGACTTATCACTAAGCCCCTTTGAAGCCAAACACTTAGCCATTTTGTTCTTCACCTACAATGTAACACCCCGTCCTGGAAATCGAGATTAGATTTGTGTTAATGAATGATTAGTGAAGCTAATCGGTAATTAGTTGGGTGATTTCGGATGGACAATGCGAAATGACGATTTTACCCCTATAATGGGCAAAAATGTTGACTTTTGTTCGGACGGTCAAAAGGACTTTGACCGATGACCGTGACGTATTTCGGGATGTCACGAGTTCATAGACAAGTGACACATTTGATTCCGACATTCGAGGGAAAAGTTATTACGTTCGGAAGTTGAAGGGTATTTTTGGTAATTTTGTGGAATATGGGCAATTTGTTGACTTTTCAAACGACAAGGACTTTTCACGTATTTCAAGGACCGTTAGATAGGTCTCGATTTCCTGAGTACAACGACAGGCGGCACGATGTCATCGAAGTTAGGAAGACATAGTTAAGGGTCTAAATGCACGAGGGGCATTGTGGTAATTTTGCCTCAAGGGCATTTTGGTCAATCGGCTGGCCTTGGAATTAGTGCCCAGTGCTCAGGGCACACTTGGCTGTTTTTGAAACATTTGTCCACAGGAAAAATGACACCTGGCCTAACTCTAGAGGTCTGTGGAACCTCCCTGCCGCCTCACGTTGTGTTTTTAAAACCAACTTGGATATTGATCGACAATTGAAAGGAACAAAAAAAACAGAAAATAGAGATACAGAGTGGTGAGGAATTCAAACCCCCCAAATTGTCCTCAAATGGCCGTGCCGTGTGATTAGTAATGAAAAAAGAGACGGTGAGGATGATGGTGGTGACACCACGATGAGCAGCCGTGTACGGTGGTGGTTGAAAGGAGCTGGAAACCGTAAACTCTGTTCTTATAATTCAAAATAGATTTTTAGTTTAGGTCACTAAGGTTAGTTCCAGTTAATCAAAGAGTGACTAGGAGGGAGGAACGGCTTCGAAGTGTAGGGAATTAAGGCCTGAAAGAGACGGTGGGTATGGAACCCGTGTAAGGTAACCGTGAAGTCAAATATGGTAATTTCGATTCTAATTAGTTTAGCTCGATTCTAATAAGTGAAAATTGTTTCTGGTGACCCTATGAACTTTGAAGGATTGACTTGGAGGCTAGAGGAGACTAGAA
Organism: Prinsepia uniflora; assembly: GCA_032719365.1. Lineage (NCBI taxonomy): Eukaryota > Viridiplantae > Streptophyta > Magnoliopsida > Rosales > Rosaceae > Prinsepia > Prinsepia uniflora. The sequence goes on along the minus strand of CM064872.1, from coordinate 47,004,659 downwards.
TCCATGGAAATCAAGGTTGCAGAGCACAGGTTGAATTCTTGAACAGGAAGGTAACGTCTCGTGGTTATTTTCACAGTTTGATCATGTTAGTCGATTAGGAATGGAAGGACGAAAATAATAGGCTAACTAAGACTTAAAACGGATTAAAAATTGAACAAAAACCGCCCACGCCGGTTCAGGGCTGGACTGGATTACAGTGAACTAAACCGGACCCAGTTCACCAGAGGTAAGGGATGACACTGTGTTGGGTGCGTGAAGCTCACGCGCAACCACTTCAGGCGGCGTGTGTGGGCGCGTGGCACGTCTTTTGAGGAAGGTTCCAACATGACTTTTAAAGTATTTGATGTAACGAATATTTTGGCGCTGGTTTCTAGTCGATCGAACATCGTCTCGATATGTTTCGGGTTGTTCGAAGGTTTTAGCCCTCGGTTAAAAATAGTTAAAAATTCGGAAAAATTACGGAGACTTAGTATAAGCTTTATTAAGTAGTTAGTGACCTTGTTATGGGATTTGGACAGGTTCGGGAAAGCCGGTGATAGTCAATTGGCAGGGAACGGCGTAAGTGCGCGCATATCGAGGCAACGGCGTAATGGTCTGTGAGTGGACTTTGCTTTCGAACTTATGATGCATGCATATATGTTTTTATATGTTTTCTATACGTGATCTATGATTTTGATTATGCTCTTGATGATTTACGATTTTGCACGGTTTTCGAGATATTTACGGAATTATACGTTTTACGAGATTTCGATTGATCTTGTGATTTGACCATGGTTTTAATGATTTGACTTTGGGATTTGAAATATGATTTGATTTCATGGATTTGAAATGGATTTTGGAAAAGTGATTTCAGGCTTGGAGCCCTGTTCCTGTGATTTCGGAAAAGAGATTTCGGTTTTGGTTTTGAGACTTGAAAGGAAATTCTGGATTTGGGTTCGGGATGATGGTTCCAGATGCTAGCTTACGGAATCATTGTTGCGAATCCGGAGAAGGATTTCCTATGTTATTCGAATGAAAAATGGTTTTGGGTTTAAAGACCCGGAAAAAAAACCGCTGGATCTGGTTTTGAGTTTAAAGACTCGGTTGATTGACGGGGGGGGAGGGCCCTGGATTGATATGTTTTGAGTTTAAAGACTCGTTGATATCTCGGGAAGGCTTGATTATTGCGCATTGTTTTGAGTTTAAAGACTCGGGCGCACTTGAGATCCAGCAAACTCGCATGATTGATATTTTCACTGGTTTTCAGATGTTTTGGGCAGTGGCCCTGATGATTTGGATTTGATGAGTTTTGGGACTGAGTTCCCGTACTTTGAGATTGATTTGTGATTTTGGGCTGAGGCCCTGGATTTGAATAACGGATTTGATTCGGGGTTTCAATAATGGTTTTCATTGATGGTTTTTGATATGAAATTGATATGAAATGGTTTCATAACATGAATTGATATGCATGCATTGTTTTTTGCATGGAGGGTAAAAATGTAATTTCTTCTGAAAGGTTTTCTGAACTTATTATTTATTTTTGTCCACTCACAGTCTTTTCATGTTTTCGATATCCTCCAGGATGTAGCGGTACGGGCTGTTGGTCGAGAGAGACGGAGACATCACACACGAGATCCACAGTAGATTTCGTACACTATGGGAAGGCCGGAAGCTTTTGGACGATCGGACCTAGTTTTCCTTGTCCGACTTACGTGTCACATAGAGGTTGGACGTCAGTTTAGCCTTCGTGTCATGCGTAAGTTAGACAGGATCAGGATTTAGCCCTTAATACAGGGGGATTGGGGGTGGGTCCTGACATACAATATGACCGAACCAAGTTTTGAACCATTCATTATGGCCATACCTTATAATCTAAGCTTGTGTCAAGGTTGCATCACGCTTAATTCATGGTGAGGAGGAAATATGTTGATGTTACTTATACTCATGTGATGGAAGTATGCTTGAATGGAAAAGATCGTTCGTTTAGTTGTAAAATGAGAAGGTTATTGCATGATCTTGGCTCATGTCATATAATAAAAAAAATGTATCAAGTTCATTAGTTAAAAGAAAAGAAAAGAATGCAAAAGGAAAAAAGAAAATTTGAGATTAGAAAAAGAAAGAAAAAAAAAAAGCAATGAACTTTAAGTTGAGTCAAGTGAGCCAAGTACCTCAAATTAGAGCAATGTAGTGAGCTTAAGCACGATTTCATTATCTAGTACTCAAGGTTTGAGTCATGACTTCTCATGCCTTGATGCGGTTTAGGTTCTTTGAATTCCAACATTTTTTTCTTAACCCAAGAACCTAGCCTCATTACAACCCTTGAATGAAGACCTATTGATCTTGTGAATGGTTATGCAAAGGATTAAGGTAAGTCTCTGTTCTTAAACTTCAATTCCTACGTGAGATCATACTTTCAGATAAAGCGCTTTTCTTCAATGAAATTCATATGTGATTAACTTGATTGTCTTTACATAAACTCATCACATATGCTTGTTGAGTGAATGCCTTAGGATTCATGTGCTTATTGAGTGATGCCTAGTGAGAATTAGAGTCGAGGCAAAATCTTTCTAGGGTCTTTAGATGACGTTGTTTTCTAGTTTGGTCATTTGAGAATTGGTATGAACACTAGACAAATTGAGTTCACGGTTAAAGCATGTTCTTGGTTTTTATGAGCTTATTTTCTATTTTTTGTTCCTATTAACTTGTTAATGTATGATTTTTAGCATTTTAGGTGTTAAGTAAAACATTTGTGGGTATCATGCTTCTATAACCCTCAGAAGACAAAACACCTCCTATTAGGTGATCCTAGGGGTTTCTTTGCGTTTAATGCATTATCACTCATCATCGATAATAGACGCTTAAGGGCGACACATCACGCTTAAACATGCGAACTAAGAGAAGATAATAGGTCTGAGGTGAGGTGTAACCGGACCCCTGCACGGGCACTTAATTCAGAAATATGCATAGTAATCTAATCAAGAAAATCTAACGGAACTATAATTGGTAAAGGTGGATAGAAACCCTAACTCGACATAGTTAGTTAATATTAGTTAATTCAGTTTCATTCCCAACGTCATAAACCCCCCATTTGTTCTTTAATTAGTTCACTAAAGTCACTCGAACCAAAATGAATTGGACATTGTTGATCTAGTCTCTGTGGGATTGACCTTTTCTTGCATCTATACTATTTTCATGTCTTGTGCGCTTGCAAAGTTATTACATGTAGAGGTTTTTCCTAGTACATCTATTGTGCTTGGTAAATTTTCTATCAGGAGGCTCTCGGTTTAAGCCTTCAGCTATGCAGTTTTTCGGTTGGGATGGTGGTATAACTACGCCTTAACTCCAAGAACTCCTAGGTATTGGATTCCCTAGAAGAAATTTCATAGCCCGTCAAAACATCGTGTTTTATCCCTTTTCCGCCCCCCACCCTCCAAATGATCTTTCCTAGATACCTACCTAGTCGCTGCTCCAGGATTTCTCTCGATTGCTCCGTATCTTATAGCTACTACACCAATGGTACCGCATACTCCTGCTGTGTCAACTGAATGTCTTACAGCATTTCCGCCTACAAAATCAAAAACATATTTATTAGTAATTTTAAGGATAAAAAATTAATTTTAAAAATAAATATAACAATCTAAAATTACGAGAATAGCGTCAGTCTTAGTGCTCCCTCAGCTATCATACACCTATCCCAAGTATCTACCTCCGAGAACAGCGACCGAGTGTTGTTCTGGTTCTCTTGCATGGCCGTTAAGGGACGTGACCCCCCGTGATGGTTCAACGTCTTCGCCTTCCGATTTAGCTTGTTGGCCCTTGATTTTTTTTGTTTATTACGAAAAATAATTAAATTAAGAAATGGAAAATTGGACAAAAAAATTGAACAATTTAAGTAACTGAATATTACCAGATATTCGGGCAACACAAAATGGTTATAGATCAATTCACATTCGATTTCCCGAGGCCTCTCAACCTCCTATGAAGGATTAGCACGAGCTTCCTCTGAGGTGAGACAGTTCCACCACCACACATTAACTTTTTGGTCAAAGTCAAAGAGTTGTATTTTCTTAGTCAAAGTCAAAGAGTTGACTTTTCTTAGTCAAAATCAAAGTGTTGACTTTGATCGAAACCTCATTTGGGTAAACCGAGAATACCTTATAAAGGTCTCGACCTCTTGAATACGTTGACAGACAACAGGTCAAAACGAAGATCGGATACACTCATTTTAGGTCAAAATTATGCAAGGGAGTTTTAGTATTTTGGTATATTAGCATGTGAAAAATGTGTATAAAATCTAAAAGGTTCTTGAAGTGTTTTCCCTCCCTGTCCACCGACCTATGCTTCTTATAATTGTTGTGTGTGTGTGTGTGTGTGTGTGTGTGTGTGTGTGTGTGTGTGTGTGTGTGTGTGTGTGTGTGTGTGTGTGTGTGTGTGTGTGTGTGTGTGTGTGTGTGTGTGTGTGTATGTGTTTTGTGGGAGTCGGTGGGTTATAGCTGAAAAAAAAACATGATGAAAAAGAAAATAGAGGAAGAGTGAGACTGCGATGAAGGCAAACAAGAAAATATGAGGCCAGGTTGATGAGAAGTAGGAAGAAGAGATGAATGGGAGCTTTTGGCGATTCCAGAACTAAATCCCATGAAGAGCCAACCATGGTCGTGATCTCCTAAATGGTTATGCGACTTCCAGGTGCTGGTATGGGGGCCTTAGACAGTTAGTAAAGCTCGTAGGATCACTCAGAGGCAAAGACGACGAAGTAAGGAAGCCTAGAAAGGCGAAAGTATATGCGGGAAGCCATGGCAGAACTGCCATGAGCTCGGAGTATAAATATGAGGTAAGTTTCTCTACATTTGAGTATGCAGATCCCTTCCTAAGATAGTTAAAGAATATTGAATGAAACATAATTGGAAAAACTTGAGAAATAAGGGTTTAAAGGTCGGGCCGGGTGACCCGAAAACCAGGCCAGTCGAGAAAGGAAGAGGTCTACAGTACTTGTGCGTGGGTTCACGCGCAGCCACTTCAGGCGGTGCATGAGGGTGCGTGACACCTAATTCTGGGGTACGATCAAAATGGAAAATGCTTCTCTCTTCATGCTAAGTTCAATGGTATTAAGTTTGTGTTAAATAGACTTCATCTGGATATAGTTTCATTTATTCAAAGTCTTATCTTATATTTAAAATTATAAGTGATCTTGATTAATTACAAGGACTTAATCCTTATATGTTTGGATCTGAATAATTAAAGGAACTAAGTATAATGAACCTCAATAATTTATAGGAATATCTGCGGTACTTGGAAGTGGGATTAAAGGATAAATAGGCTAATTTGGATATGAATACATTGATAATTATATTGTTTCTATGCTTATGATGATTCTTGGAAAATATGAACGTATGTTATAAGCAATTATGTAATCAAATTATTATCCTTTTAGTAGTGAGTTGATAAAACAAGACGGACGTTAATGATGGAGGGATGACCTCGAAACATGTTAAATCATAATGTCTATTACAGGCCAGGGATATAGGGTTGGATGTGGGCGTTAACCCCGCGAGGTATAATTATTTTGGGTTATTTAATATGGACTTGAATCGAGTTAAAGATTGTAAAGAAATCCCGTGAATGACCAGGTCATTAGACGGGAGCAGGACCAGGTTGTTAGACGGGAGCAGGACCAGTCCTGTTTCTCTGCTTTTGGGAGATGGGTCATGTCATCCACTACTAGCTTGTTAGGTACCAGTGTAGGGCTGCATTCGGCGCCGACGCGTTAGGTACCAGTGAGTTTGCTGCATCTGTCGACTCCTCAACCACATTTAGAACATTGCAAGGGCGAGACCTCAAAGTAATCAAAGTAGGTACTGACATCTACAATAAAAACTTTAAAAATACTTAGGCAACCACATAATTAATCAATCAATTCAATTCAACAACAATAAAAAAAAAACCCAATCTTAAGCAAAATTAACAATAACCAAACTTAAACAAAATAATGAATATTCAATCCTAATCAATATCTAAAAATTAAGAATAACTAACATTTAACAATTAACAATAATTAACGACCAAAAATTACAATAACTAATCAAAATTAAAAATTAAAAATAACAATATATAACTAATCAAAATCTAACCAATTTACCAATAACTAACCAAATCTAACAAATTCAATCACAAATAATCCATAAAATTCAAAACCAAAAATCTAACAAAAAATACCCAATAAATTCATATTAACAATAACTGATCAAATAATCCATGTTATATAAATAGATTTATATAATAAATAATTAAATAACTTATATATATATATATTGAGAGAGAGAGAAAGAGAGGAGATTGGGACGAGGCTGTGTCAGCCGCGACGAGGTGCTGTCGGCGACTGCGGAGACCCAATGCTGGCGGTGGTAGAGAGGGAAGTGAGGGCGGGAGAGAGAGAAGAGAGCATTGAAGATTGAGGATTTATGGGAAAGAGAAAAAGAAGAAGAGGAATAAGAAGAAGGGTCTATCCGTTTTAAGCATTAGAAGAATTTTGCTCGACGAATGTTTGTAGGGTAACAATGGGAGGTAATGCTTTAAGAAGCTCGACGAACATCCTTTAAGAAAATCGTTGGTAAACTTTCATCCACTTCATCTTACCTAACGATATTGTAGATAATGCTTGAGACCGTTAATTTAGACCGTTAGTTACGAGGAACTTGCCCGTTGAATTTTCTTGAAATACTCGTCGTGTAACATTAAAAACATATAATCTAAATGAATTTCCATAATCCGACTGTTGATTTTGTGTTTTTAAGTGCCTGAAATTCGTTTGTCGAAACTCTTGATGTTTCAAGGAGTTTAAGCTAATTGATCGTAATAGAACGTTTTGTAACTATCGATTCGTTCTGCACTGTTACCTTACCTAGGCTCGGGAATTCAAAATCTTCTAATTTTTTGTGTAAACGATCTACGAGTATGTACAATACATGTGGACAGTTGGATCACTTAAATTAAATTTATAAGAACACCTTTTCCAATAATACTTTGAAACATTTTAAGAAAAGTTCAATGGTATTTGCATATTTTGGGCCGATTGAGTTTTGAACGATTAAATTTCCATAATCCGATGTTCATTTTGTGTTGTTAAGTGCCTGAAATTCGCTCGTCAAAACTCGTGATTCAATGAGTTTAAGCCATCTGATCGTAATAGAACGTTTTGTAACCGTCGATTTGTTCTGCACCGTCACCTAAGCCCGGGAATTCGAAATCTTCTAATTTTTTGTGTAATCGATCTATGAGTATGTACAATACATGTGAACATTTGGATCCTTAGAAGTATTAAAAGAAATTATTTGAACTTTTAAAAACAATCTTTCCAATAACATTTTGAAACTTTTAAAAAAAAGTTCAATATTATTTACATATTTTGTGCCAATTGAGTTTCGAATAATTAAATTTCCATAATCTGACCGTTCATTTTGTGTCATTAAGTGCAAAAAAATTGCCCATCCTAACTCATGATGTTTCAAGGATTTTAAGATGTCCGATTGTAATGGAACAATTTTGAAACCGTCGATTCATTCTGGATCGTTAACTAGACCTGCGAATTCCTTCTAAGCCTCTCCATTAGCAGCTACCTCAATGTTTCATCATAATATGCTCATCTTTGTGCCACCTCATATCACGGGTTATGTGAGACGACATGTAGAATCATTGTAGCCTTAGCTTCAGTGGAAAATAACACAACACCTAGTTCGAAATCTTGTTTTTTCGAAACTTAGGTTCATTACACATGAGACATTTATCAAGTTTCTCAAATTTACTGTAAAATAACGCACAGTTCTTGCATGCATGGACTTGACATACCCTAAACTGAGACCCTTCAACAACTTCTTCCAGTACTAATGATTTTTAGGGAGACGGTTATCTTCTGGGAGGATTAGAATGATGATGTTCATCATGTGATCAAAATGCTTGATCGTTTGATTATACTCAACTTTCATATGTATCAACTCCACATCTGCCCCTAGAACCAAAAAGGATTTACAACCTAAGTACAATTCACGCTAAGCTTCTTTCAACGATATCTTGTAATGGAGTTTAGAATCTCTGGGTTTAAACCTGGGGACCTCATCGTCCATATCATCGGATGCGGGAGGAAAAAAATTCGATAATATCTCAACGACTTGATCATTATCGCATTGCTAATTCAAATTACTTTCTTCCTGATGGGACCCGGGAACCGAAAATGTCGATTCAGTAAATATTTCTTCGCCATGAATCCAATTAGTGTAGTTGTGTATGATCCCATTTCGATCCAAATAATATCGAACCTCATTCAACGGCATCCAACTGAAGTTATTACATTTACGACATAGGCACATTATACATCTATCATCAATGGAATAATTACGTGCAAGTATGTTTAGTTTTATCTTGAGGTGTTTGTTTGAGATTTTAAAAAAAAAATCCTTATTTGTTATTATGTGAGCATCTTTTCTCATATACTATGAGTGAAAACACAAACGCTTACAAATTGATTGAATTTATGAGTGCATACCCTTGTGAATTGATTCATACTTATTTTATTCATGTTGAGATCCATTACGCCAAAGTTTACTCATTGTCTTACTTGTTGAAACATTTTGTTACCATTTGTTAACTTTTGAATTCCATGAGCTAAAATTCTTCTAGTGTAAATCTTTGATGTCATGAGGGTGTGCAACTATGTGCTGTGTAGTTTGTGGTGTACGAGGTCAAATTTCTATTGTGGAAAATTCGGTTTGTTTGCATCCACACAATGTTCTTTGAATTCGTACCAAATATTTCTTTATAATATCTACATTAGACATTTGGGGAAATGTAAGAAGAAGCTGTCGAAATTTCTGTTGATCAAAACTTTGGCTTATAGGTCGTAAATCGAATAGTACAGAATATGCACTCACGAATGGACTAGGACCAAAAAACGGGAGTAATAAGGAGATGAGTTGATATTTACTCATAGGGCCATTAGGAGACAATGTTAACTCAATTAGTTATGTTGATTATATTTTGTGAAAGCAGGTATAATGGGCATACGCTGGGTGCAAATGTTGATAGATCTACTGATCAGTAAATGGATGAGATCAGTCTCAAAAGTACATTTTGCACTCGTCGAATGGATTATAGGAGCGCTTATTGCACTAGTTTCACTAACATTTTCGGTTTCATCTCCACTGTCTTTGCTTCTGGTGGTTTTGTGTTTGCTGGTTCGTGGCGGCTCAGTTGGTGTCTGATGGCGGCTTCCCATTTTTTAGATCTAGGGTTACTTTGGGCTGTGGCAATTTTATATTTTTGGACTTATATGCACATGAATCTGGTGTTTTTTGTGTGGATGATTATATCCCAATTAAGTCTTTTTGTTCGTAGTCTTCCATTACTCTGTAATGTACGCTTATTAATGAAGTTCTTAGCTGTTTGATAAAAAATCTGATGCTTCCTCTTCTTTTAATGGGCCTTATAGTCTCGAAAGCAATCATGATATTATCAGCGATCAACTTGGAAAACAAAAGCACTTTGATAGTTAGATATAATGGTTGGCATGCATAATCGACTAAATGGTATTGTGTAATCAAGGTTCAAAACGGCGCTAGGCGCTCTTAGGGCGGTCGATAGGGACCTAACGTCTAGATTTAAAAAAAAACAAAATTCAACAAATTAATAATATAATGAATACTATCAAATAATTCTAGAAGTTTCGGAAAAAAAAATCAAATTATTCTATAACAAAAATTAATTATCTAGATAAATAAATTGAGTTGGGAATCATAAATGTTAACAATGTAAGCTTTTTTATTAATTTTATTATACAACATTCTACATTTTTTAATTTATTATTTTTGTTTTAATTAATACTTATATTATTAACTAAGTATTTAATAAATAAAATAACTTATATAACTAAATATATATAAGAAATTCCATCTAGGCGCTTAATCATTAAGCGGAGCGGTTTCCCACCTTCAAGCGCCTAGGTGGACTAAGCCGCCGCCGTTTAAAATATGTTATCAATAACATGTATCCTCTTTCTCACTTATTTTTTTGAAATTTAGATCTATAAATTCTTGATCCGTTTCAAAGAAGTAAACTTGTCCTAGTTATTTTTTTTTTTTTCCAAGAACTTGTCCTAGTTATTTGGAATATATATCTTTATAGGAATAAATAAGAAGTATTTTTTAATCTGTAGCCCTATAGAGTCCAGCATCTTCTCCTTTCAATAATGTTCCTATACTGAAAAGGAAAGCCTCATCGAGAATCACAAGAACCTTATCAAAAAGTTCCATTAAAAAAAAAAAAAAAAACCTTATCAAAAAGCCCACTTGTGTTATTTAAGCAACCAAACAAAAAAAAAAGAGAGAAAAAGAGAAACTCCTCAAACTCCTATATAATGTGACTTTCCTCTTAACTTTGTGTTAAGTAAGATTTGAAGGCAAACCAAGCTTTAGATATACAGCTCCCCTTTACTTCAATAGCTTCACTACTCATAGAAATGGCTTTTTATGAACGCGTTCTCATGAGAGAGGAGAGAGTGGTGTGTCTTCATCGCAAGCCGTCTTCGGTCCCATCCGAACGCCACACAATCATAGAGGACTGCCATGCCGTGTTTTATAACGGTTCCAACAACACTGCTTGGCCTCCTCTTCAGCACCAAGCAGCTGTACAATATTATCCACAACCCAGCACCGTGCATTATCAAGTTCCTTGTGAGACTGTTCAGGTGAGAAAGCCCCAAAATACTGTTCTCAATAGCACGGAGGCAGCCAAGCTCTACGGTGGATTTGTGGTTACTGAATATACGACCAAGAAAAATCCTCGCCCTATTTACTAATTAACCCTACCTTTCTTGCTACATTCATATATATATATATATATATATATATATATATATATATATATCTCCCTTTTTTGGTTTTTTGAAAAATTTGTAGCTTCTTAGTTTTGAGATATCCAATGAACATGGTACCAGGGCTATCCACCAAGGACTGGCCCTGGGAAAGCCCTGGTGACGTCTGTACTGTCGAGAAGTCCCTTAGAATTTAATCGGCATGCTTGATCGTCGATCTGCTTGTAATATATTAACCAGTGGCTTGTATTATATCAATCAGTGGTTTGTAATATAAGTTAACTAGCTGTACGTTTATTATTGATTTCTCGCTCCATTTTGTTTAACTTGCGAACTCCACATTTTCATCTTGCGTCGTCTATTTCAATCGCACCCAATATTTAAAATTTACTTTTAGCAGTACAAACTTTTCTATCAAGGCTTGAATCCTCTCCTAATCTTCATGTTTCCGTATTACTAGTATTTTCCCACCTTTTAATCTTGATGTACTCGTACGTACCATGGATAGAAATAAAAAAGCTTTTCTGGGCCCTTTTAGTATAATAACAAGCTGATCCCGTGCTGATCCAGGCTCCAGCTGATGAAATTAAACAGAATCACTTTCGTACGTATAAGTCATGCGCGCACATAAGCATATACAATGGCAGACCCAGAAATTTTTCATGGGAGAGTCCACATGTAAAATGTACAAAATTTTGAAAAGCAAAAATATCCTTTAAAACTGAAGGATAATATTAAAATTCATAATTTAAAAAAGAACACAAATTACAATTGTCCAGGGTGAATTTTTATATCCTAAAAGCGTTGCATTATAGCTTCATTATCAATACAAACGAAAATATATTGCTCGATGTAAACAACTAAACTATCACTCAACCACTGATCTCCCATTTTGTTACAGAGTGGAGTTTTCACAATATTTATAGCGGAAAATACTCTCTCCATTGAAGCGGTTGCAACTGGTAGCACTAACGCTAGTGTCAGGACCCACCCCGGTTCCACCCCGAAAACCGAGGTAAATCCTGCTCCCGTCTGACACCCCAACACGCAACTAAAGTAAACTCACGTAACCACCAAAATACACAGTCAGACGCAGGAGAAAATTTAAACATCCCGAAGTCAAACGTATGTACAGAGCATAGTACTAAATACAAAGGAAAGAAATCGATACACAAAAACACGCACAACGGAAAAGTTTAAGCACTCCGGGGTCACTCTCGAAAATTTTATGCCTCCAACCCTACCTCGACGTCAAAACCCCGCGCTAGCTCCACGACCTGGAGGGCAATTTAAAACAGAAGGTGTGAGTGGACCATAAACAATAAAATACTTTCCGAAAACCATTTCATAATAAAACCAGGGTTTTAGCCCTCCGTTTTGAAATCACATGTATAACCCAGTTATTGAAAGCAGTTAGAAATCCTAGAAGGATCGTCATAAAACATTTGCTGAATCATTATAAAAACAGTTATAGAACTTAAATTATAAGCATCATAAAACGGTATCATAAAACATAAATACCAAGCCATCATCATCCAGGCCTCAATAATATCTGAGTCTTTAAACTCCCGAGTCTTTAAACTCAACAGGCCTACGGGGGAAAATATCAATATATCTAGAGTCGTTAAACTCCCGAGTCTTTAAACTCAATCCGGATCTTTAAACCCAATCCGGGCCCGTCTCCCGTCAAACATAATATCCGGGTCTTTAAACCCAATATCCAGATCCAGCAAATCCAATCCAATCCAAAACAATTTGAAAACCATTTCTAAGTCCACATCCAAACCTGAATCCGAAATCACCGGTCTGATGCCCTTCCGGCGTCCAGAACCGTCATTCCGAATCCAAATCCGGAAATCAAACCTCGATTTTCGAAATCTGATTTTAAAACCGAAAACCCTTAATCATCAAATCACGTTCCAAAATCCCTTTATAACCATTAGAAATCATTTATCATTTGAAATCCCAAAACTATACCATCATAGTCAGAAATCAACCTTTTATCGTAAAACGTACTGAAAACCGAACTTTCTCGAAAAACGTGCCATTAGGTAAAACCAACATATAACCGTATGAGAAACATAAAAACATACTTAATAGCGTAAAACATAAATAAAAGCAGGTATGCATGCTCGAGTTTAGAGAAAGGGTCCACTCACAGATACCGGGCACGTCACTCGCGTCCCGTACGTCCCGTACATTCCTCAGCTTCCTCGGGAAATCCCGATCCTGTCAACAAGCACCAAAGTACGTTACTAACACATCTACGAAGGTCCACCTAATTTTCCCCAAAACTCCCCGGGTCCTACACGTAACGAACCGGAACCCTAAACCTTCAACCTCGCGGGACTAACCTCAAACAACGTCCGAACAACCCGAAACCAATTCCAATGGATTCGTTAGGACATTTAGAACAAAAACTCAGTTAACCGTTTTCCCAAACACCCCCGCACGCGCCGCCCAAAGTGGCTGCGTGTGGGCCTCAAGCGCCTGTACACAAAGTACTGTTCATCATCGTCTTCCTCACGTGAACCGGTCTGAACCGGCGTTCCCGGTTATTTGTCCATCCGTCTCCGTTTTCCTCCCTCTATTCACCATCTTTATCGTCCCATCCTAAGGAACCTATCCCCCTCACTCAAACACCACGACACCGTCCCTAACCCGTCGACTCAAGCTCGAAGCCAAAACCCAAACTGTCCCCTGTTTCACGATCCGTCCACACAAGTCCTCCCCCGTCACGGTGGCAACACTAGACGCTTCCTAGGACCTCCCTGAGTCTCACCCAACTCACCAAAACCGTCGACTCAACCCCATACTTCACGACTTCCAGTTTGAACTTCACGGCCAAAACAGAGCAAACTTACCGGGAGAAGAACTTACCTACCGTCGATCGCCGCCGTGCTCACCGCCGCACTCCCTGGAGTCCACAGAGCCGTCCTCGCCCCCTGTCGAGCCCAATTGAACAGTACACGGCCACACCACCACCACGATCTCTCACCTCTTCTCTGTCTTTTCTGGTTTTCCCCGTGAGCTCTCACACTCCTCACACACAAACACGACACCTCCCAACCTCCTCACTAACTCTCTTTCAATCTTTGATCACTCCTCACTCCACCAGGACACACAAACACACTATGCACTCGTCCAATTCTCCAAATCTCTCAATCTCTGTTCTCTCTTCTTCGAACACACACACACGGGCACACACGAACACACACACACGGCCCAAATAATTGGAACCGTGTTCCCTAAAAGCCTCTAGCCAAACCCCACGTGTCACAATCCTCCCCATTCTCTCACAAAAATCCCACTCTGCCCTGGACACTTGTCCAAATCCGGCTGCACCAAGCCCAAACAGCCAAAAGACCAAAATGCCCCTCTTTGACCCAAAAATTACAATTTTGCCCTTACCGTTCCAGACCCGTAACTCACTCATCTTAGGTCCGATGAATACGTGCCGCCTGTCGTTGAATTCAGGACGACGAGATCTACCTAACGGTCCTAGGTCAACGTGTCAAAACCCGATCGTAAGAAAAGTCAACTCTTTCCCCCTAGTTTAACCAAATTACGGCAATGCCCTCAACCTTCCGAACATCATAACTTCCTCCTCAGATGTCGGAATCGAGCATACCACCTGTCTACGGACTCGTGACGTCCCGAACTACGTCACAGTCATCGGTCACTACCCAATTGACCGTTCGAACTAAAAGTCAACTATTGGCCCATACTAGGGGAAAAATCGTCATTCTATGCTAACAGACCTATCGGAACCAACTAACCACCGATTAAACTCACTAATCCCATCTCAATCACAGCCTTAACCCTAATTTCCGGGACGGTTCGTTACACTAGTGTAAGAAGAAAATACACATAATTGTATACTCTATGCTTCCCCGTCTTGACCATTTCCTTTAGAAGACTACTAATTCCTTTCAACTACAAAATGGATTACTCAAATACATATCATTAATATAAATCCCGAGTTGATCCTCAAGTGCAAAGAGTTCTCGGGAACTAAATTCTTGAGGATAAAATTCAGCAAAACGAAGTAGTTTGTGTTTGTCAAATGCCGAGAAGGAATTATCTGGAGTCAAACATGTCATACAAATAAGTAACTCATTGCTTATCTTGTTGAACCGATTATTTAATTCTGAAAGTTGGTAATCAAAGATATGAGCAAAGAAATCCACACGATAATGATAATAGTTTGTGAGCTTTGACGCCACACGTTTAGATTTTCCTTGAGCATAGAATGGATCATCCATGTTGGTAATATCTATATCATGTTCATCACAAAAACATGATACTTGATCAAGTAAAAGATCAAATTCATTTTCTCTCATGTATTGAAGTCGTTGCTTACTTGCTTGAACTAGAGCCATGGCATTTTCACAATATGCTCACCTTTCTTTTGTAATGCTTGTGACAAGTAATTTGTAACTCCCAAAATAGATCTCATAAAAAAAAGATGACATGCAAACTGAAAAGTTTAAATATCTTCAAACGATCTATTTTCTTCACCTAAATGATCAGTCGAGCCATCATCTATAATCAATTGAAGCACTTTCATCACGGATTTTAACATAGAAATAATGCTTACCAAAATACCATAATGTGAGTTCCAACGTGTATCACCCGCAAGTTTGAGACTAGTTTCTTGATTTAAACCTCGTTCTGTTTCAAGACAATCATCTTCAAGAGCTTCCATAAGGTTCTTTTGTAGTTGATTTTTTAGCAAATCACGGCGCTTACATGATGCTCCAATAATATTAACAAGACTATTTGCTTTTGTGAAAAAAGTCGCAATATCAGCATGTCCTTTTGCCACCAACATAAGAGCTAATTGAAGTTGGTGTGCAAAATAATGAACATAAAATGTATAAGGATTTTCTTTCTAAATGGTTACTTTAAGACCATTGAACTCACCTTTCATATTACTAGCTCCATCATAAACTTCTCCTCGTAGCATCGACATGTTCATGTTGGTTGTAGATTGCAATTTGTCAATAGCATCTTTTAATGTGCTTGAAGAGCTATCTTCAACTTGCTGGACTCCAACAAAACTTTCAATTACATTTCCCCTTTTGTATACATAAGGAAATAACACCTCCATTTGCTCCTTTGTTGAACAATCACGTGATTCATTAACCATTATTGAAAAGAACTCACCGTTCACATCCTTCATGATAATATCAATGGTTTCAATTGCGCATGCATTAACAAGATCTTTTTGAATTTTAGGAGCTATTAACTTTAGATTCCCCGGAGCATTATCAAATAAAACGGCCTTCACCTTCTCATCGTGATTTACAAGAAATGTCATGAGCTCCACATAGTTTCCCTTGTTGCTTGAACTTTCTGTTTCATCATGAGCACGAAAAGAGAGACCTTGCATCAACAAAAATCTAGTGGAATCAATTGCCGCATTTAGTCATATGAGGTAATTGATACGAGCTTGGTTTGATTTCTTGACCACAATTGTTTCGATATGTCGATTTTGGTTCATAAGATCATCACAAGCTTGTCCAGCTTGATTATGAACACTACCAATCCCTCCAATATGCTCCCTAAGCTCCTCTTTCTTCTACCAATTTCTAAAGCCGATCTCCGTGAAGGAATTATTACAGACTTGCTCAAAATTAGTTTTAAATAAATAGCAAGGAAGACAAAATTCCACATCTTTATCCTTACTATACTCCAACCAAACAAACTCATCAAACCAATCACAGTTGAAACGACGATTATAGCCCGAAATTCTTTTTTGTGGAAAATCTTCAACATTCATTTTTGATTGACAAGAACCCTTAAGTAGATAGGATCTTCGAATTCCATGCCGAATGTTATAATCATAGTTCATCATTCAAGGACGAAGACCAGGATCTCCAAGAAGATTAGTTAAAATTGCATCCTACTCACTTTCTTTTGGTGTTGAATTCCTTGAGTCATTGGTAGTAAGATTGTGATATTGTCTCTTAAAATATCGTTCCATAACTGAATAATAAAAGAAGAAAAAACATTCCCTCCATAATCAACAATTAACATCAATACATCATTAATAAAATTAACATCAATTGATTATAGATGAAAGTGCTATGTTCAAATTTATCATTATCAATAACAAATCAATTGATTATACATCTATACATCAATAACATCAATTGATTATAGATGAAATTTCTATGTTCAAATCCATCATCAATTGATTATAGATGAAAGCCCTGTACTTGTAGTGTGTTCATCAATTGATTATATATGATACATCAATACATCATCAGTAATGTTGATGCAAGAAATGGATCAACCTACTCTTACCTCGCTGAGCTTCCTTCGCGATCCCTCTCGAAATATTGTGGCCTGCACAGGAAGAGGGTAATGCAAAGGGACACCGGTGTGATGCCGGCCGAACAGTCTCCGATGCTTAAGTCAGTTAAGTAGGAGGGTACTGTTGTAATTTAGACAGCGTGAGGGCAAGATTGTCATTACCTTTTGGAGGGGGATGCCCTTGTATTTATAGTAGCATTGAATGTGTTTGTTGGTGTTTGTCAATGTGGGATAAATGTTGCTGCCTCTAGGAGTTTGACAGGTGTCCTGTGGTGGTCCCGGATAGCATTTCTGACTTGTCAGTAAGCCTTGCCAACCAGATTTGGTCTTCCTATGTCGTTCTTGGCTTTATTGGCGTAATCTGAGACTTGCCTGGGACTGGTGAAGCGGGAACAGGTCAGATTGGTTCGGGCCTCTGACCAGGCCGACCAGTTTAGGTATGAACAGAAGTCCCCCAAGTCGTTGACTGAGGTGGATTGCCTCGGTTGAGGGCTTGTATTGTGATTGTCGGCCTGTTCTGGTGCATAGTATGCCAGTCCCCAGTCCCCCAAGCCCTTGATAGAGGAGAAAACCGAAGGATGGGAGTTTAAAACTGGCGTTGGACGGGTGTAAGTGGGTGGCTGATCGGCCTGGGGGTACCCTGCAGGCCGACCACCTTGGTCAATCAGCTTGCGCGGGACCTTACACGAAGAGGTGACCGATCGGCCTAGGGGGTACCCAGAAGGCCGATCACATGTCACTTGGTGCCAAGGTGAAGGATGTCACCCTGGTCGGTCAGCTTGCGCGAGACCTTGCACGATGAGGTGACCGATCGGCCTAGGGGGTACCCAGAAGGCCGATCACATGTCACTTGGTGCCAAGGTGAAGGATGTCACCTTGGTCGGTCAGCTTGCGCAGGACCTTGCACGATGAGGTGACCGATCGGCCTAGGGGTACCCTGAAGGCTGATCACATGTCACTTAGTGCCAAGGTGAAGGATGTCACCTTGGTCGGTTAGCTTGCGCAGGACCTTGCACGATGAGGTGACCGATCGGCCTAGGGGGTACCTAGAAGGCCGATCACATGTCACTTGGTGCCAAGGTGAAGGATGTCACCTTTGTCGGTCAGCTTGCGCGGGACCTTGCACGATGAGGTGACCGATCGGCCTAGGGGGTACCCAGAAGGCCGATCACATGTCGGTGCCAAGGTGAAGGATGTCACCTTGGTCGGTCATCTTGCGCAGGACCTTGCACGATGAGGTGACCGATCGGCCTAGGGGGTACCCTGAAGGCCGATCACATGTCACTTGGTGCCAAGGTGAAGGATGTCACCTTGGTCGGTCAGCTTGCGCGGGACCTTACATCACCTTGTAGTGTGTTTTAAATGCGCGTGTAAATCGAGGTGACCCTTCCGCTTATCGAGGTCGAGGTGACGGTTGGGCTGGCCGACCATGGTAATAACGGCTAGTTTTTTAACCATGGTTAGAATTGGCTAGTATAAAAGAAGTGGAGCCAAGTTCACTTTTTACTTTTTGCTTCCAAGTGAATTGTGAGTGTTGGTGAGAGAAGTACAAAGGCGATTTCCGGCGAGGCAAGGCGATTTCCGAACAAGGTTCACGGCGGTGCTCACGGCGACTTCCAAGCAAAAACACGGTACGTAAATTTTGACCTTGTGATTTGGATTCAAAGTTTGTCTTTTGCAAGAACATGGGATGAACACATATGCATGTTTGTCCCGTGGTTTCTAGATCCGATAGGTCGGCCAGTAAGGAGAGTCGCGTTGTTTCCCATTCTTAGGAGGGTTTTTTTTTTTATATTTGTAGATGGAGTCTGAAGATTCTCAAGGCACGGACGCCCGGTCTGGAAATGCCTTCGAGGATGATTCAACGGCTTCGGCCGCTTCTGACACACGGTTGAAGACGAGTGGATCGGCTTCAACTTCATGGACATCTCGGCTAGAGGTGAATCTGAGGTCGCAGGCCGAGGAAGATAGGAATCTGGAGGAGGAGCTTGAAAAAGCTTTTGCCCAGATGCCAGACGAGGCTGTTTCGGCCATTGGTGAGGCCGAACGGTTGATCGTTGATGTGGATTCGGTGGGGCAGACCGATGTTTTTGAAGGCATACCCCTGGTGTCAGGTCGGTCGAGAGAAAAAAAAGCTGTGGGGACAAGCGATCAAGATGCGACATCCAGGCCGATGTTGATTGAGATTGATGTGGATAATGCAATGAAGCAGGTGACCGTTGAGACATCCGTCTATCACATTGATCGTCAGCTGAGTACGATCAAATGGGATGATATTCAGGCATACCGAGAGGCGTTTCACGTGCCCGATTCAGTTGTGATGCGGCTGATTGGGGATAGCGACATGCCGAGTGATCCTCCGGAGCCGTGGACGACCTTCCACCCGGACGTCTTCATGCATGGAGTCATCCTGCCCCTCCATCCCTGGGTGCAAAGGATGGTTGCCCAGGTTGGTGTGGCCATCGGTCAAATCAACCCCAACACCTGGATTGCCCTGACAGGTGTGTACACGGCCTTCAAGTTGGCCGGGAAAGGAGAGCCGTCCTGGGGGCACATAAACTACCTCTATCAGTTTAGAAGGGATAAAACGGGGTGGATTTATGTGGAGGCTATAGATAGGAAGACCCGGGGGCCGTTCATATGGGATATGCCCACTTCGCAAAAGGCATGGAAGCATCGCTTTGTGTTGGTTTGCGGAGACTGGGAGGGGTCCTACCTAACCGACCAAGATAGGAGAATTCCGAGGAACTATCAGTCGAAAGGTGTGGCTAGTGTTAGGTGTTGTAAGTCGGTTAGGGCTTGTTTTTTGTTTTTTTTTTGTAGGCCTTGGCTAATATGTCTTTGTTTTTGCAGAGGTGTTCAAGTGTCCTAGCGTGACCGACCAGGAAAAAGCTGACTGTGTGGAACTGTTCGAGAGGCTTGACCGAACAGAAAGGAGTAGGGATTTCTTGCGGCTTCCCCAGAATTTGCTGAAGGTCGGCCTGATATCGGAACTTCGTAAGTATCGACTCATCATGCCCTGTGAAAGTGTTGGCTGGCCTGGATAAGTGATTGATTTTTTCTTTTTTTTTTCTTTTGTGCAGCTCCTCCGGACTACGTGCTTGCTACAGCCACCCAGTGCTCGAATCGAATGGCTAAGATTCAAGAGATAATGAAGCAGGCCGAGGATGCGAAGGCCGAGGCCCAGAAAGCTGGGGCGTCATCCAAAGTGGACTTCAGGCAGCCACTGAAGACGAAGTCTACGGCCCGAGTGAAACCGAGGCTGCGGATAGCTGGGGGGTCCAGTCAAGCCGGGGAACAGCCGGCAACGGATGTGGATGAAGCGACGCTGGAGCCCCTTGAGCCCTTGTTCTCAAGTCCGCCTGCGTCGGCCAGTGAGAAGAGGAAGGCGACGCTCGGCAGTTCTCCGGTCGTCATCGAAATAGATGATGCGGCCGAGCAGAGGAGAAAGTTCGTGGCCGAAGCTCGACTTAAGAAGAAAAAGAAGCTGGCCGAGAGGAAGGAAAACAGGGAAGATGAGGAGCCGGCCGAGAAAAAGCGGCAGAAGAGGCAGGCCGAGGTGGAGACCCTAGAACAGGTAAGGAACATGGTCGTGCCGTCGCAGACCTCCCTGTTGGCTGGCCGACAGGTGCCGAAGAAGCTGAAAAGGCCGACGCTGGATTCGTCTATCAAGTCTTATTTTGTCAATGCGTAGGGGGAGCCGGACTTGATCAGGACGACCGAGGTGGACGACAGCTGGCGGCATCTGAGCACGGCCTTCCACCCCTCGCAGCTGGACTTTATGAACACAGTGGTCCGGGGGTCCCAATATGAGTTGGGTGAGATAGCCGAAGTTCAGCCGAGGGACTTTGCCGACCGTTGTGACAAGACCATGCGGCTTGGCTCTCATGTAAGTTTCTGTTTCGTGGTGCCCCCTTTTTTGTTGTTATTATTTTTTGTTTTTGTTTTTTTTTTGGACTAACGCGGCTTGTGATTTGCGCAGTTTCTTGGAGAAGTGTTCTCGACCTTCCGTCATGCCAGCAACCTCAGGCAGCAAGCCTTAGATATGAAACGGGAAGTGGAAGGGAGGGAGCACGCCTTGGCCGGCAATCAAAGACTGTTCAACTAGGCGCTCGAGGCCAAGGCGGAGCTTGAGCTGAAAGTGAAGGCCTTGGAGGTGGAAGCAGCCGCGAGGGCCGATGAGGCTAGGCGGGTCCAAGCCGAGTTGGAAGAATCCAGGTTAAGGTTGGCTGAGCAGGAGTCGGCCAATGCGAGGTTAGCCGAGCAGTTGATCTCGACCAAGAAGGTGGGGATAGAAGAATATAAGGCTTCTCAGGAATGTGAGAAGACCTTCATGAAGTTCGGGGCTGCCTTGGAGGATGGCTTCTACAAGAAGTTGTTGCTGTCTAACCCGGGGGTCTCCATTGCCTTCCCTTGGCTCAAGTCCCCGCCGAGGGTTGAGGATTACCTGGATGATGACGGGAATCCTCTGTTAGGACCCACCCCGATTTTCGCCTCGATAATCGGGAAGCATCCTGCTCCCGTCTGACAATCGAACCCAAAAGACCGGAAAACTAATTAATATTACAACACACCCATTGTCAGACCAGGGAGATTAAACAAATACATCCGACTGGACGTCAAGTCCACAGTTTCACAAAGCAATATTACAAACAAGTTAAAGAAACAAGTCCTACTCTGTGAACTAACTACTCCGCAACGGAAAACTCTATGCCTCCGCCTCTGCCTCGGCGCTCGCCCCCGCACTTGTACCACGACCTGGAGGGAATTTAAAACAACAAAGTGTGAGTGGACCGAAACATAAGTTTTTAAAGGAAAACAGTTTCTCCGAAATCGGGTTCGCCCTCCAGTTTTGTAACACGCATGCATAACCAAATATTCAAATTTTGCATATTAACTTTTGAAAACTCTTTTTCCGAATCACGTGTAAAATGTTACAAAGGATCGCCATAATTCATGTAAAAACCATTTAATAATTCCAGGTTTCAGAAACCGTCATTTTGAACGTTAATTGCACAAATCAAGTAAAACGTGAACCAATAACCACAATTATGCCGTTGGATCCATCCGAGTCTTTAAACTCAATTTTAGGCCTTCCCGGGATATCAACGAGTCTTTAAACTCAAAACATGATTAACAGGCCTCGGGGGTATCATAATAATCGAGTCTTTAAACTCACGAGTCTTTAAACTCAATTCGGGTCTTTAAACCCAATTTTCGGGCCCGCCCCCGTCATTAAATAACCGGGTCTTTAAACCCAAAATCAGATCCAACCATTATCCGGGTCTTTAAACCCAAAACCGTTTTTTTTTAAACATAATAAATCAGGATTCATCACAACCGTTTTCCCAACATTACTC
This sequence comes from Prinsepia uniflora, assembly GCA_032719365.1. Classification (NCBI taxonomy): domain Eukaryota; kingdom Viridiplantae; phylum Streptophyta; class Magnoliopsida; order Rosales; family Rosaceae; genus Prinsepia; species Prinsepia uniflora. The sequence goes on along the minus strand of CM064872.1, from coordinate 46,982,141 downwards.
CGAAAACATTTCTCATCGTAACAGGACTCGTGTCCGAATTTACATGCAAATCCCAACACATGCAATTTCCAAAAAAAAATTACCTCACAAAGTGATCAAACATCATAAATCCGAAACATGCATATTCATTTCCAGGTACTTTATCAAAATCATCACGAATGCATAAACGAAAACCGTAACCTCGAAATGCGTGAAATACGGTAAATATCTCGAAAAACGTGAAAAACACGTAAAGCCGATATAACATATCACCATCATAAAATCATATGTAAAACCATGAGATAAATAAGCAAAATAGTAATGCATGCCCAGTTTAGAAAATCAAAAAGTCCACTCACGGTTTTAGGACGCGTCAATCGCGTCCCGCGTGCTCCTCCGTAGCTTCGGAAGTGTCCGGGCCTGTAAAAATGTACAAGAAAGGTTACAAACATCCCCAAATAGCTCGTTAGATTTTTCCCTAATTTCCCGGATTTTTCGGCAAAATAAACCTTAAGGACCTAAACTTCCGGGCTCCCGAGATTATCCCGAACGACTCCCGAACAACTCGAATCCTAAAGGGAAAATGTTAATTAGACTGAAAGGGACAATTCCCATGTTGACCGTGATCGGAGATGACATTGCACGCGCCGTTACGCGCTGCCCAAAGTGGCTGCGCGTGAAGGCCACGCGCCAAGCTACAGTGTCATCGTTCTTACCCGGAAAGTCTGATAAACGGGTCTGTTACCCGCGACTCAACCCGACCAGTTTAAGCTCAATTCTCAATCAATTCCTCTCGTTTTTGATCCTATTATCTTCTCTAACTCATTAATTTCAGGTCTGTGTTGATGGCTAACCTCGACTGACACCAAATCGACTCAACTCAAGCTCGAACAGTCGAACAAGTCGACTTCTGGAACTCACCCTACACGGTTCCATTCCCAAATTAACTTCACCAGTAGCATAAAGGGACCCATACGAACATAATGGCACTAACAATTTAGCTCCCCGTTACCTGGAAGTCGTCGTCCTCAAGCTCGAAAATTCTCAGAACCAGGGAGCTCAGTTCTTGGCCATTTCGTGGGTGTCGTCCTTCGAATTCGACGTGGTTGGTTCCCTCTTGCTCCCAGAAGACTAGAATGGCCCTTGGTTTCGATCAACAAGCCTCAGAAATCGAATTCAAATTTTTCCCTCCAACTGGTTCATCTCTGAACAGGTACCTGAGTTCCTGAACAATCCTTGCTCAATTTGCTTGATTTCGTGCATGGTTATGCTGCTGCTGCTCCCAGAAGACTCTCAGTGTGTCTAGTGTGATCCCTAAGCCAGTAGAAACTGAATTATGAGATTTCCCCCCAAAAACCCGAAACTGAAATCTCACTGTTTCTCTCAAACTCAACCCTCTCACTGATGCACAAATGACCCCAATTCAATCCTTACTCCATTCCCATACACGGTTAGTCGATCGGTGTGGCCAGCAGCCCGTGGGAGACCAACTGGGGTCTCTGAAAATGTCTCCCACGCACACAGAAACCATGGCCATTCCCTGCACTCCCGTGCCCAGAATTCTGCCCAAGCCGTGCACCAAGGCCACTCAGTCATGCTTCCACTACCTAAATCCACATAAACAAATTGTCTGAGCCATTCCACTAGCCATAAACAATTGCACGCACAAGACCCACGGCCGTGCACTCTGTTTTTCACGGTGGTGAACAGTAACCACCGTGAAATGACCAAAATGCCCCTCTGTGCAATAATTACCAAATTGCCCTCCAACTTCCGTGACCCATAACTCGGTCATCCGACGTCCGTTTCAAGCGTGCCGCCTGTCGTTGTACTCGGGGCGTCGAGACGAACATAACGGTCTTCGAGTCAAATGAATATCAATTGTCAAACAAAAAGTTAATTTTTCCCCCTTAATAACGTCCAATTACGATAATGCCCCTGAACTTCCGAACATCATAACTTTCACCCTGTTCGTCCGAATCGAACGTGCCACCTGTCTATGTACTCGTGACGTCCCGAACTACGTCACGGTCATCGCTCAATGTCCGTTCGACCCCCCAATCAAAAAGTCAACAAATTGACCACACAAAACACAGGGGTAAAAACGTCATTTTATTCAATATTTTATAATATTACATTTCTAGAACGTCCGGGGCGTTACAATCTCCCCCCCTTAAGAAATTTCGTCCCGAAATTTCAAGGAAACAAGTAGGGGAACTGTTCTCGCATCTGCGCCTCGGGTTCCCATGTGGCTTCCTCCACATTCTGGTTCCTCCAGAGAACCTTTACCAGAGGAACGGTCTTCCGACGTAGTACTTTATCCTTTCGATCCAAAATCTGTACCGGCTGTTCCTCGAAGCTCAAATCATCTCGAAGTTCAATGGGCTGTTCCTCCAGTACATGAGATGCATCAAACACATATTTCCGCAACATCGACACAAGAAAAACATCATGGACCTTCGACAGCTCTGGCGGTAGTGCCAACCGGTAGGCCACCGGGCCAATCCTCTCGGTAATCTCATATGGTCCAATATAACGAGGGCTCAACTTCCCTCGCCTACCGAATCTCACTACACCCTTCCAAGGGGACAATTTCAGAAATACCCGATCTCCGACCGCAAACTCTAGATCTCGAATCCGATGGTCCACATAGCTCTTTTGTCTGTCCTGGGCTGCCTTGAGCCGCTCCCTGATGAGTTTGACCTTCTCGGTCGTCAGTTCCACCAATTCGGATTTAGTCAGCTTCCTTTCACCCACGTCCGTCCAACACAACGGAGTTCTGCACTGCCGTCCGTACAATGCTTCGTACGGAGCCATCCCAATGCTCGCCTGATAGCTGTTGTTGTAGGAAAATTCCATCAAGGCTAGATGTGACTCCCAAGTGTCCTGAAATTGTAAAACGCAACCTCGCATCATATCCTCCAAAGTCTGGATGGTCCGCTCAGACTGGCCGTCAGTCTGAAGATGAAATGCAGTACTGAAACGAAGTTTTGTCCCAAATGCTTCCTGCAGACTCTGCCAAAATCGAGAAGTAAACCTTGGGTCTCGGTCAGAAACTATTGATTCCGGAGTACCGTGCAAACGGATGATCTCGTCAATAAACAACTGGGCCAACTGTGTCATCCTGAAGTTCTCTCGTACTGGCAAGAAATGAGCTGATTTCGTAAGCCTGTCCACAATCACCCAAACTCCATCGTGACCCCTGGGTGTCCTAGGAAGTCCAAACATGAAATCCATCGTCAAGTGATCCCATTTCCATTCCGGGATAGGTAGTGGTTGCAAGGCTCCATAAGGTCGTTGTCTCTCAGCCTTCACTTGCTGGCAAATCAGACACTTGCTGACAAACTCGGCAATCTCCCGTTTCATCCCCGGCCACCAGTAGTGCTCTCGCAAGGTACGATACATCTTGGTCCCACCAGGATGCATCGCGTAGGCCGAACTATGAGCTTCGTCCAAGATCTCCTTCTTCAGTGCCTCAACGTCGGGCACGCACAATCGCCCTTCTTTTAGCAAAGCTCCATCCTCCCTGACTGTGAAATCTAGCCGCTCGCCGGCTTCCACTTCAATCTGAAGTACACATGAGACAGGATTTTGAGATTGAGCCTCAACAATCCGATCGATCAGAAGTGGTCTCACATGAAAGCTAGCCAGTAAAACACCTTGGCCATCCAAGCCCAGATCGATGCTAGTCTTACGGAGTTCAACCAAAAGTGGTAAATGAACCGTCCGTAGATGTGCTACAGAATGCGTTGACTTCCGGCTTAGAGCATCAGCCACCACATTGGCTTTTCCCGGGTGGTACTCAATCGTGCAATCATAATCCTTAATTAGCTCTAGCCACCGTCGCTGCCTCACATTTAACTCCTTCTGAGTGAACAAGTACTTCAGGCTCTTGTGCTCCGTAAACATTCTGCAAGTCGCACCATACAGGTGATGTCTCCAAATCTTCAATGCATGCACAACAGCAGCTAATTCCAAATCGTGCGTAGGATAATTGCGTTCATGCAGTTTCAACTGGCGCGAAGCATAGGCAATCACTTTCCCATGTTGCATTAGTACACATCCCAAACCCTGTAAGGATGCATCACTGTACACCTCAAATTCCCCACTGTCGTCTGGAAGGGTCAGTATAGGAGCAGATGTCAACCTTTCCTTTAGCTCCCGAAAACTACGCTCACAATCGTCAACCCACTCAAACTTGACTCTCTTCCGCGTCAGTCGCGTCAACGGGGCAGCAATGGTAGAGAAACCCTCTACAAACCTCCTGTAGTAGCCAGCCAAACCCAAGAAACTTCTGACTTCAGTGACGGTCCTCGGTTGTTCCCACTTCCACTGCCTCAATTTTCTGAGAATCCACACTGATCCCGTCCGTTGAGATCACATGCCCCAAGAAACTCACGCTCGTCAACCAAAACTGACATTTGCTGAGCTTCGCATACAACTGGTTTTCCCTCAAGGTACCTAGCACCATCCTTAAGTGCTCCTCGTGCGCTTCCGCACTCCTCGAGTAGACCAGGATATCGTCGATGAACACGATGACAAAGTGATCCAAGTAAGGCTGCAACACTCGGTTCATCAAATCCATAAACGCTGCGGGTGCGTTGGTCAAACCAAACGGCATCACAAGGAACTCATAATGACCATAACGGGTCCTAAAGGTTGTCTTGGGTATATCCTCATCCTTAACCCGCAATTGATGATACCCAGAACGTAGATCAATTTTGGAGAAGTACTGCGCTCCTCGCAGCTGATCGAACAAATCATCGATCCGAGGCAACGGGTATTTGTTCCTGACTGTTACTTTATTCAGTTGCCTGTAATCGATGCAGAGTCTCAAACTCCCATCCTTTTTCTTCACAAACAACACCGGGGCTCCCCAAGGGGATACACTCGGTCGAATAAATCCCATCTCAAGTAATTCTTGTAACTGCGCCTTCAGTTCTTTCAACTCAGCTGGCGCCATACGATATGGAGTCTAAGAGATAGGTTGCGTACTTGGAACCAGATCAATAGTGAACTCAACATCTCGATGCGGTGGCAATCCCGGTAGGTCCTCCGGAAAGACATCCGGGAACTCCCGTACAATCGGTATATCCTCCACCCTCAATGGTGCAGCTCGTGAGTCCAACACTTGGGCTAAGTATCCCTAGCACCCCTTCCTCAACAACTTACTTGCCTTCAGGGCAGAAATCACTCCGACAGGAGTGGCTCGCTGAATTCCCTGAAAGGTGGTTTCCGGTAATCCAGGGCTCCGAAAGGTAACCTTCTTATCGACACATTCGATAGAAGCATGATGGAGCATCAACCAGTCCATTCCCAAAATGACATCAAAGTCGTGCAAGTCCAAGAGTATCAAGTCTGCCATCAGACCAACATCACCTACCATTACGGGACACTCCCGCAACACTTGATTTACCACAAAAAAATCTCCCGTGGGTGTACTCACACCCAAGTCACAGTCCAAGGCGGACACTTCTCTACCCGCCAACAACTCACAGTCCCGTGATATAAATGAATGAGTAGCTCCGGGATCAATTAAAGCACAAACATCATGCCCAAAGATCGTGAGTGTACCTGTCACAACACCAGGCGCTGCCCTGGCCTCCTGCTGCGTAACAGCAAAAACTCGGGCCTGTGGTCCAGCTGCTCGCCCACGGCCCCAGCCCCTCTGTCCATTAGCCGCTCGAGTACCACCTCCTCGAGTGCTCCCAGTCCCAGAAACTGCAGCTGTGCTCCGTCCCTGCTCTGCTCCACCCCGACCTGCGCCACCACCCTGTGGCAAAGATGGACAGTCCCTCCGATAGTGGCCCCGCTCGCCACAGAAGAAACAGATAACACTGGAAGAATCTCGAACAAAACCACCACCCTGCCGTCCCGTGGAAGCAACAGAAGTCGCGCTCGCCTGCGGAGCAGTCTGGGCCCTAGGCGCTCGGAATCCGGACCCCTGATAGTTACCAGGCCTGCCATAATGATCATTGCCTGTGGATGAGGCTCCATTATAACGTCCCTTCTTCGGGGCTCTCTGACCATACGATCCAGGATATGAACGCTCGCGACGTTGTCCACCACCAGAATACTGTGGACGTGTCGGGAGACTAGCCTCAACCCGCACCGCGGCATCAGACAACTCCCTGAGAGTAGCAAAAGCTCCGGCCGTCACAATGGCCCGTATCTCACCCCGTAGGCCAAGCTCGAACCTACGGCATTTCTCAGCCTCAGTAGATACAAAGGTAGGAGCAAAACGAGCTAGCATCTGAAATTTCTGTTCATACTCAGCTACGGACATGCTCCCCTGCTGGAGCTGCAGAAACTCGGTCTCCCTAGCATCACGGAATGAACGGGGATAATGCTGGTCCAGAAACAGTTCACGAAAGGTCTCCCAAGCCACTGTACGGGCATCCCAACCCGACAACTCCAGAGTATACCACCACTTATAAGCAGAGCCATCAAGTAGAAATGTGGCCAACACCACACGCTCCTCAGGAGGACAGTGCATCACAGTAAAAATCCGCTCAATCCGAGAAATCCAACGGTGAGCATCCTCGGGATCCGCTCCACCACTAAACACCGTAGCCCCAAGACGCTGGGCTCGCTCGATCGAAGCGCTCTCGGCATCGCCATCAGGTCGTGGAGGGGGTTCGCGTCGCGGAGGCATGGCCGGTCGTTTTTCTCTGAAAGAGGCATAAGTTAGTACAATAATCAAGGCACACCCGAGTGCCGGACACGAATCGTAAACCTAGGCTCTGATACCAATTGTCAGGACCCACCCCGATTATCGCCTCGATAATCGGGAAGCATCCTGCTCCCGTCTGACAATCGAACCCAAAAGACCGGAAAAATAATTAATATTACAACACACCCATTGTCAGACCAGGGAGATTAAACAAATACATCCGACTGGACGTCAAGTCCATAGTTTCACAGAGCAATATTACAAACAAGTTAAAGAAACAAGTCCTACTCTGTGAACTAACTACTCCGCAACGGAAAACTCTATGCCTCCGCCTCTGCCTCGGCGCTCGCCCCCGCACTTGTACCACGACCTGGAGGGAATTTAAAACAACAAAGTGTGAGTGGACCGAAACATAAGTTTTTAAAGGAAAACAGTTTCTCCAAAATCGGGTTCGCCCTCCAGTTTTGTAACACGCATGCATAACCAAATATTCAAATTTTGCATATTAACTTTTGAAAACTCTTTTTTCCGAATCACGTGTAAAATGTTACAAAGGATCGCCATAATTCATGTAAAAACCATTTAATAATTCCAGGTTTCAGAAACCGTCATTTTGAACGTTAATTGCACAAATCAAGTAAAACGTGAACCAATAACCACAATTATGCCGTTGGATCCATGCGAATCTTTAAACTCAATTTTAGGCCTTCCCGGGATATCAACGAGTCTTTAAACTCAAAACATGATTAACAGGCCTTGGGGGTATCATAATAATCGAGTCTTTAAACTCACGAGTCTTTAAACTCAATTCGGGTCTTTAAACCCAATTTTCGGGCCCGCCCCCGTCATTAAATAACCGGGTCTTTAAACCCAAAATCAGATCCAACCATTATCCGGGTCTTTAAACCCAAAACCGTTTTTTTTAAACATAATAAATCAGGATTCATCACAACCGTTTTCCCAACATTACTCCGAAAACATTTCTCATAGTAACAGGACTCATGTCCGAATGTACATGCAAATCCCAACACATGAAATTTCCAAAAAAAAATTACCTCACAAAGTGATCAAACATCATAAATCCGAAACATGCATATTCATTTCCAGGTACTTTATCAAAATCATCACGCATGCATAAGCGAAAACCGTAACCTCGAAATGCGTGAAATACGGTAAATATCTCGAAAAACGTGAAAAACACGTAAAGCCGATATAACATATCACCATCATAAAATCATATGTAAAACCATGAGATAAATAAGCAAAATAGTCATGCATGCCCAATTTAGGAAATCAAAAAGTCCACTCACGGTTTTAGGACGCGTCAATCGCGTCCCGCGTGCTCCTCCGTAGCTTCGGAAGTGTCTGGGCCTGTAAAAATGTACAAGAAAGGTTACAAACATCCCCAAATAGCTCGTAAGATTTTTCCCTAATTTCCCGGATTTTTCGGCAAAATAAGCCTTAAGGACCTAAACTTCCTGGCTCCCGAGATTATCCCGAACGACTCCCGAACAACTCGAATCCTAAAGGGAAAATGTTAATTAGACTGAAAGGGACAATTCCCATGTTGACCGTGATCGGAGATGACATTGAACGCGCCGTCACGCGCCGCCCAAAGTGGTTGCGCGTGAAGGCCACACGCCAAGCTACAGTGTCATCGTTCTTACCCGGATAGTCTGATAAACGGGTCTGTTACCCGCGACTCAACCCGACCAGTTTAAGCTCAATTCTCAATCAATTCCTCTCGTTTTTGATCCTATTATCTTCTCTAACTCATTAATTTCAGGTCTGTGTTGATGGCTAACCTCGACTGACACCAAATCGACTCAACTCAAGCTCGAACAGTCGAACAAGTCGACTTCTGGAACTCACCCTACACGGTTCCATTCCCAAATTAACTTCACCAGTAGGATAAAGGGACCCATACGAACACAATGGCACTAACAATTTAGCTCGCCGTTACCTGGAAGTCGTCGTCCTCAAGCTCGAAAATTCTCAGAACCAGGGAGCTCAGTTCTTGGCCATTTCGTGGGTGTCGTCCTTCGAATTCGACGTGGTTGGTTCCCTCTTGCTCCCAGAAGACTAGAATGGCCCTTGGTTTCGATCAACAAGCCTCAGAAATCGAATTCAAATTTTTCCCTCCAACTGGTTCATCTCTGAACAGGTACCTGAGTTCCTGAGCAATCCTTGCTCAATTTGCTTGATTTCGTGCACGGTTATGCTGCTGCTGCTCCCAGAAGACTCTCAGTGTGTCTAGTGTGATCCCTAAGCCAGTAGAAACTGAATTATGAGATTTCCCCCCAAAAACCCGAAACTGAAATCTCACTGTTTCTCTCAAACTCAACCCTCTCACTGATGCACAAATGACCCCAATTCAATCCTCACTCTATTCCCATACACGGTTAGTCGATCGGTGTGGCCAGCAGCCCGTGGGAGACCAACTGGGGTCTCTGAAAATGTCTCCCACGCACACAGAAACCATGGCCATTCCCTGCACTCCCGTGCCCAGAATTCTGCCCAAGCCGTGCACCAAGGCCACTCAGTCATGCTTCCACTACCTAAATCCACATAAACAAATTGTCTGAGCCATTCCACTAGCCATAAACAATTGCACGCACAAGACCCACGGCCGTGCACTCTGTTTTTCATGGTGGTGAACAGTAACCACCGTGAAATGACCAAAATGCCCCTCTGTGCAATAATTACCAAATTGCCCTCCAACTTCCGTGACCCATAACTCGGTCATCCGACGTCCGTTTCAAGCGTGCCGCCTGTCGTTGTACTCGGGGCGTCGAGACGAACATAACGGTCTTCGAGTCAAATGAATATCAATTGTCAAACAAAAAGTCAATTTTTCCCCCTTAATAACGTCCAATTACGATAATGCCCCTGAACTTCCGAACATCATAACTTTCACCCTGTTCGTCCGAATCGAACGTGCCACCTGTCTATGAACTCGTGACGTCCCGAACTACGTCACGGTCATCGCTCAACGTCCGTTCGACCCCCCAATCAAAAAGTCAACAAATTGAACACACAAAACACAGTGGTAAAAACATCATTTTATTCAATATTTTATAATATTACATTTCCAGAACGTCCGGGGCGTTACAATCTCCCCCCCTTAAGAAATTTCGTCCCGAAATTTCAAGGAAACAAGTGGGGGAACTGTTCTCGCATCTGCACCTCGGGTTCCCATGTGGCTTCCTCCACATTCTAGTTCCTCCAGAGAACCTTTACCAGAGGAACGGTCTTCCGACGTAGTACTTTATCCTTTCGATCCAAAATCTGTACCGGCTGTTCCTCGAAGCTCAAATCATCTCGAAGTTCAATGGGCTGTTCCTCCAGTACATGAGATGCGTCAAACACATATTTCCGCAACATCGACACATGAAAAACATCGTGGACCTTCGACAGCTCTGGCGGTAGTGCCAACCGGTAGGCCACCGGGCCAATCCTCTCGGTAATCTCATATGGTCCAATATAACGAGGGCTCAACTTCCCTCGCCTGCCGAATCCCTTCCAAGGGGACAATTTCAGAAATACCCGATCTCCGACCGCAAACTCTAGATCTCGAATTCGATGGTCCACATAGCTCTTTTTTCTGTCCTGGGCTGCCTTGAGCCGCTCCCTGATGAGTTTGACCTTCTCGGTCGTCAGTTCCACCAATTCAGATTTAGTTAGCTTCCTTTCACCCACGTCCGTCCAACACAACGGAGTTCTGCACTGCTGTCCGTACAAGGCTTCGTACGTAGCCATCCCAATGCTCGCCTGATAGCTGTTGTTGTAGGCAAATTCCATCAAGGCTAGATATGACTCCCAAGTGTCCTGAAATTGCAAAACGCAAGCTCGCGCTGGGACATCCTCACGAGGGCAACCGTGTTTGCGTACTGCTCCGTTAGGAGTTGGTTCTTCGCGTCGATTTTGGCATTGTGGGCCTTCAGCGCGGCCACCTCGCGCATTAAGTTGTCCAGAGTCTGCCGGTAGGCATCTGGGACGCTCCCGGTTGTGTTTCCCCTAGTGAAGGGGGTGTGATTGAGCTCTCCTTCGTCTCGTTCGTCCGACATGGCCTTTGGTACGATTCGAGACGGCTGATCTGGTGAGAGAGCGTGGGCTGTTGTTTCAGGTCCCCACAGACGGCGTCAATCTGTTGATGCAAGAAATGGATCAACCTACTCCTGCCTCGCTGAGCTTCCTTCGCGATCCCTCTCGAAATATTGTGGCCTACACAGGAAGAGGGTAATGCAAAGGGACACCGGTGTGATGCCGGCCGAACAGTCTCCGATGCTTAAGTCAGTTAAGTAGGAGGGTACTGTTGTAATTTAGACAGCGTGAGGGCAAGATTGTCATTACCTTTTGGAGGGGGATGCCCTTGTATTTATAGTAGCATTGAATGTGTTTGTTGGTGTTTGTCAATGTGGGATAAATGTTGCTGCCTCTAGGAGTTTGACAGGTGTCCTGTGTTGGTCCCGGATAGCATTTATCACTTGTCAGTAAGCCTTGCCGACCAGATTTGGTCTTCCTATGTCGTTCTTGGCTTTGTTGGTGTAATCTGAGACTTGCCTGGGACTGGTGGAGCGGGAACAGGTCAGATTGGTTCGGGCCTCTGACCAGGCCGACCAGTTTAGGTATGAACAAGTAACAAAACACTCCCTTCAAAACACTCAATATATCAATACATCAATAACAAATCACTCCATCCATAACACCCAATACAACAAACAATACATCATAACCATACACTTTTACCCAAATTCAACATTTACCCAAATTCAATATTAAATCAAGGTATGTTAATCTTGACCCAAATTCAACATTAAAGCGTGTGTTCTAACAATTAATCAAAGAAAGATATAAAAATTTAGGGTTTATGAATTTAGAAACTTAATTACTTTGATTTAATGGAGAAAAATTCAGACCTCCCTCAATGGCGTCCCTGGCTTCGTCGTCGTGGAGTCGCCGTAATGGCGGTGGCGTCGTGGGCTCGTGGCACTATCACCCATCGTTGTGGAGTCGTCGTGTTGGCGGAGGCGTTCTCTGGTATTATGTTTCAACTCAAAGTTTCTAAACCCTTTCTCGGATAAAAGACGACTGCAAGCAGGCTTTTCCTTCTTTCCCCTCCCACCATTTAATGAAACTGTGTGTTTTGAACCGAGAATTAAAAAAAATTACAAAACGATGTCGTTTTGTATGTTTTTTAAAAAATAAGCCCAGAACTTTATCTTCTCCGTTGAACTCTGGCAGCTCAGTAGAGCAGATGACACGACCTACCCCAATCCCCCGGGATTAAGGGATATGTCATGCTCCCGTCTAACTTACATGTGACATGAAGGCTAAAATGACGTCCAACTTTCATGCAACACGTAAGCCGTACAAGAGATTCCCAAGCAGACCGTCCAAAAACTTCCGGACTTCCCAGAGTGCGCAGAACCTACTGTGGATCGCGTGTGTGTGATGTCTCCGTCTCTCTAATAACATCCCGCACCGCATCAAACCTAGAGGGTATCGAAAACACAAAAGACTGTGAGTGGACAAAAAATAAAGGACAAGTATAGAAAAAAAATAATAAAAATATATTTATACCCTCAATTTTAAAACCAATGCATGCATATCAAACCCATATCATAAAACCATGCCAACCATGCCATATTCAAGTTATTCAAAACCGTTTAAGAAAACTGAATTCATTTCCTTTTCTCAAATCCCGGGCCTCAGCCCAAAACCATCATAATCCGTATCATCCAGGTCATAGCCTAAATCATCGGAAAACCATTATTGAAAACCATCATTATCAAGTTATCATCAAAATCCAAAACACATTTGAAATTCATTTCAACCAATCGAACCTGATGGATCTATCTGAGTCTTTAAACTCAATCTAGGCCTCAATATAATCCGAGTCTTTGACCTCAATAGGCCTATGGGGGAAATCACAATATCCGAGTCTTTAAACTCAATCCGGGTCTTTAAACCCAATCTGGGTCCGCCCCCGTCACAATCATATCCGGGTCTTTAAACCCAATAACCAGATCCAGCAAATCCAATCCAAAACCATTTTAAAAAAAATTTCCAAATCCATGTCCAAATCTGAATTTGAAATCACCATTTCGAATCCTAGGCCGAATTCAAAATCATCATCTTGAATCCAAATCCAGAGTCTGGAAATCATATCCATAATCCATTTCCAAATTCGAATCCAAAACCATCATTCTGTAAGCTAGCATCCAGAACAATCATTCCGAACCCAAATCTAGAAATCCACTTTTCAAACTCCAAAACCGAATCCGAATCCGAATCATGTTTCCGAAATCCGATTTCAAAACCCGAAATAACATTTATCGAAATCACTTTTCCAAAATCCATTTCTAAACCCTTGAAATCAAATCATAATTCAAATCCCAAAATCATAGTATCGAAACCAGTATCAAATCATAGCATAAAAGTATATCTTGTAAAATGTGCAAAGCGTAAATATCTCAAAATACTTGCAAAACCGTAAATCATCAATATCATATCTCAAACATAGAAATCACATGTAGAAAACATATAAAACATTTATGCATCCATCATAAGTTAGAAAAAAAGCCCACTCACTGTGACGACCCTTCCCGAATTAACGAGATTAATTAAGGATTAATGACGGATTAGTGAGACTAATTGGAGATTAGACGAGGATTAGCGGACGTTCGGGCGAAATGACGATTTTGCCCCTATAATAGGAAAATTGTTGACTTTTTGTTCCATCGGTCAAATGGACTTTGGCCGATGACCGTGACGTAGTTCGTGACGTCACAAGTTCATAGACAGGTGGCACGCTCGATTCCGACATTCGAGGAAGAAGTTATGACGTTCGGAAGTTCGAGGGCAATTTGGTAATTTGGATGAATAGGAGCAAAAAGTTTACTTTTGACCCGAGAGGTCCGATGGCCGTGGGCCGAAGAACGTTACGTAGATATGGACGATATGAATCCGTAGACAGGCGGCACGTCGAATTCGGACGTTCGACGGAGAAGTTACGGTTCACGTAAGTACGAAAGTACTATTGCACGAATTACGAAACGGATTACCTTTGGACTTAAGTGTGGCCCAGATTTACATCCCAAGGCCCAATGGATGAGTGACAAGTGTCACCCATCCACTGACCCTTCCCTTACATACATGTATCGATCATCTTCAGTTTTCCTTTCATCCAAACAACCCACCCGATCTCACTTCCACCCACATCCAAACCTGCACCCCAAACCATCATCTGTGAGACTTAGAGAGAAAGAGAGAGACTGAGGGAGCTATGGACGGTGGCTGGGAGTGTTTGGACGTCCGTACACGGTGGTGAAAGCCTGGGAGGAACCGATTGCTCGGTAAGGTCCATTTTTTCCCTTATTTCGATTTTTAAGTTATAGGTTGTTTTGGATGTTTGGGATAGGACTAGGGGATTGCTAGGATGTTTTTAGGACGGTTTGGAGGTTGGTTCACGGCGGAGCAGCCGTGAGGGTGGCTGGGAAAAATAGGGACCGTGGGGGATGATTTTTATGGATCCATTTAGGAGGTTTTTATTGGTTTTGTTAATTGGAATGGATAGAAAACAAGAAAATAAGATTTTTAGGATTGAATTGGGACAAAACGGACGAGATTCGGAGGAGGAAACAGTCTGAACCGGTCATGCCGGTCCAACTGGACCAGCCAACCAGTGAACCTGCCGGTTCGACAAAGGAAGAAGAAAACTGTTCTGGCGCGTGAGGCCCACGCGCCGTCCCTTATAGGGGCACGTGCGGGAGCGTTAGACGTCCATTAGGGAAAGTTCCAACACGTTAAATCATCTATTCGATGTAACGAACATTTTGGGACTGGTTTCGTGTCAATCAGACATCGTTTCGATATAGTTCGGGACGTCCGAATGTTTTGGTTTGGTTTTAAAAATAGTTAGAAAATCGGGAAAATTATGGGACTCCAATGGGAGGTTAATGAGGCTATTAGTAACCCTCTAAATGAATTTGGATAGGTTCGGAAATCCCGGAGGCGACGTTTGACCTGGGAGACGGTTATGGCACGCGTATCGAGGCTCGGCTTCGGACGGTCTGTGAGTAGACTTCTTTTATGAATTCGATGCATGCATAAATGTTTTATAGTTGTTTTAGAATATGTTTTGTGATGCCATGAGTGCATTTGATTTTGGTAGCTTAGGATCGACATAATTGCACGTATTTCGAGGTTTTTGGCGTTATGTCGTACCTTTGCGTATCACGTTTTCAACGAGGGTTTAATAAATGGATTTTGGATTTAGAAATATGAAATCGGGCATGAGACCTATTTGAATTACAAACTCTCAAACTTGGAGTCCATTTGAATTGACGAGAAATCGGACCTAGGGTCCATTTGTGTGGTAAGATCGGACAGAGGGTCCATTTGGTTTACGATTCGGGTTTGAGGCCCAGTTAATGGTACTATCGGGCTTGATGCCCCGTTGATTTATGATATCGGGCCAGAGACCCATTTCGTTGAGTTATCCGGCTTAAGGCCCCGTTGGTTGTGAAATCGGACGCGAGGTCCTATTGAGTCATGGTTTCGGGCTTAGGGCCCAGTTAGTCGTGATATCGGGCTTGAGGCCCTGTTGATTGTGAAATCGGGCTTGAGTCCCAGTTCAGTTTATGAAATGAGAAATTCGGGCAGGAGACCCTGTTGAACTGTGGATTTAGGCCGAGGCCTGTGAAATGGATTTGAATTGGATTTGAGGAATCCTATTGAGATGAATCGGGTATGAGACCCAGTTGAGAAGTGATTTGAGAAAGAAAGAAATGTATTTGAAGTGAATCAACCCTCCATATGGTTATTTGGTCTCCTCCAGCGTCGACCTGGAGAGTCACGATCCACAGACCTCATAGGGATCCCGTTCCAGGAGTGGTGGTTACTTATTATGTTGTGCTCCCGGACCAGATTCCGGAGAGACGTGTGGACTAGATCGAGAGAGAGAGCTCGGACTAGATCCAGAGAGAGAGCTCGGACTAGATCTAGAGATTGAGCCTCCCAGATGGAGATTCCTGGGAGAAGACTCGGAGTGAGACCCCAAGTAGTGTGCACACTAGTATAGATTTGACATCGTGACTATATCGGGGATGTGTTCCCTAGGGGCTGTGTGCCCCGAGTTGGCATATTCTCCAGAAGTGCCTAGGATGGGTTATACGTACGAGTACGTATGTGATTTACATAAAATGATTTGGGGGCAGAGACCCCGTGTTCCGTGTTTTATGATTGAGAAAGTGATTTGTGGCAGAGACCACGTATTCGATGTTTTGCGAAAGGTTTTGGGCTGAGACCCACGTGACGTGATTTGGGCTAAGTCCCTATTGATTTGATTTCTGTATTCCATGTTTTGAGTTTTGATTTTGGGTCGGGGACCCAAATGGATTTACGGTTCATGACGGTTTATGGGAACCGGGCATGAACCCTTGAAATTTTTTGATAAATGAAATGGTTTTATGAACGTTTTGATAAACGGTTTTTGAATGCATGCATATGCTTTTATTGAAGGGCATAAATGTCTTTAAGCGAAAGTGTTTTAAAATGAAATGTTTATTTTTGTCCACTCATGACTTTTGATGTTTTAATGCCCTTCAGGTTGATATCGGATGTGGGCTGTAATAGAGACGAGACATCACTCCCCTCCTCCTACGATCCTGATGCACTATGATAGCCCCGGCGAGGGCAGAGATGGAATTTTCCCTGGTCTGACAAGTGGTGTCAGACGGGATCAGGCGGGTCCCACGTTAATCCCAGGGGATTCGGGACCGGTCCTGACAAGTTGGTATCAGAGCATGTTTTGCTCGTGGAGTACGCGCAGGTCGAGGATGTGATGTCTCTGAAGTCGTAACAGCCCGTCATCAACCTGATAGTTAGGGTATGAGTACGAGGATTCGGTAGAATCGATCCTCCTTCGTGTATGTGTGATGTTCAGTACGATCGTTTTAGGTTTGATTGGCATGGAATGCCACGTGTTTTGAAGAAATTGATCGCCAGGAGGATCAGTATTCGTGTGAATCCGAGGGCTTAGAGCCGTAGTGGTACTGGAATTAGGATCCAGTGGATCGGTAGAGACCGTATGATGACTTGAGAGTCGTGACCGCTCGACGGTAGTGTCGTGTCGGTTAGAGAATGTACGGATTAAGACTAGTGGTGGTTAGAGGTCAGGGTCGCCCACTATACAATGACCCTGGACGATTACACTCACGACGATTGGGAATAGGAATGTGTGATTATATTTGGCATGTGTTGCCATGTTTCGATATGTCGAATCCTGGTGGGATGTCGACTGGAAGGAGATTCCGGAGTAGTAGTGGTGTGACGTAATAGAATGTGATTGCGCACGTAGCGCTTGTGCAGTATAGGACCCGGAGTATGGCCAATTCTTGTGGAGGCCAGCGGCCGAGAGCCGTAGAGTTACGAGAGGACGAGATCATTCGAGTGTACTTATTGGCTGGTTGGGTACTAGTATTGGCGTATGACGACTCTTCGGAGTTGAGATAGAGGGATCGGTCAGGATGGTAGGGCTGCAGCGGGCAGCCGGGTTTGTGATAACCCTAATTGACGATTGATTGGAAAAGTTACCAGGAGTGTGGTACTTGTGATTGGATCCAGAGGTGGACCGATCAGTGGATGTTACATGTGGAGTGGTTAGTACTGGCGGTGAGACTACCGTATGGATTAGGAGTCTCGATAGCAGAGGGTTTCTAAGTTTGGTCTGCATAAGGTTGTGACAGACGCTGCTATCGATGGACGTGATCGAGTCTTATCAAGTTGGATAGGCTCAGGTTGCCGTGACGATTGTGACGATGGGATTCGTCAGTCGTGACGATGATATGAGGTGCGTGAGTGACGCACAGTACGAGTAGTGATTTTTTATTCGACTCGGTAACGGCTGAGTCCAATCGCAGAATGAAATGTTGACATTGGGTGTTGGCACACTTGCCATGCTCTAGTGAAGGTGGTTGTTATAAGTGGGACAGAGAGGATCCCCAGTGGCTCAGTGCGAGGTACGGGAGTACTTGGTATGGAGACCAATTTCCCCCAGTGATGGAGATTAGTTTCCTCAGTGATGGAGACCAGTTTCCCAATAATGGAGACCAGTTTCCTCAGTGATGGAGATTAGTTTCCCCTGTGATGGAGATCAGTTTCCCTAGTAATGGAGACTAGTTCCCCAGTACTGCGAGATTGAGTCGCGAGGGTGTGCCCAGAAGTTATAACTATTGAGGTGAAACGTAAGATCTAAGTGTGAATGGATGGCTCAAGTGACGTCTTATGACAAAAGAAGTTGATTGGTCAGATATGGTGGTATGCAGAGTTTTGGCTGCAGATCACAGCAGGAGTCTGTTGTGACTCTTCAGCTGAACGGTACACTCGATTGGGATGACTGGACATCCTTATTGGATGTGCATATACAGGAGTAAATAGATAGGCGAGTTGGAGGTTACGGACGCGTGGTTGATGTTCGGTTGAGTTGTGGACGTGAGATTCCATTGGTGAATGGTGTTTTGGTTGACTATGGTTGACCATCCTCCTGAGTTGAGGACATGGCACTTGTTTGCCTATAGGACGTGAAATGTTCAGGTGTTGAGTGAGCTCAGTAGTTGGGAAATGAGCGTGTTTCCAACGTGAGAACTGAACACCTAGGCTGTGGGTCGATTTGATTGACTTGACGAGTAGATTGTGGTTAGCGTCACTAGATGTGACGAGTGAGTGTCCGAGGTGTTGGACTGATGTTCGCTTGGTGACGGACAGTTGGGGTCCGGACCATGATTGAAATGCGGACAGTAGTTATGATTGGACGTTGCTAGAGTGCAGTCCTTGAGTAGGTCGGGTGACACCCCGATGTTGTTGTGGTATAGGTGCATCGGAGTGTTGTGCACGTTCGATGATGGGGTTGATCACGATCAATCAGTATGTCGGGTTGAGATGGCCCGAGAGTTTGAGCTGGTAGTAGGTTGAATAAAATCCTAGTTGGACATAAGTGGCGCTCGGATTTGATCCGATAGTCAGTTTGGAGACTCGAGGTGAGTCTAGATGACAAGTGGTATCGCTGAGTGATGCGAGATACGATGCGAGGACTCGAGAGCGAGTCGAGGTCAGAGTAGCGCAGTGGAGCCGGGAGTTACCGGCTGGTCACGACGGATGTGACCTGTGAGGGTAATGAATGGATAGTTATCCGATACGTTCGGATCGATGTGATTGATGAGACTCTAATTGAGAGAGTTGACTCGTACAAATGGTTAGAGCCAGTCTGGACATAGGTCTGAGGATGACCTGTTCGATGTGATTCGTGCCATTATGAGGGCAGGATCCATAGAATGTTGTCCGATACAATGCTGAGCAGGACGCCAGCTTAGATGTGATAGCCTTAGTGGGAATGCGTTTCCAGCCCGATGACTGTCAGATGGAATGTGTCAGAGTTTCAGACTGAAAAGCCGTTTGAGTGTCAGTTTGGTATTGCTGACCTGTCAAAGTGAGTGACAGGAGAAATCGACGAGTGTCGATGTTTGGCCTCGAGAGAGACGTACGAGTAGACTTGTAGTTCTCGGAAATGAATTGGAGCTTTGGTGGCTCTAGTGACAATGTGTACCGACGCGTACGAGGTGTGTATCGGACGTGTACTGCTACACGGGTACCCTTGTGTGTGGGTGCAGCGATCCGAGTCGAGGGAACATCGTTGGATTCCACAGTTTGGTTGTGGAATCAGGTCGATTTGAATCTCGAGGACGAAATTCTTTAAGGGGGGAAGATTGTGACGACCCGTCCCGAATTAAAGGGATTAATTAAGGATTAATGACGAATTAGCGAGACTAATAGCATATTAGACGAGGATTAGCGGACGTTCGGGCGAAATGACGATTTTGCCCCTAGAATGGGTAAATTGTTGACTTTTCGTTCCAGCGGTCAAATGGACTTTGGTCGATGACCGTGACGTAGTTCGGGATGTCACGAGTTCATAGATAGGAGGCACGCTCGATTCCGACATTCGAGGAAGAAGTTATGACGTTCGGAAGTTCGAGGGCGATTTGGTAATTTAGATGAATAGGAGCAAAAAGTTGACTTTTGACTCGAGAGGTCCGATGGCTGAGAGCCGAAGATCGTTACGTAGATAGGGACGATACGAATCCGTAGACAGGCGGCACGTCGAATTCGGACGTTCGACGGAGAAGTTACGGTTCACTGAAGTACGAAAGTATTATTGCACGAATTATGAAGCGGATTACCTTTTGACTTAAGTGGGGCCCAGATTTCCATCCCAAGGCCCAATGGATGAGTGACAAGTGTCACCCATCCACTGGCCCTTCCCCTTACATACATGCATCGATCATCTTCAGTTTTCCTTTCATCCAAACAACCCACCCGATCTCAGTTCCACCCACATCCAAACCTGCAGCCCAAACCATCATCTGTGAGACTCAGAGAGAAAGAAAGAGACTAAGGGAGCTATGGACGGTGGCGGAGCAGCCGTGAGGGTGGCTAGGAAAAACATGGACCGTGGGAGGTGATTTTTATGGATCAATTTAGGAGGTTTTGATTGGTTTTGTTAATTGGAATGGATAGAAAACAAGAAAATAGGATTTTTAGGATTGAATTGGGACAAAATGACGAAATTTTGGAGGAGGAAACAGCTCTGAACTGGTCACGCCGGTCCAACTGGACCAGCCAACCAGTGAACCAGCCGGTTCGACCAAGGAAGAAGAAAACTGTTCTGGCGCGTGAGGCCCACGCGCCGTCTCTTCTAGGACGCGCGTACGGGCGTGTGAGACGTCCTTTGGGGAAAGTTCCAACACGTGAAACCATCTATTCGATGTAAAAAACATTTTGGGACTGGTTTCGTGTCAATCGGACATCATTTCGATATAGTTCGGGACGTCCGAAGGTTTAGGTTCTGTTTTAAAAATAGTTATAAAATCGGGGAAAATTATGGGACTTCAATGGGAGGTTAATGAGGCTATTAGTAACCCTATAAATGAATTTGGACAGGTTCGGAAATCCCGGTTGGGGACGTTTGACCCGGGGAGACGGTTTTGGCGCGTGTATCCAGGCGCGGCTTTGGACGGTCTGTGAGTGGACTTCTTTTTATGAATTCGATGCATGCATAAATGTTTTATAATTGTTTTAGAATATTTTTTGTGATTCCATGAGTGCATTTGATTGTGGTAGCTTATGATCGACATAATTGCACGTATTTCGAGGTTTTTGGCGTTATGTCGTACCTTTGCGTATCACGTTTTCAACGAGGGTTTAATAAATGGATTTTGGATTTAGAAATATGAAATCGGGCACGAGACCCATTTGAATTACTAACTCTCGGACTTGGAGTCCATTTGAATTGACGAGAAATCGGACCTAGGGTCCATTTGTGTGGTACGATCGGACCAATGGTCCATTTGGTTTACGATTCGGGTTTGGGGCCCAGTTAATGGTACTATCGGGCTTGATGCCCCGTTGATTTATGATATCGGGCATGAGACCCATTTCATTGAGTTATCGGGCTTAAGGCCCCGTTGGTTGTGAAATCGGACGCGAGGTCCTGTTGAGTCATGGTTTCGAGCTTAGGATCCAATTCGTCGTGATATCGGGCTTGAGGCCCTGTTGATTGTGAAATCGGGCTTGAGTCCCAGTTCAGTGTATGAAATGAGAAATTCGGGCAGGAGACCCTGTTGAACTGTGGATTTAGGCCGAGGCCTGTGAAATGGATTTGAATCGGATTCGAGGAATCCTATTGAGATGAATCGGGTATGAGACCCAGTTGAGAAGTGATTTGAAAAAGAAAGAAAAGTATTTGAAATGAATGAACCCTCCATATGATCATATGGTCTCCTCCAGCGTCGACCTGGAGAGTCACGATCCACCTACTAGAGTGGGTATCCCCATAGGGATCCCGTTCCAGGAGTGGTGGTTACTTATTATGTTGTGGTCCCGGACCAGATTCCGAAGAGATGTGTGGACTAGATCTAGAGAGAGAGCTCGGACTAGATCCAGAGAGAGAGCTCGGACAATATCTAGAGATTGAGCCTCCCAGATGGAGATTCCTGGGAGATGACTTGGAGTGAGACCCCGAGTAGTGTGCACACTAGTATAGATTTGACATCGTGACTATATCGGGGATGTGTTCCCTAGGGCTGTGTGCCCCGAGTTGGCATATTCTCCGGAAGTTCCTAGGATGGGTTATACGTACGAGTACGTATGTGATTTACATAAAGTGATTTGGGGGCGGAGACCCCGTGTTCCGTGTTTTATGATTGAGAAAGTGATTTGGGGCAGAGACCCCGTATTCGATGTTTTGCGAAAGGTTTTGGGCTGAGACCCACGTGACGTGATTTGGGCTGAGTCTCTATTGATTTGATTTCTGTATTCCATGTTTTGAGTTGTGATTTTGGGCCGGGGACCCAAATGGATTTACAGTTCATAACGGTTTATGGGAACCGGGCATGAACCCTTGAAAGATTTTGATAAATGAAATGGTTTTATGAACGTTTTGATAAACGGTTTTTGAATGCATGCATATGCTTTTATTGAAGAGGATAAACGTCTTTAAGACAAAGTGTTTTTAAATGAAACGTTTATTTTTGTCCACTCCCGACTTTTGATATTTTAATGCCCTTCAGGTTGATAGCGGATGCGGGCTGTAGCAGAGACGAGACATCATTCCCCTCTTCCTACGATCCTGATGCACTCTGATAGCCCCGGCGAGGGCAGAGATGGAATTTTCCCTGGTCTGAGACGTGGTGTCCGACGGGATCAGGCAGGTCCCACGTTAATCCTAGGGGATTAGGGGCCGGTCCTGACACTCACATACCGTTTATGCCGCTGCCTCGATACGCGTGCATTTACGTCGTTCCCGGCTAATCCACTATCACTGGCTTTCCCAAACCTGTCCAAATCCCATAACAAGGTCACTAACTACTTCATTAAGCTTCTACTAAAGGCCCGTAATTTTCTAGAATTTTTAACTATTTTTAAACGAGCCCTAAAACCTTCGGACATCCCGAAATATATCGAGACGATATCCGATCGACTCAAAACTAGTGCGAAAATTTTCGTTACATCAAATATTTTAAAAGTCGTGTTGGAACCTTCCTCAAAAACCATGCTACGCGCCCACAAGCGCCGTCCAAAGGGGGTGCGCGTGGGCCTCACGCGCCAGTACAGGTTTTCTTCAACCTCGCGTGAACCGGGTTCGAATCGGTCCAGGCCGACCCAGTCCAGACTCGAACTGGCGTGGGCAGTTTTCAGTCTATTTTTGGTCCGTTTTTAGTCCTATTTATTCTATTAGGTTCGTTCAAACATGTATAATCGATTTAGCTAATTAAAACGGGAAGCTATGGTGGTTTATTACCTTCCAAATCGGCATACCATCAAACTTTTTTCCAGCTTCCAGTTTCCACCTTCCCGACCACCATTCCTCTTACTTCCAAGCATATTAGCTTTGTCTTGACCTCCAAAACATGTTCCAATAACCCAAACATATTAATAATCACAAAAACAAACTTCACCATTTTTGAATCCAAACGAAGGTTTCTCTGGAACTCACCTTACCTTTCATTTTTAGGCCTCAAAACAAGGCTCAAAGGCTTCCTTAGACCTCCAACCACACTTTCCCAGCAACTACATCGATCAAAACCCATGAGAACATGAGTTGTCATCTTCAATTGAAAAACATGACTTCACGGGTTTCACATGTTCCTTACCTCAACCCGCCGTTGTGGACCACCGTGCCCCCACCAACGTCTTTATCTGATCTTTCTCTCTCATTTCCTTTCAGACACTATAGGCAATAGATGAAGGGTTAAAGGGATTGTCTGAGTGGATTCCTCACGGTTTACACATATACTCTGCTCTCAGTCTCTCAAACCCGTGCACCGATTTTTAAAATTTTGAGAGACGGTGAGGAGGTTTCCATACCCATCTAGAGGAAGCCAGGTGTCCAATTACCTGTGGCCACAATCCCCAAGGACAGCCATATGTCCAATTGTAACTGGGCACAGCAAAAAGACCAATTTGCCCTTATCCTTGCAAATTACCATTTTGCCCCTCGCGTATTTAGGCTCATAACTGAACTGTCCGAAATCAGATGACAGCGTGCCGCCTGTCGTTGTACTTAGGGAATCGAGACCGACCTAACGGTCCTCGAAATACGTGAAAAATCCATGTTGTATGAAAAGTCAACAGTTTGCCCCTTTTTAACTAATTTACCAAACTACCCTCGAACTTCCGACCATCATAACTTCTTTCTCGAACGTCAGAATCAGACATGCCACCTGTCTATGAACTCGTGACGTCCCGAACTACGTTACAATCATCGGCCAAAGTCTATTTGTCCGCCCGAGCTAAAAGTCAACCTTTTTGCCCATTCCAAGGGCAAAACCGTCATTTCGCACCGTCTGTTCGAAAGCACCCAACTAATCACCTATTAACTTCACTAATCCGTCATTAACCACTAATCTAATCCCGATTTCCGGGACGGGTCGTTACAACAGAGGGTCAATGGACGATGGAGAAGGCTTCTACCTCAGGTTTCTCTAGCGATAGGAGGGTCATGTGACCCTCCTTGCCCCTTATGAATTATATATAATAACATTTTTACACATATACTTTCAAATATTACAATTTCATTCTATATACTCCTTAAATGTTAAGGCATCTATACATAGATTCTCCATCAATTTTTCTGTTGAATTACGGATTTGACAAACTGGAACCCGGCCCTTAATTTAAAACACTGACATAAAAGTACGTGCCACAGGAAAAAAAATCAAAACATAATTAATTTTAAAACTTAATTTATATAATAAATAAATAAATAATATCCCTTCATCTTCTTTCCAGAACATGACCCGGCCACCACCACACATTTCTCCCCTCATCTTCTTCCAACCATTACCCCTACCAACCATTATGATCTCCTCGTCCTCATAGTCCTTCTCATCCTCATTTTATTAATTCCTATCATATATTGTGTTTTCCCCCTATTTATTTAAATTCATAGTAGTAGTACTTGGACGTAGAAAAGGTTGGTTATGGTCAATAGTGTTGAACTCTAAGGTATTTACTGTTTGAGTCACTATGTACAAAACTGAGGTGTATTAGTGTAGTGTGTGTGATCCGTGAGTTGTGAAGTTAATTAGGATCTAAGAAATTGAGTGTATGAGGTGGATTACTTGAAGGGCAAGCAGTACTAGTTTGTTATAAGCTTCTAGACTAAATGAGGTGTCCAATTGTAATAGGTGTTTTGTTGCCGATGTAACAAACCACCCTAATTGTTTGTAAACATAATATATGCATGAGAATGCGATCAATGAAATCTAATCGATTGGTTGAGAAGAAGAATTACTAGATTCTCTCTCTAATCTTGCTCATAGACATTTCTTCAAACACATAGAGTGCATGAGATAATTGAATCATTACAAACCAATATAAGTAAGATAATTATTCTAGAACTTGATAAACACATCAAGATCTATACACTACTATCACTACAACTAGTCCTAGACAATCGATTTAGCTAGTGTCTGTCGTGTGAAGGAGTAGAAGGTGGTACTTGACTTAAAGAACCTCCCCTGCTGATCGCCAATATGGTATCAGAGTAGTGCGTACTATGATCTTGATACTGGGATATGATTTGCGAAGAACATCGAACATGTTTGACTTGTTGTATTTAAATTTCTATCTTTAGGTTGTTTCCTTTTAGATCAATAATAAAAATATTTTTCAATTAAATTTAAATAATTTGTCAGTTAAATATCACTATTCAAATTTTGCAAAACTTAATTTATTACAATATATTAAATGTCAAAACAAATACAAAGATAAGACTAAACAAAATACAAACACAAGAGTCATGAAAAAAAGTGCTAATGTAAAACTCATGAAAAATAACCTACAAACATCTAAACTCGAAAGTAAGACAAACATGTTTCTCATGACAATGGATTGTCATTTAGTACACATGGTAAATTATTTTATCAATATCTCATTGATTTTGTTATCTTAAAATAATAAATGATAAATATTAATTTCACTAACAGATACGTTACCAAAAAATTTTTATGCGAAATATTTTTATTTTGTCACATATTCGAAAAATAGTTCAGATGTGAACTTAATACATTTATTAATTCATTACACTAAGAAAAATATTAAAAAATTAAAAAATATTAAATGAAATAGCATATAGCCCACCAACTCTTAATTATGATAAAATATAGCCACACACTATTTATTAAGAAATTAATTTATAAAGAGCTAAATTTTGGTGTAGGTGACTCTTTACGAAGGTGTTCTTAGAGAACCAATGCTCATAACGTCTGTTAGTTGCAAGGTACTAAACGTCGTCGTTTTAGGCTGTGATAATCTAGAAATGAAAGTCACGGTCGTTCCTCAGTACCCAATTCATCTCAGTTTGAGAAGGGCAGGAGAGCGACACAGGAAAATTGCGAAATGGCATACGCCGCCGTCCGACGCAAATTAGCCTCCGCCCTTACCCGACATCTCGCTTCATCTTCCACCTGTTCAAATTCCTCATTGTCTTCTCGCTCTCGCTTTTCTGTTGCTCTTGTTAACCAACAGCAACCCGGCCTCTTACCCGACTTGCTGAACGTTCCGACCCGGCTCAAGCATTCTGGGCAGGGTTACTCGCCCCTAAATGACACGACTCCAAATTGGAGCAACCGCCCACCCAAGGAGACCATCCTCCTCGATGGCTGCGACTACGAGCACTGGCTCATCGTCATGGAGTTCAAAGACCCCAAGCCCTCTGAAGAGGAGATGATCAACATCTACGTCAAAACCCTAGCTACCGTCCTCGGAAGGTACTCGTTTACCCTTTTTCTCTTAAATTCGAATTTCATGCCTTGTTTGTTTTTATTTTCGGACTTTCATTTTGGTTGGATTCCATGGTTTGGGGTTTAGCGAGGAGGAAGCAAAAAAGAAGATATACTCGGTTTCTACTTCGACTTATACTGGATTTGGTGCTTTGATTTCTGAAGAGCTTTCACTCAAGTTAAAAGGTAATCCTTTCTGGGTTCTGGAATTTTAGGTTGAAGTTGGGGAGTTTTCATCTTAGATTTCGGTAGATTTTATGTACTTTCTTTTTCAGGTGTCTAAGGGTTTAAGGGCTCAAAGTATTTGTCTTTCTTTTTGTATGAACAATGGTGGTTTGATTAAATTGTATTGGGAAATATAATGATAGTTTAGGTTTAAGAGTTCATGTATATTTCTTTGTAGGAACGTCAGCTATTGGATTGAGTTGCAATTTACAGATTCAACTGAGAATTGGGGTTTTAACTGTCCGAAGGGTTATTTTTGGCTTTGTATTGGTTTCCAATATGTAATTTTTGGTTGAACCTGATGCGTTTCCAATTGTTGCATTGGTAATACAATTTGATTTGAATTGGAATGTTCTGTTTTGTTTTGATAGGAGCGCCTGATGTTTTCTGGGTTTTGCCGGATTCATATCTTGATGTGCCCAACAAAGATTATGGAGGTGGGTATAGTTCAAAACTTAGAATCATTTAGAAATTATCAATTTCAGTTTAACTTACCTTGCAAATTGAGATTGTTTTACTTTTCACCCATTTTAACTTTGTCTATTGAACCAATTCAAGGGGACCTATATATTGATGGGAAGGTCATCCCTAGACCACAATATAGATACAACGAAAGGCAAAATCAAACTAGAAACAGGCCTCGTCCCCGATATGATAGGCGCCGGGAGACAATGCAGGTTGAAAGGAGAGAGCCGATGCAAAGACAGAACATCGTGCAGGATCAGAGAGGCCCTTTGCACCAAACAACACAAAATACCACTCAAGGTGGAGGGGCAGATTTGTCCGTAAGCAAAGGACAGTTTAAAAGGGGCAATGTTTGAAAGTAAGAAATGTGAATATTTGCGAGTCCTTTGTGGGAATTATTTCTTTGAGCACTGCCTTGTCTTTTCCTTTTATATCTGTTTATGTTTATGAACTGAAGATCACCAACTATTAGAATGAATTTTACTCCATAATTATTTACCAAGTCTAATATGTATGAATTCGTTGCGTTCTTCAATTCAGTATTAATTGGTGGTTTGTCTGAGTTGAGTTGCCAAGTTTCCATCTCATGTAAGTTGAAAGAAGTTGGAATCCTCTTTTCGTTTGATATAGCAAATGTAATTTCCTTCAACTATTTCTTTTTATTAATCATTCTTACCCTCCAAGACCATCATATATAATTTTCTTTCTTTGTTGTCCGTCCCTTGGTCTTGTTTTATTCTTCAGTCATCCTCTTCTGCCGAACCCAGATTGAAGTGCTTGTGGGTGTAAATGTAATGATTTGAGCTTTCTGTGAACCCCAGATTATAGTTTAGTCTTATATTTTCCTGCCTCATTTCAATTTACGTATAATTTCGCTACAAACAAATGGTAAATTTTTAGCCCAATTGGTTCCCTTTCAATGACTTAAAAACAACAATTTGGAGACAACAATCATGAATCATGATATGATCTCGATCTGTCTTTAGTCTCAACCTTTTGGTACCACCCTATATGACAATTTATCTTTGTCATTAATCACTCGCACGACTTTGACCTAAACCATTTCGTCACACCAAATGGGAAGCTGAATTACAATGGAGGTTCAAAAGATGACGAGAGATCCAAGTAACATTAACGTCGTTAATGACGCGAATACGCTTTCGGGGTGTTTGTGGGGGATTGGGGGTATTGTGGTGGTGGTGAGATTTGGGGTGTGGTTGTTGGGTGGGGCGGGGGTTTAATTATGCTTAACTTGAAAGGGAAAACAGAAACTTGAATTGCAAGATAGTAAAAACAAGAAGGAAGGGATAGCGTTTGTTGATTAATTGACTAAGGTGAAGTAAGGCAACCTATCAACCACTAACCAATTAGGTCTCTAGTGTGTTTTCAAGATTATGCTACCAATGAATGTTTGAATTCAATGCCAATGCAAGGGCCCTGATGTTGAGTCACCTTACACTTGTTATTCCTCCTTACTTAGTATATTCTAGGCATGACGTGTATATTCAATTTTAACCATTAAACTCATGAAGAACGTGATGAATTTAATGACATTACACTATCCCAAGAAGTATGACATGCAGAACTAGGGGTCATGGATTGGATTATAGGTAAGATGTAAGACCACTACCTTCGGTTCTAACAATTACACGATGGTGATCAATTAACATGCAATCATTCACCAATAATTTATTGAATCAAGTAACCACTTAAAAACAATCAATTACATAAACAAGGTAATCACAATCTTATCCATAACTTTCAAAATAACATAAATCCAGAACCAGACAAATCATTCGACTCTCATGGTCGGAGTTTCAAGCAGCCCTAATTCAATTAAAAACTACTCACACATGATGATAAACAAAAACATAATGAAATTGAATTGCATTAACTGGTGAGAGAATAAAGTTCCGAATACATTTCATGAGGGCAATGATGCAAGTAGAAGACACTGCAAGGCCTTTTTCTCCTTATCCCATTGTCAAAAATTAAGAACAAAAACCAAAAATAACAAAGTCTGAAAAAACCCGAAATAAGTCTTTGTGGCTCATGGCATAAGTTAGGGTACAAAAGGGAACCCTAGGTTGTGGCTTTGTGAAGTCCTTAAATAGGTGATGCTTCCCTATGTTTTAGGGAATGATTCTTGTAGGAATCCCCTCAAAAACCAGAACAGATAGCTGTCTCAAGCTCGATAAGTAGCAAAGCCGAAATAGAAAAGTTCTTCATGTTTCTTGAACAACTAGAAAGTTGATAAGTGAACCTTCATTTCTTGGATCCTTAGCACCTTTTTTTTAGAGTAAAAAACTAGGAAGAATATCTACTTATTTATTCTTTTAAGTTTAGACTTAACAGTTGTCACAAAGTTAACATTGATATACAAACTGACACGAACCATCCCAATCCCCCCGGGATTACCGTGGCATGTGCCATGCTCCCGTCTGACACGAAGTTTCCGACAAGGGATAACCTAATTCCACTGCCCACTCGGGACTTCCAGAGTGAGCAAGGATCGATGGAGGAGGCATGCGATGTAAGACCCGTGTCCTGGAGTGAACGGGTGAACGATCCCACATTCCTGCGAGGGGGGAATGGTCTGGGAAGGGAATGGTGGTGTGCCTTAAAGGTGTAGGCACACACCTATCTAGCATGAGGCCTTTTGGGAGCTCAGTGGCTTTGGGGGGGATTGGAACCCCAAAGTTAAGCGAGTTGAGGCTGGTGCAATCCAGATGGGTGACCCCCTGGGAAGTTGCACCGTGAGCTCCCGAAAACAAAACCGTGAGGGCAAGGGCAAGGAGGCCCAAAGCGAACAATATCGTGCTAGATGAATCGGGACCTGACAGAAGAGGGTCGGATCCTGACAATTTGGTATCAGAGCCAGACCCCGACCGGGAAGTGTGCCAGCGAGGACGCTGGGCCCTAAGGGGGGTGGATTGTAAGACCCGTGTCCTGGAGTGAACGGTGAACGATCCCACATTCCTGCGAGGGGGGAATGGTCTGGGAAGGGAATGGTGGTGTGCCTTAAAGGTGTAGGCACACACCCTATCTAGCATGAGGCCCTTTTGGGAGCTCAGTGGCTTTGGGGGGGATTGGAACCCCAAAGTTAAGCGAGTTGAGGCTGGTGCAATTCCAGATGGGTGACCCCCTGGGAAGTTGCACCGTGAGCTCCCGAAAACAAAACCGTGAGGGCAAGGGCAAGGAGGCCCAAAGCGAACAATATCGTGCTAGATGAATCGGGACCTGACAGAAGAGGGTCGGATCCTGACATGCGATCTCCAGTCTCTGATGCAGTCGCATCCGTGATCAACCTGAAGGGCATTAAAAACAACAAAGGCTGTGAGTGGATGAAAATAAATAAGTTCATAAAGACATTTCATAAAGACATTTATGCCCTTCACTAAAATGTATGCATGCCTCGAAAACCAGTAATCAAAACATTTACTCAAACAAGCCATTAGGGCCTTAGCCCAAAAACTGTAACTCAAACCAAGTGTGGGAACTCAGCTCAAAACTGTAGAATACCAAATCTGTAAATACAAAACCAAGTGGGCCACTGCCCAAATACATAAACACAAATCCAACCGAAAAACCATTTCATAGATCCAATAGTCCATATTTACCACATAATCATCTCCGGCATCCCAGATGCTTAGCGTCCCAGACGCTACCACATAATCATCTCCAGCATCCCAGATGCCTAGCGTCCCAGACGCTTGACGTCCCAGACGTCATATCTCATGGTATAAGCAACGCGTGCTGCCCGGGGTCTCTCCGAGTCAATATCTCCGACATCCCAGATGTCTGACGTCCCAGACGTCTAATCATAGCAATCCTGCTCCTGAGTCACTATACGGTCCGGTAGTCCGTACAATGACCCCTCGCAGGCAATGCACCGTGACTTCCCCAGTGTCCAGACACCTAGAGGAAACCATCACATATCCTCATATCATGATGGTACATGGAAAACAGTTTATCAAATCATTTCACAACATTTCAATGGGCCCTGCTCGAAATCTCTAAAAAATAACAAACTGCAGCCCACAAGACATCACACCCTCGACCTGCGCGCACAAAAAGAGAAAACCTGCTCTGATACCAATTGACACGACGCATCCCAATCGCCCGGGATTACCGTGGAATGTACCATGCTCCCGCCTGACACGAAGTGTCAGAAAAGGGATAACCTAATGCCACTGCCCACTCGGGGCTTCCAGAGTGCGCAAGGATCGATGGAGGAGGATGTGATCTCCCAGTCTCTGCTGCAGTCACATCCATGATCAACCTGAAGGGCATTAAAAACAACAAAGGCTGTGAGTGGATGAAAATAAATAAGTTTATGCATGCATTTACGTGAAGGGTATAAATGTCTTTTTGCTAAATGATTTTTTTAAACCGTTGATTTTTCCACTCACAACTTGTATGGTTTTAATACCTTCAGGTTTGACAGCGGATGCAGGCTGTAGTAGAGATTGAGACATCACATGCCACCAACGATCGTGACGTACTCTAGCTAACCCCAAGCGGGTGACGAGTTTATCCCTGGTCTAATACGCGGTGTCAGACGGATGTAGGCATGTCCCACGATAATCCAGGGGGATTGGACATGTCCTGTCAGTATAGTAAATACATGAAGCTTAGCATTGTATGCCCCCATTAACAAGCTAAAATACTCGAACTAGCAACACAATGACAAATACCAAAGGAAACAAAAAATGTAAACACAATAAAACATCAATACATAAATTTTAACCAGTACCCCTAGACCGATTGATTTCAATATGCAAAATGTAATCCGCACCCGCAAACTTAACTCAAACATTGTCCTCAATGTAATAAGCATGTAGCATGGACAAAAAATGAGTAAAGTTTTAGGGGTAAAAACATTTTCCTCATTGTAATAAGCATGTAGAAGGTTTCCTCTAAGGAGTGCTTTATTTAACATCTGGGTAACACAAGGCACAACCTGCTATGTTTGGCTAGCCGAAGAAAGGTCAATGAGACACGTGAAGAGGCTGAGAAGTGTCTCTATGATGGGAATAAACCAGCACACAAAAGTGTAACTAATTTTATCCTAGTTAAAATATCCTTGCAAGCGTACAATGTCGTAGGAAATAGTAAAGTAGTAGGCAAGGGTCGATTCCTCAGGGACTTGGATAACAGATGCACACATGATTTATACTTTTGACTCAATGAAAATATGAAAACGTGAAACACTAAAGTAAAACATGAAAAAGGGGGAGAAGTGTTTGAAGATGCTTGTGATGCAAGTAACTAAAAATGGAAACTAAATAGAATGCAAGTAGAAACAGTAAATAGAATACCGCGGTTGATTAA
This sequence comes from Prinsepia uniflora, assembly GCA_032719365.1. Classification (NCBI taxonomy): domain Eukaryota; kingdom Viridiplantae; phylum Streptophyta; class Magnoliopsida; order Rosales; family Rosaceae; genus Prinsepia; species Prinsepia uniflora. The sequence goes on along the minus strand of CM064872.1, from coordinate 46,949,621 downwards.
TTCATGGGAGAGAACCAAGGCCAACTATGTACCACTAACCGTTTGAATCGAGAATGTGAACTTCAGATTAAATTAGCTATAAATGTATGAATCTAGTGTCTGTGAAGGAGCCTTGACGTTGAGTCACCGGATCCATTTATACCTTATAACTTTGCATATACTAGGAATGATGTTTACCTTAGGATGTCTATTCAATTTTACAATCAAATGCATAATAATCGAGAGGAGTTTCACAACACGCAATACCCTATGAAACTTAAGTAAGTCAAGGAGTCATGGATTGGATTACGGGTAAGATGTAAGCCACTTCCTTTGGTCCTAACAGCTACAAGGAGATCGCCAGTCACACATGCAGTCATTCACCAATAATTAATTTCATTAAGTAACCACTCAATAAAAATCATTTACATAAACTTGGTAATCACAATCTAATAGCATTAGTCTAAAGAAACATCACATTATTTGACTCTCATGGTTAGGACTTCAAATAGCCCTAGTACAAAATAAACTAGTTACTCATATTAACATAAAACAAATACATGATAAACATAGTTTGCATTAAAAGAAAGGGAAAAGAATTATGAGATACAAAGAAAATGAGCAATAAGTTCCAGTAGAGAACACAAGCAGTTCTTCTTCCCCTGGGTAGCATGCCCAAACCTTCAAGTCTAACTTGAAGCAAAGGCCTCGAACTCCCACTTCTTATCACGTGACTAAGCAGAAAACGACAGATGAGTTAAAAATCGGGGCCTTGTGGTAGGGATTTTACCAAGCACAATAAATGTACAAGGAAAAACCTCTACGTGTAATAACTTTGCTAGCACACAAGACGTGTAGATAGTATAGATGCAAGCAAAGGTCGATCCCATAGAGACTTGCTCAACAATATCCAATTTGATTGGTTCAATTGACTCTAGTGGAGTAATTAAAATGCAATTGTTGGGGGGGGGGGGGGGGGGGGGTTGTTACGTTTTATGAATGAATTAAATTAACTAATACTAACTAACTAAGTCGAGCTAGGGTTTCTATCTGCCTTTAACAATTATAGTTCCAATAGATTTCCTTGATTAGATTACTATGCATGTTTCTGAATTAAGTGCCCGTACAAGGGTCCAACTAAGGCTCACCCCACACATATTATCTTCTCTTAGATTGCATGTTTAAACGTGATGTGCCTGACCTTAAACAACTTGTACCGATGGTGTGTGATAATACATGAAACATGAAGAAGATTTAATGACACTACACTGTCCCTAGAAAAGTGATGTGCAATCCTAAGGAGTCATGAGTTTAGATTATGAATAAGAGTCCACCACCACCCTCCCACCCCTCCCCTTCCTCCCTCCCTTAAACGTGATGCTACAAATTGTAGGGCGATACACAAACATCAAGGTGATCCGTCAAGCAATTACATCGATAATTATACACAAATAAGGTAGGTATGCCTATAAGCATAAATTGAGTTCATGAAGTGCAGTAATCCAACAAATCCAAGCATGCATAGCAATCATAATCAAGAGCCAGAAATCAAACAAGAACTAACATGGCTAGGGCTTCAAGTAACCCTAGCCCTAATTACACTACTCAAACATTATTGAATTAAGCAAAGACATAAAAGACAGATGCGCAAACATAAATAAAGCAATAAATAATAAAAAAACAATGAATTGAAGGAAAAACTCCTTCAAGGTAGACATGCTGAATTTGAAGATGCTTGAATTGTAAAGATTGCTTGAATTAAGATTACAAAACTCTAAACTAAGAACATGAATTGAAGTACGAATTTTGATAGAGTTTCGGAGACCTTCATGAGGTAAATTCGGCCCCCCCTTCATAAACCCTAGTACCTTTATTTATAAGAGAATAATTAATCCTCCTACAAATAGAAATTTACAATTAAATTTTATAAGGAAAAGACTTCCTAAATAATTAAGAAATCTAATTAAAAACCTTTCCTACAAGTAAAGAAATTAAAAATAAGAATACAAAAGGAAATAGGACTAAAATCCTTATACAATATGGAGATTAGGTGTGAAAGGAAGTTGGAATTATCCTTAAAAAACTCAAACTCAGAATTAAACATTCATGATCAATTTCGGTGGCCAAACATCGAATATGATGGTGAAAGGCACGGTCAACCCTTGGTCAAAGGCGCAATGGTGCTGTTGTGGATTGTCGGTGGACACCCACCGAATTGGGAAGAGCTGCTTCAGAATGCGGGTGCTAAAGAGTCAGGCAGCGGGTTTGTCCAGTGCCTACCGAATGGGGCTATGCTACAGTAACACATTAAGGACTCCTTTGATGCCTATTTCGGTGGATGGGCACCAAATTCCTATGCCATTTTCTTTCCTTCATAACTTTTTCGTTTCAACTCCGATTTAGGTGATTTTTTCGTCCAAATTCTCGAAATTTCAAGCTCTATTTGATCTACACATTTCTCACAAAATATATTATTTTCTCCAATTTCATAGAACGAAACATAAGTAAAAGGGTATTAAATCATGGATAAAACATGCATAAATTATGACCTGAGATTTTACCAAGCACAATAGATGTACTAGAAAAAACCTCTACGTGTAATAACTTTGCAAGCGCACAAGACATGTAGATAGCATAGATGCAAGCAAAGGTCGATCCCACAGAGACTTGCTCAAATTTGATTGGTTCAATTGACTCTAGCAGAGTAATTAAAATGCAATTGGGGGGGGGGGGGGGGGGCGGTGAGAGGGGTGGTTGTTATGTTTTATGAATGAAGTAAATTAACTAATACTAACTAACTAAGTCGAGCAAGGGTTTCTATCCGCCTTTAACAATTATAGTTCCATTATATTTCCTTGATTAGATTACTGTGCATGTTTCTGAATTAAGTGCCCGTGCAAGGGTCCGACTAAGGCTCACCCCACATATATTATCTTCGCTAGAAAAGTAATGTAAAATTCTAAGGAGTCATGAGTTTAGATTGAGAATAAGAGTCCCTCCCTTAAATGTGATGCTACAAATTGCAAGGCGATACGCAAACATTGAGGTGATCCGTCATGCAATTACATCGACAATTATACACAAATAAGGTAGCTAAGCTTATAAGCATAAATTGAGTTCATGAAGCGCAGTAATCCAACAAATCCAGGCATGCATAACAGTCATAATCAAGAGCCATAATCAAACAAAAACTAACATGACTAGGGCTTCAAGTAACCCCTAGCCCTAATTACACTACTCAAACATTATTGAATTAAGCAAAGACATAAAGAAAGATGCGTAAACATAAATAAAGAAATAAATAATAAAAGGACAATGAATTGAACTAAAATTCCCTCAAGGTAGACGTGCTGAATTTGAAGATGCTTGAATTGTAAAGAGTTCTTGAATTAAGATTACAAAACTCTAAACTAAGAACATGAATTGAAGTACGAATTTTGACAAAGTTTCAGGGACCTTCATGAGGTAAATTCGGCCGCCCCCCCCCCCCCCCCCCCCCCCCCCCCCCCCCCCCCCACCCCCCCCCTTCTCCCCCTTCATAAACCCTAGTACCTCTATTTATAAGAGAATAATTAATCTTCCTACAAATAGAAGTTTACAATTAAATTCTATAAGGAAGGACTTCCTAAATAATTAAGAAATCTAATTAAAAACTTTTCCTACAAGTAAAGGAGTTAAAAATAAGAATACAAAAGTAAATAGGACTAAAACCTTATACAATATGGAGATTAGGTGTAAAAGGAAGTTGGAATTATCCTAAAAATAACCCAAACTCATAATTAAACCTTCAGGATAAATTTCAGTGGTCAACCACCGAATTTGATGGTCAAAGGGCGCGGCCAACCTTGGTCAAAGGCACAAGGGTGCTATTGTGGATTGTTGGTGGACGCCCACCGAATCAGGAAGAGCTGCTTCAGCATGAGCGCGCTGAATAGTCAAGTAACGAGTTCGACCAGCGCCTATCGAATGGGGCCGTGCTACAGTAACACGTGAAGGACTCCTCTAATGCCTATTCTGGTTGATGGCCACCGAATTCCTATGCCATTTTCTTTCCTTCAAACTTCTTAGTTTCAACTCTGATTTAGGTGATTCTTTCGCTCAAATTCTCGTAATTCCAAGCTCTATTTGATCTACAATTTTCTCACACAATATATTATTTTGTCTAATTTAACTGAACAAAATATAAACAAAACATAAGTAAAAGGGTATTAAATCATGGATAAAACATGCATAAATTATGACCTATCACCTTGGGCAGTCTTTTTAGGTAAAATATATAGGCGAAACTTCCCTAAGTCTTAGGAAGTAATCTGAAATGAAATCTCGCGCAAAATGGTCTAGGAGAACAGTCCTACTCAAACTTGGAAACAGAGCCGTAAAAATAGGAAGGAATTTGGATTTCTTGGGCCACAAGTAAGGGGCAAGTTCCCTGCTTGTATCTCCACCTCAGCCTATATGATGACATAGAACTAAGTAGGAAATCTGCAACTCAATCCCAATAATCTCGTGTAACGACCTGTCCCGAATTCCGGGATTAGATTAGTAAGTAATCAAGGATTAGTGAGGTTAATCGATGATTAGTTGAGCAAAATCGAACGAATGACTTTTGCCCCTGATCGTGGACAAAATTTGACTTTTGATCCCGATGGCCGAGGGGCCACGGGCCGTTACGTAGTTCGGGTCGATACAAACCCGTAGACAGGCGGCACGCCGAAATCAGACGTTTGAAGGCAAAGTTATGGTTATGGGTAGTTTTATTGCACTATGCACGCATTTTGAGGCGAAGACACTTGGCATTATCTGATTGGTTGAATTTTTAAGTGGTGCCCATGGATGAGTGACAAATGTCAGTCATCCTATTGGTCTTTAACCCCAAAAAGTGGATCTAAATTCTGATTGGTGGGTTTAGGATTAAAATATTGATTTTAGGATTATTTTATAATTTCCCTTACCCACTCTCTCTCAATCCCAGCCATCCATTCCATAACACCCCTCGTCCTCACCATCCAGTCACCTGATCATCACACCTATACCTTCTTCTCCTTCATCGATCACACTTCACACACTTCACCATTGCTACAAACCGAGAAGCCCATTCATCACACACCCTCAAATCCTCTAAACCATAACCCTTTGTGTCTGAACGAAAGTTGGAAGAGTGAGGGCAGAGAAACAGAATAGTGGCAGCGACGACGACCGTCGTGGAAGGCGGCGATGGCTAGGAAACCAAAACCCGAGCCACTGTTTAGGGTTCAAACTGGAGGGATGGTTTTCACGGACAAGAAAAACATGGTGAGTGATGGGAGGAAGGTTCTGATGTCGATTCGACCGTGATGGTGGCCACGGCGGGGCCACGACGGGGCCACGACGGCAAGGGAGGTAAGAATTTCGTAGTACCCTATTTTTGGTTCGAAAATGGCATGTTTGGTTCCATCTTGTGTTGGACGTTTCTCACTAAAGGAAAGGTTTCTGAGGGTCAAAGAGGAGTCGACTTGGGACTTGAGCCAAGGCTGGGGGTGGCCGGAGAAGGGAGAACACGGCGGTGGAAAATGGAGGAACTTTTGGCCGATCGAGAAGGTATGTTTTTCATGGGTTTGAAAGCATAAATGAATAGGAAATGGTTAGAGGAACCTTTAGGGATCAAAATGGGATGAAAAGGATCGAAAATGAGTGAGAAATGGAAGTGAACTGTGACCGCACGGTTCGGTTGGACCGAACCGGTCTATATCAGTATGAACCAGGCCGGGCTGCAAAGGTAGGGTTTGACACTGTTTGGCGCGTGAGGGCGCGTGGTGGGTCTTTTGGGGATGACTTCAACATGATTTTTAATCTATTCAATGTAACAAACATTTTGGGACTGGTTTCATGTTGATCGGACACCGTCTCGATATTGTTCGGGACATTCCAAGGTTTAGGGATGGAGTTTAAAAATAGTTAAAATTGGGAAAATTACGGGGCTTCAATGTAGAGGGTGACAACTTTAGAACGGTCTATGAGTGGACCTTGATTTCTAAAATGGGATGCATGTATAAATGTTTTATATGTTTATGGATCTGATTCTATGATTTTGATTTTGGATATTGGTGAATTACATGGTTTCACGTTTCGAGGGGATTTACATTCTTGCACGTAAATCGAGGTTTACGGTTTTGCACTTATTTTCTGTGCTTATAGTTTTTGGAAATGATTTCATGAAATGGTTTTGGATTGAAAAGGTAAACTCGGGTTCAAGACCCATTTATTTGGAAACCCTCGGACTCGAAGTCCATTTACTTATGTTCTCGGGCCAGAGGCCCAATTGGTTCTTGAATTGATTTCGGATTTGAAAATATGAAGTCGGGCATGAGACCCATTTGATTTACAAACTCTCGGACATGAAGTCCATTTGATTTAACAAGGTATCGGGCTCGAGGCCCAGTTGGTTTACGTATCGGGCTCGAGGCCCAGTTGATTTACAATTCGGACACGAGGCCCATTTGGTTTACGATATCGGGAATGAGGCCCATTTCGTATATGATATCGAGCACGAGGCCCATTTAGTTTACGAAATCGAGCATGAGGCCCAGTTGGTTTATGAATTCGGGCTTAGGTCCCAGTTATGGTTTACTACGATGATTTTGGGTCGGGGACCCATAAATGGATTTATGGTTCATGACGGTTTATGGGGACCTGGCATGAACCCTTGAAAGGTTTTGAGAATTTTTTTCAAATGGTTTTTTGTATACCATCCTTTATCTATGGATTGTCTCCTCCGAGGAGGGTCGTTGGCCTGGGTGGACCCCGGAGTAGTCACGAAACACTGACTGAGTAGAGTCGCCCCTGTTGGGTTCCTTACTCTCAGAAAGGCTATGGATTATAACCCTCAGGGAGGGTCCTTGATCTACGAACATTGACCTGAGTGAACCCTAGCGAGACTTGGGATTTGAGACCCCGGGTAGCACGCGTGGAGCTCTAGATACCTGGACAAGATTGGTCATATGATATTGATGAACATGATTTCTTGAATTTGCAAAATTGTCTTTTATGCATGATAAATGGATTTGGGCTGAGATCCCACATATGTTTACTTTGTTATGAAAATGGATTTTTGTAAATGGTTTTGGGCAGGAGACTTTAATTTACGGAACTTGGGGCTGAGTCCATAAATATGGTTGTTTAAACATATGTAGTTTGATAAATGGTTTTACTATGCATGCATGCTTTTTAGTGAAGGGCATAAAGGTCTTTTATGAAATATGTTTATAAACTCTTTTATTTTAGTCCACTCATAGTCTTTCTGGTTTTCAATGCCCTTCAACTTGATTACGGATGTGGACTGTTGCAGAGACCGAGACATCATATACCTCCTCTGGATCCTGACCTACTCTGGAAGTCGGTCGGGCTAAATGTTCAAATTTTCCCTGGTCTGAGACTCTGTTTCAGACGGGATCAGGAGCGTCCCTCGTTAATCCTGAGGGGATTGGGACGGGTCCTGACAAGTGGTATCAGAGCAGGTTTTCTCTTACGGTACGCGCAGGTCGAGGATGTGATGTCTCTATGGGCTGCAGTTTGTTATCAACCTGATTGTTAGGATTCCTGTACGATAGTTAGTAGGATTGAATCACGGATCATTTTGGTTCAGCACTTGTTGCCTGGGGTTGCCATAGTTCTGTCAAGGTTGGCAGTGTGGGACCCTACAGAGGGATGAACGTTGTAGTACTTCAGGGTTTAACCGTGAGACGGTTAGTTGGGATTGTCTTTCACGATGTTGTAGGATTGGTTATGACAATTGGTTAGGATTTGTGACCATTAGATGGTCGGATTTTGTTGAGTTAGATGGCTATGCTGCTCGTAGCAGCCAGGTTCGAGGAACCTTAGTTGAACTGAGGGATGAATCGCAGATCGTTTTGGTTCGGCACTTGTTGCCTGGGGTTGCCATAGTTCTGTCGAGGTTGGCAGTGTGGGACCCTACGGAGGGATGAACGTTGTAGTACTTTAGGGTTTAACCATGAGAAGGTTAGTTGGGATCGTCTTTCATGATGTTGTAGGATTGGTTATGACGACTGGTTAGGAGTTGTGACCATTAGATGGTCGGATTTTGTTGAGTTAGATGGTGTAGAGAAAATATTTGCTTCCCAACATAATCTCGCCATCATGCCTAATTGCTGGTGGTTTTATTATTTTTAGGGTACGACCCATCCAAGTAAAATGTGCCTCGTAATTACATCCTCTTGTTACCGAGAAAAACATTTTGATTCTGCTTAGAAACGAAAATAAATATGAGAGTATAGTGTTTATTTGATTTTCTTGCAGCTGAATCTAAGTCGAACCTTAAATTGCCTACGTATCCGTCTTTGGAATCAAGCCATTCGTAGTTCTAGAATTTTTAATGAGTGAATGACTCGTTAAAAATAAGGATTGTGTTTGGAAATTGTGTTTGGAAATGTGTTTGGAAATATATTTGGGAGAATTTAGTTAGAAATAACCAGTGATTCAAAGATGGTTGCAGTTGCATTTAGTGGGTATGCTAGATTGCCTACGTATCCCTTCGCGGGAATCAAACCGACGAAGTTCGAAAGATTTTTAATGAGTACATGACCCATTAAAAAATGTGTTTGGCTATTTAAAAGAAGTACTAATTTATTTAGAGGGGGTGGTTGCATCTAGAATAATCAAGATTGCCTACGTACCCTTAACGGGATCAAACCGGCGTAGTTCTGGAATTTTTAATGAGTTTGGGCTTTGAGAATAGTATTTTTGGGCACGAGATGTTTTTAACAAGTATTGTATGTGAGCATTCATTCTTTTATCAATGTAATATATGGGCATAACAATCATTTTTTCCTTGTTTTTTTTCCGTAGCTATAAAAGGTGAATGAATTTGATATATCATGATCATTCTTCCTTTTACTATCTTGCATCTGCTCACATCTCCATCACCCTTTTTGTCCTTAGCTCATGGAAGCGGTGAATGATTGTTTGAACACCACATTTATCAAAGTGATGCGTGAGCATCACGAAGATTTTTTTTTTGAAACAATCTTTTAGCTGTTGTTTGCTTCAAACTTCATTTCTTGTTCTTCGTTTTTTTTTCCGCAAAACTTTGTCCTCTCTTCATGCCAATTGAAAGTGGAACACATTATTATCTGTAGTTCTCACTTCATTGCATATGGATGGATACATGAACATATTTTTTTTTGGCCGATCATGATTGACTGAAATTCTTGATGTTCTTGGACATTTTTTTATTCATGAACATTGCTGTCTCTCAGACTCTTTGGACGATCGTGATCGTCCCTCTTTTTGAAGGCCATGGACGTTGCTTTCTTCCTTACCATGAATCATAATTGTTCATTCTCTTTGATATTCATAAATTTATTTTCCTGAATATTGCGATTTCCTAGTCGATCATGATCAACTGTTGTCCTTGATATTTGGGCAAGGGTTGTATGTGTGAGAGGTTTGCACATACAATACTTGATACCAACTTCTTTTATTTGACCATTTTCCCGTGTATTCTCAGGTAATGGATCCATATGGCAAACTTCGTGCTCAACGGGTTTTTGACGAGCAGGGGAAGGAACTTTAAATTGGCCACTTGTACCCCCGCTCAACATCAATGCGGTCACTCAAAATCAATGTGGCTTCGTCCTGTGGCACAGTATGGGTTACCAAGGACAAATTGAATTGTGGATTTCTCAAATTTGATGCTGATGCGGATGATGGGGTCATCAAGACCTGCCAGAATCATGGGGATCCTATTGATTGCTACTCACTGTGAAAGGTTAACAACAACCGGCAAGGAGATAGCGAGGTGGAGGTAAACACTGATTTCTTCCCTCTTATTTATAGGATGATGCAGAGAAAAGAGGGATGGACCACTAGCTTTGATTTTCGCGGATGAGCTACACTTGAAATTGGTCTACTCGAATGTACTGAACTTACTTTAGCGAGTTTTGAGGATCAACTTAATCAAGCCGGGATATATCGTGTTGTTGCTGTCTCCTGCTATTCTTATGACTACTCTTCTACCATTTGGAAGGCATTTTGTGAATTGTGGGGTCCATTATCCAATACGTTTCACCAAGGGAATGGTGAGATGAGTATATCTTTATATGATCTGAAGGTCATCGGTGGGTTGCCAATAAGTGGGGTTCCCTATGAAGAGTTTATTCCACCTAACGTCGACTTGAAGCAATCAGACTCGTATCCCTCAACTGTTGATGAGCTCTTGAAGATCCATGCTCAGCTAGGTGACTTCCATGGTTTGAGCCATATCTATTGGTCTCACTGGCTTAGGTACTTTTACCGCATTCCACGTTTTTATGATGGTTTTGGTACACAGAAAAAATTTTCAACAAAACAACATGAGAACTTTGCAACAGCTGGGCAGATGGTTTTACAGGTTTCTGATGAAGGGGCTCTGATTGCCTACTTAGCTTTTTGGTTTAGCAGATTTGTGCTTCCATCTCTCAGCTATCAAATCAGACTAGAATGTTTTTATATGGCCAGCTTGATGGCCCAGGGTATTAAAGTTTATGTGGCACCCGTGACCTTGGGATATATTTGTCACGGATTAGGCGTCATTGCCACTAGCCCGAAAGGACCTGGCCCGTCAGGTGCCTCCTTCCCCATTCATTATGTGATCGGCTAGTTGGGAAAATATTTCCTTTCCTTATATAAGTCCTGGGCTGATAGTGAATTTCCCGAGAGTTATCCTCTTTTAAAGCGCTATGTTGGTGTAGAACCCAACTCATTTAACATTACTGAAGCTCGAAGCCTCTTCCGCGTATCCCAATCTATTGTTTATCGACCCCATGCCTTTGTTGAGGAGGCTGGTCGCATCCTAGTAGATGATGGGAAATTAACAGGTTAGCAATTTGACTTATTGGTGTGCCTGCGTTCCTCACTACTACCTGTACGAGTTGGAAAAAATCTTTCGTTGGAGCCGTATTATCCGAATAGATTTGCTAGACAATTTGGTCTAGACCATGGAGTTCCTTCAAATGAGCTTGACTCCAATGTTCCAAGTAGAGATCAATATGGGATTGAGGATTTGGCCAAAGCACAGGCCTTGCTTATTAGTAGTGACACTACATCTGTATTCTATATCCCTCGCTCTACTCACTTAGGCTAATGCTCATGGTGGTATTGTCGTTGGTGGGCTAGGTGAAGTTCTCTCTACATAGCGCCCTCTGTATCTCGCATTTATTTGACTTTAGAGAATCGTCCCATGAAAGAGTAGCGACCCTTCGTTGTAGAAAGCTTGAGGCAAACCTTTATAGGTATGACCAAAGAGGTTCTTCTTTTAGCCCTTAAAAGACAAAGCGGCCTCTGAATTTACAGCCTGGTGGAGGGGACTCTCGCTCTAAAAGGAAAGAGATCATTGTCCATATACGAAAGGCTCCCAAGAGGTTATCAGAGAATAAGTCAGCTAGCTCCAGTAAAAGGGTTTGTCATAAAGATACCGGCAGTTCCAACGGCCTCATAGTTGAGATGAGTAGTACTCCAGAGGCTGTTGTTACTATGACGAAGCCCAACGAGCAATCCATTGATGTAGGATCCACTGATGTAGGCGACTTAGTATCTCCAAGAGCTCCGCTACCGATACTTCAGATTGAGAAATCGATTCATGACCTTGTTGCTTCTGAAACTGATGAGTTCCGACGCAAGTACATAATTTCTGAGGCAGAAAACAATTTTCAAAGACTTAGTCAGCCTCCTGGCCAGATTTTAGCTTCTAAGAGAGCAATTTTTCCTTCTCTTGAGTTCTTAAAGTCTATGATGGGCGTTCTTGGTTCGGGAGAGGCCGAGTTACAATGGTTCTCAGTGACAGTTGCTCGGAGTTGCGAACTAGCTAAGCAGTTTTGTGAAAATGGTGTTGATATCGAGCCAGAGATTAACGTTGACGTCAACTTGTCTCAACGCCATGCCGAATGTTTGACTGTGAAAAAGACATTAGATATAGAACTCTCGAACTCCGTTAAAGGCCTGGATGATTTGAAGGCTACTGAGCTTGCTGTAATAGACGCTGAGGACCGAGCTCGACTTTTGAGAGAACAATATGAGTCTACAAAAGGTTCATTTGAGGAGAAAATTGGAGAGCTGAAAGTGTCACTACTGTCACAAGACAAGTTGGAGCATGAGCTAAAGGCGCAGATTGATGATCAAATTGCAAGCATTCGAGCTTCTGGCAAGGCTCACAGAGATGAATTTGAGGCGTTGATGAAGTCGATGTCTTCTTTTGCATGTGGGCCAAAGTAGAGATTTCAATTGCATTTTTGTTATTTGTTTTTCAATAAATATGGAACCATGTTGAGTGGACTCCCTAATATGTACTCTTTTTTTGGCTACCATATGGGAGAGAAGTTCTCCTTAATAGTTTTGTCAAGATGCTTTAATGTAATTGTGCAATTTCAATTACAATATGATCGATGAATTTCTTCTTTAATATCTTCATTCATATTTCCCCCGAATAATTATAATACCTCGAGTACCATAATATCATCGAGAAATCAGTTTATTGATGGTATGATGAAGATTAATATATGATTCCTTGTTGGAGTTGTATGAGCATGAATTCTCAATTTCAGATTTTGCATTCGTATTTTGGCTATATTTGCAGATGATAGCCGACTATCATGGAGGTAACTTTTAATTTCTATCGGGATGTACGTTCATGTATAACATTTGATTTGGAATGCAATGATTCTCTAGCCTATTTCAACTTGAAATTTTGCCCATCCTTGTTTGTTCCAGATCCACTTGTATCGTTGATTCTGTCTTTCGATGCATAACGTGCCCTTGATTTTTTTCTTTTGAGAAGACAAATTTAATGGCATATTAAGCTGATGTATTCCTTTATGATATTTCATATAATTCCTGAAATAAACAACACAGTAAAAATTCCGTGATGAGATATAGTTAGTTAATATTTATGGCTGCATCTAGTTTTTAGACCGGATTGCCTACGTACCTTATGAGGGGATCAAGCCAAACGTAGTTCATCTCTTTGTTCGAGGGTTTTGACATTTTTTGTGGCTGTGTCCAATTTTGAGTTAGACTGCCTATGTACCCTGTGACGGGATCAAGCCAAACGTAGTTCACCCCTTTTGATTTAGGGTGCTTTAAAAGGAAATTGGGGATTTGATAGCTGCATCTAGTTTGAGGCCAGATTGCCTACGTACCCCTTTTGAGGGATCAAGCCATCCGTAGTTCAGTGGTTTTTTTTTGGGCTCTAATTTTTGCTTAGACCGCCCTTTGCGAGTTTTCAGTCCAACGAGCCACTCATTTCTTTGCCCCCAAATTTTCTTGAGTCGGCCTTTCAGGTTTTTCAATTCAATGGGTTTATTAACCATAGAACTTCTTGATGAATTTCCCGTTCACACATTGATAGATGCAGGCTTCTTCTAAGTTGGACAATTCATAAGCCCCTTTTGTAAAGACCTTAGTGACGACGTATGGTCCTTCCCACTTTGGCTCAAATTTTCCATGCATTTTTCTAGTAATGACAATCAGTCTTCGAACAGTTAAAACAAGATCTCCTACTGCAAAGGCTCTGAGTTTGACCTTTTTGTTGAAGGCTCCAACGACTTGCGCTTGATAAATTTCAAGCCTTTGTTGGACATTGAGCCTTTTCTCATCCAGGGCCTCGAGCTCTGCGAGTCTGACCTTTGTATTTTCTTCCGCATCTGTTAATTGTACGGCTACCCGAAGCGAGGGAAGTTGGACCTCCCGTGGTAATACTGCTTCAGAGCCATATACCAGGTTAAACGGTGTACAACCGGTTGCATTACGAACAGTCATTCGGTAGGCCCATAGTGCTTCAGGAAGATGCTCATACCAATCTCTTTTATTCCGTGCCACCATTTTCTTTAGGATGTTGCACAACACTTTTGTCAAAGCTTCTGCTTGTCCATTTGATGAAGGACTGTAGCATGCAGAAAAAGAGTGCTGAAATTTGTATTTTTGACATAGTTTAACCATGGCCCTACATCTAAAATACGTGGCATTGTCGGATATAATTTTCGATGGGACCCCATAACGATGAATAATGTGATCTTTTATGAACTTTGTGACATCCTTGACCTTTACTTCCTTTAATGGAATTGCTTCAGCCCACTTGGAGAAATAATCTGTCGCTGCCAAAATGTATTGATGTAGGCGAGAGGATTTTGGCCTAATCATCCCTATGACATCCAATCCCCAAGTTTGGAAAGGGCAAGACAAAATTGATGGATGTAGCATTTGTGGAGGTTGGTGCTTGAAGTCTCCGTGTAGTTGACATTCCTTGCAAGTGGTTACAAATTTTATTGAATTTTGGATCATAGTTGGCCAATAGTATCTGAGTCTTCTGATCTGGGCTACAAGGTTTGGGCCAGCTTGATGGGCCCCACAAAACCCTGCATGGGTGTCGTGTAAAGCTTGTGATGCTTCATGTTTTGATAGACATCTTAAGAGTATTCCATCGAAGGACCTTCTATACAGAGTGTGATTTAAGTACACAAAGTGACTGGCTCGTCTTCTAATTTCAGCTCTTTTCTTTGGGTCTTAGGGAAGTTTCCTTTAGTGGAGGTATTCGATTATTGGCTGGTGCCAGCCTATCTCTTCATCGTGCTCTTCGATCTCATATACTGTATCGGTATTAGATTCAACAACCCCTTCTATTCTCTCTAGAGCGGGTGGTAATAAATATCTTTCCCCAACAATGATTTTTACTTCCCTTTCATCTGGCAGTGTTAGAGACGCTGCAAGCTTCGCCAATGCATCAGCGTTGTCGTTTTCTGATCTTGGGATGTGACTAACTTCAATATCTCCAAATTGCGAGATTAGATATTTGGCTCATTCGTGGTATCATGCCAGATTGGTGTTTTTCACTTCATATTTTCCAGTTAGTTGTTTGATAACTAGCTGGGAATCGCCAAATGCTTGCAAATGGTTGATACACATTTCGAGTGCAATTTCAAGACCAATAATCAATGCCTCGTACTCGGCCACATTATTTGAACATAGAGCCATGGGTGTGAAAGAATATGGAACTAGACCCCCAGATGGTGTGACGAAAACGATGCTTGCACCTGCGCCCTTTTTCCTAGCTGCTCCATCGAAGTATAAACACCATGGTGTGGTTTCGACGAAGATCACATTTTCATCAGGAAGATCCTCATTGATTTCCATGCTATCTGGTGTCAGATGTGCAGCTAAAAACTCGGCTAGTGCTTGTCCTTTTACCGCTTTCTGAGGAACATATTCAATCTCAAATTCTGACAGCAATAGAGACCACTTGGCTAGCCGCCCTGAAGGTACGGGTTTTGACATCAGGTATTTGAGAGGATCAGCTCTTGAAATCAAGGTACTGTTATGGGCCAGTAGATAATGTCGAAGTTTTTGAACATCAAATACCAATCATAGGCATATTTTTTCAATGGGTGTATAATTTTGTTCTGCCCCCACTAGTGTTCTGCTCAGATAGTAGAGTGCATTTTCCTTTTTATCATCATTATTTTGGGTGAGCAATGCCCCCAATGAACGCTTCAGTGCTGCAATGTAGAGGATCAGTGGTCTCCCCCTGATGGGTGCCAACATTACTGGCGAATTCAGTTGATATTGTTTGATGCTGTCTAATGCATTCTGGGATGTTTTGTCCCATATAAAAGGTGCATCTTTCTTCATGACCCTTGAAAAGGGTTGACATATTCCGGAAAGATTTGAGATGAATCTACGAATATAAGCCAATCTGCCTTGCAATCCTCGCAATTCTCGCAAATTTCGGGGCGGGGGCATTTCTTGGATTGCCTTTATTTTCCCGTGGTCAATTTCCATTCCCCTGTATCTGACAACAAAACCCAGGAACTTCCTCGATGTTACACCAAATGAACATTTTAAGGGGTTCATCTTGAGTTGATGCTTGCGAAGTCTGTCGAAGACTCTTCTCAAGTTAGTGAGATGATGGTTTCTTTATTTTGTTTTGACCACTAAATCATCCATATAACACTCGATGTTGTTGTGAAACATGTCACCGAAAATTACAGTCATTGCTCTTTGATATGTCGCCCCTGCATTTTTCAAACCAAACAGCATCACAGTGTAGCAATATATTCCAATCGGTGTTCGGAACGCAGTGAGTTCTTCATCTTCCGGTGCCATTTTTATTTGGTTGTAGCCTGAGAAACCATCCATAAAAGATAATGCCGCGAAAGCCGTCGTGGCATCTACCAACAACTCTGTGTTTGGAAGCGGAAATTCATCTTTAGGGCATGCGTCATTGAGATCTCTATAATCTACCCAGACACGGATTTGTCCTGTAGTCTTTTTCTTGACAGGAACAATGCTTGAGAGCCATGTAGGGTACTTTACTTCTTGAATGAAACATGCAATCCTTAATTTCTTGATCTCTGCTTCAATTTGGATTGACAACTCTGGTCGGAAGCGACGAGGAGCTTGCTTTACCCACCAACTATTTTCTGACACTGCTAGTCTGTGAACTGCAATTTTTGGATCTAAACCTGGCATGTCTTGATACCCCCATGCAAATACATCTTGATATTCTTGTAAGATCTAAGCATAGTTTCCCAACACCTGTTAAGTCAATAATGCGCTGACAAAAATTGGTTTGGGGTTTTCAATTGTTCAAAGATTGATTTCTTGAAGATCGTCAACTGTAGCATGACCTCCATCTTCAATTTGTGATGGTGCTGGTATGACACTGTCTATGTATTCTTCCCCCGATTTTTCATTGTTCCTATTTTCTGAATCTGAATTTCCTGATGTCTCACATGCGGATGTCGAGGTGCAATTTACTTGGGCATGAGTTTTCCCTTAGGTTTATGTAGCAATGACTTTGCTACTTTTATTTACTCTTCTCTGGACCTTCCATTTTGTATTTTTCTTCATGTTTTCGGACTGGAGAGTAGAAATGTTCCCAAGTCGTTGGAAAACAGAGATGCGTGGTGGCTTTGTGTTCCCGAGTCGCGGAAATGCTGATATGCGATGCTTCAGACTTTCCCTGCTTTCTTCTCTGAATAAACCCTGTTCACGCTTAGTGAGAACTTCTGGTTTAGGTGTCTTTAGATTGACTATTTCTTCCCCTTTTGGGATGACCACTTTGAGCATGCCATTTTTTTGGGAGACTTTAATGGTAGGCTCACTTTTATTCATTTTTCGACTTCTGAGTTTTATTTTTACGGGCCTAAAGGATTCAGGTACAATGCAGGCATCTTTGCGTATGAAAAATCTCTTGTTCCTGTCCCTACTTCCTGCAAAGTGAGTTGTGATGATCAAGGTGTCTGTTGGTATGGAATGGCTGATTTTCCGCAGAGGTTGGGTATAGGTTGTCATTAATGTTTCCATCGTACTTTCTATTGGAGTCAGTTCATTTTCAACCTTTGATGGGCGCTTCACAATGACTTTATAATTGGGTACCTTTGAGTCTAATATGCCTTGCTTGTTGGGAGCTTTCACATTGATGTAGACTGCCTTATGTGGCTCAGGTACTTCTACTTGTCTTTTTTGCTTTTGTGTCAGCTTTCACAATACATTTCCCAGTGATTCGGGATGTTGTACTATCTGAAAGTTGATAATACTTGGCATCGAAGTAGTTAACTTCCTCCCCACATAATGGATCTGTGTCGGCAGAAACCTTTTTAACCTTTCCGTCTGTAACATACTTGAAGCACTGATGTAGAGTGAAAGGGAGGACACCATTACTATGGAGCCATGGACGTCCCAATAACACTTTATAGGATGTATCTACCTCGATCACATGGAATAAAACCTCTGAATGGAGCTCTCCTATCTGCAATGATATCCTCATAGATCCCAAAGCTTTCTGCCCCAACTAATTAAACCCTTGAATCGTTAATAGTGATGGGGACAACTGTCATGCATTCCTCCTAATAGAGTGTAATGTTTTCAACGGGATGAGATTTACTGCGGAATCACAGTCAAGCAGGATTCTATTGATCTTTGTACCCCCGAGTTCTCAGGTGACATAGAGAGGTCGATTGTGTAATTCATTCCCCAGTAGAAGATCAATTTTATCAAATGTTACCGTTGTTAGACAACAGGTGCATGCATGTCTGGACGAGATTTCACATCTACCTTTATATATTTTTTATGTCTCTTTGTGTTGTCCTGTTCTTCCTTTTGCAGATAGAACTCTGATGGTCAGACCCTTTTTATGAGTGGAAGCCTGAAGAGTCTTCTCATCTACCTTATGAGACACATTTGACTCGACGTTCTGCTTTTGCTTACCAACGAATGATGCACACTGATTAGAAAGTAAATTGATTTCATCTTCTTTTGTGTCATCTTCGAGATGCTCCACGGAGACCATCTGACATGAGCATGAAATTCCTTCAGCCTCCATGTTGAAAAATTTGACTGGTAAGAACTCAGTGAGTGTAACTGGGACCCTTGAAGGTTTTTCATATTCTTTTTTTCCTTCTGACGTTTGCATCTTCTTTTGTGACCTTTTCTTCTTATTTTTCAAAGCCGGTATTCCTCGGATTTTGATGCTAGAGCGAGCCAAAGAATTAGGATTAGGGAGGTGCTTGGCTACATTTTTAGTCTTTTTGATGAATGTTTTCCAACCATCCATGGAATCTTCGGACGAGGGGTCTACCCAATCCTCAAATGATTGGGTAGTCATTAATTCTAGGAGACGACATATCATCTACCTGAAAACCTACGGATATACCACCTTCTAGTGATGCTTCCGAAAGGATGGATTTTCCTTCAATTACATTCGTTGCTGCCGCTTTTGGGGTGTATGAGTCTAGCTCTAAGTCACCACTGTTGATCATCTCTTGCATTTTGTTTTTAACCACGTACCAATCCTTGAGTGTGTGTCTGAGGATTCAGTGATATCGACAATAGTTAGGATCATTCATCCTATTGACTTCAGCTGGGCGCTTAGGTTCAGGGACAGTGATAACTTGGGCTCGAAGAAGTTCCTCAAATATTGCCTCAACATCATCATCATCAAAGGAATATTTGACTGCCTTGCATTCTTTAAGGGTCGGCCTTTTAGTCTGCTCCTTGTCATTGATTTTGTCATTTCTCTTTTCTGTCCTAAAAAATGTTGCCATTGATTCTCCCTTCTTTTGTGCTCCCCTTTTGCTATCATTTAGCTTCTCTCCAATCTGTACCTTTTGCATTGTTGTATTTTTTCGAGCAATTTGTCTCTCCACATTGCTTGCCTTAGACACCAACTCATCAAATGATTGGGGTTCTGCAGTGGCCACGAACGTTGCAATATCAGGAACGAGATTGTTATAGCACATCTGTACTGCTGACTGTTTAGTAATTTTTTCCGGACACTGCCAATTGAGGCTCCTCCACCTCATGATGAAGTCATTCGCATTTTCACCAACTCTTTGCATAGTCTGGGCGAGTTCACTGATGGACACTTTCTTCTTTGAACTCACAAATTGTGCAAGGAACGCCTTTTGCATATCATCCCATGCTATGATAGATTCAGCTGGTAATTGTGTATACCAGGTGAATGCAGCTCCTTTGAGGGACTGAACGAATTGTCCAACTAACAGTGCGTCCAATTGTGACGTTTCGCCACATGCTGAGTAGAAATGTGCTAAATTTTCATGAGGAGATCCATGGATCCTGTCGTATTTGTCGAATGTTGGCCGTTGGTACCCTTTTGGGAATGCTACAACATCGTATCTCGAGGGGTATGGCTTTCGATATCCGAGAACAGGAGTAGCCATGGACAACTGAAATTCTCGTATTCCTTCAGCAATAAGAGTCTCTATGTCTATTTGGGTCATCGATTTTGATGATGATTCCCCAATTTATTCTTTCTTCCCCTCTCTCTATTCCACCACTTTTCCTTTCTTTCGCTCATTCATGTTTAATTGAATTGCCAGTTGTGCAGCTAGTGATGCAATTTCAGCTTTTTCTGTGCTAGCCTCTTGTCATTTTCTACTAATCTTTGCTCCATCTCTTTCCTCATTGATAGGAGCATTTCTTCAACATTTTTAGGATGTTGGTCTTCTGGATTCTCCTCACCTGTCACCAATACCTGTGTGGTTTCAGCCGCTCCGCCTATATCCTCCCTTTTTGATTCAAGGATTCTCTCTTCCTAATTGTATTCCTCCATCGGTGGGGATTGAGGTTGATCATAAAGAGGATTCCAAGACAGGGTAGTAGGGCGTAAGGCTGTTAGTTCAGCAATGGTGAGACTAAGCATATCTCGAGACTTGGCACGAGACAACAGACCTCCATGACTAGCTTGAGACTTCTTCGCCCTCTTTGTAGGTACAACCATTCTTGTTTTGTAAATATTGGTAGGCTCCACTCCTTTCTTCGGCAGAGATATGTCGACATGTTTATGAAGGCGGAAACCCTTGATCCCGCTCATTGTTGTTCATGGAGATCCAAGTGTATCTCTTCCTTCTCTGTCAATGCTCTCACGTATTCTGGCTGTATGAACAACTAGATTTTCTTGGACCTCTGAGGCTTCAGTGCCTTCCTTCTCAGCTTGTTGAGGGTAATCCTCCTGAGTTCATTCATCAGTAGAAGTCACTAGTACAGATTCTCCTACGTATTGGAGGACTGGAATGGTACCAATCACGACGGTGGTTGAAGGACCTCTAGTGGTGATAACTTGAGGAGTGATTGGTTGATTTTTTTGGTTTGATAGTTTCTATTGTAGTGACCTCTTCCAAGATGGATCTAATCGCATCCGCCTTCGCCTTCTCTCTCCAGACGGCGTGCAGCCCTTTTCCTCGCATTGCAAAGGGCACACTTTGATGGAGCCTGCCTTGGTTGGAGTTTGCTGGCCTTCGCAACAGTTATTGGAGTGACTTTTGATTTAACCAACTTTGCCGGTACATCCATCCTGAGTTGTAGGGATGCTACAGAAGAAGACAGTGATTTGTGGTGCCATTTGGAAACTTGAAATGTGAGGACAATATAGAAAAGTGGTTATTTCCGTTGCTTCCCAACATAATCTCACCACCATGCCTAATTGCTGGCGGTTTTATTATTTTTAGAGTTCGACCCATCCAAGGCAAATGTGCCTCTTAATTACACCCTCTTGTTACCGAGCAAAACCTTTTGATTCTGCTTATAAACGAAAATAAATATGAGAGTAAAGTTTTTATTTGATTTTCTTGCAGCTGCATCTAAGTCGAACCTTAAATTTCCTACGTATCCGTCTTCGGAATCAAGCCACTCGTAGTTCCATAATTTTTAATGAGTGAATGACTCTTTAAAAATAAGGATTGTGTTTAGAAATTGTGTTTGGAAATGTGTTTGGAAATATATTTGGGAGAATTTAGTTAGAAATAACCAGTGATTCAAAGATTATTGCGGTTGCATTTAGTGGGTATGCTAGATTGCCTACGTATCCCTTCGCGAGAATCAAACCGACGTAGTTCGAAAGATTTTTAATGAGTACATGACCCATTAAAAAATGTGTTTGGCTATTTAAAAGAAGTACGAATTTATTTAGAGGGGATGGTTGCATCTAGAATAATCTAGATTGCCTACGTACCCTTAACGGGATCAAACCGGCGTAGTTCTGGAATTTTTAATGAGTTTGGGCTTTGAGAATAGAATTTTTGGGCTCGAGATTTTTTATAAGTGATTTTAGGCCTTTCTGATGTCTTGGGCTTAATTAACGAGTATTTTGATAACTCATTAATTATTATTCTTTATTAGCCTGCTTTAGCAAATTTCTGAGCCCAGCTTCAAGTGTATCTCCTGAAGTAAATGAAACCAACTTCTAATAGGTCTCTGATATTCTTATCTGCTGATGAGATTAGCTCTCAAAACAGGAACATGAAAAAAAAACGTCCATAAAAGAAATAAGCTGGCCCCGTTTTTTCCGTTGCCCTCTATTTCCTTGTAGCTTTCTCGTGAAACTACTCTTTGTATGCTATTCTGCCCTTGCACGACAACTTTCAAGGCCCTTCATCGGTGAGTCCCTTTTTTGTTTCTACCACGCAAGTAATTTTTGAAACTCTCGCATGTGATGATCCTCCAGTTCTTTGCTCTTTTCCCTCGTTTCTTGATTTGCTTGTACTCTGTGATACATTGTTCGACTCATTTTAATTGAGCCATGCAAATACTTCCTTTTTTAAGAGGTGACAAAAGCCACCGCTCGTATAGAAGCTAGATAATGATGCAGGAGCATCATGAAATTTGTCAATCCTCTCCCTCTTGTCTTCACCCTCATTGACTAATCCAAATGAGTTTTTCATCAGATTTTACTTTATTTTACAGCTTCTCTTGTCTGTTCCCATTGTCTTGATGCACAATATGTTGGCATGTTTTGAGTAGGCCACGCAAGTCTTCGACTAATATATTTTTTTCACTCCCTTTTCCACAGAACACAAAGCACGGCTTGTGGGGAAAGGTTGATGCGCCTGGTGCACACGTCATCCTCATTGACTTCTTTGTTCTCTTTTACATTTGATAATTAGGTGAATACTCTCATCTCTTTTATTTTGTCTGTAGCTCTTAGTGATGGTGAATTCATCCTTTTATCCATGATGTATGTGAGCATTCATTCTTTTATCAATGTAATGTATGGGCATAACAATCATCTTTTCCTTGTTTTTTTCCGTAGCTACAAAAGGTGAATGAATTTGATATATCTTGATCATTCTTCCTTTTACTATCTAGCATCTGCTCACATCTCCATCACCCTTTTTGTACTTAGCTCACTTAAAAGGTGAATGATTGTTTGAACACCACATTTATCAAAGTGATGCGTGAGCATCACGAAGACTTTTTTTTTTAAAACAATCATTTAGCTGTTGTTTGCTTCAAACTTCATTTCTTGTTCTTCGTTTTTTTTTTCCGCAAAACTTTGTCCTCTCTTCATGCTAATTGAAAGTGGAACACATTATTATCTGCAGTTCTCACTTCATTGCATATGGATGGATACATGAACATATATATTTTTTTCAGCCGATCATGATTGACCGAAATTCTTGATCTTCTTGGACATTTATTTTTTATTCATGAACATTGCTACCTCTCGGACTCCTTGGACGATCATGATCGTCCCTCTTTTTGAAGGCCATGGACGTTGCTTTCTTCCTTACCATGAACAGTCATAATTGTTCACTCTCTTTGATATTCATAAATTTATTTTCCTGAATATTGCGATTTCCTAGTCGATCATGATTGTCTGTTGTCCTTGATATTTGTGGCATTGGACCTGTCATGTTAACTTTCCTGAAATATATGTATATACATATATACATATATGTAAACATACAATTATTTTTCTATACATATAAATATTTCTCTTTTTTTGGTGAATAATTTTATATTGATGCCGTTAAAAAAAATGAGACAGCATAAAAATTATTTTATACCTCGTGGGTTTTGGATCCCACTACTTGATGGAAAATTTCTTCTTTTTTCCCTGCAGCTTCCTCTGCTGCGTTTTTTTTCTTCTTTCCTCCTTTTTTCTTTCTTTTTCTCTTTGCTGACTTCTCTTCTCTCTTTTCTCCTTTGATTTTTCTCTCCTGACTCCCTTTGCTTTTTCTCTCTTTTTTCCTCACTCTTTGTTATTTTTCAACTTTTTTCTCTCTTCACCTGACACACACACACACACACACACAAACTTTTCTATTTTTCCAACTTTTTTTCTTATCAGCCGTCCCCTGTGCCTCTCTATATATAGGCAGTGAGAGGGAGGTAAAAATAAGATAAATCTTGGATTTCTTAATTCGAAAATAGTTGATGATTTTCCCATTTAAATTTCAAAAAGTTGGTATTTTTTGAAACCAAATCTTTCCTGGTTCTATTTTTATTTTATGGATATCCTAAGGATAAATATCCCACAGCTGATTTGAATGAGTTCTCTTTTTATGGACTCATTTGAATATTGTCAGCCATATATTGTGTTAGGGATTTTATTTCCTTAATTATATATTTTTTTGTTTCAACAGATTGCTATACTACTGGGAGCAGTCGGGTTCGAGGAACCCTAGTTGAACTGACGGTAGGATTGGTTTGACGTGCATACGATGTCGGGATCACAGGGTGAGTCAGATTGTGGATTATATTGCCTTCTGCAGTTGGGTTAAGAGAAACCCTAGGTAGTGATCGTGGAACCCTAAGGTAGGATATATGGTTTAGAAAGGTGAGTTGGCAAGTGGTTTAACTTTGACGACTTTTCAGAGTAAAGACCGTCGGTCGGTCATGTCATGTTAGCTTTAGTGATGGGACTGCACTCTGCAGTCGAGGTTGTAGTAATCTGTTAGACCTAGTTGGTTGTCGTGCTACTTAGTTGTGATGGATTGTTGGTGCATCTAAGGTCATGGACGACCAAGTAGAAGACATTGGTTGAGTCGAGTGGCGTTTGATTAGAGATCTGTTAGACAGGTTACCAAGGTTGGTACTTGTCGATGGAATCCCAGAGTGGGATACAGAGTAGTGAGTACTAGCGGTTGATTCCGTTGGATGCGGAGTCTCGATAGCGATGTCTAGTGGTTGGGTCTGTACGAGTTGTGGCAAGCACTACCATCGAGGATGAAGGTAGATGTGGTCATTCTGAATCGGGGGATGTTCAGGGAACGTTTCCTTTTCTTGGTTGAGTTGTCAGGGTGACTGTACCCAGATTTGTTGGGTATGAGGGAGGTAGAGTTTTTCCCACTTGAGTAGAGGTACGGAGTCGTTGCTTGGTATGAGCAAAGATCCAAGGTTGTCTGATTTTCACACGGTGTGCTGGTGTTAGTGATGGTGCTGGTACTAGTGCTTGTGCTTGCACCTGTGATTGTGATAACGATGAGTCACGAGTCGGGATATGACTCCGTTGAGATGGGCATGTGTTCGGTATCGGTGGTCCAGCAGTCAATCTCGGATAGTGATGGACTGGATTAGATCCAGCAGTAGTTGAGACGTGAGGATCGGGTAGCAACGTACCACATTCTTTTGGATGTACTTAAACAATATAAGCCAATAGGCGAACTTGGTAGTGGGTTAGATTGGTTACGGACACATGGTGGATGTCTGAGTGTGTTGGTTCTGACATTGTTGGAACTTCGGAATCGAGAGAGGTTGTGTTTAAGGCGATGAGAGGAGTGCGGGTTTTCCGCATTGGTAATGTTTATTTCGAAGTCATTAGGGTGACTTCTCAGGTTCCACCATGGTAGATGATGGTTGTTGTCACCATTACGTTGATCGTGTATTGGTTGGTGGTCCCGCGAATTGTCTTGGGCCATCAGGAGGAGTTGAGTATTTTGAAGTTAGGTGAATGACATTTCTCATCTTCTGCTCGGTGGCAGATGATGTTGGGTTACATGGAGTGGTGAGTGCAGCGAGTTTTGTTTGCATTAACGTAGGATGAATTTGATGTAATTGTCTTGGACCATCCATGATTTTCGTAGGTGGAATGACAAGGATGGATACGCGGTAATTAGAAAGGATCCACAGTCTCGACGTGTCTAGTCGTTGACTGATCGGTTTAGATGTGGGAATAGGTTGAGGAGTGATGTGACTAAGGAAGTATTCAAGAAGGTGTAAGACCCTATGATCGGATTCCTGGTGGATGTGAATTGTGATGTTGAGGACTTTGGGTATTGTGACGATCGAGGATCGAGATCTTGGTGGTCAGGTTAGGTGGAGAGTTTACTGCCCTGTTTTGAGTTGAGGATGATGGGACTAAACTTCTTTTTGGGGTAAATCCTGTATGGTGTATTAATCCAACGAGTAGGTGTTCGACGGGATCGAATTTGGTCAGCCTTATATGTGTGAATGATGGGATTGGCTTCCCTATGAAGTCAATCGAATGTATTGTGGTAATCTTTTGAGTAGGTAATCGATAGGTTCAGAGTTGGTGCGTCTCGGTAGTGACGTGGGTAAGATTGGATTCCCTTCTGGCATGAATGGGTACGCCTTGGTAGGCGTGAGCTGGATTGGTACGTGTGGGATCAAGTGAATAGGAGTAGACATCGTGTTGGTGGTCGGGTAACCGTGGGACTCGAAATGGATGATGGGTGGGTGTTTTTGATCTGTCTAGTACTGGATTGAACGGATGGACTCCAGAATTGAAACGTTTTTAGCTACGATCTAGGTTGTAGGCTGGTTGGTGGATGGACGTACGTACCCGGTACGTTGTTCGAGGTAGAATACTGGACAGACTTATGTTGTCTGGTGACGGTATATGGGATATACCAGGGGTACGTTGGTGAGCGTGTTGGTAGTCTTCTTAATTCTTATACCATTGGATTAGTCGAGGACGTGGACTGGACCTTGGATACTGTGCACTGGGTCATAGTGTTTCTGATGGGTCCAGTCACACACAGGTCGAGTGAGGTGTTGATAAATGTATACTCAGGTTGAGTGAGTGGTGGTGGGAGTAACCACAAGTAACTGTAATGTCAGTTTTCGACTAGCGACTGTCAAGTGGTGACAGTTGGTCATATGTTTCAATGGGGATCGATGAGTGAATTCTAGTGACACTCAGTGGGAGAAAAGGCCAGGATAGATTGGTGATTGAGAAAGGAACCGTCGAGTTGTTAGTGTCAGTGAAATGGTAGAATTGTCGGGTGGCATCCACTCGGAACATGTGATAAATTTCACTCGAAGGGGTCGAGTGTGAACGATGCGGCGTGAGTAATAGTGGAACGTCTGGGTGCAGACAAGTATTTGCGGACTAGTGGGTGTATAAGTGTGTATTTGTTGTGAGGTCGATTTTACTTTCCACGAGGTGGTTGTGTAATAGGGATAGTTGGAATTTCGAGGACGAAATTATTTAAGGAAGAAAGGTTGTAACGACCCGTCTCGAATTCTGGGATTAGATTAGTGACTACTCAAGGATTAGTGAGGTTAATCAGTGATTAGTTGAGCAAAATCGGACGAACGACCCAAAATGACCAATTTACCCTTGGTCGTGGGTAAAATGTTCCCTTACCCACTCTCTCTCAATCCAAGCCATCCATTCCATCACACCCCTCATCCTTACCGTCCACTCACTTGATCATGACACCTAAACTCTGCCTTCTTCTCCTTCATCGATCACACTTCACACACTTCACCATTGCTACAAACCGAGAAGCCCATTCCTCACACACCCTCAAATCCTCTAAACCATCACCCTTTGTGTCTGAACGAAAGTTGGAGAGTGAGGGCAGAGAAATAGAATGGTGGCAGCGACAATGACCGTCGTAGACGGCGGCGATGGCTAGGAAACCAAAACCCGAGCCCTGTTTCGGGGTTCAAACTGGAGGGATGGTTTTTAGGGATAGACAAATGTGGTGAGTGATGGGAGGAAGGTTCTGATGTCGGGTCGACCGTGACGGTGGCCACGACGGGGCCACGACGGCGTGGGAGGTAAGAATTTAGTAATACCCTATTTTTGGTTCGGAAATGGCATGTTTGGTTCCAGCTTGTGTTGGACGTTTCTAACTAGAAAATGGTTTCAGCGGGTCAAAGGAGTCAACTTGGGACCTGAGCCAAGGCTGGGGGTGGCCGGAGAAGGGAGAACACGGCGGTGGAAAATGGAGGAACTTTGGCCGATCGAGAAGGTATGTTTTTGTTTTTTTTTTCAGCGGTTTGAAAGCATAAATGAATAGGAAATGGTTAAAGGAACCTTTAGGGATCAAAATGGGATGAAAAGGATCGAAAATGAGTGAGAAATGGCCATGAACCGTGATCGCCGGTTCGGTTGGACCGGACCGGTCTGGACCTGTCTAAACCAACCGGGCTGTAGAGGTAGGGGATGACACTCTTTGGCGCGTGGCTTTCATGTGCAACCCCTTTGGGCCACGCGTGAGGGCACGTGGTGGGTCTTTTGGGGATAGCTTCAACATGAATTTTAATCTGTTCGATGTAACGAACATTTTGGGACTAGTTTCGTGTCGATCGGTAGTTAGTAACCCGAAGGTTTATGATGGAGTTTAAAAATAGTTAAAAATTTGGGAAAATTACAGGGGTTCAATGAAAGTTTAATAAGGTAGTTAGTAACCCTCTAGATTGATTTGGAAAAGTTTGGGACTCCCAGTGACGGCGATTAGCCCAGGGAGGCTTACGGCACGCAAATAGGGGCAACAGCTTAGGACGGCCTGCGAGTGGACCTTGATTTCTAAACTGTGATGCATGCATAAATGTTTTATATGTTTTATGGATGTGATTCTAGTATGTTGGTTTTGGATATTGGTGAATTACATCGTTTCATGCATTTCGAGGCGATTTACGGTTTTGCACTGATTTTCCGTGCTTATAGTTTTGGAAATGATTTCATGAAATGGTTTTGGATTTGAAAAGGTAAACTTGGGTTCGAGACCCATTTATTTTGGAAACCCTCAGACTCGAAGTCCATTTACTTACGTTCTCGGGCCAGAGGCCCAATTGGTTCTTGAATCGATTTCGGATTTGAAAATATGGAATCGGGCACAAGACCCATTTGATTTACGAACGCTCGGACTTGAAGTCCAATTGATTTAATAAGGTATCGGGCTCGAGGCCCAGTTGGTTTACGTATCGGGCTCGACGCCCAGTTGAATTGCGTATCGGGCTCGAGGCCCAGTTGATTTAAAATTCGGGTATAAGTCCCATTTGGTTTACGATATCGAGCACGAGGCCCATTTGGTTTACGATATCGGGCACGAGGCCCATTTAATTTACGAAATCGAGCACGAGGCCCAGTTGGTTTATGAATTCGGACTTAGGGCCCAGTTATGGTTTACTACGGTGATTTCAGGTCGGGGATCCATAAATGGATTTATGGTTCATGATGGTTTATGGGGACCGGGCATGAACCCTTGAAAGGTTTTGAGAATGATTTCAAATGCTTTTTCGTATACCATCTTTTATATACAGATTGTCTCCTCCGAGGAGGGTCGTTGGCCTGGGTGGACCCCGGAATAGTCACGGAGCACTGACTGAGTGGAGTCGCCCCCGTTGGGTTCCTTACTCTCAGAAAGGCTATGGATTAGAACCCCCAGGGAGGGTCATTGATCTATGGACATTGACCTGGTTGGACCCTGGGGAGACTTGGGATTTGAGACCCCGGGTAGCACGCTCATAGCTCTAGATATCGTGACAGGATTGGTTATATGATATTGATGAACATGATTTCTTGGATTTGCGAAATTGTGTTTTATGAATGATAAATGGATTTGGGCTGAGATCCCACATATGTTTACTTTGTTATGAAAATGGATTTCTGTAAATGGTTTTGGGCAGGAGCCCGTGTGACTTTAATTTATGGAACTTGGGGTTGAGTCCCTAAATATGGTTGTTTAAACATATGTGGTTTGATAAATGGTTTTACTATGCATGCATGATTTTTAGTGAAGGGCATAAAGGTCTTTGATGAAATATGTTTATAAACTCTTTTATTTTAGTCCACTCATAGTCATTCTGGTTTTCAATACCCTTCATGTTCATTATGGATGTGGACTGTAGCAGAGACCGAGACATCACATACCTCCTCCGGATCCTGGCGTACTCTGGAAGTCGGTCGGGCTAAAGGTTTAAATTTTCCATGCTCTGACACTTCGTGTCAGACGGGATCAAGAGCGTCCCTCGTTAATTCTGTGGGGATTGGTACGGGTCTTGACTTCTCGAACTAGACATCTACCCCCAGCTAGCATGCAGATGACAACACAATCCTTGTCCAATAAGGAGTCTAATTTCGGCCAAGAAAGAAGAAAATACTACTTGGTCGTTCTTGACACTTTGGCACATGTAATACTAAGATTAAGATACGTGGAAGTGATCTGGGCAGTTGGATCTTGCCCTAAGGCCTAAGAACTTAATGAAACTGGCCTAGGCCCACATAATACCCGAATTGAGCCCTGATTTGGGCCATTTTTTAATGTCCTATGAATTGGGACCTGATTGCATGGTTAGAAGGAGGGTTAAATCCATAGAACACTAAATGAGAATCTTAGCTAGAGCTCACTCCACACCAGCGAACTGAAAAGGCGAAAACTAGCTATCGCTAGCCTAAGTGCCTGCCACTAGGCCAGAATTCAGGTACACTGGCCTACTAGTGGCATCCTAGTCATTCTTTTGTCATTATTTCCTGAATTGACATCTCGTTCCTAATCTGCACAATCTCGCAGAGTGGATAATTTTCTCCTATTGATTGTACCATTAAACCCAAAATCCATTAAAGTGGGTAAGAACAACATCAGAATGATGCATAATTAAAAGCCTATCAATTACCCCAAACCTACCTTTTTCTCATACCTTAGTAAAACAGAAGATAAAAGGCTTGATCTAATTATGATAAGCATTTGAAACTCTAAGTTCACCTAGTAGGAGGAGTTTTGTCTCTTGAGAGTTATAACAACATGACACCGACAAACATTTTACTTAAAACAACATCAATGCTAGAAACAATACATCAACAAGATAATAGGATCAAAGGAAAAGAAACATGCTCACATCACCAAGAGGTATGCCATAACTGTGAGTGCAGGTGTCAAGTAAATATACCATGGTTCAGGTAATGATTTTAAAAAATAACTTCATCTAAGAACCCTGGAAAGATTTCGCCTCGACTATAATCCTCACTAGGCATCACTCAATACACATAGGTGATGAATTAATGTAAGAATTACAAGATTAATCACATATGAGTTCAATGAAAAATATTACTTTCTGAAGATATCATCTCATGAAAGAATAGATATTTATGAACAAAGAGATACGTACCTCAGTCTTCAACATGCTTCTCCACAAGACCACTTAGGTCTTAAAAATAAGGTTGCAATGGGGCTATGCTTATAGGGTCTAGAAGAAAGGGATGGAATTCAAAGAAACGTAAGCTATGTCAAGGTATGAGAGGTCATGACTCAAACTCACTTTTAGAAACACTGAAACCATACTTAGCCCACGACATTCCCTTTTGAACACTTGTCACATACTTGGTTCAGTTCACACATTTTTCACATTTTTTTCTTTCTTTTTTTTCATTTTCAAATCTGTATTTTTAATTTCTTCCTGAATTTTGGTTTTTTTTTTCTTCTTTTCTTTTGAATCTAAATTAAGATCATGCAACTTATCTAACTTCTAAATTGCAAGAAAAACATCATTTGAATGCCTATCACATACCCGGGCAACACAAAGAATTAACACGCTCTCAAAAAGCGTTAACATGCTTAGATTACAAGTATGGCCTTTATTTTTGGCTGAAAACTTGGGTAGGTTATAACATGCAAATTAGGAGGAAAATGGCCAAGTGTTTGGCTGCAAATTGGGATTAGGGAGCATGCAATAAGGAAGGAATAGGCCTTTAGGAGGTTAAGCACGTAGAGCCTAGATTATATCTCAAAGAAAAACATACATCAAACTATGAGCATCTCAATTGATATGGTTCATTAAACATCAATGCAACAAAAATTAAGGAGATCATGCAATATTGAACAAAGATGTGAGTGAATAAGAGTAGAAAAAAATAAATCCCACAGAAAGAATAGAAATAAGGCTCAAAGATCTCACATATGTAGTCTCCACTAATTCCCTAAAGCTACTCAAAATCAGTTGCTTAGTTGCATAATCACTCAAACATGGCATATGTGCAGTACATAGTTCGATTTTTGGACGTGGTACGACCCTTAACAAATCAAAGCATGTATATAGCATATCGGTCCCTATTAACAGGCTAAAATATTGAAACAAGCATGGAAAAGACACAAATATAGAAAATAAAATAAAATAGAAAAACAACAAAACAACAAAAACTAACATTTTGGTCCATACCCCCGAAACCTATTGGTTTCTATATGGAAATCATATTCTATACCCCCAAACCTAAATCAAACATTTTCCTCAATGCAAAGAACATGAAAGAGATACAAAATATTAATAAAGGTTTGAGAGAGAAAAATAGAAGCGATAGAGGTTGGAGAAAACAAACCATCATTAGGCTACCTCTTATTAGTGCTTTATTTAATGTCTAGGCAAGACGAAGGTCACCCCCTATGCAGGCCAGGTTGGAGGGAGTTCCTAGAGATTCACGGTGGAGCTGGACGGAGTCTCACAAGAGTGGAGGTGCCCGTGGCATTGGAGAGCAAGGTTATGCAGCGACCATGGTGGTCATGTGTTTAAATCAACTTGGTTGCGGGCATGGAAGGACGACTAGGGTTCCTGGGCCACAAGAGATGCATCTCCTATGGTGATAGTGAGGGCAGGAGGCGCAGTAGTTGGTCCACTCAACCAGGGCTCCCTAGGGTCCTCTACAAAGCCAGGAGGCCATATGACAGTTGTGGGTGCAAGAGTGTCCCTAGCGATAGATTTAGCAGTTCAGTCTTACAATAAAGGGCACGTAGAGTCTAAAGAGAAATGAAAATGAGGGATAGCAGGGTACCTGATGGGATCATGGTGGTGGGCGGTGCACAACTTATCCGAGATGTTGAGGGTCATTTTCCCTCGCTTGGGCTGGATGGGATAGTCCACGGTGGCCAAGATAAGGTGGCCTAAAATTAGTGTGGAGTCGTCAGTTGGAACATGGATGCCCTTCGTATTGACATAAAAGTCAGCCTAAACCTAGAAATCACCATCTGCACAACTAGATCCTCAAGTGTACCTAAAATTCTAGCAAGAGAGGAATCAAAAAGTTTCACACTACCTGTAGTAGGTGTTAATCTCCCTAGGTCTAGAGTCTGAAACACACTTATGGGAATGACACTTACTGACGCCTCTGTGTAACAAAGTAAATGGTGAAATTTTTGTCCTTGAATGACACATGAGAGTGTAGGAGGACCATGATCCTCTATCTTGGGCATGGGCACCGGGATGAGCGGTGCTTCCTCTTGGGCTACATCCTCCAAACTCAAAATGGAGAGTGAAGAAAAAAATAGGGTTGAGGGGTACCTGGGGCTGGTTCATTAATCTGGGATTGAGGTGCTTCAGAATCAGACCCGTATCCTTTAAGAACAAAGAGCTGCCAATCCATTTGTGCAGGACCTGCCGCTGAAACTAAGTGTGCGGTTTGCGCCTATTTTGCTCTGGCTGGTAGGGCTAGTGGCAGGTTCTGGCTTGCTAGCAAGTTATCTGAGCGTCTAGGTCGGGGTATAGGCTCTGCAGGGCAATATATGCGCTGGGCCAAGGTTGGTGCTGGCGGTGATGTCGGTTGGGGGGTATATGCCAACTGTGCTTGCGTAGGGACGAGCTACATATAAGTGCAAAGACTGTGCATGCTGACTTAATGGTAGTAGGGTCCATGGGAGACAAACGCACGCAGCTGAGCCTGATTGAGGAACCTACAAGGAAAAGGCACATAGTTACAATTCCCAAAATCATACTTTAAACTGGTAAAATTATCAAGTGCAAAATTAGGAGATTGAGGTTTAGAGGGCATAGGTTGTTCTAAAGGCATGTTCTTTGATAGGACCGGTCTTTAATTACGCTGAAAGCTAGGCCGGTCCTGCTCCCACCAGATAACATCTTGTCAGACAAGGGATCTTACAAATTTTAACCCGATTCGAATCTTTATTAAATAAACTGAATTAATTCAACCTTACTGGGTTATCGTCCACATCCAATCCACTATCACCATCGACTAGCGCAACTTATACATTACCCGTCTTTAGATTTTTATTTTTAAAAATGATTACCATAATTATAGTGCCAGTTTTGATAGGACTGTCCCCTGAGGAACATTGATAACCGTGCCCTGTCCTGTTCCTGTCTGACAAGTCAACTGAAGTTCCCAAATTACCCTCATCACTTGCTAACCAAGGGATAGCCGCACATGTGCCCACTCATGTAACAACCCGTACCTTCAGGAAGGGTAAAACTGTAATTTTTGTAAAATATTTGTATAAAATGACGATTTTGCCCTTGTGAATAGTGTGCCAAAAGTTGACTTCTTGATTTGTAGGTTGAACGAGAATTGATCATTGACCGTGACGTAGTTCGGGACGTCACGAGTCCGTAGACAGGTGGCATGTCCGATTTGGACAATCGGAGAAAAAGTTATGACGTTTGGAAGGTTGAGGGCGTTACCGTAATGTTGGTTAAATAGAGGAAAATGTTGACTTTTTATTGGACTTTCGGTTTTCACGTAGACCGAGGAACGTTAGATAGGTCTCGATGTCCTGAGTACAATGACAGGCGGCACGCTGTCATCGGACGTCGGATGGATTTGATATGGGTCTAGGAAGTGGAAGGGTAAAATGGTAATTTTTTGGACCTAGGGGCGTTTTGGTCTTTTCACCTTAGGGCCAATCAGATAAGGCCAAGTGGTTTAGTGGGATTGGATATTTTTCTTTCTGTCCAGGGAGAGTTGGACACGTGGTGGGGAACTAGAGGTTTCTAGGAGTGTTTATTGTGTTCACGGCCACAAATTTCACACTTTCAAAACCGTGCAAATTGTTCCTTTAACAGAAATAGAGGGAGAGAGACGGTGGGGTTGCTGATCGATTCAGTGAGTGTGTGACGTCTTGTGTGAATTGGTGAGAGTGACAGTGAGAAGGAAGGAACTAGTGAGTGACTGGAGAGTGGAAATCGTGCAAAGAACAACGAGGGTGAGAGGTTGGAATCTCAGGGAAACAGAGAGGGGTGGAGGGAGTTGGTGGTGGTCTTGCCGTGTCCTGATCCAATCAAGGCTGAGAGGAAGCTAGGACGGCTGAGGGAGACCCAGTGGACACGGAGGTGCACGGCTGTGCGAACGGCGGAGGACAAATCGACGATAAGCTCAAAATCCCCTGTTTTTCCTGTTTTATTCATTTCAATAATCATGGATTTGGGGGATGAGTCGATGGTTTCTGTGAGTTGTGTGAGACTTAGTAGGTTCCTAGGAGTCGATTAAGGTTGCTGCCGTGACGGGGGAGTGTCTGGTTGGCCGGGAACCGAAACAGGGGTTTCAGGTAGTTTTGGTTCGAGGTTGCAGACGACGGCTTAGAGGCCGTGATTCCTCGATTTTAGGATTGGAAATGGTTTCTGGGAATTGGACAAAGCTTCTGAGATTTAAAGGGTTGGATTTGGATAGGAAATGAGGGAAAACCGGTCACGCCGGTTCGGTTCAGCCAGCCCGGTTCGAACCGGCTGACTCGAGGTTGAAGACGACACTGTAGCAGGCGCGTGAAGCCCACGCGCAGCCACTTTGGGCGGCGCATGAGGGCGCGTGGGGAGGAATCTGAGGAACCTTCCAACATGGTTTTGAGTCTAAATGTTGTAACGAATCTTTTAGGATAAGTTTCGTGTCGATCGGGCATCGGGTCGGGTTTGTACGAGGATTCGAAGGTTTAGGGTTATTGTTTAAATTGCGTTTAAAATTCCGCAAAATTGGGGAAATTAGGATAAGCCTTAATGAAGTGATTGTGACTCGATTGTGTGACTTTTGACAGGACGGGACACTTCTGAGACGGTTGAGGAACGTACGGAGCGTGATTGACCCGTACGGATTTGTGAGTGGACTCCTTCTCTTTTAACGAGCATGCCTAACTATTTTTATCTACATGTTTTATGTTTTTAAGCATTTTTTATGATCATTGCCTATATTATATCTGTTTTACTTATTGCACGTTTATCGAGACAATTACGGGTTTTAGCACGTTTTTCGAAAAATGTCATATATGTGCTTTCCATGCCATGCTTTTTATTACTGATTTCGTATGATGATAAATGGGTTTTGAAACATGAATTGACAAACAAGGTTTTCAGTTTTAGAATCGGATTTCGGAAACACGAAATTTGGTTTTAAAGTTGAAAAGTGGATTTCCGGATTTGGGTTCGGAATGACTGTTCTGGATGCCGGAATGGCGTCAGACCAGTGGTTTCGGATTCGGGTTTGGATGTGGATTTAGAAATGGTTTTCAAATGATTTAGATTGGATTTGCTGGATCTGGATATTGGGTTTAAAGACCCGGATTATATATATGACGGGGGCGGGCCCAGATTGAGTTTAAAGACTCAGGAGTTTAAAGACTCAGATATTACGATATTACCCCCGTAGGCCCATTGAGTTTAAAGATTCGGGAGTTTAAAGACTCGGATTACATTTGAGGCCTATATTCAGTTTAAAGACTCGGATAGACCCAGCAGGTTTGATCAGGACATTACTATTGGTACATCTTGCTTTTGTGATACGCTTTTGGAATGCTTACTTACTTTTATATCACTGTTTTCTAGTGCTTAGTTAGGCATGCATGTTTTCTTTAAAACAGAGGGAAAAATCATGTTTGTTTTATAAATTGTTTTCATACGTTTGTTTTCTTTTTAGTCCACTCACGTTTTTCTGGTTTTAAATTACCCTCTAGGTTGTGGTGAAAAGCGTCGGGGTGATCGTTGAGGCAGGGACAGAGGCATAGAGCTTTGCGGCGTTTTTTCCGTTGCGTGGATAGCCTAGTAGGATTTTTGTGCATGTTTTGTATAACACTATGCTCTGTGTTACTGATGTATTACATTTTCTCCCTGGTCTGATAGTTATACTTATGGTTTCTTGAGGTTGTTTTGGTACTTTAAGTGTGATTGTCAGACGGGAGCAAGGTTCGTCCCGGTTATCGAGGTGATAATCGGGGTGGGTCCTGTCAACTCATGCATCCACCTCTCGATCAGCCTCGATCGTCGCGCCACGACCTGGAGGGTCAATAAAAACATAAAAAGTGTGAATGGACGAAAATAAATCAGTTTATAAAACATGTTGCTAAAAAGACATTTCTACCCTCCACGTAAAACCAATGCATGCATTCGAAAATCATTTCACAATCCGTTTCATTCCCAGTATAAGAAAACCGTGTATGAAATTCAAAATCATTTTCTTTTCTCAAACCTTGGGCCTTAGCCCGAAAATATAAACACGGGGCCTCAGCCCAAAATCATGAATCAAAATTCAAGTTCAAGAACATAGCCCAAAAATCCATAAAGCCATATAAACCGGGCCATTGCCCAACATATTCGAAAACATCGGAAATCAACAGTAAATCACAAGTCAATCAATCTGCTGGACCTCAATCACCGAGTCTTTAAACTCACATATATCAGGCCTTCCCGGGATAT
The DNA here is from genome assembly GCA_032719365.1 of Prinsepia uniflora. Classification (NCBI taxonomy): domain Eukaryota; kingdom Viridiplantae; phylum Streptophyta; class Magnoliopsida; order Rosales; family Rosaceae; genus Prinsepia; species Prinsepia uniflora. The sequence goes on along the minus strand of CM064872.1, from coordinate 46,912,730 downwards.
CAACGAGTCTTTAAACTCAAAACACAATCAATAGGCCTCAGGGGATATCACAATAACTGAGTCTTTAAACTCAAAACATATCAATCAAGGGTCCTCCCACGTCATCAATCAACCGGATCTTTAAACCCAAAACCAGATCCATAAATAGTACCGGGTCTTTAAACCCAAAACCATATGTAATTCATAGCAAATCCAAAATCCATCGTAATCCAAATTCCAAAACCAAATCCGAAATCATATTTTATCAAAATGGGTCTCGTGCCCGAATTCACTTTCAAATCCCAAATCATACTCACAAATCATAATCAAAATATCATCAAAGCATGATACACATAAATCATATAAAATCATCCATCTAACCATCATCAAAGTATAACATAAATCGTATTCTCGAAATACGTGCAATTACGTATTGCATATCGAAATGCTTGTAAATACGGAAATAGTAAATACCATAATCATAAGCATAGAAATCATAGATATAAAGCATAGAAAACAATTATGCATGCATTGCAATTTAGAAAACAAAGTCCACTCACACACCGTCCAAACGGCTCACTTCCGAGCTGCACGTATTTCCGTAAATTTTGAAAATCATAATTCCTCGAAATTCAGTCCCACGCGCCGTCGTGAGTGGCTGTGCGTGAAAGCCACGCGCTAGCTACAGTACAGCTACAGTGTTCGTCTTCGCCCGAATACTTGTAAAACGGGTCTTTTAGCCCGCGTGTTGATCCGGTTCAATTCCCCCAATTACTCAACTCAAGCTCGAACTTTCCAACAGTTCGCAGGTCCTGTTCTTGATCAATTCTCTTCAATTTTTGTATGGTCTTAATCAGAAGAGTTGCAGAAAGCTCACACAAGCCTCAGTTGTAGTCATCACGGCCTCTAAGTTAGAATTCGAATTGTTGAAACCTTTGAATTCCACGGGTTTGGGTTTCAGGTTTCTCTTCGGGGTTTCTCTCTGTCCCTCGTGTTTTCTTCCTATCTCACTCTCTTAATCCTCTCAACTTCATCAGTTTACATACAGGCTATCAAATGGTTATTAATTTGTTCGAATCAAAATAAATTTGAATCCAATCCCCTGTTTCCTTTGTTGTCTTTATCCCTTTGAATTATCAATTACATTGGCGGTGTAAGGACACTCAGCCACTCAATCCTAGAGCCAGGTGTCCCTCATTGGTTTAACATAATCTCAAAATAGTTGAATCAGCCACTTAACCGCCCAACCCAAATTACCATTTTGCCCTTGCTTTCACAATTTACCAAAATGCCCTTTCCACTCTTAAGCCCATAACTTGGTTGTCCGAACTCCGATTAACGCGTGCCACCTGTATACGGACTCAGCGTCTCAAGAAATTCCCAACGGTCTTCGAATTACATGAAAATTTCATGTCGTTTGAAAGGTCAACAATTGCCTCTTTTTAACCAAATTACCAAATTACCCTTGAACTTCCGAATATCATAACTTTCTCGTCGAATGTCGGAATCGAACGGGCCACCTGTCTATGAACTCGTGACGTCCCGAACTACATCACAATCATGATCAAAGTCCGTTTGACCCCTCAAACAAAAAGTCAACCGTTCGCCCAATTCCAGGGGTAAAATCATCATTTTCTTCAAAATTTCCAAATTTTTGTTTTTCGAATTTCCGGGTCGTCACAGGTTTTTTCTCTCGGGGGATCACTAACTCCTAATCAAGTTCATCTTATTTTAGTATCCCATTTATTTTTCCTTTTCAGCACAATTCATCATAATTCATTTGCCCAAGTCTAATTAGACCAAGTTATGGTCATAGTTAAATTGTAATCATCCAACTAAAGTATAACCATATAGTTACAAATCCTTCACTAAAATACCTCATTCACATCTTTATTGAATCCTTTTATTCCTCATAATTAATGATGCATTTCTGATAGATTGAGTATTGTTATCCTTTCGCCATAGCTTCTCTCGTACTAATCGCAAAGTTAACACATAAACATATAACCCCAAAGTTAGACCATAAATCCACACAACTTCATACTCCCATAAACATATTTAAATAATACCCAATTTACTCAAACTCAATACCAATAAACTCAGAAAATACAGAGGAACATTTGTCTTGTTTACTGTTTCCCTAGAAAACACCCACACGTACCCACGCGCCGCTGAAAGGCCTCTACGCATGGCCTTCACCCACGTCTCAGGGTTCATTGGAAACCTCGAGTCGTTGACCTAATTTCTGCAACTAGGTTGGTCGCAACCCGCTAATTGGACCCATCCATATTTCGGTTGTTTCTCGACCGTTATCGATGAGTCAAACACATAAATTCATCCTTTCTATCCAAGGACAAGATCTAGAATATAAAGAAGGAGAAATACTTACCTGAACTCACGGTTCAAGCTTATCACCTCTCGGCTATGGCTTCCAAAGCTTGAACTCTTTCTCCCCACGTTAAAAACACCCCATTCTTGCCCAAACATGATGAGGAGATCATACTTAGCGCATCAGAACCTTAATTTTCAAGCTAAGCCACCTACAAGACCACATGGGACATCCACTCTTCAATTTGGGTTCTCGGGTCACCATTTCTTCTCATTTTTTGCACAGTGTTCCTTGTTCTCCATTCATTTCTTTCTTTCTTCTTCTCCCCTTAATTTTCTTTTCTTTTTCCTCTGTCCCCCTTGATTCTTCCCACTTTCATGGTTGGGTGGTTGTGGTCGTTTTTTCATTTCGGTCCTCTTCTAGTGAATGCCCAAAACCAATACTTACTCAACCTATTTATAATACACTAGGTCGGTGGAAAATAATAAGAGGACAAGTTAAAAAAAACTGTAGCGCTATCTAGGACTTTCTAGATTCTTCTTGTAAAATTACAAAAATACCCTTACACCAATCTATACCCAAATCAATCATATTCGACCTCCATTTTGACATGTCGCCTGTCTACGTACTCATGAGGTTTAAACCTTTGCAACAGTCTTTGTGGCTGCGCGTGGGCTCACTGTTGGACTTCAACTGGCTCGTGGGGCACGTGGGTGCAAATCTCGGGACATGGTGACATGTGGCCGATATTTTTCGACCTTATGAATCTAATGGTGGTGGTTTCGAGTGATCGAACACCAACTCGAGGGTTTTTAAAGGTTTTTAGTGTATATCTTCTGTTTTAAAATTCGTAAAAAATAGTATTTAAATCCTGGGACTTTTAGAGTTTTCTTCAGGAACTTGTTTAGGACTTTTGTAACCCGAGAATTTTATATATATATATATATATATATTTTCAGGGGATACAGCTTTGGGAGCTACAGAGGAACGACCAAAGCACGATTGAGCAGCGCTATAACACCTATGAGTGGACTTTTCTTTCGTCTCAAGTTTGTGTATGTAGACTTAAATATTTTAAATGACTTTTTCTATGTGTATGTGATGATATTTGATTGATCAAATCTTTCTGTACATCGATGATCTATCTAATTATAATATTTTTACACGTTTTAGTCTACAGTTTATTTTGGGCCTTGAACCTAGTTTTTTTAGTAAGATTTGCTTTCTGAACTTGGGGTGGAATTAGTAATTGGAATGTGGCATGATTACATAGTTTCTAAGTACCTATGACATGATTGGATTTGACTAGTGGATAATTGTATATGGCCACGTATGATTGTACAACCCTCATCGACCATAAGGGGATAGTAGTCTCAGATATCTAGAGCTGGGCTCTATTTACCTAAGACTTGGACTAGTACCCAGACGTCGAGAGTGGGACTCTATTTTCAGAGCGAGGCTTTGTTTGTTTGGGCGATAACTGGACGTTCAGAGTAGAGCTCTGTTTCCCCCAGTGATATTGCCCTATCGGTAGCGCATACTTGATGTGTTGTTGTCTTGCATGTATCGAGGATGGGTTGGCTAGTTATGTATGGTTGTGAGTGTGATTTCTGATGTGATATGGTGTAGACTTGGTTGTGGTATTTCTAGTTTCCCTATAGTTACACACATTTTGAGATTTTCTTGTTTGATTACTCATTTTCTTGGAATTTACTAGTTCCCATTTGCATGCGTAGTTTATAAATAGAGGGTAGCTTTTATGTTGTATTTGCATTTCGAAATTGTTTTATAACACATCTCTTTCTTTAGTCCACTCACACATTTTGTGCTTTTATAATTTGCCCTCTAGGCTGCGACCATGTATCGGGGATCAGTTTCGGTGTCAGAGGCATATAAATAAGTTGGATTTTGTGCACACTACAATTTGCTAGGGTAGAACTAGGCTTTTCTTCTTGTATGTATTTAATAGTACTTATGCTCTGTAAATGGTTATGATATCCCTTATCTGACGGAAATAATTAGTTATCGTTACTCTCTTGGTTTATATTGGTTTATTTGAGATATGTGCAAGATGGGAGTAGGATCTCCTCGTTTATCCGGGCAGGGTTTATGCTACAGTTTGCAGTTATGTGACACTATTTTGTTTGTGTTTCAGGGAAGGAAGTAAAGATGCTACGTGTCAGAACCCGTCCCAATCCCCCCACGATTAACGCAAGATGCTCCTGATCCCGTCTGACACGGAGTGTCAGACAAGGGAGATTTCCGGCCTTAGCCCTCTCGGGCTTCAGAGTATGCCAGGATCCGGAGGAGGTATGTGATGTCTCGGTCTCTACTACAGCCCTCATCCACTATCAACTTAAAAGGCAGTCAAAACATTAAAAGCTGTGAGTGGACAAAACAAATAATTTATAAAAACATTTTATCGAAAGACATTTGTACCCTTCACTAAAAAGCATGCATGCATTCGAAAAGTAGTTACCAAACCATTAGGCCCTTAGCCCAAAATCGTACATGAAACCAAGTACATGGGCCACTGCCCAAATCCATGTGGGACTCAGCCCAAAACCTGTACACATCACATATCATATAACATATATACATAAATCACATAACCCATCCTGTCACGGTATCTAAAGTTACGCGTGTGCTACCCAGGGTCTCAAAGCCCAAGTCTCACAAGGTCCACCCAGGTCAATGTTCGTAGATCAATGACCCTCCCTGGGGTTATAATCCATAAGCCTTCCTGAGATTAAGGTACCCAACGGGGGTGACTCCACTCACTTAGTTCTCCGTGACTACTCCGGGGTCCATAGAGGATAACGACCCTCCTTGGAGGAGACAATCCAAATAAGGAAGGTGTATGAATATATATATATATCGAAAACGTTCTTAAAACCTTTCAAGGGATTCATGCCTGGTCTTCATAAACCGTCATGAATCCATCCATTTAGGGTCCCCAACCCAAAATCACAAACGTAAAGTAACTGGGCCTCGTACCCGAACTCATGACTCAACTGGGCATCGTGCATGATATCTCAGGGTCAATCACGATTCCGATCCTAGTGATGTGTGCAACCATCCATCTAGGACCGCTCTCAATCCCGGTATATCACCGTGAACATATCAAATGACGCCACCACCTTTAGATCATGGTGCACCCATCACCGGTCGATATCCTGAACCGTCAGCACTCCGAAGTGGAGCCTCCATTGGCTGCTTGACAACACATCGTGCATCTTGACCTCTCCGGAAGGAACATATCCCAGTTCAGAAGCGAGTGTCCTATTGTCCGTCGTGGTGCACATAGCACCCGCGACCATGACTCAGACCTGTCGGTCATCAATAGGGTTACATGCCCGAGACAAAATCAAATGGGTCTCATGCCCGAGTTTATCCTTTTTAAATCCAAAACCATTTCATTTAAACCATCGTAGAAATACCAACCCGTAAAGGCACCGTATAAGGCCGAAACCTCGAAATACATGCCAATACGTAACCACACACAAATGCACTCAGGGCATCACAAAACAAGTATTAAAACACATAATAAACATTTATGTATGCATCAATTTAGAAAACAAGGTCCACTCATAGACCGTCCAAGCTGCCGCCTCGTACGCATACCATTCGGCTCTCTCGGGCAATTCACCATCACCAGGACTCCCGAACCTGTCCAAATTGTAATAGAGGGTTACTAACTACCTTATTAACCTCTCACTAAAGCCCCGTAATTTTCTGGAATTTGTAAGTATTTTTAAACTCGATCCTAAACCTTTGTACACCCCGAAACCTATCGAAACGATGTCCGATCGACACGAAACCAGTCCCAAAATGTTCATTACATCGAAAGGATGATTTAGTGTGTTCAAAGTATCCCTAGAAAGTGGGCCACACGCCCACATGCACCGGCAGAAGCCTCTGTGCGTGGGAGCCACGCGCCCGTGCACTGTAGCCGTCTTCAACCTTCGGCAGACCAGGTTCGAACCGGTCTGCTAGTTTTCGGTCCGGTCCGACTGACGGAGCTGATCCAATCATTTTCCCCTTATTTCGATCCGATTCACTCCCTCTTCAACCCTGCTCTCTTCCTCACATCCCTGGGAATCTCACCATATAAAAAGAATGAAGAAACACCCCCCAAAACCCCTTAGTTCAAACCCTCAATTCACAGCCAATTTTCCCGATTTGAACCAGGGTGGCTCAGCCAATTCCTACCATCTAAACCTTTCCTTTAGCCACCCTATCAACCCAATAACCACTCCCTAATCCTCAGATAACAACCTAAGTCTCCCAAACTTGAAATTGAAATTTAAAAATGGAAATAGGCGTTTATCGGGTTACTTGGGGTTCTGGCCACCACCGCCATCTACGACACCCCTTGTCATCACCAGCCACTACAACTTCATCCTTCCTCCTTTCCTGGCCTCTCACAGAATCAAAAGGGAAGAGATATGGATTTTGGGTTAAAGGGTGAGATCGGGATTATGTGGGTTGATTTGCACAAACAAGGGAATGGAAAATGCATGAAAACAATCTCAATGGGCAATGGATTAGTGACACTTGTCACTCATCCATTGGGCCTTCCTAAAATATCTGGCCCACTTGAATACAAAAGCTCCCCGTTTCGTAAAACATGCGATAGTGACCCTAAACTTCCGTGAACTATAACTTCTCCGTCGAACGTTCGATTTCGACGTGCCACCTGTCTATACATTCCTATCGACTCGATCTACATAACGGTCCTCGGCCCTAAGCCATCAGATCCCGGGTCAAAAATCAACATTTTGCCCACGACCAAGGGCAAAACGGTTATTTTGCATCGTTTGTCCGATTTCGCTCAACTAATCACTGATTAACCCCACTAATCCTTGATTAGTCACTAAGCTAATCCCGAAATTCGAGACGGGTCGTTACACTACGACAATGCCTCCTCGAAATAAGCCCTGGGCATGACTTGAGGATGAAAGTGAGTAGGTGAAAGAGGGTTAGCGTTCGAGGGCGCCTACATTGTTGAGCACAGTGAACCTAGAGCAGGCAGAGGAGTGGGTGACAAGATTGGAGATGATTTTTATATTATGCTGAGTCTGCCTGAGGAAAAGGTGTTGATTGCAACTTTTTAGTTGAATGAATTGGCTTACTAGTGGTGGATAAGAAGGGTGGATGGAGAGGTGCTCGTTGCTCTCGATTGAGAGCTCAGAAGTCGGGCTAGTCTAGTAGTACCATTCAGTCTACTGGCAAACAGGAGAGGAGGCATATGTAGCCTTTTTTGACTCATTGTTTTACTTGTGGAGAGCCTAGACACATTCTGAGGGATTTTCGGAGTCGCCTAGAAGATGATATGATGGGCCAGAATATGGTTGAATTTGGACAGACATCTGGTACATCTAGAGGAGGTTAGGCACAGACTAGTGGAGCCAAGAGTAGTTCGAGGAGACGTGGTCGACCTCCGGGACCGCGAGCTAGTATTTTTGTTGTCACTCGATAGGAGGCGCAAGAGACATTGGGCGTGTTGATATGTACACTACTTTTTTTTTTTTAATCACGGTGCACATATTTTGATTGATCTCGAGGCTACACATTCTTTTGTTTATCGAAAGTTTTCTTTATTGATAAATAAGGAGATGTCCCCTATTGGTGTTGCTATGGGAGTTAGTACCCTCACGGGTGATGTGCTTTTATTAAACCAGGTGATTCGGGGTGTTTCGGTGGAAGTTGAGGGAAATATTCTCATGGTTGACTTGATTCTTTTGGACTTACATGATTTTGACGTGATATTGGGTATGGATTGGCTTATGACACATCGGGCTTCTATTGAGTGTTATTGACGTGATAAGAAAGTGATATTACAGAGTCTAGGTAAGTCATAAATGGTATTCCAGGGAAGCCAGGAGATGTTACCCTCTAGAATAATTTCGGCTTTAACAGGCGAGGTTGTTAAGGAAGGGCTTCTAAGGTTATTTCGTATATTTTTTGAATACCCAGAAAAAGTCAAAGGATATTGCGAAGATATCGATAGTGTGGGAATTCCTTGATGTGTTTCTTGATGAGCTGCCAGGGTTACCACCTCAAAGAGAAGGTGATTTCACGATCGAGTTACTTCCTAGTATTTGACCAATATCCCAGACACCTTACAGGATGATTCCAATGGAATTAAGGGAATTAAAGGTGCAATTACAGAAGTTGATTCATATGGGTTTTATTCGACTGGGTACTTCACCCTAGGGAGCCCCAGTTTTCTTTGTAAAGAATAAGGACAGTAGTTTACAGTTATGTATTGATTATAGGTAACTTAATAAAGTAAGAGTACGCAACAAGAACCCACTGCCCCAGATTGATGACTTATTTGATCAGTTAAGAGGAGCCAGATATTTCTCAAAGATTGATCTGTGGTTCAAATATCATCAATTGAGGATTAAGGAAGAAGATATTTCAAAGACAGCTTTTCGGACGAGAAATGGTCATTATTAGTTTTTTGTGATGTCGTTCGGATTGCACATTGCCCTTGCAGCCTTTATGGATTTGATGAGTTAGGTGTTTCGTTCATTCCTAAACCAGTTTATGATCGTGTTCATTGATGATATTCTGGTATATTCGAATATTAAGGAAGCACATGAGGAACATTTGAGGATGGTGTTAAGGACATTGAGAAACAACCAGCTTTTTGCTAAACTTAGTAAATGTCAGTTCTAGTTATCCATTGTTAACTTCTTGGGTCATGTGATATCGGCAGATGAGATTAGTGTAGATCCCTAAAAGACAGAAGTGGTACCTAATTGGTCACAGCCCAAGACAGTGTTAGAGACAAGGAGTTTCCTTGGGCTAGCAGATTACTACAGAAGGTTTGTAGAAGGATTTTCTTCTATTGCAGCCCCACTAACCCGGTTCACTAGAAAATGGGTGAAGTTTGTGTGGGATGATGATTGTGAGCAGAGCTTCCATGAGTTAAAAAGGCGGTTGACTGCTGCTCCAGTACTTGCCCTTCTTAACGATAGTGGGGAGTATGAGATTTACAGTGATGCTTCCTTACAAGGCTTGGGATGCTTGTTGATGCAACGTGGAAAAGTTATTGCTTATACGTCCCGGTAGTTGAAGACTTATGAGGTGAACTAACCAGTGCATGATTTTGAGTTAGCAACTGTGGTCTATGCATTAAAAATTTTGGAGGAACTACCTCTATGGAGAGAAGTCCATGATTTATACAAACTATAAGAGTTTGAAATATTTCTTTATGCATAATGATATGAATCTAAGGCAACGAAGGAGGTTGGAGTTAATCAAGGTTTACGATTGTACTATTAATTACCACCTTGGGAAGGCTAACGTGGTTGCAGATGCTTTGAGTAGAAACTCCGCAGGTGTTGCCCATATGATTATGTTTTATCTACCGCTATTATTGGAGTTTAGAAAGATGGGGGTTGAGTTTGAGAATAGTGATCAGGGTGCACTTTTGGCAAGTTTTCATGTGAGACCTATTATGATCGACCAAATTATTGAGGCCTAGTTTGAAGACCGTATTTTATATCTTATTTGAATGGATATGGAAGCTGGTGACCAGCATGATTATACTTTTATGGATGATGGAGCCCTCCGCAAAAAAAAAAAAAGGTAGATTTTGTGTACCAGACAATGAGCAGTTGAAAAACAAGATTTTGGAGAAAGCCTATAATTTAGCTTATGCAATGCATCCTGGCGAAACAAAAAATGTATCGTACACTCCAAGAGTATTATTAGTGGGCTGGAATGAAGCAAGAAATAGAAAATTATGTGAGTAAATGTTTACTTTGTCGGCAGGTGAAGGCCGAGCGGCAGATAACAGGTGGATCCTTGCAGCCACTGCCAATTCCAGAATGGAAATGGGATCATTTAACGATGAATTTTGTATTTAAACTTCTGAGGACACATCAATGATATGATGGAGTTTGGGTAGTTGCGGATAGATTGACTAAGTCATCTCATTTCTTATCGATCTGGGAGAACTTTCAGATGGAGAAGTATGCCAGATTATTCGTAGATAAAATTGTTCAGTTGCATGGAACGCTTGAGTCAATTATATCTAACCAAGACCCTAGGTTTATATCCACATTTTGGAAAAGTTTACAAGAGGATTTTGGGACAAAATTTCATTTTAGTATTGCCTTCCATCCTCAAACTGATGGTCAGTCAGAGCGAACCATCCAAATTCTGGAGGACGTGATGAAAGCTTGTGTTCTCTAGTTTCAGGGAAGATGGCATACTTATATAACATTAATGGAGAGCTATTAGAGGATTTTCAATGGTGACGTGGCAGGATGACGTCAGCAGATGATGTCATGATGATGTCAGCAAGTGAAACATGGAGATGGCTGAGTGGTGTCACGTGGCACATGTCAGAAGTGCCACATGGCATGCTGTCAGATGTTGTTAGGGTGCCATATGACGTCAGAAGGTATTGTATCACTTGTTTGTGCGCGTGGGGTCGCTAGACTTTTACTGGCACGTGGTTACGAATCTTGGGATAAGGCAATGAATGTCTGATAGTTTTTGACATTCTGAATCCGATGACGGTGGTTTCGAGGTGATCAGACACCGTCTTGAAGGGTTTTAAGGGTTTTTAGTGTATATCTCGGGTTTTAAATTCTGTGGAAAATAGTATTTAAATCCTGGGACTTAGATTTTAAGTCGGGAACTTGTGTAGGACTTTTATAATGTAAGAATAATTTATTTTTCAGGGGATATGACTTTGGGAGCTAGGGAGGAACGATTAAAGCACGATTGAGTAACGTTATAACACATGTGAGTGGACTTTTCTTTCGTCTAGGCTTTGTGCATACATACTTTAATATTTTAAATGCCTTTCTCTATGTGTATGTGATGATGTTTGATTAATCAAATCTTTTCGTACATTGATGATCTATCTGGCCATAATATTTTTACAAGTTTTAGTCTAAAGTTTATTTTGGGCCTTGAGCTTGGTTTTCCGAGTATGATTTACTTTCTGAACATGAGGTGGAATTAGTAATGGAAATGTGACGTAACTACGTAGTTTCTGAGTACTTGTGCCATGATTGGATGTGACTAGTGGATAATTGTATATGGCCACGATATGATTGTACAACCCTCCTCGACCATATGTGTATAGTAGTCTCAGACTTCCAGAGCCAGGCTTTGTTTCCCTAAGACTTGGACTAGTACCTAGACGTCTAGTGCGGGGCTCTGTTTTTCTAGGATTGGTCCACACCTAGACGTCCACAGCGGGGATCTGTTTCCCTTGGTGATACCCGGACTTCTCGAATGGGGCTTTTTTTCCTGGGCACTCGGACATCCGAAGCGGGGCTCTGTTTCCCTGAGTGATATTGCCCTACCGGTAACGCATACTTGATGTGATGTTGTCTTGCAAATATCGAGGATGGGTTGGGTTGTGATGTATGGTCGTGAGTGTGATTTCTGATGTGATATGGTGTAGGCTTGTTGGTGGTATTGCTAGGTTCCCTATGGTTACACACATTTTGTGATTTTCTTGTTTGATTACTCGTTTTCTTGGAATTTACTAGTAACAGTATGCATTCATAGTTTATAAATGAAGGGTAACTTTTATGTTTTATTTGCATTTCGAAACTGTTTTATAACATTTCTCTTTCTTTAGTCCACTCACAAATTTTGTAATTTTATCATTTACCCTCTAGGCTGAGACCAAGCATCGGGGATCGGTTTTGCTATCGGAGGCATATAAATAAGTTGGACTCTCTGCACTTTATAGTTTTCTAGGGTAGAACTAGAACTTTCTTCTTGTATGTAATTAATAGTACTTATGCTCGATAAATGGTTACGATATCCCTTTTATAATAGAAATACTTTAGTTATCGTTACTATCTTGGTTTAAACTAGTTTATTTGAGATATCTGTCAAACGAGTGAAGGATCTCCTCGATTATTCGAGAGGGGTCATGTCAATGTTAAATCCCTCAGCATAGTGCACATCCTCCACGGATGGGCATTCTTGAGAAGTGTTCCTTTGGACCGAGCACACCACACACATTTGGACTTTCTTCTCCTTCTCATTGCATAACTTTAAACCATAGCCATATGGTTGGCTATGTCATCGTCTTGACTATGAGAACGTGCTCCACTTATAACAGGACTGAATTGCTTCTCACCCTGTGTAATATTCTCAAATGCGGAAAAAGTGATTGCACGTGTTGAATGGATCAATGATAGCCTTCCATCCGCCGCGGTCTCCTGCAGAATACAATGGCACTGCGAATTTACCATTTTCGGGTCATTTTGAGTTAGACCACCATAAAAGTACCACATGAGGTGGTGGTCATCAATATTGTGGTGCGGGCACTGATGGAGAATTTGATTGAACCAGTACCAGTACTCGTAGAAGGGCTCGTCATACCTTTGCCTTGGGGCCATGATCTTCTCCTTGAACTTATTGGTCTTCATGCCCGGTTAATACTACATGAGGAACTTGGATGACAAGTCCCGCCACGTATGGATGGAGGCTAATGGCAAGAGAATGGAACCAAGCCTTAGCACGGTCCTTGAGGCTAAAGTAGAAGAGCCTCAACCTAATTTATGCTTCGATCATGCCATGGATCACAAGCGTGGACCAAACATGAACAAGCATTATGGTGAAGATAAGGATCCATGAAAGGTGGAAAGCAAGTGAATTGTGCTGGATTTACACTCGAAATTTGCCATGGTCAACTAGGGTAATACAATTAGGAATTGGTCCTCCGTGACGTGAGACACTGCGTAGTCCCTCAGGACTTGAGGGATGGCACAGGTGGTAGTGGAACTGGTGGAATGATGGCGTGTCCAATACCTAGGGTAACCATGCGTGGACTTAGAGGTAAAGAGCCACTGTGAATGGAAGAGGCTCTAGACAAAGGGCTCAAAGTGATCCGAGAGGGGGAATTTGAACCTCAACTTAGCCCGTGGATGGAACCTCCACGGAGGACGTAAACAAGTACCTACAAAAAAACAACACATGAGTCAACAAAACAAAATAAAATGGAGCCTTTTGAGAAACAAGTCTCCGACAACGGTGCCAAAATCATGATGGGAATTAAACCATCATAAAAAAGTTCAACTGATTATCCTAGTTAAAATATCGTTGCAAGCGAACAATGTCGTAGGAGGTAGTAAAGTAGTAAGGGTTGATTCCTCATGGACTCAGACAATAGGCGCACAAATGATTTATACTTTTTACTCAATGAAAATACAAAAAATGAGGTACACTAAAGTAAAAAAAACAAGAGGAGGGGGGGGGGGGGAAGATGCTTGGGATGCAAGTAAATAAAAATAGAAACTAAATCGAATGCAAGTAGGAACAGTAAATAAAATACGGTGCTTGATTAATTGATGGGAGAGAGCCAAGGCCAACTATTGACCACTAACCGTTTGAATGAAGAATGTAAGCCACAAATTAAATTACTATGAATGTCTGAATCTAGTGCCCATGAAGGAGCCCTGATGTTGAGCTACCAGACACATTTACACCTTATAGCTTTGCATATCCTAGGCATGTTGTTTACCTTAGTATGTCTATTCAATTTAAATAATCAAACACATTATATTCGAGAGGACTTTAATGACACTTACTAGCCTATTAAACTGATGTAAGCCGAGGGGTCATGGATTGAATTACAAGTAATATGTAAGGCACTACCTTCGGTCCTAACAACTACAAGGAGATGGCGAGTCACACATGCAGTCATTCACCAATAATCAATTACATTAAGTAACCAGTCAATAACAATCAATTACATAAACATGGTAATCATAATCATATCCAAAAATTCATAATAACATTTATCCAAAGAAACATCACATTATTCAACTGTCATGGTCAGGGCTTCAAGTAGCCTTAGTTCAAAATCAACTACTCACTCATATTAACGTAAAACAAATACATGATAAATATAGGTTGCATGAAACAAAAGGGACAAGAGTTAAGAGATACAACGCAAATGACAGGACCCGTCCCAATCCCACTGGGACCACCCAGGGATGTGCCCCGCTCCCGTCTGACAATGACTCTAAACATACCAAAATTACCCTTAAATAAAAACCAAATACTTAAATATATAGATAACGTACAACAACAGTGTTTAAAGCGATAGTGTCAGACAAGGGATAATAAAAAAACAACACGTGAGCACAATAGTCAGAGTACATTATTCGGTGCTCAACCTACCCACAAGTGGGTGTACAGGTGCACAGCTAAGCAAACTAAACCTCTGCCCCCTCTTCCGGGTGCTCCTCCTCTATTTCCGTGTCAGGGTCTGGAGGGGTTAGTAAAACAAGAGTGAGTGGGCCAAAAATAACAGTTTATAAATCAATTTAATAATAATATAATCATAAGGTTTTACCCCTCCGTTTTCAAAATCTTGCATGCAGTGAAAACATAATGTCATAATGAAATCATAACCATAACACCACAATAATAATCGAAAGGAGAAACTAACATATCAGTGCACTGTAAAACCCAACCCAAATGATGTCCTTGTTCTAAGGCGACCCGTTGCCACTCAGGGTCTCACACCCGAGATTCTCTAGGTACATCAGCTCCCGGTATCCCGGTCACTGCCCGAGGTATATGAACATGCCTTCTTGAGAGTAAGCAGCCCAACGGGGTCAACTTCACTCAGTCAGGGCCCCGTGACTACTCCAGGGTCCACCCAGGCCAACGACCCTCCCTAGAGGAGACAATATACACAGGTAAGAAAATACAGTACAATAACAGTATAGTTTACCCTATGTCCCCCCGGACATCCCAAACAAAATCCACATATAATCAAGACAGGTCTCATGCCCAAAACATTGTAATAGCATATATACACAGTTCATACAAGATTCATCGAAATCATAAGTGGAAATAGTAAAACAGTTTATGCATGCAAGCCTTTTATAAATCAAACAGCCCACTCACACTCGGTCCTTGCTGCTCAACGATCTCTAAAACCTATATTATTATACCTGAGGGTTACTTGAGGACCCTATAACATCATTACCAAGACCCTAGAACAGATCCGCCTCAAATCGCATCTCGGGCACTATTCCCAGTGCTTCAAACCCCATTTTGACTAATCTAACGATCTCCGATCGACACGAAACCACCTCCATTGGATCCGTATCGTCGAAACCTTAAAAATGGTACTGGCCCCACCTAAATCACTATTTACACGCGCCACCACGCGCCTGGTCAACGCCTGGGTCAACGCTGCTACAGTATTACTGACGTTAGCAGTGACGTCAGCATGATGTCATCACCGACACTTGTCAGGTGACACGTGGCAAGTTCTGATTGGTCCCTGGTCTGAAAATATCTGACAGGATGATGTCATCATGACGTCAGAAGTGACGTCAGCATGATGACGTCATCATTGCTATAGTACCGGGTCAGCCCGTTTGACTGGAACCGGGTCGCCGTTGACCCACCGCTTGACCTGATTCCACCGTACGTTTCCGGCCACCATTTTCGATGGGGTTCATCCCTATAGGGTCGTCTAGGTCTGTTCTATGGTTCTCCAACCTCAAAACAGAAAGAAAATGAGATGAAACTCACCAGTCCTTTCTGAACTTCACGGCCAGAAATTCGATCGTCGTCTCCGGCGATCCACGCCGTCTCAGTCGTCCAAGACAGTCCCAAACAGCTCGCCTCTAGCCCTAGGACATTTCCATAACCAAAAGATCGATTTCTAGGCATTAAAACGTGTTGGTTCGAAACAGGGGAGTAAAAACGGGTTCTCGGGTTTCGGGCCTTACCGCCGCCGTGTCGCCGCCGTAGCCTTCGTCACCTGCTCAGTCGTGCTCCTGGGGTCCTCACGGTGTCAACTGTAGCTTCACTTGGGTCGAGGTGGTGCAAATGTGGGTTGCTGCTTCTTGGACCGATTCCTCTGTGTTTCGGGTCTGAGTTTGTACGGTTTGTGCAGGGCAGGGAGGTGGACGGTGGTGCACGGTGGTGATGAATAGATGATGGTGGTGCTGTGGGTGGTCGGCTGGTGGTGTGAGGGCTGCTGGTTCGATCGTTTGGGTTGAGAGAAAATGGAAGGAAAATGGGTTGCACGGTTTAGGGGGGATGGATGTGTGTGTTTGTGTTTTCTCCCCAGAGAACATGAACGTGCAGGAATAGAGAAAAAGCAAAGGAAATGGAGGGCTGGGATTCATTTGGGCAGAGATCCAAGGGTTAGGAATTATGGAGGGAAAATTAAATTATTATAAAATGAGGAAATAGTGGTAAGGTTACTTTATTGGAATAGTTTTGACTTGGATGAGTGACACTTGTCACTCATCCGCTGGTTTGATTTAAATATGAGTTCGACACGGATTCCCATTATGATTTAATATTTTATTCCGTTGTTCTCGGTTCGTAATTTCCGCTAAAACGTTTCCTTGACCATAACTTCTTCATACGAACTCCGATTTCGGCGTGCCGCCTGCCTACGGATTCGTGACGTCCCGACCTACGTCATAGTCATGGGTCAAAGTCCAAATTATTTCCTGGGTCAAAAGTCAAAGTTTCCCCCCTTTAGGGGCAAAATAGTCTTTTTACATTAAAATATTATTATTCTCGGTTCGGGTCGTTACAATATACCCACCCTACAGAAATTTCGTCCTCGAAATTTACTCAAACAAGTGTGGGTACTGCCCTCTCATCAATTCCTCGGGTTCCCATGTCGCTTCCTCCACATCGTGGTTCCGCCATAGCACCTTGACTAACGAAATCGTCTTGTTCCTTAAGACCTTTTCTTTCCTATCTAGAATCTGAACTGGCCGCTCCTCGAAGCTCAAATCTGTCATCAGCTCCAGTGGTTGTTCTGGCAGTGCATGAGAGTCATCCCGAAGATACTTCCGTAGCATAGATACATGGAATACGTCATGTACTCGAGAAAGCTCCGAAGGTAGTGCTAAACGATAAGCCACTGGACCAATCCTCTCGACAATCTCATATGGCCCGATATAACGGGGACTCAGTCTCCCACGTCGTCCGAATTGGAGAATCCCTTTCCACGACGATAGCTTTAAAAAGACAAAGTCACCAACCTCAAACTCCAAATCTCGGATCCGTCGATCCGCATAGCTCTTTTGACGATCCTAGGCCGCCTTCAATCTTTCCCGAATAATTTGAACTGTTTCCTGGGTCATATCCATCAAATCCGGTCCCACTGGGGTTCTTTCACCGATCTCCATCCAGCATACCAGTGTTCTGTACTGTCGACCATACAGTGCCTCGTAGGGTGCCATCCCTATACTCGCATGGTAGCTATTATTATAGGAAAACTCCATCAATGGCAATCGATCAGCCCACGAATCCTAGAATTGCAACACACATGCTCTCATCATGTCCTCGAGAGTCTGTATTGTCCTTTCGGACTGTCCGTCGGTCTGTGGGTGGAATGCCGTACTGAAGTGCAATTTTGTACCCAAAGTAGTTTGTAGGGTCCTCCAAAACCTGGATGTGAAACGCGGATCCCGATCCGACACGATCGACTCTGGGGTACCGTGTAGTCGGATGATCTCATTAATGAATAGCTGGGCCAAACGGTTGGGCTTGTATGTCTCACGTACAGGTAGAAAATGCGATGATTTGGTCAATCGGTCCACGATCACCCAAACCCCATCAAATCCACTCCTTGTCTTCGGTAACTTGAAGACAAAGTCCATAGTAATATGATCCCATTTCCATTGCGGGATTGGAAGTGGTTGTATAGCCCCATACGGGCGCTGCCGTTCTGCCTTGACCTGCTGTTAGATCAAACACTTGCTGACATACTCAGTTATCTCCCTCTTCATCCCTGGCCACCAATAATAGTCCCGGAGAGTACGGTACATCTTCGTCCCTCCTGGATGCATAGCATAGGCCGAACTGTGGGCCTCGTCTAAAATCTCTCTCCTCAACTATGGTACCGCAGGTACACACAATCTCCCCAGCTTCACCAATGCCCCGTCTCCCCGGATGGAGAAATCCTGTCTCTGTCCGGACCCAACCTCGTTTCTGTAGTCACAGAGTATCTGGTCCTGTAGTTGAGCCTTGATGATCCTGTCGACCAACACGGGTCGCACATGAAAGCTAGCCAACAAGGCTCCCTGATCGTCCATTCCTAACATAAATCCGCTCTTCCGGAGTTCCACTAGCAAAGGAAGATACACCAATCTCAAGTGCGCAACTGATCCCGCCGACTTCCTGCTAAGCGCATCAGCTACGACATTTGCCTTGCCAGGATGGTACTCGATGGTACAGTCATAATCCTGTAACAATTCTAACCATCTCCGTTGTCTCATGTTGAGTTCCTTCTGAGTGAACAGATGTTTGAGGCTCTGGTGGTCGGTGTATATCCTTCATGTCACACCGAACAGGTAATGTCTCCAGATCTTTAGAGCATGAACCAGCGCTGCCAATTCCAAATCATGAGTAGGGTAGTTCAATTCGTGTGTCTTTAGCTGCCGGGATGCATAGTCAATCACTTTTCTATTCTGCATCAATACACAACCCAAGCCCTGTAGCGATGCATCACTATATACCACGAACTCTCCACTGCTGTCTGGTAATGCAAGGACAGGGGCAGTGGTTAAACGGAACTTTAATTCCTGAAAACTCTGTTCACACTGATTATCCCACACAAACTTCACCCCTTTCCGGGTTAACCGAGTCAATGGTGCGGCAATCTGGGAGAAACCCTCCACGAATCTTCGATAGTAGCCTGCTAACCCAACAAAACTTCGCACTTCCGTCACCGTGGTCGGTCTTGGCCAATTTGTCATAGCCTTCGTTTTCTGAGGATCCACACTTATCCCTTCGGGTGATATAATGTGACCTAAGAATCCAATACTATTTAGCCAGAATTGACATTTGCTTAACTTGGCATATAGCTGCTCCTGTCGTAGTTTACCCAATACCATTCGTAAGTGCTTCTCATGGGCCCTGACACTCTTGGAATACACTAAGATGTCGCCGATAAACACAATCACAAATTTATCCAAGTACGCTCGGAAGACCCGATTCTTCAAGTCCTTGAATGCAGCTGGTGCATTCGTCAGTCCGAAGGGCATCACCAAGAACTCATAATGCCCATACCTCATTCGAAAAGCTGTTTTCTGAACATCCCCCTCGGCTATTTTCAGCTGATGGTATCCTGACCTCAGATCTATCTTGGAGAAATATAGTGCTCCTCGTAACTGGTCGAACAAATCATCGATCCTAGGTAAGGGATACTGATTCCTTACCATGGCTTTGTTCAACTGCCTATAATCCACACACAACCGCAACCTACCCTCCTTCTTTTTCACAAATAAGACCGGCGCTCCCCATGGTGATGTACTGGGTCGGATAAACCCTAGATCCACCAGTTCCTGTAATTGGATTTTCAATTCAAGTAGCTCTGCCGGTGTCATACGATACGGTGCTTACGAAATTGGTCGAGTCCCCGGGAGTAACTCGATCGTAAAGTCGATCTCCCTGGGTGGTGGTAATCCAGGTAAATCCCCTGGAAAGACATCAGGAAATTCCCGCACAATCGAAATATCCTCAATTCTCAATGATTCATCCGTAGACTCTACCACACAAGCAAGATAACCCTGACACCCCTTCTGTAAAAGTTTTGTAGCTGTGAGTGCAGATATTACCTTGGGTGATGCGTCTCCACACTCCCCCTGAAATATCACTTCCGGTAATCCCGAACCTCTCAAAGTCAATCGCATGTTACTACAGTCGATGAGCGAATTGTACTCTGACAACCAATCAACTCCAAGTATCACATCGAAGTCGTGCACATTCATAAGAATCAAATCTACTGGAAACTCGATTCCTTCAATCTCCCCAGGGCAAGCTCGTATCTCCTGGTTCACTTGGTAGGTCACACCCATCGGTGTCCCCACACCCATCTCGTGCTCAAGTGCGATCACCTCTCGACCCAACAGACCCGCACAACGCGGTGAAATAAAAGAATGAGTTGCTCCTGAATCCATCAATGCACGAACAAGCATGCCATAAATATGTACAGTACCTATCAACACTCCCGGAATGGATCTGGCCTGCTGCTGGGTGACAGCATAGACACGGGCCATAGACTTTGCAGGTCGTCCCCATCCTCTAGCTCCTCGATCACGGCCACTTACAACACCGCGTGTCCGGCTGCTGGCAGTCTGGGATGCTGAGCTCTGTGTTGGAATAGTGCTGCCCCGAATCAGTGGACAATTAGAAGCATAGTGCCCCGGCTCACCACAAGCGAAGCATGTGACCTCCCTAGGTCGACCCGAGTATCCTCCCGGTGAGGTGCTCATCGATGAGTACGGCTGCTGCCAAGCCCCAGAACGCTGTCCAGACCGTTGAGGACTCCTGAACTGACCAGAACGTCCTCGGCTGCCCGAAGATGAAGATCCGCGTGAATGTCCTCCCTTCGAGTCCCGACGGCCCGAGAATCCCAAGTGTGGACGATCACGTCGCCGTGTCTCCCCCTCAGCTAGCTGACGTGCCCGGATACTGTTCTCAACCCTGGTCGCCGCATCAGTCAGATCCCTCATGGTAGCAAAGTGCGTTGCAGTCACCATCTCTTGAATCTCAGATCGCATGCCCTACTCAAATCTGCGACATCGATCATCCTCGGTGATCACGAAGTTCTCAGCAAAGCGAGACAACATCAGGAAGGTCTCCTCGTACTCTGCTACAGTCTGGTCTCCCTACCGGAGTTGCAGAAACTCCGCCTCACGGGCGTTGCGAAACGACCGTGGATAAAACTGGTTGAGAAACTGCTCCCGGAATGTCTCCCATGGAATGGTGTGAAAGGTCCAGCCGGCCAGGACAAGGTTGTGCCACCATCGATAGGCGCTCCCATCTAGTAGGAAGGTCGCCAGTACGACACGCTCCTCCGGTGGACAGTGCATGACCTCGAAGATCCTCTCCCAGCGGTCAATCCACTGGTGTGCTTCCTCGGGGTCAGTCCCCCCACTAAAGTGCGTAGCACCCAGGCGCTGGGCCCGCTCAATGCTCGCAGTGTCTCCATTCCCTCCATTGCCCTCGTCAACACGTGCACGGGGATCACGCCGGGGAGGCATATCCAACTGTTAAGAGGCAAACAGGTTAAAAGACATCAAAAGCGACCATGTACAAAGTACAAACCGCTAACCTAGTACTCTGACTGCTAATCCTAATGCTCTGATACCGAGCTGACAGAACCCGTCCCAATCCCACTGGGACCACCCGGGGACGTGCCCCGCTCCCGTCTGACAATGACTCTAAACATACCAAAATTACCCTTAAATAAAAACTGAATACTTAAATAGATAGATAACGTACAACAACAGTGTTTAAAGTGATACTGTCAGACAAGGGATGATAAAATAACAACACGTGAGCACAATAGTCAGAGTACATTATTCGGTGCTCAACCTACCCACAAGTGGGTGTACAGGTACACAGCTAAGCAAACTAAACCTCTGCCCCCTCTTCGGGGTCCTCCTCCTCTATTTTCGTGTCAGGGTCTGGAGGGGTCAGTAAAACAAGAGTGAGTGGGCCAAAAATAACAGTTTATAAATCAATTTAATAATAATATAATCATAAGGTTTTACCCCTCCGTTTTCCAAATCTTGCATGCAGTGAAAACATAATGTCATATTGAAATCATAACCATAACACCACAATAATAATCGAAAGGAGAAACTAACATATCAGTGCACTGTAAAACCCCACCCAAATGATGTCACGGTTCTAAGGCGATGCGTTGCCACTCAGGGTCTCACACCCGAGACTCTCTAGGTACATCAGCTCCCGGTATCCCGGTCACTGCCCAAGGTATATGAACATGCCTTCCTGAGAGTAAGCAGCCCAACGGGGGTCAACTTCACTCAGTCAGGGCCCCGTGACTACTCCAGGGTCCACCCAGGCCAACGACCCTCCCTGGAGGAGACAATATACACAGGTAGGAAAATACAGTACAATAACAGTATAGTTTACCCTATGTCCCCCCGGACATCCCAAACAAAATCCACATATAATCCAGATGGGTCTCATGCCCAAAACATTGTAATAGCATATATACACAGTTCGTAGAAGACTCAACGAAATCATAAGTGGAAATAGTAAAACAGTTTATGCATGCAAGCCTTTTATAAATCAAACAGCCCACTCACACTCGGTCCTTGCTGCTCAACGATCTATAAAACTTGTATTATTATACCTGAGGGTTACTTAAGGACCCTATAACATCAATACCAAGACCCTAGAACAGATCCGCCTCAAAATCGTATCCCGGGTACTATTCCCGGTGCTTCAAACCCCATTTTGACTAATCTAACGATCTCCGATCGACATGAAACCACCTCCATTGGATCCATATCGTCGAAACCTTGAAAATGGTACTGGCCCCACCAAAATCACTATTCACACGCGTCCCCACGCGCCTGGTCAACGCGTGGGTCAACGCTGCTACAGTACTGCTGACGTCGCAGTGACGTCATACTGACGTCAGCATGACGTCATCACTGACACTTGTCATGTGACACGTGGCACGTTACGATTGGTCCCTGGTCAGAAAATATCTGACAGGATGACGTCATCATGACGTCAGCATGATGACGTCATCATTGCTACAGTACTGGGTCAGCCCGTTTGACTGGAACCGGGTCGCCGTTGACCCACAGCTTGACCCGATTCCACCGTACGTTTCTGGCCACCAATTTCGACGGGGTTCATCCCTTTAGGGTCGTCTAGGTCTGTTCTATGGTTCTACAACCTCAAAACCGAAAGAAAACGAGAAGAAACTCACCAGTCGTTGCTGAACTTCACGACCAGAAATCCGGTCGTCGTCTCTGGCGATCCACGCCGTCTCAGTCGTCCAAGACAGTCCCAAACAGCTCGTCTCTAGCCCTAGGACATGTCCATAACCAAAAGATCGATTTCTAGACATTAAAACGGGTTGGTTCGAAACAGGGGAGTAAAAACGGGTTCTCGGGTTTTGGGCCTTACCGCCGCTGTGTCGCTGCATTAGCCTTTGTCGCCTGCTCAGTCGTGCTCCTGGGGTCCTCACGGTGTCAACTGGAGCTTCACTTGGGTCGAGGTGGTGCAAATGTGGGTTGTTGCTTCTTGGACCCGATTCCTCTGTGTTTCGGGTCTCAGTTTGCACGGTTTGTGCAGGGCAGGGAGGTGGACGGTGGTTATTGGTGGTGCACGGTGGTGATGAGCAGATGATGGTGGTGCTGTGGGTGGTCGGCTGGTGGTGTGAGGGCTGCTAGTTCGATCGTTTGTGTTGAGAGAAAATGGAAGGAAAATAGGTTGCACGGTTTAGGGGGGATGGATGTGTGTGTTTGTGTTTTCTCCCCTGAGAACATGAACGTGCAGGAATAGAGAAAAAGCAAAGGAAATGGAGGGCTGGGATTCATTTGGGCAGAGATCCAAGGGTTAGGAATTATGGAGGGAAAATTAAATTATTATAAAATGAGGAAATAGTGGTAAGGTTACTTTATTGGAATAGTTTTGACTTGGATGAGTGACACTTGTCACTCATCCGCTGGTTTGATTTAAATATGAGTTTAGTACGGATTCCCATAATGATTTAATATTTTATTCCGTTGTTCTCGGTTCGTAATTTCCGCTAAAACGTTTCCTTGACCATAACTTCTTCATACGAACTCCGATTTTGGCGTGCCCCTACGGATTCGTGACGTCCCGACCTACGTCATAGTCATGGGTCAAAGTCCAAATTATTTCCCGGGTCAAAAGTCAAAGTTTCCCCCCTTCAGGGGCAAAATAGTATTTTTACATTAAAATATTATTATTCTCGGTTCGGGTCGTTACAGCAAAGGAGAAATGAGTTCTAGCAGAGAACAAGAGCAGGCCTTCTTATCCTAGGCAGCATGTCAAAACTTTAAAGCCCAATACCGACTAAGAGAGGTAAAATTGGGGCCTTGTTCAATCTTTGAATGAAAATCTCGTGTAAAATGGGCCAGGAGAATAGTCCTACTCAAACTTGGAAAGACAGCTGCAGAAATAGGAATGAATCGGGATTCCTTGGGTTGCAAGTAAGGGGATAAGTGCACTACTTGTATCTCCACCTCAGCCTGTATCCTGACCTAGAACTAAGTAGGAAATACACAACTTAATGCCAAAAATCTGGAACTAGGCACCTATCCTCAGCTGGCATGCAGATCACAACATAATCCTTGTCCAATAAGGAGTCCAATTTCGGCCAAGAAAAAAGGAAATACTCGATCAATTGTGGGCACTTTAACACATGTAATACTACGATTAAGACACCTGGAAGTGATCTGGGTGCTTTGATCTTGTTCTAGGGCATTGGAACTTAGTGAAACAAGCCTAGGGCCATCTAATACCCGAATTGGGTCTCAAAATTGGGACCTGATTACTATATGAAAAAAGTAATCAGAGCTCGTTCCTAACCTACTGAACTAAAGAAGCAAGAACTTTCTATCGCTAGCCCAACAGCCTTTCACTGGGCCACAATTTAGGTACATGGGAAGCTAGTGACATCCGAGTTACATGCCAGCAACATGCCAGTGACAAGGTCCAGTGACCTCCCAGTGACATGGTATTGGTGCATGAACTTGGTATGGCCATGTTTCAAGCCCACGACCTCGGTTGGGACCTTTGCGCCATGTTGGGCTCATTTCATCATTCTTACTCGGATTCAATCCATTTTTTTGGCATTATTTTCAGAATTATCATCTTGTTCATGATCTTCACAATCTCACAATGTGGAGCATTTTCTCCTATTTATTGTACAATTATACCCAAAATATAGGTTAAAAAGGGATAAGAACAACATCAAAATGATGCATAATTAAAAGGCTATTATTTCAGGTAGTGCAAGAGTTGGTGGCCATTAACCTTGAAGGGCTCTTGCTTGATATGATGCTGGATTTCCACTACACCATCGGGGAAAATATGGGTTATAATAAAACGACCAGACCAATGTGAACAAAACTTACTTGGGAGAAACTTAAGTAAGGAGTTGAAGAAGTGAACTTTTTTCCCACTTGGAAGTGCTTGCCCTAAATTCGTTGGTCATGGAAACCTTTGGTCTTCTCCTTGTATAGGAGGGCCCTTTCAAAAGCAGCGTTTTGTATTTCATCCAACTTACTAAGATTGAGTTTCCTCTAAAGTCTATCCTTATCCATATCCATGTTGATCTGCTTGATGGCCCAAAAGGCCTTATGCTCAAACTCAACCGGTAGACAGAACCCCTTGCCATAGATAAGACGAAATGCAGACATGCCTATAGGGGTTTTGTAGGCAGTTCGATAGGCCCAAAGTGCATCATTGAGACATGTGGGCCAGTCTTTTACATTTGGTCTCATGATCTTCTCCAAGATGACCTTAATCTCGTGGTTAGACACCTCGTCTTGGCCACTCATTTGCAGGGAAATGAATGGAAATTCAGAGAAGGACACTGTACTTCCTCATTAAGGCTTCGAAGGTTGCAAAAGTGTATTCCCTGTCACTTATGATCACTTTTGGTGCACCAAATGTAGCAAGAATATGTCTCTTTAAGAAACTCACCAAAACTTTAGCATCGTTATTCCTAGTGGGAATTGCTTCCACCCACTTCAATACATAATCAACCGCAAGCAATATATGCACACATCAAAATAAGTTAGGGAATATGCCCATGAAATCAATGCCCTAAACATCAAAAAATTCCACAACGAGTATAGGATGGAGAGGTATCCGAATTCATGGCCAATGTTACTTTGCCTTTGGCACCAATCACATGTAAGTAAAAACTCGTAAGAGTCTGTGAATAGGGTTGGGCAATAAAAATAGCTTTGGAGCACTTTGTGGGAAGCCTTCTTGGCTAGAAAATTTCCACCACATGCCAATATACGACAAAAATCTAGGATGGAATCATTCTCATCCTCTAGGACACAACATCTAATCTCTTGGTCCATGCAATGTTTCCATGGATAGGGTTCGTCCTACATGTAATACCATGCCCGTTTTCAGAGCTTGTCCTTTTGGTACATAATCATATTGTGCATTTAGTAACATGGTAATTGGATAAAGTAGTATAGCATAGTTCCATAGTCGTGATAGCAAAGAGCTGCTCATCCGGGAATGTCTCAAGTAGGGGTAGGTGGTTCACTTCTTCATTGAACCCGTAAACCAATATACTCATAGATCTGCAAAACGTTCTCACCTTTCTTCATACCATAAATCTCCAAGTCAAACTCTTGGAAGAGTAGCATCCACCTCAATAACCAGGGCCAAGTATCCTTCTTGAAGAGAAGGCACTTGAATACAACATGGTCTGTGTAAACAACCACCTTGTTCTGAACTAGATAGGACTTTAACTTCCCAGGAGCGAAGATGACAACAAGGAGTTTTCTTGATAGTAGAGTATTTTAGCTGTGCATTGTTCAATGCCTTAATAGCATAGCAGATGACATAGCGAATTTTATCAACACGTTGTCCTAAAACATCACCTATTGCAAGGTCTGAGGCATCACACATAATGACAGGACCCACCCTCAATCCCCCGGAATTAAGGTCTAATTCCTGCTCCCGTCTAACTTACGCATGACACGAAGGCTAAACCGACATCCAACCCCCATGTGACACGTAAGTCGGACAAGGGATTTCCAAATGCATCGCTCAAACGTCCGGACATTGCCAGAGCACGCAGACTCTACCGTGGATCGCATGTGTGATGTCTCTGTCCCTTTCTATCAACAGCCCGCACTGCAACAACCTGGAGGGTATGGAAAATATGAAAAGACTGTTAGTGGACAAAAATAAATAGTAATATCAGAAAACAGTTATCAGAAAACATAATTTGTACCCTCCACGCAAAAACCAATGCATGCATATAAAATCTATGTTATGAAACCATTTCATATCCAAAATCATCAATGAAAATCAGAATCATTTCTTTCCTCAAATCCGCAATTCAAATCCAGGGCCTCAGCCAAAAACCACAAATCAATCTCAAAGTACGGGAACTCATTCCCAAAACTAATCAAATCCAAGTCGTCCAACTCATCAGGGCCACCGCCCAAAACCTCTGAAAACTAGTGAAAAACCAGTGAAAACATCAATCATGCGAGTTGCTGGATCTCAAGTGCGCCTGAGTCTTTAAACTCAAAACCATACACAATAATCAAGCCTTCCCGGGATATCAACGAGTCTTTAAACTCAAAACACAATCAACAGGCCTCGGGGGGTATCATAACCGAGTCTTTAAACTCAAAACATATCAATCCAGGGCCCTCCCTCCGTCAATCAACCGAGTCTTTAAACTCAAAACCAGATCCAACGGTTTTTCTTTTCTTTTTCCGGGTCTTTAAACCCAAAACCATTTCTCAATCAACAGTGAAAACCATAGAAAATCCATATCCGAACAATGATTCCGTAAGCTAGCATCCGAAACCATCATCTCGAACCCAAAACCAGAATTTCTGTTTCCAGTTTCAAAACCAAATCTGAAACATCATTTCCGAAATCCATTTCCAAAATCGAAATCTCATTTCCGAAATCACATGAACATGGCTCCAAGCCCAAAATCACTTTTCCAAAATCCATTTCAAATCCTCGAAATCAATTCATATTTCAAATCCCGAAGTCAAATCTTCAAAATCATGCTCAAATCACAATAGAAATCAAAACCTCGTAAAACATGCAAATACATAATAATCTCGAAATACGTGTAAAATCGTAAATCATCAAGATCATAATCATAACTATAGAATCACGTATAGAAAACATATAAAAACATATATGCATGCATCATAAGTTCGAAAACAAAGTCCACTCACAGACCGTTTATGCAGCTGCCTCGATACGTGCGCACTTATGCCGTTCCTGGCTAATCCACTATCACTGGCTTTCCCAAACCTGTCCAAATCCCATAATAAGGTCACTAACTACTTCATAATGTTCATACTAAAGCCCCGTAACTTTCCTGAATTTTTAGCTATTTTTAACCGAGCCTTAAAACCTTCGGACATCCCGAAACATATCCAGACGATGTCCGATTGACTCGAAACCAGTGCCAAAATGTTCGTTACATCGAATACTTTAAAAGTCGTGTTGGAAACTTCCCCAAAAGGGGCCCCACGCGCCCTCACGAGCCACCCATAGGGACTGCGTGTGGGAGCCACGCGTCTGCATTGTTCATCGTCTCCTTCCTCTCGCCGACCCGGTCCAAGCCGGTTCGAACCGGTCTGGTTTGACCAAACCGGCGTCCACGGTTTTCCACCATTTCTGTTCCAATTTTAGTCCTTTTTAATCCATTTAATTCGTCCTTCCATTTAAAACTATTTTCTCTAATAAAATCACGAAATGAGACTTTAAATCATACCTCCCAAATTTAACCAAAAAACGATAGATTTTTAGCTTCTTGTTTCCGGCCACCAGTCACCTCTCCAGTCATAGTTTTAAGTCCATGGGTTCCTTAGTAATCTCCTCAGAAGATAAACATCAATAGAGTGGTTCAACAATACGCCAAAACCATCGATTTTCATTCGATCCATTTCTGGGAAAACAGAGGACCCGAAAGAACTTACCTGCTCTCTGTCATCCACCGTGACCTCGACCATGCTCACTCACGTCCAAAGGTTGATTCTAGCTCACTGAACACCACCACATACCAGATTCCGATGGGTTGATCGGTTGAGGTTCACTGCTGCTTACGATCCTTCCTCCTCTGTCTCTGGGTTTTCACTTCTATCAACCGCTCCCTACTCAGTCCTTCACCCAGAGTCACTCACAAAGATTACCAATAAGCCTCTGAGCACTCACTCACTAGAACAGCTTGATCTCACACGACTCACACACTAAATAGGATCGATTTGCTCTGTCTCTCTCTCTCATTTGATTGATAAGCCAAATTTAAACTAATAACCGTGTGAGACCGACTTGGCTAGAAGCCACTAGAGAGGGGACAGGTGTCCTCATCTCTGTGGTCTCCACCCCAAATATCCAATCTTTCAAGCCCAGGTGTCCTCATCTGATTGCCCACATCATTCAAGCTGCCAAAAGACCAATTTTCCCTTCTATGTCCTAATTACCATTTTACCCCTCGTACACTTAGACCAATAGTTAAATCGTCTGAAGTCCAATGATGATGTGCCGCCTGTCGTTGTAGTCAAGGCATCGAGATCTACCTAACGATCCTTGAAATACGTGATAAATCCAGGTAGTGTAAAAAGTGAACAAATTGTCCCTTTTTAACCAAATTACCAAATTACCCTCGAACTTTCGAACAACATAACTTTTACCTCGAATGTCGGAATCGGACGTGCCACCTGTCTATAAACTCGTGACGTCCTGAACTAGGTCACAGTCATCGGTCAAAGTCCATTTGACCGCCCGAACGAAAAGTCAACATTTTTACCCATTTCATGGGTAAAATCGTCGTTTCGCATCGTCCATCCGAATTCAGCCAACTAATCACCGATTAACTTCACTAATCTGTCATTAACCACTAATCTAATCTTGAATTCTAGAACGGGTCATTACATATAAGCTTGAAGAGGAAGTCCCAATCTAGTGGCATAATGATAGGTGTAGCTATGAGCCTATCCATGAGGGAGTTGAAGGCATCACGGTAGTCCTTATTGAATTCATATGTTGTCTCCTTGTCCAATAGAGAGCACAATGATCTAGTGATCTTCGAGAATTCCTTGATGAAGTGATGGTAAAAACCAGCATGCTCTAGGAAGAATCTTACATATCTTACGATAGTTGGTTAGGGGAGCCTTTCCATGATGTCTAACTTGGCCCTGTCCAGTTCTTTATCTCGACTAGATATCACATGTTTGAGGACATGCCATGTTGTACCATACAGTTTCGCTTCTCCCAATTGAGAACCAATTTGCACTCTTGGCATCTTTCAGGTACATGGGTCAAATTTTCCAAAAAATGGTCGAAAGAATGTCCAAATACCGAGAAATCATCCATGAACACTTCAATGATATCCTCAACCATGTCAAAGAAGATACTTATCGTGTATCTCTAAAAAGTAGCAGGAGCTTTACATAAAACAAAAGGCATTCGGTGATAAGAAAATGTACCGTATGGACATGTGAACGTCGTTTTCTCTTTATCATCTATGGTGATGGAAATCTGGTTGAAGCCAGAGTATCCATCAAGGAAATAATAGCGAGAGTGCATGTCCAACCTTTCCAACATTTAATTGATGAAGGGATAGGGGAAGTGGTCCTTATAGGTTGTAGTGTCCAGCCTTAGGTAGTCAATGCACACCTGCCAATCTGTTTGCGCTCTTTGTGGCATGAGCTCTTCCATTTCATTCTTCATACCCGTGACCCCACTTTTCTTATGGACAACCAAAACATGACTCATCCATTTGGAGTATGAAATGAGGTAGATTATCCCCACATCTAGTAACTTGAGGGCTTCATTCTTCATAACCTCATTCATAGGTGGGTTGCGTTGGCACTATGCTTCCCGAGAGGGTTTAGCCTTGACGTCAAGTAGGATCTGGTGCATGCACTTGGATGGAATAATGCCTTTAATGTATGCATTGGTCCATCCGAGGGCTGTTTTATGCTTCCTTAAAACCTGCACCAAACCATTTTCTTCTACCAAACTTTAGTTAGATGGAATAATAACTAGTAGAGTTTCATTACTTCCCAAGTAGGCCTACTTAAGATGGTCAAGAAGAGGCTTGAGCTCGAGCTTTGGGCCATCATGATGGATGGTAAAGTCTTATCACCTAAAGGGGGTAGTTTCTTACTCAGTTGCTACCAAGAAGCATAGCACACAACATTGACGGATTTGTGGTCCTTAATGACACCTTCATCACGTACGGTCTCGGGTAGTGTGGAATGTATGAGGGCATTTCCTAAGCCATCATCCAAGTATGAGTTAGCTAAGGCTTGATAGAATAGGTTGTCCATCGTGTCCAGTGGGAAGTCCTTGATTAGGCTAGTAAGGGTTTCCCAAAGATCAAGGGAGGCTCATCATTCTGGTCTCCCTGGCATATCTTGAGGATGTAGAAGTCTGCTGAAATGCATGTTTCTCCAATTTGAATAAGGACGTCCTCGGGTACTCCCATGAGATAGGTAACCAAGTAATTTGCTAGTCAGACACAAAGGTGTGTTGGTTTGAGTGCCCCTAGGCCCTGTGTCTTGTATATGTGGAAGGGCATGATGCTGACATAGGCTCCTATGCAACACAAGTAATGATCGAATCGTCTAGCATTGATGATGACACAACCTATCCCAATCCTCCCAAGATTAACGTGGGATGTGCCATGTTCCCGTCTAACACCCCGTGCTAGACCAGAGATACACCTAACCATCTCGGGGCTTCCAGAGTACGCTAGGATCTGTGGAGGCATGTGATGTCTCGGTCCCTACTACATCCCGCATCCGCGATCAACCTAAAGGGTATTAAAAACAGGAAAAGCTGTGAGTGGACGAAAATAAACAGTTTATAAAACCATTTCATGAAAAAAGACATTTATACCCTTCACTGAAAGCATGGATGCATTAGAAAACCAGTTATAACCATCATTTTCTTTAAAACAAATCATATGGTTTTTCAATTTAAAACCCAGTGAAAACGTTATCAATCAAAGGCATTTCGACAGTAGGTTCTCGACCCAAAACCAATACACGTGGGGTCTCTACCCAAATCATTAGAATATAGTATAACCAATCCCTGACATCACAGAAGTCTAACCAATATTATCATAGTCTCTAAGGATATGTATGCCACTCGGGGTCTCAAGTCCGAGTACTTCCCATGATCCACCAGTGTCCGAGTTATATCACCGGACACTATCCTTGGTGATATCCAATCTAGAAATCATGATCCTGAGCCTCTCCTCATAGCGGCCCTTCTCAGGGTATACTCGCACTCCTGGTCCTGAGCCTCTCCTCTGAGCGGCCCCTCCCAAACAACGCACCGTGACTACTCTAGGATACTACGAGACGTCTGGAGGATGCAATCCACACATAAGGATGGTATATTTAAAACAGTAATCAAACCACTGGAAAATCATTGTAAAACCATTTATATCTCGAATCCAGTCTAAATCATTTCAATAAGTCTCAGCCCAAGGTGTAGTTTCCACAACCATTTCCACAAAATCAGGATTCCTCAAATCGGATCCAATCCAAATATCATAGGGACTCAGTCCAAATAATATTAATATGGTCTTAAACCCGAATTCTCATTTCTTAAACCATAATTGGGACTCAAGCCCGATATCACAAACCAACTGGGCTTAAGCCCGATATCATAAACTAATTGCGCCTCAAGCCTGATATCTCATAAATCAACGGTGCCTCAAGCTTGGGATAATATTTCCAAATCCAAATTCATTTCCTCAGTCAAATCATTTGAAAACACGAGCACGTATGAAGATCTAGCCGAAGCCCGAGGTATAACAAAGCATAAATCTTGAAATACGTGCAAATCACATTTATACAAAATGGCAAAGCACCATAATCATATGCACTCAAGGAATCTCAGATCACATATATGAAACATATAAAACAGTTATGCATGCATCATATTTAGAAGTTAAATGTGCACTCACAGATCGTCCTTACTGCGTGCCTACAAGCTACGACGTAAGTCAACTGGACCTATCCAAAACATACTTAAAGGTCACTACCAACCATGACAAGTCCTAATCAAAGTCAAACGTCAACTATGGTCAAAAGTCAACACTGACGTCATCAAAGTCATGCAGACGTCATCAAAGTCAACGCTGATGTCAAGAACAAAGTCAATGGTTGACGTCATCATTATGTCATGCTGACGCCACCTTGACAGGTTGCACATGTCAGGTCTGATAGTGCCACATGTTAGCCCTGATTTGTCCACGTGTCTGAAATCTGCCAGTGTTGACTGGACCTGACAAATACCACGTGTAAGCTCCCTATTGGCAACATGGCCTGACATCTCTGACAGATGATAATATCACCCGTTGACGTCATCATCGTCTACCACGAGTCTGGTCAATCCGATTGACTGTAACGGGCCACCTAGAATCGCGACCCGACCCGGCCGTAACTGGCCCACAACTCAACCATTTTAGACCCTGTTTGTTCCTATAAACTCGTCTTGATCCCTAGAACAGTTCCACAGACTCAAAAACACATGAAAAGACCTAGAAATTACCTTACCAACAATGAACAGTGATTACAACTTGCAACTGTGCTTCCCCATCGATTCTGACATCCTCATTCCTCCATTCTTGGTTCCTTAGCCTCACAAGGACTTAAGGAACAAGTTCTGATCATTAGAAATATCTAACAAAACCCCTAAACTCGAACTCAAAATTTGAACAAAAAAACTCACCCTCTCGCTTCTCCGGCCACCGTCGACGACTGTCCACGCCGTTGCCACCTTTCAACTCGCCTCAGTCCACTCTCTCACTTCCTTTCTCACACCCGTAAAAGAGGATGGAGATTAATGGCTGTGTGTGTAGGTTTTTGGGGTTTTGTCTGAGTTTCGGGTGTGAGGAAAAAAAGAGATGAAGATGAACAAATATTCCAAAAACATGGGTGTATAGGCTAATTAGATGAGTGATACTTGTCACTCATCAATTGGTCCACTCAAATTTTAACCCATTCCAAATCTGCCAACTGTACACTTTCCTCAGTAAATATGAATAGTTCTTGATTCCTTTCGAGAACCATAATTTTTCCATTCGACGTTCGATTTTGACGTACTATTTGTCTACGGACTCGTAACATCTAGATCTACATATCTGTCCTCAATCTTCGTGCATTTGACTTCCCGGGTTAAAAGTCAACATTTTTCCCATTCTAGGGGTAAAATCGTCATTTTACTCCGACTTGCCAAAAAATCCCAATTAGTTGAGGATTTCCTCAATTAATCCTTAATTAATCCTATAAACTCGGGACAGGTCATTATAGATGACACACAAGAGTGATGGAGGGCCTAATCATTGGCCATGAAGGGCATCACGAGGAGTGTAGTTGAGCATGCCCTTGGGAGATCAATGGTGGAGCTCCTATCAAACCCTCGCTTCCTTACTACTATATCTTTGAGGAGCTTGACAAACACAGTCATGTGCTTCAGGATCTTGTTAAATGACAAAGTGATATGGAGCTTTTTGAGAATCTCGTGGATACCTTCTTGGAACTCCTTGTTCTTCTTGTTTAGGTTCTAAAACCTGTAAGGAAAAGGTGTAGGAACATTAAGATCTAACTCCGCATTCAAATATTTAGACTTTTTAGATTTGAAAGTGCGAGAGCAAGACTTAGAAGGTCCTAAACCCTTGTTATTAAGACTTGGTGAGTTAGAGGCGTAAACAGAGTCACTCGGTTTATTTGACACTACATTATCAGAGTGTGCTAAGAGTGCTTTATGACTACATACCTTGGGTATGGTTACTGCGACTAGCGTTGGAGTGTCCCGGGCCCCGCCCGTGTGACAGGACCCCTCCAGAGAAAACTAGATAATCACGAGGGATCCTGCTCCTATCTGACAATCACTACACAAATATCAAGAATTGTATCCCAATGATTGTACAATAACCACAAAACCATCTAGTTGTTAGACAAGGGATGATTATATATTCACACA
Source organism: Prinsepia uniflora (assembly GCA_032719365.1). NCBI lineage: Eukaryota > Viridiplantae > Streptophyta > Magnoliopsida > Rosales > Rosaceae > Prinsepia > Prinsepia uniflora. Next base: position 46,877,902 of record CM064872.1, on the reverse strand, counting down.
TCTTGTTATATATAAAGCATAAGTTTATCAAGACACAAAACACATGACTTTTTACCGTAGGAGTCCACAGATACACCAAAGTCTCATTTATGCCTCTGCTCCTAAGTAGGTCCCCGTCGTCATGCCATGGCCTAGAGGGCTAGTAAAACCACGAAAATGTGAGTGGAAAAAAATAACCAATGAAAATATATTTTGAAAAACATAAGTTTATACCCTTTTTTTAAAGAAAACTATGCATGCATATAAAAGTCGTTTAAAACATAGTCACCATCTAACATGTTTCACAACCTCGTTGTGCGTGAAAACTTACATAAATCCAATCGTAATAATAAACCATCTAAACAAACATACACACGAACGATCACATCAATAACACACAATTAATCCATATCCAACCCAACCTCGATGCACAATATCAGTCACACATCAACTGCACTACCAGTAGGCAAACCACTCGCTCAGGAATTGGAGCCTAACTCAACGTCCGAGTAACTAGTCACAACACTGGAGCCCTGCTCGACGTGTGAGATCAATAACCAACCAACACGGATCTCGAGGTGGGTTATCCATACACATAAAATTCACAACACAAATACCGAGGAATCATATACTTGTTTCACACGTCAAATCCATGTTCCAGAAACCCGAGTCTACGCCCAAGAAACACATTTTACACCACACGTTGTAAAACGTGCACAAGTAAAATTATCCTCAAAAATCATCCAATAATCATAATAATCGCACATCACAAACATTTCCATCACAAATATCAAGAAACACACTTAAACTATACTTCAACCCAAATCCACAGTTGAAGCAAAACCCGGAAACATATGCGAGAGGAAATCTCATAAAACGTGTAATAAAGTAATTTTCCATAAAATCGTCAAACATCATATAAAAATTCCAATCAATCAAACATCATCAAAATCACATAAAACACGTAACTATGCACGCATAATATTTGAATAAAAATAAATGTCCAATCATAGTGTGAATTCGCTGATTACTCCTGTTCCAGATGTTAAGCAAAGCTCTTGTTTCTGAGACTAGTGACTTGGATGTCAAGTTGGGCTCTGATTCCTGAGTGAGTGGTATGCCTAGCAGTGGTGTAGTTGATGTGTGACTGATATTGTGCACCGAGGATAGGTTGGATATGGATTGATTGTGTGTTAGTGATGTGATGGTTCATGTGTATGTTTGTTGAAATGGTTTATTATTACGATTGGCTTTATGTAAGTTCCACGCACATCGAGGTTGTGAACTATGTTATATGTCACTGAGTTTTAAAGTATTTTTATATGCATGCATAGTTTTCATAAAACGGAGGGTATAAATGTATGTTTTCTAAAATATATTTTCAACGGTTATTTTTGTCCACTCACATTTTGGTGGTTTTGCTTGCCCTACAGGTTGTGGCAGAACGACAGGGACCTACTTAGGAGCAGAGGCATAAGCGAGACTTTGGTGTTTCTATGGACTCTTAGGGTGAAAAGTCGTGTGTTTTGAGTCCTGATAAACTTATGATCTATATATAGTGAGATATACGAATATTCAATAATCCCTTGTCTGATAGTTAGATGGTTTTGTGGTTATTATCGAATCTTTTAAAGACTATTCTTGCAGTTTAAGTAGTGACTATCAGACAGGAGCAGGGTCCCTCGCGATTGTTTAGTTTTCTTGGGAGGGGTCTTGTCACCGTGTGTAACCACGTCATGTCCAAGGGGAACATGTACTGAGGTCCAAGTGTCAGTAGGTGTTGTGGAAGTCCAACCATCGATTATGGTTCCCGAGCAATGGTGGTGCCGCGAGGGGTTCTGCAAGGCCTTGTGACTAGACCATGTTCTTGAGTGTGTTCTCAGGTTCCTCATAAAGGTTCTACTGTTGGACAAGCTCATGGAGGCTTTTCTCGCTCCTTAAGGTGATAGCATTTGCACTAGAGTGCTACTGTCCCCTGTGGTTGATCATGGTTTGGCTTTAGAACTTTCCTAGACCTTGTTGTCACATTTGAGATGCAATTTTCCTAATTTGAGTTTCGAAGATTGTGAGGGTCTTATCGGTCTTGGCCATGTAAGCTTTAGTGTCGGATATGTGATCTTGAGTGGTTTGATCTAGGATCTGAATGAGGTTTTCCAAGGGCATGGTACCACTAACTTTTTGTTGCGAGGTGCCACATTTCTGAACTATTGGTGCCATGGGTTGTGAGAATCCCAATGATAGATTTGATGGTGGACTCTGGATAGCATTGGGATTGCTTCATCAAAAGTTGGGACGGTTCTTCCATCCTAGATTGTAAGTGTTCGAGTAAGGGTCACTCTGAGGCCTTTGGCCATTGTTAAATCCTCCTACAAACTTGGCCTCCTCCACAGATGGACACTTTTGGGACCTGTTCCCTTAAATGGGCACACCTCGCAGATTTGCACGCTCTTCTCCATCATATTGCATAGCTTATTGAGTATGGCTGTGAGCTGAGTAATGGCATCTTCTTGGCCATGAGAATGACATCTACTAGTAGGCATAGAGGCGTGACCCCTATAACTAAATTGTTTTTCCCCTTAGGTAATATTTCGAATGATATCCTTGCATATACAATAGTACCTTCCAAGATACCTTGGGATTATGAGTTGACCATTGTTCTATCACCGGATGTCAAACTGCTATAGAAGTAGAGCATGGGATAATGGTCATCTAAGTTGTGGTGTGGGCACTCCTGAAGCATGTGGTTAAACTATTCCAATACTCTAAGCCTTAAATTCACTTTCCTTCGAGATGGGGTAGTACTGTGTAAGGAGTTTGAATGACAAGTCCCAGCATGTATGAGTTGAAGCGTGTCCCAAAGAGTGGAATCATGTTTTTGCATGATCCATGGCACTAAAGTGGAAGAGCCGAAGGTGAATTTCAGGTTATGTAATACCATGAATACGAAGTGTGGAGAATACTTGCACGAACTCCTTGAAGTGTAAGTGCGAGTCCTCTCCCAAAAGACCATAAAAGGTAGGCAGCAAGTGAATGGTGAGTGTCTTTAGCTCAAAGTAAGCCGTAGTGGACTCAAGAAAGACTATGGGAAATTGATCTTTCGAGACATGTGGCATGGTCTAGTCCTTGAGGAGCTGGGCGACTGGTCTCGTGGGTGGTGCAACTAGAGCTTCGTCATGCCCCTGATTGGCCATTGTGAGGATTGGGTGGTGGTGAGCCGTGCGCTGAAGAGTCTTAAGAGGAAGGACTTAAGGTGATCTGAGAAGGTGAGTTTGAACTTGAACTTAAATTGTGAAAAGATCCTTCAAGGACATAAACTAGTACCTATAAAAAATGCAAAAGATTGAGTTTAATAATCCAAATTAAATGGATACCGTTGAGGGAAAGACCCCGGTAACGACACCAAAAACATAATAGGCATTGAACAAGCACACAATATGTAACCTATTCATTCCTAATTATAAACTTTTTAGGTGTACAATATCATAGAAAATAATAAAGTAGCAAGCAAAGGTTGATTCCAATAGTACTTTAACAAACATAAAAGAACACACAAAAAGAGGAGGGTGCGGCTTTAATTATGCTTGACTGGAAAGGGAAAAGAGAAACATGAATGGCAAGATAGTGAAAATAGGAAGGGCGGGATAACGTTTGTTAATTCATTAGCTAAGGTGAACTTAGGAAAACTATTGACCACTAACCCATTAATTCTCTAATGTTTTACCAAGATTATGTTTCCAATGAATGCATAAAGTTGATGCCCGTGAAAAAGCCCTAATGTTGAATCATCGTAGACATGTTATTCCTCCTTACTTAGCATATCCTTGGCATTATGTGTACGTTAGTATGTCTAGTGCAATGACCCGAAAATTCGGAAAAGATTATTTAGGGAATTTTAAAAAAGAATTGACAACTTTTCTTCTGTAGGTCAAAAGTTGACTTTTTTCTTAGAATATTGTTTGGACTTTTTGTGAGGACCGTAACATAGGCCTCAGAATCTTGAGTGAATATACAAGTTGTAAGATCCGTATCTTGGGAAGAACGATGAACAATCTCACATCGCTCAGGAAGGGAAAGGAGAAGTGCCTTATATGTGTGGACACGTATCTATCTAGCATGATGCCTTTTGGGAGCTCACTGGCTTTGGATTTGGTTGCAACTTCAAAGTTAAGCAAGGCTGGGCGAGAGCAATCCCAAGATGGGTGACCTATTGGGAAGTTTCACGTGAGTTCCTACAAACAAAATCGTGGGGGCTAGTCCCAAAGCGAACAATATCATGCTAGGGGATTGGGTCGTGACAGAATAGTATCAGTGCTGGACCCCGACCGGAAGTGTGCCAGTGAGGACGATGGGGCCCAAGGGTGGAAGATTGTAAGATTCATGTCTTGGGAAGAACTATGAACAATCCCACACTGCTCGGGAAGGGAAAGACGAAGTGTCTTATATGTGTGGACACATATCTATCCAACACTAGGCCTTTTGGGAGCTTACTAACTTTGAGTTTGGTTGGAAATCTTAAGTTAAGCAAGGTTGAGCTAGAGCAATCCAAAGATGGGTGACCTACTTGAAAGTTGCACTTGAATTCCCAAAAAAAAAAATCGTGAGGGCTAGTCCCAAAGCTAACAATATCGTGCTGGGGGTTCGGGTCATGACACAAGTGGCATGTTGAAATCGGAGATCAGGTAAGTTGGTTACCGTTCTGAAATTATCCGAGGCATTTTGGTTATTTTGATATTTGTGGCATTTTGGTTATTTTGATATTTGTGGCATTTTGGTAATTTCACAAGTGAGGATATTATTCTTTGATGGTGACAAGTATCCTTATCACTTTCTCTCCCCTGTATCTCTTGAGTGCACTGACCTTGTATATGTGAATATATATATATATATATATATATATATGCACATATATTTGTGTGTGTTTTCGTGTTGGACCTGAGAAGGAAAAAAAAAACTTGAGAAACTCACATGTAAAGGAAGGAAGAGGAGAAAACCAAAGTGAGAGAGAAAGAGAGAAGCGAAAAAGAAAGAGAGAACTAGGAAAAGAAAAAGGAAGAAAGAACACGAACAATACCCCAAAAGCTCAAAATATCGAAAAATAAAAAACAATTGGATGTTCGAACCATTGAAGCTTTCAAGCTTGTAACCAAGCTCATTGACACCTTGGTTAATTTCCTAGGATTTATTTGAGCAAGAAACATCGAAGTTTTGGCAGTGCAAAAGGCTGGAACCAAAGTTCAAACTTTGCCCAAACTTGTCGAACCTTTTTCTGAAATCGAGGTGTGTTCTTTGTGTTCTAAAATTTTTAACTCTTCATAGGATGGATTAGATGAATTTTGATAGCAAAAACTTAATAAATAGACATGAAATGGTGAGTTTCAAGTTGGGTTGGCTCCCTTGGGTGGAGTTTGAGTTGTAGACTCTCGGGTCCTCCTGCACAAGGTGAAGGCGAGTACATGTGTGACTGTACCTGCTCGCATGTAGCGACTAATCGCAAGGAGCCTTACTGGCATGTGGTGGCGAGTTATGGTGATCCCTTGATGTCCAGTCATCATGAGTTTTGATGTATTTGCGTTAAAGAAATTTTGGAGCAGGTTTCATGTCGATTGAACATCGTCTCGAGGTAGTTTTGGATGTCTGGAGCATTGTGCTTAGATTTTTAATTTATATTTAATCACAAAAATTAGGGGACTTTAATGTAAGGTTATTTGGTACATTAATGACCCTTGGTAGTGATTTATTACGGATGATACAATTTTTGGATTTATAGAGGAAATCATAGCTCAAAATTGAGCTATTTTGAGGATGTGTGAGTGGACTTTGTTTTTATAAATTATGGTGCATGATTTGGATTGCAATGACTTGATATCATTATTTGTTGATTTTCTAGATTTATTGATTGATTATTGGACATGGTTTTATGGTTGTTTTGTGGAAATGGTGTTTTTTGGCTTAGGCCCAGTTTTGAAATTGTTTTGACTTGATTTTGAGTCAAGAATTTTGTTAAATGAGTTTTCTTGGTTTTGTGGACTGTTTTCTATTGACAACCATCCTAGAATACAATCAATAATCAAACGTTTGGAGCACGGCTCGGTTTTCTTGTTGCTAGAGATATGACATCTTCTGGATGGGAGTAACCTGGGTAAATGACATCTTTGCTAATTCCGAAGATGGAACTCAGATGTCTCGAGATTGACTCTATTTTCCTGAGTCTTCTTAGACGTCCGGAGCTCGACTTTGTTTCCCCAAGTTTGCCTACGCATAATGTGGTTGTCTTATCATGACTCGTATTTGAGCATCGAGGACTGGTTGGTTTTGGTCTTATTAACTGATAATTGTGTCCAGGTGATTTTATAACTCGGATTTTAGGGAAATGTAGGCCACGTGCTGTTTACTTATATTTCATGATTGTTATGGTCATACGGTTTATGATTTATTTTACTGTTTTGCGATTTTTTTGATACACATGCATGTTTTAGGAACTAGAGGGTAAATGTCCATTTTCCTCGATAAATGTGTTTTAAAATGTTATTTTTTCCACTCGCGATTTTTATGGTTTGGTTACCCTCCATTTTTTTGCATAAAGATCGGGGTTGATTGAGAGGTGGAGGCAAGAGCATTAAATCTGTACAAATATCCCTTGTCTAACAAGTTTTGAGGATAGTTTCAGTACTTTGGATTGTTTGTTAGACGGGGGCAGGACTGGGTATGATTATAAAAGTATTTTTGGAATGGATCCTGTCAACTTAGTATCAACGCAAGCTTGGCACTGATTTGAGGTTTTTTAGGCCAATTATAACGCCTCGGAAATTCGTGGAATGTAATGTTTGACGTTTTGAGTGTAAAATGACGTTTTTACGCTTGTAACTATTGTCGCGAAAGTTGACTTTTTGTTTGAAATAATTTTTTCACAATTTTTTTATGACCATTGTGTATGTTTCACAACGCTGATTCGATAAACAAGCGACATGTCAACATCGAAGTTTGGATGAGTTAGTTACGCGTCTAAGAAGGCCAAGGGCATTTTTGTAATTTGTGCCTAAGAAGGGCAAAATGATCTTTTTACTGATTTTGTAGAGCCATCTCACCTTTACAAATTGGTGACATCTGTCACCATAAAAATTGGATTGATGGCAACAAATGGCATGGTGTGGGGTGAGGGTGACAATTTTTGACATGACTGGATACACGACTCGAAACCCGCACGATATTAATTCGGATAAACCCGCACAATTAAAACTTCAGGTCATTTTCGGGTCAACCCGTTATGACTCGTTTAATAAACGGGTGGGTTTCAGGTCAACCTGTTAACCCATATAATGACATGTTACCTCGTTTAATAAATGGGTAGATTTCGGGTTAACGTGTTAACCCGTATATTATCTTATATATTAACCTATTTAATAAACGTGTCATTATTAACCCATATATCTACCAATTTACCTACCTAAATACCTATTAAATCTTATAATTTAAATAGGTTAAACATGTTAAACAAGTTAAATGGGTCAAACGAGTCATAGGTTAATTGGGGTTTGAGTACGACCTGCTTATTAAATGGATTACACGGGTCATTAACAGGTCGGGTTCGGGTTGGTCATTCTTGACACGATTAATAAATGGGTCGGATTCGGGTTTGGCTTAAATGGGTAAAACATAATTCATAACACGACACGAAACCTATACGACACGACCCATTGCCACCCCTAGTGTGGGGTGTGTGTTGTGTAATTTGTGAGTTTTGGTTTGAATTCGAGTGAAGGAGAGAAACTGGAAAACTTAGAACCACAAACCAAAACCCATTCTACTTTGGAGCATGAACCCAGCTACTCGTGAGAACCCATAAAATAGAGAAACAAGAGAGAAATAAGGGAGAAATAGTAAGGAAAAGAAAGGAGAGGAAAACCCGAGAATGACCGAAACCAAAACCAAGGAAATTTGAAATTCGAAAATTTCAAATTCGGATTTTTGGACCTTGATTGCTGAAATTAAGCTTTTTTTAAGGTTCCTAAGATCCATACAAACCAAACCATCACAAAAACAAAGAGAATTCACGAAGAATAACCTAGAACTAAACATGCGACCATTTCCTATTTTCAAGTTGAAATTTTACTGAATTGAGGTAAGGAAATCATGATTTGAACTTTGAACTATGTTTGAAGATATCAAGTCATGGTTTTCGATGAATTGGAAAAAATAAATTGATTGAAGTTAGGTGGAATTGATGTTGGGTTGAAAATCGGGTCGGGCGGCCCGCTTATAGTGAAACGGATCTAAGAGTTAATGAACAGTTATAAATAGTAACCGGCGCGTGGTCTCACTCGCAGCCGTTCCAGGAGGTGTGTGAGGGCACGTTCCAGATTCTCTAGGGATGTGTTCAACATACTTTGTATAGTTTTTGACATTACGAATCTAATGACACATGTTTCAAGTCGATCGGACACCATTTTGGTATAGTTTTGTATGTCTGAAGCGTAGGTGTACATTTTTAATACGTAATTGAACTCCGTAAAATGGGGAATTATATTGTGAGGTGACTTGGGATTTTAGTGATAAGGGTTTTTGACAGGATTGGTGGTTCATGGAATGACGGAGGAGCGTACAGCTCAGAATCGAATTGAGTTGACAGTGTGTGAGTGGAGGTTTGTTTTATAAACTGTTATGCATGCATAGTATATGAGTTCCATGAATTATTTCATGATTTGGATGATGATTTGATATGGTTATTTGATGATTTTATTGATTTATCTATCGATTTTGGACACGATTTACGATGAATTGTGAAAACGATATTTTGGGTGTAAGCCCTGTTTGAAAATGATATTTTGACTAGGAATGTGAGTCAAGAATGATTTTATGGATTTGTTATTGATCTCTAAAGATGATTTTACGGATTTATGCAAAAATGGTATTTTGGGCTTGAGACCGTGTTGGAAATGGTCTGACTTGGTTTTCAGTCAAAGATTGTTTTGAAACTAATGTTTTGGGTTCATGTTTAGTGCCCCAGATGTGTAATTCATGGGAAAACTTGGATGTGTAATTCCCGGGAAAACCCGGATGTGTAATTCCCAAGAGAGCTTGGATGTGTAATTCCCTAGACGCCCCCGGACGTGTAATTCCTGGGAAGCCCAGATGTGTAATTTCTGAAAAGACCTCGGATGTGTAATTCCTGAATTGCACTCATATGCATAATTCCTGAGCTTTGAGTATTGGATTGTGTTTCATATTGATTTTGTGTCCAAAGGTTTTATGATGATTCTTTGGAAATGGATTTCAGGAAATGTGGGCCACATGCTTTTGATGAATTGTGGGTCTCACGATTTGTGATGTGATATGATTTGAATTCCGGTTATTATGTTTTATCCTATGCATGCACGTTTTATAACTAGAGAGTAAAGAGTTTGTTTTCGAAATGTAATTTCAAATGATGTTAATTTTGTCCACTCGCACCTTTGAAGTTTTTGATGACCCTCCAGGTCATGGCATGAAGATCGGGGTTGATCGATAGACAGAGGCATGAGTGGGTATCAGTATAGTTATCCCTTGTCTAACAAGTGCTAAGGGTGTTTTCGAAACTTCGATTCACTTATCAGATGGGAACAGGATTAGGCTCAATTATCAAAGTAATTTTGGGACGAGTCTTATCACCAATTCCATGGCTCCAAGATAATAGCCCCGTGCACAGACTGATGATGAGCTAGATACATAAGGAGTGCACTTGATCTCAAGATAGATTTGGAGATTGGACGGACCTTGGTTTAGTTGGGTCAAAAATTTGATATTGCGGTCTAATATTGGAGGAATTTTGTGGGTCCGGATTGTGAACGAGCTTAGACTCTAGGGTCACAAATTGTACGGATGAGTTGATCCTAGGTAAGATAGAGCAGTGAGTTCCTTGGTTAGAGTGAATATTTGAGGTTTTGAGGTGTTGAAAGAGCCTCTATATGATCTGGTACACCTTTCAATGTTTTTCTTGGTGAATAAGCATGTTGGTGGTAGCATGTATTACAAAATATTAGATTAGGACTCGGATAGATTCAAGATATTGTGCTAGAACTTAGAAGGAGTCGGGACTAGGAGCTAGGCCTCGGGAGGAGCTATTAGGTTGAAATATCAGTTATGTTTCGAATATCGAATGAGTGTTGAAGTAAGAGCTCGGGACATTATTATGAATGTCGTAACTACAGTTTTTGGAAAGACAAATTTGAATTTGGAGGATGATAATTTTTAAGGGGTAGATTGTAACGACCTGAAAATCCGAAAAAGGTAATTTAGGGAATTTCAAATAGGAATTAACAGTTTTTCCCTTGTAGGTAAAAAATTCATTTTTTGCTTAGAATCTTATTTGGGATTTTTGTGAGCACCTAATGTAGGCCTCAGAATCCTTAGTCCGTAGACAAGTGGCACGTTGAAATCGACACCAGATAAGTTTGTTACGGTTATGGAATTATTAAGGGCTTTTTTGAAATTTTGACATTAAGGGCATTTTGAATGATGATGACAAGTTTTCGTATCAATTCCCCCCCCCCCCCTCCCGCCCCTTATCTTTTGTGTGACGACCCGTCCCGAATTAGTGAGATTAATTAAGAGTTAATGATGGATTAGCGAGGCTAATCGAGGATTAGACGAGGATTAGCGGACGTTCGGGCGAAATGGTGATTTTGCCCCTAGGATGGGAAAAACGTTGACTTTTTGTTCAGACAGTCAAATGGACCTTGGCCAATGACTGTGACATAATTTGTGACGTTACGAGTTCATAGACAGGTGGCACGCCAAATTCCGACGTCCGAGGAAGAAGTTATGATGTTCGGAAGTTCGAGAGCATTTTGGTAATTTAGTCGAATATAAACGAATAGTTGAATTTTGACCTGGGAGGTCTGATGGCCGAGGGCCGAGGACCATTAGGTAGATCGAGAAGATACAAATCCGCAGATAGGCGGCAGGTCGAATCCAGACGTTCGACGACGAAGTTACGGTTCACGAAAGTTTAAGGGTACTATTCGCAGCGACACATTTTACAAGGCAAAAAGTGAAGTTTTGTCTTTTGTGGGCCCAGATCTTTCCCAGACCTCAAGGGATGAGTGACACTTGTCACTCATCCATTCCCTCATTTTCCTCATTCATGCATATCAACTTTCATCTCTGTTTCATTCCCTTCACCCGCACAATCCTTTCAACCCAATTCAAAACCATTACCATGTGATTTTGAGTGAGGCCAGAGAGTGAGAGAGGGGCTGGAGGATGATGAGGTAGGAGAAAGGATGGCCGGCCGCCGTGGACGGCGGCGATAGCCAGCGCACAAGAAAACCTGATTACCCGGTAAAGCCCAATTCCCTTTTTATGTCAATTTTTACATTATGGTTCGTTTTGGATGGTTGGATAAGGTTTAGACGATTGATAGGAAGGTTTTAGGACCGTTTTAGCGACGGTTTGACGGCTGAGGGTCGTTGGAAGAAAAATGGAAATATCGAACCGTGAGGTTCAATTCGAACTGTGGGCTTTAGGTGGGTTTTGATTAGGTTTGTTGATTGGGATAGATAGAAAACAAGAAAATAGGAATTTAGGGATTGGATTGGAAGTAAACTGTGTGCCCCAAGTTGGCATCTTCTCCGGATGTGCCTAGGATGGGTTATACGTAGGAGTACATATGTTCTTTACAGAAAAGTGATTTGGGGGTGGAGACCCCGTGTTCCGTGTTTTATGTTTTAGAAATCATTTGGGGTAGAGACCCCGTATTCAGTGTGTTGGTATTTCACTGAGAAAGGTTTTGGACTGAGACCCATGTGATATGATTTGGGCTAAGTCCCTATTAATTTGACCTACGGGTTTTGAATTGTGATTTCGAGTCAGGGACCCAAATGGATTTATGGGTCATGACGGTTTATAGGGCCGGGCATGAACCCTTGAAAGGTTTTGTGAATGTTTTCAAGTGGTTTTTATGAATATTTAATAAATGGTTTTGAATGCATGCATATGCTTTTATGTAGGGCACAAATGTCTTTATACAAAAATGTTTTAATAAATTATTATTTTGTCCACTCACGACTTTTGATGTTTTAATGCCCTTCAGGTTGATCACGGATGCGGGTTATAGTAGAGACGAGACATCACTCCCCTCCTCCTACGATCCTGACGTACTCTGATAGCCCCGACGAGGGCTAGAGATGGAATTTTCTCTGGTCTGACACGTGGTGTCAGACGGGATCAGGCGGGTCCCACGTTAATTCCGGGGGATTTGGGACCGGTCCTGATAAGTTGGTATCAGAGCAGGTTGGCTCTTGTGATACTCATGGTACTGTGATACCAACGTGGTATCAGAGCATGTTTTGCTCGTGGAGTGCACGCAGGTCGAGGATGTGATGTCTCTGAGGTCGTAACAGCCCGTCATCAACCTGATAGTTGGGTATTAGTACGAGGTTTTGGTAGAATCAAACCTTAGTTAGATGGTGATTGTCATGGGGTACGATAGTTTGAGGTTCGATTGGCATTGAATGCTGCGTGTTCAAGGAAGTGGATCTCGAGGAGGATCGGTATTTGTGGGAATCTAACCGCCTAGAGCCGTAGTGTTACTGGAAATAGGATCCAATGGATCAGTAGAGATAGTATGAAGACTTGAGGGTCGTGACCCTACTTTCATGTCGGATAGAGGATGTACGGATTAATACCAGTGGTAGTCAGAGGTCAGGGTCGCCCAATTTACGATGACCCTATACGACTACAGTCACGACGGTTGGGAATAGGGACGTATAATTCTATTTGGCATGTGTTGCCATGTTCCGATGTGTCGAATTCGGGTGGGATGTCGACTGACAGGAGATGTCCGGAGTAATTGTGGTGTGACGCGCTAGGATGCGATTGCGCACGTAGCGTTTGTGCAGTATAGGACCCGTAGTATAGCCAGTTCTTGTGGAGGCCAGTGGTTGAGAGCCGTAGAGTTACGAGAGGACGAGATCCTCATAATGTATTTATTGGCTGGTTTGGTACCAGTATTGGAGTATGACGACTTTTCGGAGTCGAGATCGAGGGATCAGTCAGGATGCTTGAGCTGCAGCGGGCAGCCGGGTTTGTGATAACCCTAGTAGGTGATTGATTGGACAAGTTACCAGGAGTGTGGTACTTTTGATCGGATTCAGAGGTGGACTGATTGGTGGATATTTCTTGTGGAGCGATTGGTACTGGCGGTGAGACTACCGCATGGATTGGGAGTTTTGGTAGCAGAGTGTTTCTGAGTTTGGCATGCACGAGGTTGTGACAGACACTGCTATCGATAGACATAGACGTGTCTTGTCAAGTTGGATAGACTCAGGTTGCCGTGACGATTGTGACGATGGGATTCGTCCGTCGTGACGATGATACGAGGTGCGTGAGTGGCGCACAGTACAGCAGTGATTCTGGATTCGACTCGGTGACGGCTGAGTCTGATCGCAGAATGAGATGCTAATGTTGGAGGTTGGCGTCCTTGCCACGCTCCTGTGAAGGTGGTAGTTATATGTGGGACAGAGAGGATCTCGAGTGGCTCAGTGCAAAGTACGGGAGTACTTGGTATGGAGACCAGTTTCCCCAGTGATGGAGATTAGTTTCCTCAATGATGGAGACTAGCTTCCCAGTGATGGAGACCAGTTTCCTCAGTGATGGACACTAGTTTCCCCTATGACGGAGATTAGTTTCCCCAGTAATGGAGACTAGTTCCCCCAGTGCTACGATATTGAGTCGCAAGGGTGTACTCAGAAGTCGTAATTTTTGAAGTGAAACGCGAGATCCAGGTACGAATGGATGACGTAATTGATGTCTTATGACGTATGGGTCGGTTTTTCAGATTTGGTAGTACGTAGAGATTTGGCTTCAGATCACGACAGATGTTGTGATCTGTTTAACCTACCGACTGAGGTTAATAGATTCTGACCAATTCTGTGCGTCAGACTTGGATCGGGTGGTTTGAAGGTACGAGTTGTGGCTACCAGAATGTACAAGGTTTAACCTTGAGTCGCGTGAATTTCACTAGGAATGAGTGTAACCGCATGTACGGTAGTCACAGATGCGTGGATGGTGTCCGTTTGAGCTGAGGACTTAAGAGTCCATTGCGGATTGGTTTTGGTTGACTACAGTTGACCATACCTCCTGAGTTGAGGACATGGCACTTGTTTGCCTATAGGACGTGAGAATGTCCGTGTGATGAGTGAACTCAGTGATTGGAAGAGGAACCTGTTTCCAACGTGATTGGAACATCAGATTCAAGAGAAGTAGTGATTGAGACGATGAGAAGAGTGCTTGATTCCGTATTGGTGATGAGTATTCCGAGGTCACTGAGTGTGACGCAGTAGCAGATTATGTTGGATGCCGGAGGATGACATAAGATGAACTTTTATGTCATCATCTTGGATTCTCCTGGATTTCATTCCTAGGTAAGACGACGAGGAGTGATGTGACAGCTAGGAGTTCAAGAGGGTGTAAGAACCGAACACCTAGGCAGTGAGTCAAATTTGATTGACTTGACGAGTATATGGTGCTTAGCGTCACTGGATATGACGAGTGAATGTCCGAGGTGATGGATTAGATGTTCGCCTGGTGACGGACGGTTGGGGTCCGAACCATGATTGGAATGCGGACAGTAGTTTGTGGTTGGACGTTGCTACAGTGCAGTCCTTGAGTAGGTCTGGTGACACCCCTGATGGTGGTGTGATGTGGGTGCACCGGTATGTTATGCACATTAGACGATGGGATTAACCGTGATCAATCGATATGTCGGGTTGAGAGTGCCCGAGAGTTTGAGTATGTTTTAGTTTGGATATAGTCCTAGATGGACATGAGTGGCGATCGGATTAGATCCGATAGTGACAGTTTGGAGACTCACCTCAGTCTAGATGTCAGCAGGGAAGCGCAGTGGAGACGGGGGTTGTCGGCTAGTCACGAAGGCGTGACATATCGTGGTAACTGATCGATAGGTATCCGATGCGTTCGGATCGATGTGGAGTGATAGGACTCTAAGTAGAGTTAGTTTTGAGTATAAGGAGTATCGAGAGTCAGTATGGACATAGGTTTAAGGATGACCTATGAGATGGGATTCGTGCCATAGTGATGGCAGGGACCTAGGGGATGTTGTCGGATCGGATGCTGAGTAGGATGCCAGCTTGGTTGTGTCAGCCCTTAGTAGGGATGCGTATTTCACCCTGACGACTGCAGGATGGAACCTGTCAGAGTGGCAGACTGAAAAGCCATTTGGATGTCAGCTTGGTATTGCTAACCTGTCAAAGTGAATGTTAGGTGTCATCGACGAGTGTCGACATGTTGTCTCGAGTGAGACATACGAGCTGACGAGTAGCTCTCGAGAGTGTGTTGGAGCTTTGAAGGCTCTAGTGATAGTACGTACCGAGGACGATACCGATGAGTTCGGTATGTGTGTCGGACGTGTACTGTTACATGTGTACCCTTGTGTGTGGGTGCAGCGATCCGAGTCGAGGAATAAGGTTGGATTCCACAGTTTGGATGTGGAATCAGGCCAATTTGAATTTCGAGGACGAAACTCTTTAAGGGGGAAGTTTGTGATGACCTGCCCCAAATTACCGAGATTAATTAAGAATTAATGACGGATTAGCGAGGCTAATCGAGGACTAGCCGACGTTCGAACGAAATGGCGATTTTGCCCATAGAATGGGCAAATCGTTGAATTTTCGTTCAGGCGGTCAAATGGACCTTGTCCAATGACTGTGACGTATTTCGTGACGTCACGAGTTCATAGACAGGTGGCACGCCCCGATTCCGACGTCCGAGGAAGAAGTTATCATGTTCGGAAGTTTGAGGGCATTTTGGTAATTTGGTCGAATATGAGCGAATAGTTGACTTTTGACTCAGGAGGTCCGATGCCCGAGGGTCGAGGACCATTACGTAGATCAAGATGTTACGAATATGTATTTGCACGTATTTCGAGATTTCTGGTTTTATACGATGCTTATACGTGCTAGGTTTTCAATGAGGGTTTAATGATTTGGTTTTGGATTTGGAAATATGAAATCTGGCACGAGACCCATTTGATTTACGAACTCTCGGACGTCGAGTCCATTTGATTTGACGAGGAATCGGACCTAGGGTCCATTTGATCCATACGATCGGGACCACGAGCGTCCATTTGGTTTACGATTCGGGTTTGAGGCCCCAATTAGTGGTACTATCGGACTTGATGCCCCGTTGATTTTTGATATCGGGCCTGAGACCCATTTCGTTGAGATATCGGGCTTAAAGCCCCGTTAGTTGTGAAATCGGACTTGAGGTTCTGTTGCTTTATGGTTCCGGGCGTAGGGCCCAATTGGTTGTGATATCGGGCTTGAGTCCCAGTTCAGTTTGTGAAATGAACCCCTCTGGCAGGGCTTGATTAGGGGACAAAACGGACGAAAAATGAAGATGGTAGGGGCCTGGACCAGTCACGTTGGTCCAGTTGCAGGAAACGGACCGGACCAGCCGGTCTAAACCGGCCTTCTCGAGGTGTAGGGGGTGATCTACAGTGCCGGCGCGTGGGCCCCTAGCGCAGGCCACTTCTAGGGGTTCGTGCGGGCACGTGAGGGGGTTTTTGGGGGTGGTTCCAACATGTGAAATCATCTATTCGATGTAACGAACATTTTGGGACTGGTTTCTTGTCAATCGGACGACATCGTTTCGATATAGTTCGGGTTGTCCAAAGGTTTAGGATCGATTTTAAAAATAGTAAGAAATTCCGAAAAAATTACGGGGCTTTAGTGAGGTGTTATATAAGTACTTAGTAACTCTCTAAATTAATCTGGGTAGGTTCGGGAATCCCGGAGGAGACGATTGACCCGGGAGACGATTATGGCACTCGTGTCGAGGCGCGGCTTCGGACGGTCTGTGAGTGGACCGCTTCCTTTCGAAATTGATGCATGCATAAATTTTTTATAATTGTTTTAGAATATATTTTGTGTGCCTCACGAAAAGTCAACGTTTTTCCCATTCTAGGGGCAAAATCGTCATTGTGCCCGAACGTCCGTTAATCCTCATCTAATCTCCGATTAGCCTTGCTAATCCGTCATTAACTCTTAATTAATCTCGCTAATTCGAGACGAGTCGTCACTAACTTCCCCCCTTAAAGAATTTCGTCCTCTAAATTTAAATCGACCCCGATTCCACAACCAAACTGTGGAATCCATCCATGTTCCTCGAATCGGATTGCTGCACCCACACGAGAATACTCGAGTAGCAGTACACGTCCAATATACATACTTTACTTATCTGTCCAGTCCTCGGTATGTACCGTCATCGGAGCCTCCAAAGCTCCAATTCACACTCGAGAACCACACGTCTGCTCGTATGTCTCACTCGAGACAATATGTTGACACTCGTAGATCTCGCCTGTCACTCACTTTGACAGGTAAGCAACACCAAGCTGATATCTAAACGGATTTTTAGTCTGCCAACATGACAGGTTCCATCTGATAGTTGTCAGGCTGAAAACGCATCCCCACTAAGGGCTACCCACGTCTAAGCTGGCATCCTGCTCAGCATGCCCGATCAGACGACATCCTCTAGATCCTGCCATCATAATGGCACGAATCACACCTCTTAGGTCATCCTCAGACCTATGTCCATACAGACTCTAAGTACTCGTACGAGTCAACTTTCTCAATTTCCTATACTGAAAACTGACTCTAAGGAGATTCCCATCAATCCATACCAATCCGAACTCGTCGGATACCTATCAATCCGTAACTATCACAGGTCACAACCATCGTGACCAGCCGACAACTCCCGGCTTCCACTGCGCGCTTCGCTGCTCTACTCTGATCTCGACTCGTTCTCGAGTCCTCATATTGTACTTCGCATCACTCAGCGACACCACTTGTCATCTAGACTCATCTCGAGTCTCCAAACTCACTATCGGATCAAATCTGATCATCACTCATGTCCATCTATAACGCTATCCAACCTACAACATACTCAACTTCTCGAGTATTCTCAACTCGACATGCCGATTGATCATGATCAATCCCATCGTCTAAAGTGCACAACACACTAATGCATCCACACACTACTGTCCGCACTCCAACCCATCCGTCACCAGGCGAACATCAACCCATCGCCTCGGACACTCACTCGTCACATCCTGTGACGCTAAATACCATCTACTCGTCAAGTCAATCAAATTGACACACAACCTAGGTGTTCGGTTCTTACACCCTCTTGAATTCCTAGCTGTCACATCACTCCTCGTCGTCCCACCTAGGAACGAATCCCAAGATGATGAGATTTGATGTCATCGTCGAAAGGACTTTGATGTCATCATCTCGATTAGAACCTCTCGTGATTCCGAAGTTCTAATCACGTTGTGAACATGCTTATCTTCCAAATACGGAGCTCACTCATCATCCGAACATTCTCAACGTCCTCTAGGAAAACAAGTGCCATGTCCTCAACTCAGGAGGTATGGTCAAACCGTGGTCAACCAAAACCAATTCGTAATGGACTCTCAAGTCCACAGTTCAACCGGACATTAACCACGCGTCTGTGAATACTGTACACGCGGTTACACTCATTCCAAGTGGAATTCGTATGACGTAAGGTTAAACCTGGTATACTATTTTACGGATGTGCATAAACGACCTCTAACATGCACACCTCATACCTTAATTAACCTGATCCTACTCTAACTGACAGAATTGGTCAGAATCTATTGACCTCGGTTAGTAGGCTAAACCGATTGCCACATCTGTCGTGATCTGAAGCCAAATCCCTGAGTACTACCAAATCCGACACAACCGACCCATACGTCATAAGATGTCACTTACGTCATCCATTCGTACCTGGATCTCACGTTTCACTTCAAAAATTAAGACTTCTGAGTACACCCTTGCGACTCAATCTCGCAGAACTGGGGGAACTAGTCTCCATTACTGGGGAAACTGATCTCCGTCACAGGGGAAACTGGTCTCCATCACTGAGGAAAACTGGTCTCCATCACTGGGAAACTGGTCTCAAGCATCATCACTAGGGAAACTGATCTCCATCACTGGCAGAAACTGGTTTCCCATACCAAGTACTCCTGTACCTCGCACTGAGCCACTCGGGATCCTCTCTGTCCCACTTATAACCACCTTCGTAGCGTAGAAAGTATGCCAGCACCCAACATCAACATCGCATTCTACGATCGGACTAAGCCGTCACCGAGTCGAATCCAGAATCACTGCTCGTACTGTGCGTCACTCACGCACCTCGTATCAAACGTTACGACTGACGAATCCCATCGTCACAATCTTCACGGTAACTTGAGTCTATCCAACTTGATAAGACTCGATCACGTCTATCGATAGCAGCGTCTGCCACAACCTCATACAGACCAATCTCAGAAACACTGTGCTACCGAGACTCCAAATCCATGCGGTAGTCGATCGCCAGTACCAATCGTTCCACACGCAACATCTACCGATCGGTCCACCTCTGGATCCGAACACAAGTACCACACTCCTGGTAACTTGTCCTATCAATCACCTACTAGGGTTATCACAAACCCAGCTGCCCACTATAGCCCAACCCTCCTGAGCGATCCATCACTCTCGACTCCGAAGAGTCGTCATGCTCCAATACTGGTACCTCAACCAGCCAGTAACTACACTCTAAGGATCTCGTCCTCTTGTAACTCGACGGCTCTCAGCCGCTGGCCTCCACAAGAACTGGCCATACTCCGGGTCCTATACTACACAAGCGCTACGTGTGCAATCGCGTCCTATCGTGTCACACACCACAACTACTCCGGGTATCTCCTGCCAATCGACATCCTGCGCCAGTCGGCACACCACCAAAACATGGCATCACTACGCCAAAAGATTCACAAATTCCTATTTCACACCGTCATAAGTGTAGTCGTACAGGATCATCATAAACTACGTGACCCCTGACCTCTGACCACACTGGCATTAATCCGTACATCCTCTATCCGACACGACAGTAGGGTCACAACCCTCAAGCCATCATACGGTCTCTACTAATCCCCATGGATCCTACTCACCAGTAACACTACGGCTCTAAGCCGTTAGATTCCCATGCACATCGATCCCTACTTGGGATCCAACCTCGAAACAAGTGGCATGCACGGCATGGAATGCCAATCGAAACTCAAACTAACGTATCACGTGACAAACCTCAACTAACTGAGGTTCGATTCCACCGAGACCTCGTACTAATGCCCCTAACTACCAGGTTGATGACGGGCTGTTACAACTTCAGAGACATCACTCAGCCTCCAACCTCTCTCAAAAGCCTTCTATTACAATCCTAATAATCCTATAAACCCATTATGATCACTAGAAATGACCCATAACAATTAAAACTGAAAAATAAGGAAAATCCGTTAAAATCGATACCCTGCACGGGTTGGCCTCCGCCTTCCTCAACTCCTCTGTTCATCCTCTGGCCTCTCACAAAGGGTTATAGGGTCAAGGGTTTGGATTGGATTGGAAATGGTCGATCGGTTTGGGTTTGAAAGGGAAGAAAAATGATCGATGAAGGAAGAGATATGCATGAGTTTTTTCGGCTGGGCAATGGATGGGTGACATTTGTCACTCATCCATTAGCCTGTCCAATAATATCTGAGCCCCCACTTGCTGCCAAAAAGTCCTAGTCTCGTAAAACGTGTAATAGTACGTTTGAACTTCCGTGAACTATAGCTTCGCCGTCGAACGTCCGAATTCGACGTGTTGTCTGTCTTCAAATTCTTATTGTCCTTATCTACGTAACGGTACTCGGCCTTCGGTCATCAGACCTTCCAGGTCAAAATTCAACCATTGGCCCCTATTTAACCAAATTAACAAAACGTCCTTGAACTTCCGAACGTCACAACTTCTTCCTCGAATGTCGGAATCGAGCGTGCCACCTGTCTATGATCTCGTGACGTCCCCGAACTACGTCACGGTCATCGGTCAAAGTCTATTTGACCATCCAAACGAAAAGCCAACATTTTTCCCATTCTAGGGGCAAAAATCGTCATTTCGCCTTGAACGTCCGCTAATCCTCGCCTAACTAGCAAGAGTGGACAAAGTAAGGACTGTAGTAAGGAGTAGTGACTGGAGGATTGGGCAGTGCACAGAAAGTTGTCTGCAGATCACAGCAGGAGCCTGTTGTAACCCTGTAGTCTGGTGGCACATCAGATTAGGATGAATTGATATCCTTTTGGATGTGCATAAACGGGCATAAATGGATAGGCGAGTTGGATTGTTTGCGGACATGTGGATGATGTACGAGTTAGTTGTTGTGACCGAGTTGGTAGTCGTGCCATAGCGTAGTGGTCGTGCGAGTTCAATGGGCACTGAGCGGGACAGAGAGGATTCCGAGTGGCTCAGTGCGAGGTATACCCAATACCTTGTTTCGCGAGGTATAATTTTAGGGTACCTGTCTCTAGATCGTGGTGAACGGATGGTACGAGTGTTAGGTGCTGGATTTGGATCCCATAAGGATTGGGACGTGCGAATTAGGTTACCGACGTGAACGACAAGGGGACAAGCCAGAAGGAATCACTGGAAGTGTTGAGTCTTGAAGGGAAAAATTAACCAGTACCAGAATTATCAGAGTACACGAACCTTTCTCAGAGTACGCCAGGATCCAAAGGAGGAATGGGAATGTCTCGTCTCTGATACAGCCGCATTCGCGATCAACTTGAAGGGCATTCAAAACAAGAAAACTGTGAATGGACAAAAACAAATACTTTATAAAAACATTTCATAAAAGACCTTTATACCCTTCATAAAAAAAACATATGCATGCATTCGAAAACCATTTCTAGGGTTCATGCCCAGTTCCCATAAACCGTCATGAACCATCAAACCATTTGGGCCTTAGCCCGAAATCAGTCAAACAATACTTGGGACCTCTGCCCAAACCAAAACACGTGGGAACTCGTCCCAAAACCATCTCATATGGGTCTCATCCCAAAACCAATACGTGAGGGTCTCAGCCCAACGCCATCTCTGTGAAAACTCATCCACATATACATATATCCATATATAACCCATCCTAGGCACTTCCGGAGAAGATGCCAACTCGGGGCACGTAGCCCTTAGGGAACACATCCCCGATATAGTCACGATGTTTCTATATATATAAGTATGCATACTACTTGGGGTCTCACTCCGAGTCTTCTCCCAGAAATTCTCCATCTAGGAGGCTCATCTTCGGACCTAGTCCGATCATTTCTCCTGAATCTGGTCTGGTACGATTGGAGAGACATCACATCCTCGATCTGTGCGTAAACTCTGCTCTGATACCAAATGGTATCAGAGTACCATGAGTATAAAATGAGCCTGCCTTGCGTAAAACCCATTATTAACCTGATAGTTAGGGTACTAGTACGAGGTTTCGATCAAATCTTTCGTAGTTAGTGTACGCTTTATGACGCGTTGTGACCGCGCGAGGAGCAGTTGACTCAGTAGGACGACCTGAGAGTCGGGACCCCCGAGGCGTCGTGACGGACTTGAAACTGAGCATAGTCATAGGATTGGTAGTTTCGCACTCCGTTGGCTGTGATGCGAGGACTTTAACAAGAAGGGACGATGAGCCACGAGCTGAGGATAACTCAATCGTGATGTGCTCATGGTAAGGTTCTACCATTACGCGACGAGAAGGATTCGTCGGATATTATAGATTTGTCTTGGCAATTGGTGATGGTTGGTTGACTACGGTTGACTATACCTCCTGAGTGTCGTATACACTAGTTAGAGGAGAATTTGATAGTGAGAAATAGAATGGGTCACTACAATAGTTATCGACAGTTGTCATTGGTGGGAAGTTTTGGACAACATAAGGGCTCTAGTTGTGACCCTGTAGTCTGGTGGCACATCGGATTAGGATGAATTGACATCCTTTCGGATGTGCATAAACGGTATTAAATGACTAGGTGAGTTGGATTGTTTGCGGACATGTGGATGATGTCCGAGTTAGTTGTTTTGATCGAGTTAGTAGTCGTGCGAGTCCGATGGGCACTGAGCGGGACAGAGAGGATTCCGAGTGGCTCGGTGCGGGATATACGTTATACCTGCATTGGTGACAGGTACCCTAGATCATTGCGAATGGACGGTACAAGTGTTAGGTGCTGGTTTTGGATCCCATAAGGATTGGGAAGTGGGAATTAGGTTACCAACGTGAACGGTAAGGGGAGAAGTTGAAAGGAATCACCGTAAGTGTTTAATCCTGAAGGGAAGGATTAACCATTACAGTAATTATCAGAGAATGCTCTTAGTCGAGTCGGGAAGAAGGACTTCTAGCTCAGGAAAAGAACTATTGCAAATGTTAGGTATGCTTCCAACATGGTTGCAACTACTCTCGACGTAGAGACAGGTGAAGGAGACTTTTCATTTTCTGCTCTTTAGCAGATCGTGTTGGTTGCTGGAGGATGACTTGGATGAACCAAGACGTTTGCTGGTTCTTGGGTTTATTGGATTTTTCGTTTTCAAGTGATAAATTAGATGAAAGGTTGAATCTTTAGGTCAATTATGAGCCAAACATCCAGGTTGTGGGACAAATTTGTTGGAGTTGAGGAGAAGGGAGTGTTTGGTGTTGCATGACGTTTATGTGTGAAACATGTATTCTCATTCATATCTGACATGGGATGACTTTGATGTCATCATCTTTAACTTTCCTCATGTGGATTGATGAGGAAGAAAACGACAGTGATGTCAATTGGATTGACTTGGAGATCAGATGATTCGTGGTGTCACGTCCAGCGATGTGACAGGCGAGTATCCAAGAAGAGACAGATTGAGAAACGTAAGGATGATCGAGATGACGAAAGCGATTGTGACGACGGTGGGGCATTTAGACCGAGGTCTGGTCGTCATTGGAGTGAAATGCCTTGCTGATTATGCTAAGCTAGGAACAAAAGAAAACTTCTAAGGATCCCTTAGCATAGTTGGTGAGATGGCAGACCTTGGAAGTGAGAATAAAGGTGAGATGAAGATGATACGTAGGTATCAATCAGGAAGAGATGAATAGCCTATGCCTCGAGATGGATTTGAGAATAGAGATTGTATTGGATTGAGGTTGGCTCGTGACGCGTGATTGAACATCAGACCGATGAGTACGATGATAGGATGTGTTCCGACATATTGGTATAGTGACCAGACGTCGAATGCTGTGTGCTTGAGCAGAAGTGACAGATAGGGTTCAGATAGTTGGTGAGCCGAGAGCTCAGAGCCTTGTGGGCGAGTGGAACCCTAGTGCCTGTTTGTGTTTTCTGCTGAGACAAGTATTCAATTGGATTCTGTGTACACCCAGATGGGTGAGGCGTCGATTGTGAGTTGACAGGATGAGTAGTACGATGATTGGGACTCGAGGTGAGTTTAGATGGCAGCGAAGACCACTGAGTGATGTGAGATACGATACGGTACGAGGACTCGATAGCGAGTCGAGATCAGAGTGTGCAGCGAGAACACAGTGGAACCGAACCTACTCGTGGACTCAGTGGCAGTGACGGAAGTTGGGTGTCGCTCCGTGGGAGCAGTGAGGATAGTTGTCGGATCGGATTGCTGATTAGGACTTCAGTTCCGATGGTCAGATGAGAAGAACCATCAGACTGAAAAGTCAACTTAATGACTCTCGCAAGCCAACGATCGGAACGCAGCTAATGAGAGTTGAGATGGAGCTTGGGAGCTTCGGTGATAGTGCATACTTACGAGTACGGCGTAGTGACGGACGTGTACTTGTACACGAGAGTGGCCGTGTGCGGAGACACGATTGAATTTCCACAATTGGTTGTGGAAATCGGGTCCATTTGAATTTCGAGGACGAAATTCTTTAAGGGGGGAAGTTTGTAACGACCCGTCCCGAAGTTTGTCCTTAGATTTGGGCAAAACGTTGACTTTTTGTTCGGACGGTCAAATGGGCTTTGGCCGATGACCGTGACGTAGTTCGGGACGTCACGAGTTAATAGACAGGTGGCACGTTCGATTCTGACATCCGTGGAGGAAGTTTTGATGATCGGAAGATCAGGGGCATTTTGGTAATTTGGACGAAAATGAGCCAACAGTTGACTTTTGACTTGGAAGGTCCGATGGCCGAGGGCCGAGGACGTGACGTAGATCACGACGATACTAATCCGTAGACAGGCGGCACGTTGAATTCGAACGTTCAACGGCGAAGTTACGGTTCACGGAAGTTCGCGTGCACTATTGCACGTTTTTCGAAACGGGGACTATTTGGCAGTAAGTGGGGCCCAGATATTTTGGACAGGCCAATGGATGAGGGACAAGTGTCACCCATCCATTGTCCAGCCCATTTCACTCATGCATATCCACCTTCCCCGTTCATCCATTTTTTCCATTTTTCCCATCCAAAACCTATCCACCATTTTCAATCCAATCCAAACCCTTGACCCTTTGAACATTTGTGAGAGGCCAGAGAGTGAGAGGAGGACCGGTGGACGTGGTGGCTGGCCAGGCAGAGCCGCCGTGCACGGCGGAGAAGAAAAACCCGAGTAGGTAATCGGTTTTACCCGATTTTGTTCATTTTCCATTTTAATTGTTATGGGTCGATTTGGATGGTTCCAATGAATTAAATAGGTTGCTAGGAGTGTGTTAGGAAGGTTTTGAGTGGTTTTGGACGCTGAGGGACCCCTGGGGTGAGTTTTGGATAATTGAACCGTGTAGGGTTTATTGGACCGGTCGGGTTTCTTGGGTTATAGGGATTCTAATTAATTGGGTTAGGTTCCTAGGACAAAAAGAGGAAGAATATAAGTGATTAGGAGTGAAACGGATGAAAATTGGACCGGTTATGGACCTGGACCGGTCACCCCGGTCCAAGTTACAGGAAAAGACCGAACCGGCTGGTCGAACCGGTCGGCTGAAGGAGGAAGACGACACTGTAGCTAGGCACGTGGCTTCCACGCGCAGCCACCTCAAGCGGCGCATGGCGGTGCGTGGATGAGATTCTGAGGAAGGTTCTAACATGTCAAATCATCTATTCGATGTAACGAACATTTTGGGACTAGTTTCGAGTCGATCAGACATCGTTTCGATATCGTTCGGGTTGTCCGAAGGTTTCAGTGCATGTTTAAAAATAGTTAAAAATTCTGAAAAATTAGGGGGCTTTAGTGAGGGGTTAATTAACGAGTTAGTAACCCTCTAAAGTGATTTGGACAGGTTTGGGAATCTCGGAGACGAGGGTTGACCCGAAAAGGCGTACAGCGCGTATATCGAGTCAACAACGCGGACGGTCTGTGAGTGGACTTTCTTTCTGAAATCGATGCATCCATAAATGTTTTATATATGTTTTAATATGTGTTTTGGGATGCCTTGAGTGCATTTTGGTGTGTGTGTACGTATGGGCACGTACTTCGAGGTTTTGGGGTTTTATACGCGCTTATGCTTTCGGTTTTAATGAAATGGTTTTGAAAAGGTAAAACCGGGCATGAGACCCATTTGGATTTGGTTTGACTCGGGCATGAGACCCTATTTATGACCTACGGGTCTGAGTCGTAGTCTCGACGGGTGCTGTTTTCACGGCGACGGACGACATGACGCTCGCCTCCGGATTGGGATGCGTTCCTTCCGGAGAGGGCACGATGCACGTCCCGTCGAGATGGTCACGACATTGATGTGTTCACGGCGACATACCAGGATTCAAAGTGGTTCTGGATTGATGTTTGCACGCATCGCTATGATCAGGATCGTGACTAACCCTGAGATATCGGGCTCGATGCTCAGTTGATTTACGAGTTCGGGCTCGATGCCCAGTTATTATGAAATCGGACTAAAGGTCCTGTTTCATTTTATGTTCGGGCGGAAAGCCCAGTTGATTTGTGTTCTTGGGCGTGAGTACCGTTTTTATGGTTTTATATACTGGTATGTATATACCCGCCTTACAAGATTATTGATTGGTTTCCTCCAGCGTCGACCTGGAGAGTCACGATCCACAGACTAGAGTGGGTATCCCCATAGGGAGCCCGTTCCAGGAGTGGGCGTTATGATGTGGTACCGGACCAGATTCCGGAGAGATGATCGGACTAGATCCAGAGATTGAGCCTTCCAGATGGAGAATTCCTGGGAGAAGACTCAGAGTGAGACCCCGAGTAGTGTGCACACTAGTATAGAGATGACATCGTGACTATATCGGGGAGGTGTTCCCTAGGGGTTGTGTACCCCGAGATTGGCATCTTCTCCGGAAGTGCCTAGGATGGGTTATTTATGTATATATGTATATGTGTACGAGTTTTCACTGAGATGGCGTTGGGCTGAGACCCTCGCGTATTGGTTTTGGGCTGAGACCCATATGAGATGGTTTTGGGACGTGTTCCCTTGTGTTTTTGGTTTGGGCGGGGTCCCATGATTTGATTTACAGATTTCGGGCCAAGGCCTAAATGGTTTGACGGTTCATGACGGTTTATGGGAACCGGGCATGAACCCTAGAAATGGTTTTTGAATGCATGCATATGTTTTTAATGAAGGGCATAAAGTTCTTTTATGAAATGTTTTCATAAAATATTTGTTTTGTCCACTCACAGCTTTTGTGTTTTGAATGCCCTTCAGGTTGATCGCGGATGCGGCTGTAGCAGAGATGAGACATCACTTCCCTCCTTCGGATCCTGGCGTACTCTGATAGCCCCGGTTGGGCAAAAGACGAAAATATCACTGGTCTGACACTTCGTGTCAGACGGGAGCAGGCATGTCCCACGCTAATCCCAAGGGATTTGGGACGGGTCCTATCACTGAGCCTAGGGTAGTTTTTCAGACGTCGCTGATTTTGAAGATGGAACTCAAACATGTGGAGCTTGGATCCAATTTCCCGAGTCTACTAAAACATTTGGAACTCAGATCCATTTTTCGAGTTTGTAGCGCGATTTCCTTATCATGATTCATTTTTCAGCATCGAGGATTGATTGGTTTTGGTCTAATTTACCGATAATCGTGTCTATGTGATTTTATAACTGGGATTTCAAGGAAATGTGGGCCACATGCTGTTTACTTATGTTTCATGATTGTTTTGGCCCTACAGTTTATTATTTGTTTTACTGATTTACGATTTTTTGGATATGCATGCATGTTTTAGAAATTGGAGGGTAAGTGTTTGTTTTCCTCGAAAAATGTGTTTATAAATGTTATTTATGTCCGCTCACACTTCTAATGGTTTTGATGACCCTATAGGTTGTTGCACGAAGACCGTGGCTGATCGAGTGGTTGAGGAATGAGCGGTAAATCAGTACAAGTATCTCTTGTCTGACAAGTATTGAGGATAATTTCGGTACTTTTGATTGTTTGTCATACAGGAGCAGGACCATGTACGATTATCAAAGTGTTTTTGGAACGGGTCCTATCAACTATTCAATTTTAACTATTAAACGCATGAAGAAATAGAGGAATTTAGTGACATTATACTATCCTCAGAAGTGTGACATGTAAACGTAAGGGGTTATGGATCAGATTACAAGTAAGATGTAAGGCACTACCTTTAGTACTAACAATTACATGATGGTGATCAATGCAATCATTCAAAATAATTCATTGAATCAAGTAATCGCTTCAAAAGAATCAATTACATAAGCATGATAATTATAATCTCATCCATAACATTCAAAATAGCATAAATCCAGAACCAGACACAACATTGACTCTCATTGTCAGGGCTTCAAGCAGCCTCAATTCAATTAAATACTACTCACACATGATGATAAACGAAAAACATAATGAAATTGAATTGCATTGAATCATAAGAGAATAAAGTTTTGAATACAAATACAGAAGGGCCATGATCTAAGTCGAAGACAGGGCAAGACCTTCTTCTCTTTAGCTCCAAGTCCAAAATTAAGAACAAAAACCAAAAATAACAGTCTAAAAAAACCCAAATAAGTCTCTGCGGCTCAGGGCATAAGTTAGGGCAGAAAAAGGAACCCTGGGTCGTGGTTTTTTTACGCCCTTAAATAGGAGATGCTTCACTATAGTTTAGGAAATAATTCTGGAAGGAATCCCCTTAGAAAATGGAGTAGACAGCTATCTCAAAGCTTGATAAGCATAAAGACAAAATAGGGAAGTTTTTCAAGTTTCTTGAATGGCAAAAAAGGTGTACGTGGACCTACCTTTCTTAGATCCTTAGGATGTTTCTTTCAGAGTCAAAAAATAGGAGGAACATTTGCTGATTTATCCCTTTAAATTGGAACTTAAGAGTTGTCACGAAGATGGCATTGATAAGCCAACATTCCATGTGGAATTAGGAGTCCTATTCGGCCAAGAAAAGGGATATACTTTTCTTGGTTGGTCTTGGATTGAAAGATGCCTGCTTGGCTGTGATTAGGAAACTTGGAGTCCATCTGGACGGTTGGACAACCGTGCTCAACCATTTGACCAACATTGTGTAGGCTAGCATCCAAACCAGGAACCCACATTATTACATGATTAAAGTTTTCACCATTGTTGGTGTTTATCACCCAAGTACTGTTCCTTGTAGCTTGGACCCGTTCACCCGTCCCAATTTTTACCTTAACTAACAAGGTTCTATCCATGATAGTCTGTAATGACTCATGTGATGTTATGTGGTTGATACATGCACTGTCCACATATCAGGCACCCATTTCATTTAGTTCGTCGAGTGATCCAAGATGTAAAGACCATGCGTCCATCAGATGAAAAGGGGCTTGCAAGTGGTGTTCTTTCTGCTGTAAGTTTGGTCCCTTCATCTTTTTCACGCATTTTTATTCATTGTTGAGTGAGTCAGGATCAAAATCTAAATCTGAAAAGGTTGCTCACATCATAAATCCAAATCTCTCAAGTTTATGAAATTGTTCCCTTTTGTCATTGGTTGGATGTAACTTGCTTTCTATTTCTACACAAATAATCCTTGTTGTCCCAATAGGAGGAAGGCGCTTGATGGTTGTAATTGATAGAACAAGAGATCAACAAAACAAAAGAGCCACTAACTCATGCTTATCTGTTATAGTTTTGGAAGCACCGCTTCTTTTTGAAAGGTTCAATGTAGTTTGTGAAGTTAGGTTCTGTTTTGGATCACTTTAGATGATATCATGCAGTGTGGTTTCACGGTGAGGCTTTTGGACTTGGTTCAGAGAAAATTGATAAGCTTATTGGTTTTAGGTGCCACACATGTCGTGAAAGTAAACCTCCTGTCTTCCCCCATTTGGTAGTTGTGAAAACTGATATGTCCCAATTGGATGAAGCTCAAAATGATGGTGCTGTTGATTGTTCCGAGGAAGTAACTAACACAGTCCTGCCTCTAAGTGAGGTATATATGCATGACAAGGAGCCGAAGTGGCAGTGAAGCATATATAGATCAAATGAACCGGCAGAAGTAGCCGAAGTGGTATGTATTACTCATGCCTTCTTGATAACTTGTTTTAAATTAATAACATGGAGAATCGCATGCTTTTGTGGTATCAAGGTGAGATTTTACTTTACTCAGCTGGATCTATTCCTATAAGAAGCTTAGCTCTATTATTGATATCTCAAAGCTTTTGGTTTTATTATTATTATTATTTTTTTCTGATTCGTATGCAAATTTAGTAATTGATGCAATTCACAAGTGGATCAAAACAAGAGAAGGAACCCCTTTCCTATACCGCCTTCTCGTATAATATCTCTGCTATTATATGAAATGATGTGCTTATTACCACTCATGGTTTTCGTTTAGTTGTCCATCTCTGCACCGGCCTTCTGCATCCCTCATTTTGTTGTCCTCTGCACCCGAATGTCTTTGCTTAGTTATTTACTCTTACCACTCATGGTTTTAATCAAAACTAAATTAGCTGGTGTAAAGAATTTAGGATACGTATGGTGTTATTGCTATTATGCAAGTTTTTGACATTCAGACCTTCATTTCTTCCCCC
This sequence comes from Prinsepia uniflora, assembly GCA_032719365.1. NCBI lineage: Eukaryota > Viridiplantae > Streptophyta > Magnoliopsida > Rosales > Rosaceae > Prinsepia > Prinsepia uniflora. The sequence continues at coordinate 46,847,115 of CM064872.1, read as the reverse complement.
TATGCTGTTATTGTTATTATATGTCATATATGTGATGCAAACTCTCGAACCTATAATACTTTGACTTGTGTAAAGAATTTGGGATATGTATGGTGCAACTCTTTAAGATTGAAATCTCGTAAGGCTAAGAACTTTCACTTTTGACTTGCTATTCTTGAATCAGTTCTGCTATGCATTATCCTTTTTCAATCAACCTATCCTTAAAGCTATTTTCATCTTTGATCCAGGTAAACGAAGGGACTGTTACACAAAATCAGCTAAATGATGTTTGAAGTGAATGGGTAGAACAAGTCATAGAGTGGGATTGACATCTTGGGCTCTATTTGAATTTCTAATTTTGCCTTTTGTTTTCATGTATGTTATGAGTATTTAGCAAATTTATAACATGGACATGTGATGTGAGGAGCATGAATCATTATATGAGTAGCCTTCACTTAGAATTGATATGTTGGATTTGATAATTATTTGTAGTGTCATGGAATTGTAAGCACAATATTTAGTTAATGCCATGAATTAAAGTTTGCTCTTACACATTTATATAATTATTGCTGTTTTTTTAGTCTTCTAAAGCTAGGGAATAAATGAAAGGTGATGCCAAATAAACAAAAAACCTACAAAAAATTTTAAATAACTAATATTAATAGTTTATAATAACATCTTCATTTATGAAATATTTGAAGCCTTAAGGAAAAATTAGCATCATCATAAATATAGATGGTGAAACTATAACAATAAAATAACATCTTTTTTATAATGAGACTGATGCCATTGTGAATGTAAAGCATCAGTTTTTATGAAAAAACTCATGCTTTTGTGTACATTAGATATCGGAAGTCAGCGCATTTAGAAGGATCATAAGCATCGGATATTAGTAAAAATTGATGTTGTATGTGGAATACACTTCAGTTAAAAACCGAAGTGTATTCCAATAGAAGCAGCATCATGTCCCAATACTTCGGTTTTAACCCCCATTAGACTTTGGTTTTTCATCGAAGTTTATGACCAAATTTGGCGTAGTGAATTGAATAAAAATAAAAATATATATATGGCCCCCAAACCTATTAGTTTCTATATGCAAAGTTTGAATCCTCATCCCCAAATTAAATTAAACATTGTCCTCAATGTGATAAGCATTAAGTAAGAACAAAATTGAATTAAGGTTCAAGAGATAAAAACAAAAATAGTAAGGGATGAGAGACACAAAATAGAGATAGACTATCTCCTAGGAGTGCTTTATTTAACATCTCGGTAAGTCGTGGCAACTTGCTAGGAATTTGGTGGTGCGCCCAAAATTTTAGCGTCAAAATATGATCAATAATAAACCACCCGCTTTGGAATCCTCGCTGCATTAAGGAGAAAAAGTTAGAAACAAATAAAGGAATCCACCAATGAGAACGTAACTTATTGGTAAAGAGATTGAGAAGTGATTTGAATGTGAGTGGTTTCTGTCCATTCTCAGATGTCTTCTTTGATAATGCTCGTGGTGAAATAACTTTGGTTGTTCCTTCTATGTACTAGACTTCAACCTTTGTCCTTTCTATTTTCTTCTCCTCTTGGATTTAAATAGGACCAAGTTGAAGGCTACCTTCCTTTTGCTTTTGTTTTCGAGCCTATGAAGGATAGTTACAAACTTATTAGGAACTAAATCAAAATTCAAAACCAAGTATACATCATTAACATTAAATTGAAAAGTTTCAAATTTGAATGGGGGAAGTCCATTGTGTTCCAAATTCGTGCATATGTCCATAGGGAGTGACAAGCCTTTATTTGAGCATTATTTTATATTATTTTATACCCTTCGTGCATATCTTTTAATGTAAAAATAGAAAATAATAAGAGAAAAAAATATTTTGTGAGAAATGTGCTGAATTAGATAGATTTCGGATTTATGATAATTTGAGTGAAAGAATCATCTCAATCGAATTTGTATTGAAGAGGTTATGATTAAAATAAAGATGGCCACCAAAAAGTGAAACGTATTTCAGTTGCATCTTACCGATTCAATCCAAGCAGCCCAAGATCTCATTCGGACAGCGCCTGCCGACAAGTCTCAAACGATATCGGCATGCCCCTTCTGATCTATATCCTCCACATCAGCCCATGTCCACCGAACAGCGATACATCCTTACCTTGCCATACTTTTCAGCGGTAGTGTACCGAATTCGTCTCATGTACTATTCCAGTAGCTTATTTCCTTCTCCAAAGTGTAAAATATGTCTAAAATCAAGATTGGTTTTGCTTTTCCTTCTCCTCAAGGAAACCTTATTACATTAGGATTTTAATTTAATTAATTTAAACATTGTCCTTTTAGGATTTAAATTGTGAACTCCTTTTTATTTGAGGATTAATTTTCTCCTATAAAGAGAGAGACTCAAGCCAAATGTAGTAAACACCCATTATTTCATAAACTATTGTTTTCCTAAGATTTAAACTTCGCCAACTTCTATTGATTTAATAAAAGTGTTTATAGCCAAACTCCTTACGTTTGTCCATCTTTGTAAGGTTCAATCTGCGATTCAGAGTGCCTTGCGAATAATAATCCATTCTGCATTCACTTTGATTTCTTAAATGACAATTTGATTTAAAAGTGTGACTTTTTCCTTCCACCTAGGCTCTTGAATTTAATATTATTGGTGTTTATAATTCAATACTTGTGATGGTTTATATCTTCCAATACTTGCAACGTTTAATTCAATCTCCATGTGTTTTACTTTCTGAATTTTGATTACGTCATATGTTCTTGTGCTTAATCTTCAATTTAACGCTAAGTGTTTTATCCGCTGTTCAGCGCATTTAGAATAGAATTGAGGAGACTGAATTTTGATCCGCTCTTCGGCGCATTCAGTCATTAACTTAAGGTGAATTATATTGTGAATGTTTGAACTGTAGTTCAGTGCATTTATAATATAAGACATGTATGATGGAAATTGAGGTAATAAATGTAAAATTTCGTGATTGGTTAAATATATGCAAATATAAGATATGTTTATATTGTAAATATCATACTTGTGCATATTGTAAATATCATACTTGAGGTTTGGTTTGTAAATATGTTTATATTGTAAATATCTTACTTGTGCATATATTTTTATTTTCTGTTTTCAGGACTTCTACGCTGCTCTATTTCATTGAATTTATTTGACATTGCTAGATGTATTAGAAAATGGTGAAAATTTACGGCCATGTTGGTTGGTGTGTTTAAATTGTGCTTGTAAAAGTTCGTTGAAATCGAACCAGCCAATAATTCAGGAAAATTTTGAAAAGTTTCAGTGCTCAAATTTGTGCAACTCTGGAATGTCTGTTTGTTGTGCATATGTGAATAAATTGTGTAAGTGTATATATTACTTCCTATTAAACGTTTTAGAGTTGCATCTATCTCCATAACCTTTTCCTCCAAATTTTTTTTCTTCTTAGAATCGGTAGTACCCCTCTTGGTTACTTTCTCGTTAACCTTTCATGATTTGCGGATTTCATCACGATAGATTATAGACAAAGTGAATCTATGGACATGAAGTTGTGGGAGGAGTTTGTAAACAGTTGGGTTTGATAGACAATTTTGAAAACTTCCATTGGTTGGTCATGGTGTCTAGAAGGATTATGACTGGTGACAAGTTTGGGTCTAAGAATGGGAACACCAATGGAGTATATGACGTAGCTAAGCTATCCTCGGGGTGTTTCTCAAAATTAGTCATGGCTTCTCATGTTACATCTATCCCAACTGGCCATGTCCAACGTTGAATGATGGAGGTGATTGAGGTTTGGTTTATCAGTACATGCGAGTCGTACGCTCGAAAGGTATTACGAGAAGAGGAGTGGAAGGTTATTCTTGTAGTGTATAATGTGTTAGTGCATATAAATTGATCATAATATACTTGTTTATAATAGTTTTTACTTTTTTCATAATTTTTTCGTTATTTATAATAGTTTATACTTGTTCATACTTTTCAAATTTTCATATGTTTATGTAAATTGAGGAAACATAGTTGTAGCTATATATATCTTAGACCAAATTAACTTCTAAAGTTGAATACTAACTTAATTCATGAAGAAACAGGAAAATAGTTCAAGAAAAATGGCCACCGATTGAAGCCTTACCTAGAGGAAAGTGGAGAGCATGATGTGAAATCCGAAAGAGTGCAATGGCCTCGCATCATATGAGTTGATCGAAGCAATTTGTGTAAAGATCCTTCCCGAATATCGGGATTAAATATTAATTAATTATGAATTTAGTATGACTAATTGGGGATTAATTGAGTGAATTCGAACAAACAGTGTAAAATGACCGTTTCGCCCCTGGACTTGGACAAAATGTTGACTTTTGACTCGGGGAGTCAACCATACGAGGACCGATGACCGTGACGTCGATCCGGACATCACGAGTCTGTAGGCAGGCGACACGTCGAAATCGAAAGTCGAACGGAGAAGTTATGGTCACGGAACCAAGATTGGTTAAACTTACATTCCGAGATTAGATTAAAATAATAATAAAATATTGAGGGACTGATGAGTGACAAGTGGACCGTTGGATGAGTGACAAGTCACTCATCCCATGGCCCAAATTCCACAGAAAGGGGATCTTTTCCCATTGGCTGTTTTTATATTATACATATATATATATATATATATATATATTTTATTCATTCTCTCACCCCAGCTGTCCATCTCTCTCAATCTTCTCATCCTCACCACTCATTCCATCTTCATTCCTCTCAACTGATCATCATCATCGAACATCCTCACCCTTGCTACTAAACCGTAAACCCAAATTCGTCACAAACAACCCCAAATCCTAATCTATCATCCCTGGACTATGAACAAAAGTTGATGAGTGGTGTGAGGCGATTACGGTGGTACCAACGGGGTGGACCGTCGTGGACGGTGCCCGGAGAAAACTGAGACGGTGACCTTCAGGTTCAAAATGCAAGGACGAGTTTTGAGGGTTGTCAAACGTTTTGGTTGATAGGAGAATGTTCCTGGGGCTGAGGCGAGTTCAACGGTGCCCACGACGGAGAATGGAGGTGAGAAACCGATAATACTCTTTTTTTGTTCAAAAATGGCAACTGGTGATTTGTTGGTTAATGATCGATCTGGTTGCTTAGGTGAGCTTCTGGAGGTTGCTAGGAAGCTTTTGGGCTTGGAACGATGGCCAATGGTGGCCGGAGTCAAGAGAACACATACGAGAAGGTTCGCAGTTCATTCTTCGATCGAGAAGGTAAGTTAGAGGCTTGGTTTTCCAGTTTTGAAGTCCTAGATCTGTTGGAAATTGTTAGACGAAGGTGTAAGGACAATTAGGATAAAAAAAGGTTGAAAATGGATGAGAACCGGCCTTGCTGGTCCAGCTGAACCGGGAACCAGTGAACCGGTTTAAATAGGTTCGCTGGAGGTAGACGATGAATAGTGTCCCGGCTCGTGGGTTTCATGCGCAGGGACTATAGGTGGCGCGTGAGGGCACGTGGGCCATAGTTTTGAGGCACGGTCAACATATGAAATCATCCTTTCGATGTAACTAACATTTTGGGACTGGTTTCAGGTGGATCGGACATTGTTTCGATATAGTTCGGGATGTCCAAAGGTTTAGGATTGAGTTTAAATACGTTTAAAAAATCGAGAAAATTGCGGGGCTTTAATGAGAGGTTAATAAAGTGGTTAGTAACCCTCTAGTATTATTTGGACAGGTTCGGATATTCTGACGACAGTTATTTAGCCCGGTGAGGCTTATGACATGCATATCGAGGCGGCAACGTAAGACGGTATGTGAGTGGACAATATTTTCTAAACTGTGATGCATGCATAATTGTTTCACATGTTTTATATATGTGATTTCTATAGGGTTATAAGTGCTAGGGTTATATGTGATTCCTTGCATGTGTTTCAATGTTTACGATTTTATACTAGGGTTATAAGTGATTGTGGTTCTAATAATGTTCAATGGTATGGTTTTAGATATGGAAATATGGAATCGGGCTTGAGACCCATTTTTTTTGCGAACTATCGGACTTGGAGTCCATTTGATTGAATGAGGCATCGGGCTTTGGGCTTAGTTAGTTTACGAAATCGGGCATGAGGTCCAATTGTGTTTTATGAATGTGATTTCGGGTCGGGGACCCATAAATGGATTTGGATAAATGTTTTGAATTTGGGAAATCAGATTTGTGGATTACGATGGTTTTATGGAAATCCCGGGCGTAGGCCCATTTGAACGGTTTGAGATGATTTATGAAATGATTTTCCATATACCATCCTTATATCTATGGATTATCTCCTCCAGTCGTCTGGGATGATTGAGTAGTCATGGTGCATTACCTGCGTGGGGTCACTGCAAGGAGCGACTGGACCGTATAGTGACTCAAGAGTAGGATTGCTAGACGTCTGGGACGTCAGACATCTGGGATGTCAATGATTGACTCAGGTTGAGACCCCGGGTAGCACACGTAGCTTGGACCGTGACATGACGTCTGGGACGTCAGGAGTCTGGAACGTCAGGCGTCTAGGATGGCAGGCATTTGGGATGCCGAGGATTGGTACATAATGGTATTGGATGGAATTGTGATTTATGGCTTTACTGGATTATGTATTTAGATTTCGGATTTATTGGATTTATGTTTTAGTTTTCAGTGTTAATGGATTTGGGCAGGGACCCACATGGTTTGGATTTACGGTTTTGGGCTGAGTTCCCACTTACTTGGGTTTATGGTTTTGGGCTAAGGCCCTAATGATTTAAATAAAGTAAATGGTTTGATTCGAACTCATGCATACTTTTTAGTGAAGGGCATAAATGTCTTTTCATGAAATGTATTTTATGAACTTATTGATTTTCGTCCACTCACAACTTTTAATGGTTTTAATGCTCTATAGGTTGATCACGGATGCGGGCTGTAGCAGAGACCGAGACATCGCACTCATCCACCGATCCTGGCGCGCTCTGGAAGCCCTGAACTAGATGAGGTTTAAGTTATCCCTTTTCTGACACTTATTGTAAGGTGGGAGCATGGCACATCCCGCGTTAATCCCGCGGGGATTGGGATGGGTCGTGTCAAGTGGTATCAGAACACAGTTTGTTCTTGTGGTATGCCCAGGTCGAGGATGTGATCACTTTATGGTCTGTAGTTCGTTATCAACCTGATAGTTAGGATGTCGATATGATAGTTAGTGGAAATGAATCTTGGATAGTTTTGGTTCAACATTTGATGCATGTGTGTTCCATAGTTCTGTCGTGATTTGGCAGTTTGGGATCCTATGGATGGATAAACTTAATAGTTCTTTAGAGTTTTGACCGTGGGATGGTTATGTCGGGATCGTCTATCACGATATTACAGGATTGGATATGATGATAGTGTGGAGTGTGACCATTAGATGGTCGGGTTATGTTGAGTTGGATAGTGGTGTTGCTAAGAGTAGACTGGTTTCTTGAACCCTAGTTGTGATTGATGGTTTAGAGAATCTGAGTACAATGGAGTTAATAGATGATTTTAGTGAGAAACCATAGTGCATGGTGTATGGTTCGGAAATGTGAGTCGGCGAGTGGTTTGACTTTGGAAACTTTTCGAAGTCAAAACCGTTGGTTGGTCATGTCATGTCAGCTTTGGTGATGATACTACACTATGCAGCCGAAGTTGTGATAATCGGTTAGGCCTAGTTGGTTGTCATGCTACCTTAGTTTGTGATGGATAGTTTAGTGCATCTGAGGTCGGGGATGACCTGGTGGACAACACTGGTTGAGTCGAGTTGAGACTAGTTAAAGATTGGTTAGAGTTTGGTTGGACAGGTTACCAGGGTGTGATACTTTTCGATAGAATCCCGGAGTGGGGATACAGAGTAGTGAGTACTGACGATTGATTCTGGTTGGATGCGGAGTCTCGATAGCGATGTCAGGTGGTTGTGTCTGCCTGAGTCTATGGTAGATACTTCTATCGAGGATGGATGCAGTTGTGGTTGTTGTGAATCGGGGGACGTTCAGGGAACGTTCATTTTCTTGTATGAGTTGTCAGGGTGACTGTACCCAGAGTTGTTGGGTACGAGGGAGGCAAAGTTCCTCCAACATGAGCAGAGGTATGGGGTCATTTCTCGGTATGAACAAACATCTAGGGTTGCCTGGTTCGTACACTGTGTGTCGTTGATTATGATGACAATTAGACATGAGTTGGGATGTGACTCCGTCGTGATAGGCATAAGTTCAGTATCTGAGATTCGGCAGTGAATGAGTTGGACTAGATGGGATCCAGCAGTGGATGAGATGTGTTGGGACTCTAACCCAACCGTGAGTGTGATAACTAATGTGATTGGAATGATTAAGTGGTAAATGAATGAAACAATATGAACGAATAGGCGAGTTGGGGTACCAAGTTAGCTTGGTAAAGACATGTGGTTGATGCACGAGTGAATTGGTTCCAAGATGGTTGGAACTTCAGAATCAAGTGAAGTTGTGATTGAGGCGACGAGATAAGTGCTTGATTTAGCATTGGTGATGGGTATTCCGAAGTCATTGAGGGTGACTTCTCATGTTCCGCCCATGGCAGATGATGGTTGTTGTCACCAATACAATGTTCGTGTATTGGTTGGTGGACCCCCGATTTGTTTTGGGTCATCAGGTGGAGTTGGGCATTTCGAAGTTAGTGAAGGAGATTTCTCGTTTTCTACTTAGTGGCAGACGATGTTGGTATTACATGGTGTGGTTCGTGTAGTGGACTGGTGCTTGCACTCGCGAGGGATGAATTTTGATGTCATTGTGTTGGATCATCCTTGATTTTCCTAGGTGGAATGACCAAGGATCGATATAAGGTAATTGGAGAGAACCCACAGTCTAGACGTGTTCTGTTGTTGACTAATCGGTTTAGATGTGAAAATGATTGAGAAGCGATTTGGTAGGATGCGGATTCAATGAGGGTGTAAGACTCTATGACCTGAAATCTGGTAGTTAGCTGAGTGAGAACATCTGTGGATCCTAGGTGGATCTGGATCGTGATCATGATGATCAGGTTATGTGGTGGATCGGGATGGCGTGGATCGTGATGTCATGCTGTGCTGGCCGACTTCGCCTTGCTGATTTTGCTAAGTTAAGAGCAGAGGAGAATCGTTTTGTGAGACCGTTGAAGAATCTTTTGGAATAGTTAGTGAGATGACAAGATAAGAGTTTGATTATGGGAATGTTGGGTCGACTTCTTTTCGAAGTTAAACCGGTATAATACGGTAGTTGAGTGAATTGAGGTGTATACGATTTGTCTTGGATATTTGGGTATGTGAATGATGGGATTTGCTTCCCTTTGAAGTCAATCGAATATGGTGTGGTAATCGAATGAGCAGGTAACCGATAGGTTCGAAGTTGGTGCATCTAAGTAGACATGGGTGAGATTGGATGCCCAATTGGCATGAACGGGTACGCCTTGGTGGGCGGGAGTCGGATTGGTAATTGTTGGATTACGTGATTAGGAGTAGACGTTGTGATGCTGGATGGGTGATCATGGGACTCGTGTTGGATGATGAGTTGGAGTATTTGATCTGTCTAGTACTTGACTGGACAGATGGACTCTAGAATTGAAGCGTGTTTAGCTATGAGCTATATAGTAGGCAGGTTGGTGAGTGGTGCCTGGTGACGGTATATAGGATGTACCAGTGGTATGTGGTTGAGCGTGTTGGTAGTCGGCTTAGTTCCGATATCATTGAAATTGGTTGAGGACGTGAACTGGACATTGAATATTATGCATTGGGCTAGAGTGATTTTGATGGGTTCAGTGATTCTATGAGCAGGTGCTCATAGCCGTGGATGGCTAGTGGAACGCTAGAGTTGTGATGTGTATCACTACTGGGCAGGTATTCGATGAGGTCCAGTTACACACAGGTCAAGTGAGATGTTGGTATACGTATACTCAGGTTGAGTGAGTTGGTGGTTAGTGTAACCACAGGTTGCTTTGCATGGATCGACTGCTCTGTGACTCTCTTTAACGGCAACATGGATTTATGAGGAAATTTTGGTACGAGGTACCTTAGTGCGACTCTGGAGTGAGTTAGAGTTATGTTGGTGACTCGAATGGTGCCCATAGAGGCGTAAGTACCGGCTGAGTGCGACATTATGGGGCGTGTGTTGTTGACGTGGTAAAATTCAGGAAATGTGGAAAAATTGTGAGATTTGCTAACTCTAGTGTGGGAGAGATGTCAGATTGATTTACGACTAGCAAAGTGGTGACAATTTGGCTGGATATGTTAGCGTGGAATGATGAGTAAGATTTGGAGACTTCTAGTGGGAGCAGATGTCAGCGTGAATTGGTGATTGAAAAGAACCGTCAAGTTGAATGTGTCAGCGTAATGGTAGAATTATCGGGTGGTATCAACTCGGAATATGTGATCAATTTCACTCGAAGTGGTCGAGTGTAGACGATGCGACGTGAGTATTAGTGGAACATTTGGGTATAGAAAAATATTGTTCTGGTTAGTGGTGGTACACGCTTACACTTGATGTGAGGCAGGTATTGCTTTCCACGAGGTGGTTGTGTAATCAGAATAGTTGGAATTTCGAGGATGAAATTTGTTAAGGGGGGGGGGGGGGGGGTGGACGTTCGAGGATGAAATTTGTTTGGGAGGGGGGGGGGGGGGGGAAGGTTGTAACGACTTGTACCGAATATCAGGATTAAATATTAATCAATTATGGATTTAGTATGACTAATCAGGGATTATTTAACTGAATTTAGACGGATAGTGTAAAATTATCGTTTTGCCCCTAGACTTAGGCAAAATGTTGACTTTTGACTCGAAAAAGTCAAATATACGAGGACCGATGACCGTGATGTAAATCGGGACGTCACGAGTCCGTAGACAGGCGGCACGTCGAAATCGAACGTTGAATTGAGAAGTTATGGTCACAGAACCGAGATTGGTTAAACTTACATTCTTAGATTAGATTAAAATAATAATAAAATATTGAGGGACTGATGAGTGACAATTGGACCTTTCGATGAGTGACAAGTGTCACTCGTCCCATGGCCCAAATTCCACAAAAAGGGGATCTTGTCCCATTGGCTGTTTTTTATATTATATATATATATATTATTCATTCTCTCACCCCAGCCGTCCATCTCTCTCAATCTTCTCATCCTCACCACTCATTCCATCTTCATTCCTCTCAGCAGATCATCATCAATTTCATCATCGAACATCTTCACCCTTGCTACTAAACCGTAAACCCAAATTCCTCACAAACAACCCCAAATCCTAATCTATCGTCCCTGGACTGTGAACAAAAGTTGGTACGGTGGTACCAACGGTGTGGATCGTCGTGGACGGTGGCCGGGGAAAACCGAGACGGTGAGCTTCGGGTTCAAAATGCAAGGACGAATTTTGTGGGCGTTGATGAGAGGATGCTCCTGGGGTTGTGGCGAGTTCAACGGTGGCCATGATGGTGGCCCATGATGGAAATGGGAGGTGAGAAACCGATAACACTCTATTTTTGTTCAAAAATTGCAAACTTTGATTTGTTGGTTAATGATCGATCTGGTTGCTTAGGTGAGTTTCTGGAGGTTTCCAGGAAGGTTTTGGGCTTAGAACGGTGGCCAACGGTGGCCAACGGTGGCCGGAGTCACGAGAAAACCGAGGAGAAGGTTGGGCGTTCATTCTTCAATTTAGAAGGTAAGTTAGAGGCTTGGTTTTCCAGTTTTGAAGTCCTAAATCTGTTGGAACTTGTTAGACGACGGTGTAGGGACAATTAGGATCGAAAAAGGGTCAAAAATGGATGAGAACCGGCCTTGACGGTCCAGTTGAACCGGGAACCAATGAACCTATTCAGACAGGTTCGCTGGAGGTAGACGATGAACAGTATCCCAGCTCGTGGGTTTCATGCGCAGTGACTATAGGCGGCGCGTGAGGGAGCGTGGGCTATAGTTTCGAGGCACGGTCAACATATGAAATCATCCTTTCGATGTAACTAACATTTTGGGACTGGTTTCGGGTCGATTGGACATCGTTTCGATATAGTTTGGGATGTCCGAAGGTTTAGGATTGAGTTTAAATACGTTTAAAAATTCAAGAAAATTGCGGGGCTTTAATGAGAGGTTAATGAAGTGGTTAGTAACCCTCTAGTATGATTTGGACAGTTTCGGATATTCTGACGACGGTTATTTAGCTCGGTCAGGCTTATGGCATGCATAACTATTTCACATGTTTTATATATGTGATTTCTATAGGGATGATTATGATATTGGTGATTTACATGGTTGCACGTATTTCGAGGTAATCCCGTACTTACAATTGTTTCAATGTTTACGATTTTATATTGTGGTTATAGTCGATTGTGGTTTTAATAATGGTTCAATGGTATGGTTTTGGATTTGGGAATACAGAATCGGGTTTGAGACCCATTTTGTTTACGAACTATCAGACTTGGAGTCCATTTGATTGAATGAGGCATCGGGCGAGGGGCCCAGTTGGTTTACAAAATCGTACATGAGGTCCAGTTGTGTTTAATGAATGTGATTTCGGGTCGGGGATCCATAAATGGATTTGGATAAATGGTTTTGGATTTGAGAAATCAGATTTGTGGATTACGATGGTTTTATGGAAATCCCGGGCGTAGGTCCATTTGAACGGTTTGAGATGATTTATGAAATGGTTTTCCATATACCATCCTTATATCTATGGATTATCTCCTCCAGTCGTCTGGGACGATGGAGTAGTCACGGTGCATTGCCTGCGAAGGGTCACTGCACGGAGCGACCAGACCGTATAGTGACCCAGGAGCAGGATTGCAAGACGTCTGAGACGTCAGACATCTGGGATGTCAGAGATTGACTTGGGTTGAGACCCCGGGTAGCACACGTAGCTTGGACCGTGACATGACGTCTGGGACGTCAGGCGTCTGGGACGGCAGACATTTGGGATGTCGAGGATTGGTACATAATGGTATTGGATTGAATTGTGATTTATGGATTTACTGGATTATGTATTTGGATTTCGGATTTATTGGATTTATGTTTTAGTTTTCGGTGTTAATGGATTTGGGCAGGGACCCACATGGTTTTGATTTACAGTTTTGGGCTGATTTACCACTTACTTGAGTTTATGGTTTTGGGCTAAGACCCTAATGATTTAAATAAAGTAAATGGTTTGATTATTGGTTTTCGAACTCATGCATAATTTTTAGTAAAGGGCATAAATGTCTTTTTATGAAATGTGTTTTATGAACTTATTGATTTTCGCCCACTCACAACTTTTAATGGTTTTAATTCCCTCCAGGTTGATCACGGATGCGGACTGTAGCAGAGACCGAGACATCGCACTCCTCCACCAATCCTAGAGCTCTGGAAGCCCAGAACGGGCTGAGATTTAACTTATCCCTTGTCTGACACTTCGTGTTAGACGAGAGCAGGGCACATCTCGCGCTAATCCCGAGGGAATTGGGATGGGTCATGCCACTTTGTCTAGGCTAAAGATGTTAAATTCAATCGCTTATCGAGAGGCAGCCCAATGGAAGAGTCAACAACAGATTTGCATTTTCTTCCCTTATCTTTTACTTTAGTACATTAAGGACAATTTAGAGTTTAAGTCTAGGGCAAGGGTTTACAATTTTATTTGTGTCCAAAAATAAAATAAATTAAATTAAATTAAAATGTTTTCTCAAAAACTCGTTTTTAAAAATTGTTTTCTTAAATTTTTTTTTAGAAATTTTTTTCAAAATCCTTTTCATAAAACCATTTCATTTTCAAAATCATTTTCATAAAACGTTTTCAAAATTTTTTTCATGGAAATAGTAGTATTCAAAAAAATGGTTTACACCTTGTTTTCAAAACTAAACAAATTGTTTTCCAAAAAAACTGTTTTTCAAGACTTGTTTTCAAAAGTTGTTTTCAAGTAAACATTTTTTTCTTTAAATTATTTTTAATTTCATAATTTATATAAAAAAGAGTATTTTTGTTTATAATTTAGTGTTTTTAAGAATTGTTTTTCCAAAAAACCATTTTCCAAAACTTGTTTCCAAGTAAACATTTTTTTTCTTTAAATTATATTTAAATTATTTTAAATTTCATTTTTATAAAAAAGAAGATTCCTTTTGTTTATAATTTAGTGTTTTTAAGAGTCTTGGGATACCCGTTAACCTGCCAATGATAAGAATGAAGGAAAAATTAATACAACATGGTTAAAAGATGATCACTACAACTTGAATTCATTTGTTAATTCATTTTGCTTGAATGTTTATGAATTGTAGTGGATAATGCATGATAAACTAGTATAGAAATGAGCATGTTATGATATGTATGAATCATATAAAACCTATGTGAGCTTTAGAACTGTATATATCTTTGTTGAGTGATTCATAGGCATTCTTCGTTAAAATTGATATGCATATGCCTCATAACTGTTTTTTTTATAGGTGTCAATGAACTTTAGAGTACTAGAATTTATTCTATGTGATTTTCAAAGTTTTAAGTCAATGAACTCTCTAATTTTGGACATGAGTAAGGCAATAGGGTTAACACCACATATCCAAATATCATGTTCCCTATTTGATTGCACAAGTGTGATTGTAACGACCCGTCCAAAATTCCAGGATTAGATTAGTGACTAATCACGATTAGTAAGGCTAATCCGTGATTAGTTGGGCGAAATTGGACGAACGATGCGAAATGACCGTTTTGCCCCTGGTGGTGGCAAAACGTTGACTTTTCAATCGGGCGGTCAAATAGACTTTGACCGATGACTGTGACGTAGTTCGTGACGTCACGAGTTCATAGGCAGGTGGCACGTTCAATTCCGACATTCGAGGAGGAAGTTATGACGTTCGAAAGTTTAGGGGCATTTTGGTAATTTGGGTGAATAGGAGGTCAAAAGTTGACTTTTTGACCGGGAGGTCCGATGGCCAAGGGCCAAAGACCGTTACGTAGATAAGGACGATACGAATCCGTAGACAGGCGGCACGTCGAATTCGGACGTTCGACGGCGAAGTTACGGTTCACGGAAGTTCCCTGTTACTATTCATGACGACACGTTTTACGAGACAAAAAGTGCAGTTTTGTCTCTAGTGGGCCCAGATATTTCATGGAGGCCCAATGGATGAGTGACACTTGTCACCCATCCATTTCCCAACCAAACATATTCATGCATCTCACCTTCCATTTGCATCGATCATCTTCATTTCCTATGCTTTCTCCCTACTACCCGATCTCTCCCAACCATCCAAAACCCATCTAACCCCTCCCATGCGGCTAGGACTGAGGACAGAGTGAAGTGAGGTTGGTGAGGACGTGGTGGCCGGGAACCCGGTTACCCATTTTCTCCCTTTTAATTCGATTTTAATGCTGTAGTTGTTTTTGGATGATTAGGAAGTGGTTATTAGGTTGCTAGGGACATTTTAGGATGGTTTGGAGGGTGGTTCACGGCGGAGGAAGGCTGGAGGGTGGCCGGGAAAACAGAGGCCGTGAGCCTCTTTGTACATGGTGAGGTTTTAGGAGGTTTTGATTAGTTTGGTTGATTGGGATAGATTGGAAATGAGAAAATAGGATTTTTAGGATTGAAATGGGACAAAACGGACGAGATTTGAGGGAGAAACCAGGCCGGACCGGTTACGCCGGTCCAGGAGAACCAGTGAACCGACCAGACCCGGTTCGATCGCTGGGAACGACGCCCTGTTCACCGGCGCGTGAGCCCACGCGCAGGGGCCTTTGGGCGGCGCGTGGCAGCACGTGGTGGGGTTTCTGGGGATGTGTTCAACATAAAAAATCATCTATTCGATGTAACGAACATTTTGGGACTGGTTTCGAGTCGATCGGACACCGTCTCGATATGTTTCGGGGCATCAGAAGGTTTAGGTTCGAGATTAAAAATAGTTAAAAATACGGGAAAATTACGGGGCTTTAGTGAGGGGTTATATAAGTAGTTAGTAACCCTCTAAATTAATTTGGACAGGTTTGGAAGTCCCGGTGACGGTGATCGGCTCGGGGAGCCGTATGGCACGCGTATCGAGACGCGGCTTCGGACGGTCTGTGAGTGGACCTTGTTTTCTAAATTGGTGCATGCATAAATGTTTCTTATATGTTTGAAATACTTGTTTGTGATGCCATGAGTGCATTTGGATGTGCGGTTACGTATAGACACGTATTTCGAGGTTTCGGCCCTATATTGTGCCTATACGGGGCTGTATGTCTTTATTGGTCTAAATGAAATGGTTTTGGATTTCCAAATGGATTATGCATATGATTTTATGATGTTGATTTGGATGCTTGTGAATTATATGGTTTCACGTATTTCGAGGCGATTTACGTGCTTGCACGTAAATCGAGGTTTTCCGGTTTTACACTGATTTTCCATTCTTGTGGTTTTGGATATGATTTCATGAAATGGTTTTGGATTTGAAAAGGTAATTCTCGGACTTGAGGTCCATTTGATTTACGGAATCGGGCCGCCCAATTGGTTTACGATTCGGACCGGGGGTCCAGTTTCTATGTGAATCCGAGCCTAGTGCCCAGCTATGTGTTACAAATGGTTTTTTTCCGGGTCATGACGGTTTATGGGAACCGGCATGAACCCATGAAAGGATTTTATGGTTCATGACGGCTTATGGGGGCCGGGCATGAATCCTTGAAAGGTTTCAAGAATGATTTCAAAAGGTTTTCATATTCCATCCTTTATATATGATTGTCTCCTCTGGGGAGGGTCGTTGGCCTGGGTGTACCCCGGAGTAATCACGGAGCACTGACTGAGTGGAGTCGCCCCCCAGTTGGGTTCCTTACTCTCAGGAGGGGCATGGTTCGTTATCTCCAGGGAGGGTCATTGATCTACGGACATTGACCTGGGTGGACCCTGGAGAGACTTGGGTTTGAGACCCCGGTTAGCACACGTGTAGCTCTATTTTACCATGACAGGTTCTGGATATGAATATATTGGATAAACACGGTTTCAATTGGTTTGGGAAAACTGTGTTTTATGATGATAAATGGATTTGGGCTGAGATCCCACACATGTTTACTATGATCTGGTTTTCTGTAAATTGGTTTTGGACAGGAGCCCGTGTGACTTGTATTTACAGAATTTGGGGCTGAGACCCTAATTGTGGATGTTTTAACATATATTATTGGATAAATGGTTTTACTATGCATGCATGCTTTTTAGTGGAGGGCATAAATGTCTTTGGTGGAAATGTTTTTATAAATTCTTTATTTTTGTCCACTCACAGTCTTTCTGTTTTTAATACCCTTCAGGTTGACAGCGGATGTGGACTGTAGCAGAGATCGAGATATCACATGCCTCCTCCGGATCCTGGCGTACTCTGATAGCCCGGGAGGGCAAAGGTCGGAAATATCCCTTGTCTGACACTTCGTGAGAGACTTGGGTTTGAGACCCCGGTTAGCATGCGCGTAGCTTTATTTTAACGTGACAGGTTCTTAGATATGAAATATAATGGATAAACATGATTTCAAGTGGATTGGGAAATTGTGTTTTATGATGATAAATGGATTTGGGCTGAGATCCCACATATGTTTATGATGTTTTGGTTTTCTGTAAATGGTTTTGGGCAGGAGCCCGTATGACTTGTATTTACGGAATTTGGGGCTAAGACTCTAATGATGGTTGTTTAAACATATGTGTTTGGATAAATGGTTTAACTATGCATGCATGTTTTTTAGTGAAGGGTATAAAGGTTTTTTATGGAAATGTTTTTAGAAACTCTTTTATTTTTGTCCACTCATAGTCTTTCTGTTTTTAATACCCTTCAGGTTGGATACGCTGTGGACTGTAGCAGAGACCGAGATATCACATGCCTGCTCCGGATCCTGGCGTACTCTGATAGCCCGGGAGGGCAAAGGTCGGAAATATCCCTTGTCTGACACTTCGTGTCAGACAGGAGCAGGGTCATCCCGCACTAATCCCGGGGGGATTGGGATGGGTCCTGTCAGTGATCTTCTTAGTTTTAACCTATTTTTAGCCTACGTTGAGCCCTTCTTTCCTCACCCTAAAAGAAATTTTCACGTGAGCCTAGTATAAATAACATTTACCCTTATTCCAAGGACTTGGTTGAAGACTATGAAGATGGTGTGCAATACGAGAAAGAAATTTGGTGATTGAAAACTCAAATGGAAGTATAGGAAAGGACTTGCTCAAAATATGTTGTTATTCATTGCATTACCACTCAAAATAAAAAGATAAGAAAAAAAGTGTGAAAAAAAAAATAGAATTGAGAAGACTGAATGTTTGATCCACTCTTCGGCGCATTCTGACAGGACCCATCCCAATCCCCCCGGGATTAACGCGGGATAACCCTGCTCCCGTCTGACACAAAGTGTCAGACAAGGGATATTTCCGACCTTTGCCCTCCCGGGCTATCAGAGTACGCCAGGATCCGGAGCAGGCATGTGATATCTCGGTCTCTGCTACAGTCCACAGCGTATCCAACCTGAAGGGTATTAAAAACAGAAAGACTATAAGTGGACAAAAATAAAAGAGTTTCTAAAAACATTTCCATAAAAAACCTTTATACCCTTCACTAAAAAACATGCATGCATAGTTAAACCATTTATCCAAACACATATGTTTAAACAACCATCATTAGAGTCTTAGCCCCAAATTCCGTAAATACAAGTCATACGGGCTCCTGCCCAAAACCATTTACAGAAAACCAAAACATCATAAACATATGTGGGATCTCAGCCCAAATCCATTTATCATCATAAAACACAATTTCCCAATCCACTTGAAATCATGTTTATCCATTATATTTCTTATCTAAGAACCTGTCACGTTAAAATAAAGCTACGCGCGTGCTAACCGGGGTCTCAAACCCAAGTCTCTCCAGGGTCCACCCAGGTCAATGTCCGTAGATCAATGACCCTCCCTGGAGGTAACGAACCATGCCCATCCTGAGAGTAAGGAACCCAACTGGGGGGCGACTCCACTCAGTCAGTGCTCTGTGACTACTCCAGGCTCCACCCAGGCCACTGGAGGAGACAATCATATATAAAGGATGGAATATGAAAAAACCTTCTGAAATCATTCTTTAAATCTTTCCAGGATTCATGCCCGGCCCCAATAAGCCGTCATGAACCATAAAATCCTGTCCAAGGGTTCATGCCGGTTCCCATAAACCGTCAAGACCCGTTAAAACCATTTCTAGGGTCCCTGACCCGAAATCACCATCATAACACATAACTGGGTCCTAGGCCTGAATCCACATTCAAACTGGACTTCTGGTCCGAATCGTAAACCAACTGTGCATCCGGCCCGATGCCTCGTTAAATCAAATGGACCTCAATTCCGAGAGTTCGTAATTTAAATGGGTCTCATACCCGAGTTTACCTTTTCAAATCCAAAATCATTTCATTAAACCATTTCCAAAACCATAAGAATGGAAAATCAGAGCAAAACCGAAAAACCTCGATTTACGTGCAAGTACGTAAATCGCCACGAAATACGTGAAACTATATAATTCACAAATATCCAAATCAATATCATAAAATCACATTCATAATCCATATAAAACATTTATGCATGCATCACAGTTTAGAAATCAAAGTCCACTCACACACTGTCCAAGCTGCCGCCTCGATACGCGAGCCATAATCGTCTCCTGGGTCAATCACCATCACCGGGACTCCCAAACCTATCCAAATTCATTTATAGGGTTACTACTAGCCTCATTAACCTCTCATTGAAGTCCCATAATTTTTCCGAACTTTTAACTATTTTTAAAACCAAACCTAAACCTTCGGATACCCCGAAACCTATTGAAACGATGTCCGATTGACACGAGACCAGTCCCAAAATCTTCGTTACATCGAATAGAAGATTTCATATGTTTAACACTTTCCCAAATTATGGCCCACGGACCCTCACACGCCCCAAGAGTGCACATTGCACTGTTCATCGTCATCAAGCTCCAGCATACCGGTTTTACGCTGCTGGACCGGTTCACCTGGTTTGGCCGGTCCACCTGGACCGGCGTGACCAGTTATATGTCCTAGACTCCCCATTTTTCATCCTACTTCTTCCTTTTCGATTCCTTTCTTCCTATTTTGATGTTTTCTATCCATTCCAATCCTTAAACGCACTTAAAAACACTTAAAACCTAAGGTTTGATTTTGAACCAAACGGTCCAAACTTCCTAAAATTCTCCCATGGATGCACAACCATCCTAAGCTTCCTAAAACCTTCCTAATGACTTCCTAGCAACCTAATGGACTCATTAAAACCATTAAAAATGACCCATAACAATAAAAATGGAAATTGGATAAAAAACGGCTAACCGGGTGCATTCTCGGGTTCGTGGCTCCACCGCCCACGGTGGCGCCGTCCTGGGCCGGTCACCACATCCTCCTGTCTTCCCTCACTCCCTGGTCCTCCCAGCTGATGATAGGTTGAAGGTTGGATGGGTTTGGGTTGCATAGAGATGGAGAGAAATGAGATCGGGTATTTGGGTGTGGGTTTTGAAATGAAGAAATGGAATGGTCGATGCATGAATCAATATAGGTGGCTTGTGGATGGGTGACACTTGTCACTCATCCATAGGGCAGGAATTAAATATCTGGGCCCACTAGAGTCCAAAAGTGAACTCGTCTCGTAATTCGTGCAATAGTGCACTAGGACTTCCTTGAATCGTAACTTCGTCGAACGTCCGAATTCGACGTGCCGCCCGTCTATGGATTCGTATCGTCCTAATCTACGTAATGGTCCTTGGTCCTCGGCCATCGGACCTCCTGGTCAAAAGTCAACTATTTTCCCCTTTTTAACCAAAATTACCAAAATGTCCCTAAACTTTTGAACGTCATAACTTCCTCCTCGAATGTCGGAATTGAACGTGCTACCTGTCTATGAACTCGTGACGTCACGAACTACGTCACGGTCATCGTTCGAAGTCCATTTGATTGCCAGAATGAAAAGTCAACGTTTTGCCCACGACGAGGGGCAAAATGGTCATTTCGCATCGTTCGTCCGATTTCGCCCAACTAATCACGGATTAACCTCACTAATCGTGATTAGTCACTAATCAAATCTAGGAATTTGGGACGGGTCGTTACAACCTTCCCTCTTTAATTAATTTCGTCCTCGAAATTCCAACCGACCTAATTCCAACCATTCTTCCCTCCTTAATTAGTTTCGCTCTCGAAACTCCAACTATCCTGATTCCACATCCACCTCGTGGAAAGTAGAATCGGCCTCGAAACTCATGTACACTCGTACACCCACTAACCAGAATGATACTCGTCTGTAACCAGACGTACCACTAATACTCATGTCGCAGCGACTACACTCGATCACGTCGAATGACAGTAATCATACGTTCCGAATTGACACCACTTGTCAAATCTACCATTTTCGTTGACACGAACCACTCGACGGTTCCTTTCTCAATCTCAATCTATCCTGATATCTACTCCCACTGGGAGTCATCAGACCTTACACAACGATCCACGCTGACACCTCCGACAAACCGTCACCGCTTGACAGTCGTCAGTCGAAAACTGACACTATACTTACCTGTGGTTACACCGACCACCAACTTACTCAATTTGAGTACACGTTTACCAACAAAATACTCGACCTGTGTGTAACTGGACCACCAGAATCACTATGACCCAATGTCCAGTTCACGTACACGACTAATCCAATGGTATCGGGACTAAGCCGACTACCAACACGCTCACCAACGTACCCATGGTATAACCTATATACCGTCACCAGGCAAGACAAGTCTACCTGGTATTGTACCTCGAACAACGTACAAGGTACGTACATCTACCCATCAACCAGACTACAACCACCTAGGTCATAGCCAATCACGTTTCAATTATGGAGTTCACTTGTCCAATCCAGCATTAGACAAATCGAAACTCCAACCCAGAAATCCCGAATCCAAACCCAGAAATCATATCCATAATCTTGTCCAAATTCGAATCCGAAACCATCATTCCGTAAACCAGCATTTGGAATAACCATTCCGAACCCAAATCCATAAAAGAAAATCCAGTGCCAAGCTCCAGAATCAAATCCTGAATCGTCACCCATAGTCCGATTCCAAAACCCAAATCCAGAAATCCTCTTTCAAGTTCCAAAATCAAATCCTGAATCGTCATCCAGAAATCTAATTCCAAAACCCGAAATCTCGTTCTCGTCTACCAAGACGTATCCAAAACCGAACCTATGGGTTACCTGTTCAATTGATTTCCACAATACAATCGATTTACTTCATAGGGAAGCCAATCCCAACATCAACACATCTCTAAGGCTGACCATATCCGACCACGTCGGAAAACTACTCACCCGAGTAATATACCGTACGGGATTCACTTCGAAAAGAAGTTCAGTCCTAACATGCTCAACTCAAACATCCAAGTAAGAGTGATAACCCTCTACCAATCTAGATCATCAAGATCACGATCCAGATCAATCACTACGTCAACCGACCATGAACGTCACGATCCCCGATCGTCACGACGTCCAAAGTCCACAACATCACAATCCCGATCCACAACGATACCCAAAGTTCTAAACCAATTCTCACATCTAACCAGATCAGTCAACGACGAGCCACGTCGAGACTGTGGGTTCTCACTGATTACCTCGTATCGATCCTTGTCCTCCCACTGAGGAAAATCAAGGATGATCCAAGACGATTACATCAAAATCCATCCTACGTGAATGCAACCAACACTCGCTGCACTCACCACGTCATGTAAACCAATATCATCTGCCACCAAGCAGAAGATGAGAAATCTCAGTCACCTAACTTCGATATACTCACTCCACCTGAGGACCCAAGACAAATCCCGGGTTAACCAACCAATACACGACCAATGTACTAGTGGCAACCAACAACATCTACATCATCTACCATCATCAATCATGGTAGAATCTGAGAAGTCACCGAAAATGACTTCGAAATACCCATTACCAATACGGAAAACCCGCATTCCACTTGTCACCTCAATGGCAACCTCTCGCGATTCCGAAGTTCCAACAAGATTAGAAACCACATACTCGGACATCAACCACGTGTCCATCACCAATTTAACTCTATCTGTGATCCACTCTGGGACCACATATACCGAACATATGTCCATCTCGACGGATGTGACTCAACGTCATCACAATCACCGGCACCTGCACCAGCACTAGTACCAGCACCAACGCACTATCATCAACACTAGTATCGGCACACAGGCATCCATACTAGTATCAGCACATCGTGTGTAAAACTGACAACCCTGGATCTCCGCTCATAACGAACGACGATCCCATACCTCTACTCAAATTGGAGAAACTCTGCCTCCATCATACCCAACAACTCTGGGTACGGACACCCTGACAACTCATACGAGAAAAGGAAACGTCCCATGAACGTCCCCGTCTCATTCTGCGATACCACTCAGCCGTAACCGAGTCGAATCCAGAATCACTGCTCATACATATGCGTTACTCACACACCTCATATCATCGTCACGACTGACAATTCCATTGTCACAATCGTCACGGCAACCTGAGTCTACTCGACCTGATAAGACTCGACTACATACATCGATAGTAGCGTCTGCCACAACCTTGTGAAGACCTAACTACCAGACATCTCGATATCCAGACTCCGCATCCAACAGAATCAACCGCCTGTACCAACTACTTGGTATCCCCGCTCCCGGATTCCATCGACAAGTACCAACCCCGACTACGAAGTGCAGTCCCAACACAAGCTGACATGACTAGACCGACTAACGAATCCAAATTCGAATCGTCGTCCAAGTCAAACCACTCGTCAACTCACATTTTCGAACCATACACCCAAGGTAGGGTTCCAAGATCACACCTAGAGTTCCACTGAACCCAATTGCATAAGGTAGAATAATCCACAATCTGACCGACTTCGCGGTCTTGACATCGAAAAGAGGGCAATCCAATCCTACAGTTAATCCAACTAGGATTCCACGAATTCGACTGTTCCCAGCAGCAAATCCATAAAGCTCACCCAAATCCAATCATCGGATGGTCACACGATCAAAACGCTAACGTACTGCTACGTTCATCCTTCCATAGGGTCCAACACTGTCAAACCTGACAAAACTATGGCAACCCCGGCATCCCATGCCAAGCCAAGACATTCCACGATACGGTCCTACTAACTATCGTATCCGCATCCCAACAATCAGGTTGACCATGAACTGTAGCGTATTGAGATATCACATCCTCGACCTGCGTACCACTCCGAGAGCTCCACGGTTGCTCGAATAGAGACAACCCCGCTCTGATATGAGCTAATTGAGCTCTGATAAGCCAGCCTCGCTCTGATACCACGTTGACAGGACCCATCCCAATCCCCCCCAGATTAACGCGGGATGACCCTGCTCCCGTCTGACACGAAGTGTCAGACAAGGGATATTTCAGACCTTTGCCCTCCCGGGCTATCAGAGTACGCCAGGATCCGGAGGAGGCATGTGATATCTCGGTCTCTGCTACAGTCCACATCGTATCCAACCTGATGGGTATTAAAAATAGAAAGACTGTGAGTGGACAAAAATAAAAGAGTTTATAAAAACATTTCCATAAAAGACCTTTATACCCTTCACTAAAAAGCATGCATGCATAGTTAAACCAATTATCCAAACACATATGTTTAAACAACCATCATTAGGGTCTCAGCCCCAAATTTCGTAAATACAAGTCATACGGGCTCCTGCCCAAAACCATTTGAAGAAAACCATAACATCATAAACATATGTGGGATCTCAGCCCAAATCCATTTATCATCATAAAACACAATTTCCCAATCCACTTGAAATCATGTTTATCCATTATATTTCATATCCAAGAACCTGTCACGGTAAAATAAAGCTACGTGCGTGGTAACCGGGGTCCCAAACCCAAGTCTCTCCAGGGTCCACCCAGGTCAATGTCCGTAGATCAATGACCCTCCCTGGAGGTAACGAACCATGCCCATCCTGAGAGTAAGGAACCCAACTGGGGGGCGACTCCACTCAATCAGTGCTCCGTGACTACTCCGGGGTCCCACCCAGGCCAACGACCCTCCCCGGATGAGACAATCATATATAAAGGATGAAATATGAAAAAACCTTTTGAAATCATTCTTTAAATCTTTCCAGGATTCATGCCCAGCCCCCAGAAGCCGTCATTAACCATAAAATCCTTTCCAAGGGTTCATGCCGGTTCCCATAAACCGTCATGACCGTAAAAACCATTTCTAGGGTGCCTGACCCGAAATCACCATCACAACACGTAACTGGGTCCTAGGCCCGAATCCACATACAAACTGGACTTCTGGTCCGAATCGTAAACCAACTGTGCATCCGGCCCGATGCCTCGTTAAATCAAATGGACCTCAAGTCCGAGAGTTCGTAATTTAAATGGGTCTCATACCCGAGTTTACCTTTTCAAATCCAAAAACATTTCATTAAACCATTTCCAAAACCATAAGAATGGAAAATCAGAGTAAAACTGGAAAACCTCGATTTACGTGCAAGCACGTAAATCGCCTCGAAATATGTGAAACCATATAATTCACAAATATCCAAATCAATATCATCAAATCACATTAATAATCCATATAAAACATTGATGCATGCATCACAGTTTAGAAATCAAAGTCCGCTCATAGACCGTCCGAGCTGCCGCATCGATACGCGTGCCATAACCATCTCCCGGGTCAATCACAGTCACTGGGACTCCCAAACCTGTCCAAATTCATTTAGAGAGTTACTAATAGCCTCATTAACCTCTCATTGAAGTCCCATAATTTTCCCGAACATTTAACTATTTTAAAAACCGAACCTAAACCTTCGGACACCCCGAAACCTATCGAAATGATGTTCGATTGACACAAGACCAGTCCCAAAATCTTTGTTACATCGAATAGAAGATTTCATATGTTGAACACTTATCCAAATAATGGCCCACGCGCCCTCACGCGCCTCAAGAGTGTACAGTGCACTGTTCATCATCATCAAGCTCCAGCAGACCGGTTTTACTGTGCTGGACCGGTTCACCTGGTTTGGCCGGTCCAACGAGACCGGCGTGACCGGTTCTGTGTCCTAGACTCCCCATTTTTCATCCTACTTCTTCCTTTTCGATTCCTTTCTTCCTATTTTGATGTTTTCTATCCATTCCAATCCTTAAACGCACCTAAAAACACTTAAAACCTAAGGTTTGATTTTGAACCAAACGGTTCAAACTTCCTAAAATTCTCCCACGGATGCACAGCCGTCCTAAGCTTCCTAAAACCTTCCTAATGACTTCCTAGCAACCTAATGGACTCATTAAAACCACTAAAAACGACTCATAACAATAAAAATGGAAATTAGATCAAAAATGGCTAACCGGGTGCATTCTCGGGTTCGTGGCTCCACCGCCCACGGCGGTGCCGTCCTGGGCCGGCTACCACATCCTCCTGTCTTCCCTCACTCCCTGGTCCTCCCAGCTGATCATAGGTTGAAGGTTGGATGGGTTTGGGTTGCACAGAGATGGAGAGAAATGAGATCGGGTATTTGGGTGTGGGTTTTGAAATGAAGAAATGGAATGGTCGATGCATGAATCAATATAGGTGGCCTGTGGATGGGTGACACTTGTCGCTCATCCATAGGGCAGGAATTAAATATTTGGGCCCACTAGAGTCCAAAAGTGAACTCGTCTCGTAATTCGTTCAATAGTGCACTTAGGCTTCCGTGAACAGTAACTTCGTCGTCGAACGTCCGAATTCGACGTGCCGCCTATCTATGGATTCGTATCGTTCTAATCTACGTAATGGTCCTTGGCCCTCGGCCTTCGGACCTCCTGGTCAAAAGTCAACTA
Source organism: Prinsepia uniflora (assembly GCA_032719365.1). NCBI lineage: Eukaryota > Viridiplantae > Streptophyta > Magnoliopsida > Rosales > Rosaceae > Prinsepia > Prinsepia uniflora. Next base: position 46,820,355 of record CM064872.1, on the reverse strand, counting down.
TTTTCCCCTTTTTAACCAAAATTACCAAAATGTCCCTAAACTTCTGAACGTCATAACTTCCTCCTCGAACGTCAGAATTGAACGTTCCACCTGTCTATGAACTCGTGACGTCACGAACTACGTCACGGTCATCTGTCAAAGTCCATTTGACCACCAGAATGAAAAGTCAACTTTTTGCCCACGACTAGGGGCAAAACGGTCATTTCGCATCGTTCGTCTGATTTCGCCCAACTAATCACGGATTAACCTCACTAATCGTGATTAGTCACTAATCTAATCTAGAAATTTGGGACGGGTCGTTACACATTCAGTCATAAATTTAAGGTGAATTGTATTGTGAATGTTTAAACTGCTGTTCGGCGCATTTATAATATAAGAAACGTTTGATGGTAATCAAGGTAATGAAGGTAAGATTTCGTGATTGGTTAGTTATATGCAAATATTGGCATGTGGACATGGTAAGTGGATGATGGTGTCACATGTATATATATATTAGTTAGGAGTAGAGTAAATAATGTGAATGTTGATTTGGATTTGCTTACGTAAAAGTGTCGGTTTTGTCTATGAAACTAATCTATTGTTCTCATGTACAAATTAGCATTAGCATGAGCATGAGCATTTAAATTCCTAGTTGTAAAGTGTAACTTCGGTTACACACTTTTAATACTCCCAATCATTTTTCTTTCTACTACATGTTAATCATGCATAGGTACCCTCAATCACCAGTCTAGATCGAACAATCCCTATTTACCAATACTACATCTACAAAACAAAATATTTTTTAATTGCATACGTTTTCCTTGAGTGTTGAGTGTTACTTTGTGTTTACTTTAAAGCTTGATTTTTGCATATCAAGTTTTGGCAACATTACCGGAGATTGAAAATTCTTTTGTGCGACTTCGTTTGTGCATATGTTTATATTGTAAATAGCATACTTGTGCATATTGTAAATATCATACTTGAGGTTTGGTTTGTAAATATGTTTATAATGTAAATATCTTACTTGTGCATATATTTTTATTTTCTAATTTTCGGACTTCTACAATGCTTTGTTTTGTGAAATTTATTTGACATAGATAGATGTACTAAAAATTTTGAAACTTTAGGAGCCTGTTGGCTGGTGTGTCTAAATTGTGCCTATAAAAGTTTATTGAAATCGGACAAGCCAATCATTCTGGAAAATTCTGAAATTTTTTTGTGCTCAAAGTTGTACAACTCTGGAATGTGTATTTGTTTTGCATATGTGAATAAACTGTGTAATTGTATATATTACTTCCTATTAAATGTTTTAGAGTTGCATGGATCTCCAAAACCTTTTCTTCAAATTTTTCTTTTTGGGAATCGGTAGCTCTCCTTAACCTTTCACGATGTGTGGATTTCATCGCCACATACCATAAACTAAGTGAATCTATGGACATGTGGGTTTGTGCAGAGTTGAAAACACTTGGGTTTGGTAGACCACTTTGAAAATTTCCATCGGCTAGTCATGGGGTCTAGAAGGGTTATAACTAGTGACAAGTTTGGATCTAAGAAAGGGAACACCAATAGAATCAATGACGTAGCTAAGCTAGCCTCGGGGTGTTTCTCTAAATTAGTCCTTGCTTCTCGCGTTACATATATCCCAACTGGCTATGCCCGACGTTGAATGGTGGAGGTGATTGAGGTTTGGTTTATCAGTACCTGTAGGTCGTACGCCCAAAAGGTATTACGAGAAGGAGAGTGGAACGTTATTCGTGTAGTGTATAATGTGTTAGTGTATATAAACTATTCATATTATGCTTGTTTAGAATCGTTTATATATTTTTCTTAATTTTTTCGTTTTTCATAATAGGTTGTAATTGTTCATACTTGTTTATAAATTGTATATAAATGTTCATACTTTTCCATTTTTCGTATGTTTATGTATATTTTGGAAACATAGTCTTAGATGTATATATCTTTGATGAAATTAAGTTTTAGAGTTGAATACTAACTTAATTCATGAAGAAATGGGAAAAGAGTTCAAGAAAAATGGCCATTGATTGTAGCCTTACCTAGAAGCAATGGGAGAGCATGATGTGAAATCCGAAAGAGTGCATAGGCCTCGCATCATATGAGTTGATTGAAGCACTTCGTCTAGGCTAAAGACATTAAATTCAAGTGCTTGTTAGTAGGCAACCCAATAGAGGAGTCAAAAACAGATTTGCATTTTCTTCACTTATCTTTTACTTTCGTGTGTTTTTATTTTCGTTTTATTTTTCGTAAAATCCTAATTCATGCTTGATTCTATACTTTCACTTTGGTACATTGAGGATAATGTAGAGTTTAAGTGTGGGGGAAGGGTTTACAATTTTAGAAATAAAATAAAAACTTTTCTCAAAAATTTGTTTTTAAGATTTGTTTTTTTTTTAGTTTTCAAAATCTTTTTCAAAACCATTTAGTTTTCAAAATCGTTTTCATAAAATCATTTCAAAATTGATTTCATAAAAATATTTTTCAAAAAAATGTTTTACACCTTGTTTTTTTTTTTAAAGAATTGTTATCCAAAAAAACCGTTTTCCAAAACGTGTTTTCAAGTAAACATTTGTTTTCTTTAAATTATATTTAAATTATTTTAAATTTCATTTTTATAAAAAATAAGATTCCTTTTGTTTATAATTTAGTGTTTTTAAGAGTCTTAGGATACCCGTTAACCTGTCAATGATAAGACTGAAGGAAAATGAATACAACATGGTTACAAGATGATCACTACAACTTGAATTCATTTGTTAATTCATTGTGCTTGAATGTTTATGACTTGTAGTGGATAATGCATGATAAACTGGTATAGAAACGAGTATGTTATGATTGATATGAATCATATGAACCCTATGTGAGCTTTAGAATCGTATAAGCATATGCCTTATAACTATTTGTCATAGCTTTTCATGAACTCTAGAGTACTAGAACTTATTCTATGTGAGTTTCAAAGCTTTTAAGTCAATGAACTCTCTGATTTTGGACATGAGTAAGGCAATAGGTTTAACAGCACATATCCAAATATCATGTTCCCTATTTGATCACACAAGTGTGATCTCCTTGGTTTGGACCCCTTTGAGCCTGCATTGATCCCTTTTTTCATCACCCTAAAAGAAATGTTCACGTGAGCCTAGTATAGATAACATTTACCCTTGTTCCAAGTTGTGACGAACCGGAAACAGTGTTCCTTATTCACCTGTTTCTTTGATAAATGGGTTGAGAACCCGCGACATGACCCGTTTTGTTCTCCCTCAATTCGACCTTTATTCCTTCAATTTCTTCACCTGATTCAATCTAATCCATCTTAATTTAAGTTCTTTATGCTTAATTACTTCAAGCAAGGCCTTAATCCTTACATCCCAAGATGGACCTTCGAACGGGTTTCATTGTCAGTTTCACTCAATTCATCTTAGTTTTTCTAATTAATTGACATAGGAAGCATTGTGAGGTTGTAATGAACATTACTACATAATTAATTACACAAGTTCTTACCTCAAATCGTTCGAACTCAAGCTCGATTTTTCGAAGAACTTGGAGCTTCGTGTCTTGATCGTGAGGTTGCATGAACATTACTCAAGCCAGGGTTGTTGTTGGAGAGGTACGTTCGAATTTCGAAGATGGAATTCCTTAAGGGGGGAAGGTTGTGACAACCCAAAAATTCGAAAAAGGAACAATTGGAAAAATTGGAAGGAAAGGACGATCTTGCCCTTGGTCATGGGGGGCAAAAGTTGACTTTTTGATCGGGACCTTGTTTAGACTTTCCATAAGGACTGTTGGGTAGGTCCCGAAACACTGGGTCCGTAGATAGGCGGCATGCCAAAATTGGAGTTCAGATGGAAAAGTTACGAACCTTGGAACACTAGGGGCATTTTGGTCATTTGGTAAAGAAGGCAAATTGGTAGTTTTGGCTGGGCCATTTGATGAATCAGCCAATTGGGTGAGTCATTTGGGCCTTGAGTGACATCTGTCACTGTGATAGTGTGAATTAGTGGTAGTGAGGTGTGGTGGTGGTGTGTGAGTCATATTCACCACCGTGTATGGTTTTTAGGAGAAAACAACAGAGTTTGATGAATCAAAAACCATATTCCTACAATAACTACCAGTTAGTCAATTCAATGAGAGGAATTAGACAGGAAGAACAGAGAAGGAGAGAAGATGAGAACCTGAAACCATGGAAGCAAACCAAAAAACCCAAACCCGTAGAAATTCAAATCTTCCAATTGCGAAATTGAAGTTATAGGCCATGATGATTAAATTTGAGATTTAATTAAGTCTTCTGGGACTAATTCGATCAGGAACTCCTCAAGAACGAAGATAATTGGCATTGTTTTGGCCTAGAACAGACCTGACGGATAACTGGGAAAGTGAAGGCTGAGTGGTGTAATTGGAGGGGTTGAAGGGTGCATTTGGAATTGGAAACTAGTTTATAAGAGTCCCACGAAGCTTTTGGATGGATCAATTGAAGAAAAACAAGTGGAATTGATGAACTTCGCAGAATGAACAGTACGCGGATATTCTTCGAAAAGTCGAGTTCGAATTGAAGGATTAAGGTAAGTTGTGATACAAATTGAGTATACAGATCCCTAATTAAGGCTAATTCGATACAAATGGACGTTTGAATTGTTGAAAATGAAGTCGAATTGTTGGGTTTCTACCCGGTTGAATCGCGAGTTACAGGACCCGTTTGCAGGCTAATCAGGTGAAGAAGGAGACTGTCATAGGAACAGTGTCAGGCGCGGTTATCAAAGCCCAGTTGGGACGGGTCCTGTCACAAGGGCTTGGTTGAAGACTATGAAGATGGTGTGCAATACAAGAATGAAATTTGGTGATTAAAAACTCAAATGTAAGTATAGGTCATAGGACTTCAATTAAACATTATTTTATATTATTTTATATCATTTATGCTTGTATTTTAATATTAAAATACTAAACAATTGGAAAAAATAATATATTTTGTGGGAATTTTGTAGAATTAAATAAAGCTTGGAATTTGGAGTGTTTTGGCAAAAGAATCATCCCGATTGGAGTCTGAACGAAGAAATTATGGACGAAATTCGGTGGATTTAAATCCATTTTTGAAATTCACTTGCAGCCCAATCCAAATCAATTTGCGTAGCCCACTGTGCAAATTCGGCCTAGCCCAGTAATTCGCCCAGCCCAAATTTATTCAAACCCAAGCCCCTAATCGCGAGGCCCACAATCCATCAGCTGAGGTCCAATCCGTCTCGCAAGATGCGGCCCAAATCCGCGAGGCAGCCCAACAAATCCCCTCGCGCGTTCGGAGTGCGCCTCCTAAACCTTCCATGCCCAGTTCGGCCCGCGTACGCCGAATGCTTCGTCCTCTTGTCAGCGCCAATTGCACGACTTCCACGTGCCTTCCTCAACGGAAGCTTGCCAAAATCCACCAACTCTCCTAGCTGCATGCTGCCAAGCCATGCCCTGCCCACCAAACTGCTGGAACCTGCCCACTTTTTCTGATTTTCCAGCTCCGAACCATCCCTAATATAATCATTAATCATCATTGTTCATCATTTTATTTTTATTTTGTTTATATTTTATCTTTTGTATTTTATTATTTGAATTTTTGGCACTCCCTCTTTAAATAGGGAGACCATTTCATTTGTTGAGGGTCTCAAATTTGGTCCCATTTTGTTCATTTTCCTAGTCCCAAATTTAGTCTCATTTTCCCTTTTTATAAGTTCATTTTTCTCTCTTCTTTTAGTTCTTCTTCTTTTTATTTTATAGATTTATTTTAAGACCATTTGTAACTTCTTTTAATTAGTTATCTTAGTTTCATTTTCCTTATTTTGTTCTTAAAATTTCTTAAACTTCTCTTTAATTACATTTTTATACTTTCCTTAAGAAAAACCTAAGGCTAGGTAATTCGAAGGCAATTCAAGAGCTTTCAAGACCGAGTTCCTCAAATTTCTTCTTCCATTTTCCCAAGTTTCCTACCGCTGTTCGGCGATTCTTGTGAAAAAACCATCTTTTTCTACTTAAATTCTTGTTATTGTTTTAGTTTTACTTATAATTCCATATATGTGTTGGTATTTTCGTTCTAACATTTGTAAGTAAGAATACAATCTCCATGTGTTTTACTTTCTAAATTTGCTTTAACTTCATATGTTTTAGTGCTTAAACTTCAATTCAAAACTAATTGTTGATTCGCTGTTCGAGGCATTTAGAATAGGGTTGACGAGATTTAATATTTGACTGCTATTCAGTGCAGTAAATCACAAACTTAAGGTAGATCATATTTTAAGTAATAATCCGTTGTTTGGTGCATTTATAATATGAAAAATATATGCATGTAATGGAGATGATAATGGTAGGATTTTGTGATTGGTTCATTATAAGCATGATGTTAAAGTGTTGGTAAAGATTGTATTTAAAGGAAGTTTATTTAGTAGTAGTTTTAAGTAATATAATTGTTAATTTGAATTTAATTCTTAGTTTGTGAAAATGTAGTTTAGGCCACAATCCTTCAAAACCTCCCATTTCATTCTTTATTTTTTTTTTCTTAATTCTTTAATTCTTTAATTCTTTAATTCATTTAATTCTTTATTTCTTTAATTCATTTAATTCTTTATTTATTTAATTTATTTAATTCTTTAATTCTTTAATGCATTTAATTCTTTCAAAACCCAGCAATCTTACCAATACTTTATCTACACAAAAATGGTCTAAATTGCATATACTCGAATTAAGTGTTTATTTTAATTCGTAGTTCCAGCTTTAACAATAGGAAAGGACTTGCTCAAAATATGTTGTTATTCATTGCAATACCTCTCAAAATAAAAAGAAAAGAAAAAAAAGTGTGAAAAAAAAAATAAAGAACAAAGTTCTATGAGGTAATGATTTTTGAGTTGAGCTAAGTCAGTTTGGAAACAATGAAGCATTTAAGGCCTACATTCAAGAATCTCAGCCCTAAGACTTATAAACACCAATTATTTCATAAACTTTTGTTTTCCTAAGATTTAGACCTAGCCAACTTCTATTGATTTAATAAAAGGATTTATAGACAAATTCCTTACGTGTGTCCATCTTTGCAAGGTTCCATACGCGATTCGGAGAGTCTTGTGAATAACAAGCTTTTTTGCATTCACTTTGATTTCTTAAATGATGATTTGATTTCAAAGTGTAACTATTTCCTTCCTCTTAAACTCTTGAATTTAATCTTAGTTCTGTTTATAATTCAATACTTGTCATGGTTTATATCTTCCAATACTTGTAACGTTTAAATTCAATCTCCATGTGATTTACTATCTGAATTTTAATTAAGTCATATGTTCTTGTGCTTAATCTTCAATTTAACGCTAAATGTTTGATCCGCTATTCAACACATTTAGAATATAATTAAGGAGACTGAATGTTTGATGCGTTGTTCGTAGCATTCAGTTATTAACTTAAGGTAAATTATATTGTGAATATTTGATCTGTTGTTCGGCGCATTTATAATATAAGAGACGTATGATGATAATCAAGGTAATGATGGAAAGATTTCATAACAGGACCTGTCCCAGTCCCCTAGGACTACAGTGGGACGTGCCCTGCTCCCGTCTGACAAGCACACTCTAAATACCAAAATACCCTTATGGGTTCAAATATAACATACAGAGTGCACTATCACATTGCCAGATAAGGGATCATGATCTATTACATATGATCGAGCATATATATATGTCAGTACAATACAAGTACTAAAACCTACCCTGTAGGGTGTCAGGTACGCAGCAGTACTATCTATGCCTCAACCTCAATATCTGCCCCTGTCTCGGTATCACAGCCTGAAGGGTCAATAAAACAGTAAAAATGTGAGTGGACCAAAAATCAATAAGATAGAAACTCATTTTGAAAATTTATACGGTTTAACCCTCAGTTTTGTAAACATGTATGTATTTAAGTTAAATCGTATGAAAATAAGTCAAATTATACCCATACATATATACATACACATATGGATACAGTGCATCAATAAACACACACAATATAACCAATCCTCAGGCATCCGTGATGCCTCGACATCCACTATTTCTATATAAAAAACAGTCACGATTTCCAATGCAATGCGTACAACTCAGGGTCTCATCTCCGAGTACTTCCCCAAGACCCAACTCAGTATCATCCGGGGTAATCTCAACATGGGATTCTTGCCCGGATCTATCATGTCCGGGATGATATCATAGACAAACACTCCTGATTTTGAGCCTCTCTTGAGAGTCACTCATCTCAGGTAGTGCACTGTGACTACTTCAGGATCCTCAACGTCTGGAAGAGACTAACCAACTCACCTAGCATGGTATATGTGGAACCGTAAGCAAATCCAATGAGAAATCATATTAAAATCATTTATGTCTCAAATCGGTTTAAACACTGTTCAATTGGCCCAATGCCCTAGACAAAATTATCACAAATATGTTCCACAAAATCTACCTGAAAACTATGTCCAGTACTTTTTTATAAATCCCAATTTATCGTTATTTAAATTCATTTGAAATGTATTCTTTCCTTTCAATTTCCCGTTGACTCTAAATCTAAGTCAAATCATCATTCCATCGGGTCTCAAGCCCAAAACCTCATTTTCACGAAAATCCGTAAAATGTTTCATAAGACTGATAAACACAATTCACATCATCCTTCAATACCAATATCAAAACATTTCAACTTAAATCATGTAATAAAGCATTCAAAACAGTTATGCATGCATTCAGTTATAAAATAAACACTCCACTCACACTCGGCCCACGTTGCGTGCTAAACATCAGCGTATATCTAACACCGAGCTAGTCCAAAGTCTCTGGCCCTTTCCAAATCATGTCTAAGGGTCATTACTATGCTATACAAGTTCATATGCTAAACCCTCACAAAGCTTGATACCGAAAATGCGTCCCTGACACGTTTCTCGAGGCTAAAACCTCTAGATGACCAACCGAACGGTCTCTGATAAACCAAAAACCACCACCTTTGGATTTAGACCATCGAAACTTTTTGAAAAAGATGGGGTTGACCTTGAAATTTGTACCCATACGCCCCTACACGCGAGTCAAAGTTTCGATCAACGCTAGTTAACGGTTAGCGCTAACGTCAGCAAAGTCAACCTTGACGTCATTAGTCAACGGCTAACGTCATGCTGACATCAGCCTGACAGTCCTAACACCTGTCAAGTCTGACAGCTGTTAGATCTGACACCCGACACGTGTCACTCCCTTATTGGTGCATGTGTCCCCTGACACCTCTAACATCCTGCCATGTGGCACCATTCGATTGGTCCACTTGGTGACACGTCCGCTGCTGACTATGTCTGAAAACTTGCCATGTGGCACCACCTGATTGGCCACATAGACTGACAGCTTCTGATAGATGATGACTTGGACTACCACGTCATCATCGTCAACATTGAGCTAGGTTGACCCGTTTCTCCGTAACGGGTCGACTTGACCGGTGACCCTACCTGGTCGTATCGTACTCAATTCTCAACAATTTTTCACCATTATTTTTCTTATCTACTTGCAATGATCTCAGCAATGGATCTATGGCAATAAAATTAGTTAAAAGGTCCTAAAGTTACCTTCCAAGCTTGATGATTTTTGGTTGAGTTTCCAACCCTTCCCCATATCAATTCTAGAAAGGTGAAGGATTCAGCCTCTCTCAACAGCAAGGTGAAGGATTGGTGAGGTTTGTGGTGGTTTTGGTGTTTCGGGTATAATGAAACCAAGAGGAAGGAAGATGATACATGGACCCATAATTTGGGTCTTGGGCCAATTAGATGATTGACACTTGTCACTCATCAATTGGTCCAGGTTTGATATTTTGACCAATTAAATCCAGCCAATTGTACTAGTCCTCGAAATGCATGAATAGTGTTGGTTTTCTTTTGAGACTCTTAACTTTTCCGTTGAATTTCCGATTATGACGTGCCGCTTGTCTAGGGACTCATGACGTCTCGATCTACGTAACGACCCTCGGTCAAAGTCCAAATATTATCTTGGTCAAAAGTCAACATTTTTTCCCTAATTAGGGGAAATATAGTCATTTCACCTTCATTTTTATGATTTTACAATTAATGAAAAGTTTGAGGCGTTACAATCTACCCACCTTACAAAAAATTTATCCCCGAAATTCAATCAAATAAATGTGGGTAATGTTCTTGCATCAGAGCTTCGGGCTCTCAAGTGGCTTCTTCCACATTATGGTTCCCACACAAAACTTTTACCAAGGGAATGGTGTTGTTCCTTAAGAACTTCTGCTTCCAATCCAATATTTGTACTAGTTGCTCCTCGAAAATCATATTTGTCCTCGATTCCAATGGTTGTTCCTCTAGAACATGCAATTCCTCACGCACGTACATATGAAGCATAGAAACATGGAAAACATCGTGCACTCTCGCAAGCTCTAGGGGTAAGGCTAATCTATATGCAACAGCTCCAATCCTCTCTGTAATCTAATACGGCCCAATATATCGTGGACTTAGCTTTCCACGTCTGCCAAATCGAACAATGCCTTTTCATGTGGATAACTTCAAGAAAACTCAGTATCCCACTACAAACTCAAGGGCCCTAATCCGACGATCGGAAAAACTCCTTAGGCGATCCTGTGCTGCCTTCAAGATTTCCTTAATGATCCTGACTTTCTCTTATGTCATGCCAATGAGATCTGGTGTCAATACAACCCTCTCACCTACCTTGGTCCAACAGATCGGCGTCTTGCACTGTTGCCCACGTAGTGCCTCAAACGGTGCAATCCTGATACTCGCCTGATAACTGTTGTTGTAGGAAAACTTCATCAACGGTAGTAGTGTTTCCCAAGTATCATAGAACTGTAGCATACATGATCTTATCATATCCTCTAAAGGCTGAATGGTTCTCTCAGACTGTCTGTCTATCTGAGGATGAAAAGCAATGCTAAAACGTAGCCTCGTACTAAAGGCTCTTTGCAAATTCTGCCAAAATCTTAATGTAAATCACCGATCCCGATCTGACACAATCGATTCTGGCATCCCATTCAATCTGATAATCTCATCAAAAAATAGTTGAGCTAACTGATTCGGCTTGAAAGTTTCATGCACTAGCAAGAAATGTGTCGACTTCGTAAGTCTATCCACTATCATCCAAACTTCATCAAAACCGTTCCGTGTCTTAGGCAATTTGAACATGAAGTCCATGGTGATATGATCCCATTTCCACTCAAGGATTGGAAGTGGTTGCATTGCTCTATAAGGTCTTTGTTTATCAGCTTTTACTTGTTGACAAGTCAGGCATCTGCCAACATATTCTACAATCTCTTTCTTTATGCCAACCCATCAATAATACTCTCTCTAAGTGTACGATACATCTTTGTTCCTCATGGATGCATCGCATATGATGAACTGTGGACTTTCTCCAGTATCTTAGTTCTCAACGCTACATGAGTTGTCACACACAGTCGACCTTGTTTTAGTAATGCGCCGTCATCCTTGACGGTAAAATCTTCCCGATCGGACATCGCCTCGACATGTTTCGGAATGTCCGAAGATGTTAAGGCTCGGTTAAAAATAGTTAAAAATACCGGAAAATTATGGGGCTTTAGTATGACCATTGTGAAGTAGTTAGTGACCTTAGTATGGGATTTGGACAGGTTCGGGAAAGCTGAGGATAATAGAATGGCCGGGAACGATGTAAGTGCGCGCATATCGAGGCGACGTCGGAATGGTCTGTGAGTGGACTTTTCTTTCTAACTTATGATGCATGCATATATGTTTTTTTATATGTTTTTCTATACGTGATTCTATGATTTGGATTATGATCTTGATGATTTACGGTTTTACACGATTTTTGAGATATTTACGGAATTTCACGCTTTACGAGATTTCGATTGATCTTGTGATTTGATCATGGTTTTAATGATTTGATTTTGAGATTTGAAAAATAAATTGATTTCAAGGATTTGAAACTGGATTTCAGAAATGAGATTTCGGATTGGGTTTTGAAAATTGGAAAGGGAAAGTCTGGATTTGGGTTCGGGATGATGGTTCCGGATGCTAGCTTACGAAATCATTGTTGCGAATTCGGATAAGGATTTTCGATGGTTTTCACTATTAATTGAAAAAATGGTTTTGGGTTTAAAGACCCAGAAAAAGAAAAAGAAAAACGGCTAGATCTGGTTTTGAGTTTAATGACTCGGTTGATTGACGGGGGGAGGGCCCTAGATTGATATGTTTTGAGTTTAAAAACTCGGTATATGTTTTGGGTTGAAAGACTCGGTGATTGTGATACCCCCCTGAGGCATGTGATTGTGTTTTGAGTTTAAAGACTCGTTGATATCCCGGGAAGCCCTGATTATTGCGCATGGTTTTGAGTTTAAAGACTCGGGCGCACTTGAGATCCAACAAACTCGCATGATTGATGTTTTTCACTGGTTTTTCACTGGTTTTCCGATGTTTTGGGTAGTGGCCCGGATGAATTGGATTTCATGAGTTTTGGGACTAAGTTGCCCTATTTGAGATTGTTTTGTGATTTGAGGCTGAGGCCTGGATTTGAATAACGATTTTGATTCGGGTTTTCGATAATGGTTTTCATTGATGGTTTTGATATGAATGGTTTCATAACATGACTTGATATGCATGCATTGGTTTTTGCGTGGAGGGTAAAAATGTAATTATGTTTTTCTGATAACTGTTTTTGAACGTATACTTATTTTGTCCATTCACAGTCTTTTCATGTTTTCGATACCCTCCAGGTTGTTGCGGTACGGGCTGTTGGTCGAGAGGGAAAGAGACATCACACCCGTATTCCACAGTAGATTAGGCGCACTCTAGAAAGTTCAGATACGTTTGGGACGATCGGTTCGAGAATCCCTTGTTCGGCTTACGTGTCACATAGAGATTGGACGTCGGTTTAGCCTTCGTGTCATGTGTAAGTTAGACGGGAGCAGGATTCAGCCCTTAATCCCGGGGGATTGGGGGTGGGTCCTGACAATTGGTATCAGATCGAGGTTTCGTGTGTTCTGCACGAGGTTTGGTTCCCAGAGTCGTTGGTTCGTCGACTTGGGTGGTGTGATGCTACTGTGGATGTGATGTCTCGATGCGGAACAGCGCGTCAGCAACCTGGATGTGATAGTGATAGTACGTTCGTTGTGGTTAGTTAGCAGCGATTGTTAGTGTCAGAATGTTAGCCGCTCGATACGCGGTAGGAGGTATGACGTACGTCAGCTTAAGGTAGGAACGGTTAGTGCGTTGGTGCTGGTTTTGCTCGATGGATGGACCATTGGGTCAGAGATACGCCAACAAGATTAACCTGGATGGTAGTCGGTGAGCTACATATGAGTAGGTTGGTCGGCCTATGGGGCCCGAGAGTAGCCCCTTGAGTTAGTGAGATACGTGGGCCAAGGAGGCTAGTTAACGGTGTCCGGTTGGGCTGGATGGTGTTTGTATGTTGACAGTATGGACTTGTGACCATTTGGTCTGATTGTTCAAGCGTGGACTTGTACAACTACGAGTAGCTGAATGCCTTGAGTGGCAGGGTTTTGGAACTATTTTGAGATTCGAGGGATTTTCCCCCCTGGTGAGTAGAGTTACGATAAGGATGGTCTTAGTCTGGTGTGACGACCCGAACAGCTGTTGCGGGTTTGGATAACCCGTATGACGGGGATGAATCGGGGAACCCCATGGAATGACTGGTTTGGATTGTGAGTACCTGAGTGAGAAACCCCAGAGGAAGTGCTAGTTTCGGAAACCTGAGTTGGTGGTTGTGGCTCGGGCCGACTTACGGCCAGATTTGGGATGGTGCTGCTAGGCGCAGCCGAGGTAGAAAATGGTTGATGGACTACTCTGGACGAGTCCAATGTTGGGTACTTAGAGTATTGCACTCTGAGGGAGGTTAGTTTTCCCGACCAGAGCGAAGGTTAAGGGTTTTGCTCGGTAGGAGCAGAGGATCGGGACTGATGGACTGGGACCGTTAACCGAGCCGGAAGATTTGATGACCATTGGTAGGTCATGTATCAGGACGAACGGTCAGGATTCCGTTGGTTAATCAGAGTAGCGCAGCGGAAGCGCGGTGGATCTATGCTTTGTGTTGGATCAGGCTAGGTTTGAATGGTCGGGGTTGACCGCTCGTGAGGTTGGTACTAGTAGACTTTCACCTGACATGTTGGTATATGTCGGTCGGTGCTGAGGATGACACTGAGTGAGTGGCGACTTCGAGAGTGGTAACTGGGGAGCTCGAGGTCAGTGATTGAGGATTGAGGATGCCGAGAGTTGGTGACTCGTATCCTAGCAGGTGCTTGGAGTGGAACCTCAGGAAGGATGTGATGCGATCATTAGAAGGAGTGAGGATTGATACCCTTTTTGGATGTGCATACACGGTGTTAACCGACATGTGAGTTAGTTTGGGTACGGACACGTGGTCGTGATCCGTAGAAGTTGAGGATCGCCTAAGGATAGTGGAGTTGACGTTTGGACGGTTTGTCCAATGGTGGTATTAATGTTGCGGAGTGAATTCCATGGTTGGAAAAGGTGGACATACTTCCAACCTGGTTGGAATCTCGGAATCAGGAGATGATGCAATCCTGTGGTTGGTTCCGAGTTGGAAATTAGGTCGTGTGGTGGATATTCTAGAGTTGAGTTGGGAAACTCGTGGTTGAAATGCCAGGATTTGTAAACCCCCATTTAAGTGTGGACACTTGTGTTGTGTTCAGGAGTAGAAAAGTACTTGGTGGCGCCAAGTGTAGCGAGTGTTATGAGATGGTGTTAAGATGGGTTTTAGTCGTTGTGATGACATGATTGAGGACCATTGTGAGTTCCGTTGAAGGATGACGGAAGGAAATGGAAAATGAGTGACTATAACTGATCGATATAAGGTTATTGAAGAGAACCCACAATCTAGACGTGCGGTATAGAAGATCGACTGGATTTGATGCAGTGGTCTGAAACTTAGGCAGTAGGATCCACTTAGGAGTGAGTGGATCGGTACTGGAGTGTTTTTGACTCAAGAGTGGTGTAGAGGATGGATGACAAGACAGAGGTTGGATGTTGGACATACAGATGAGGAAAGTGCTCTGTCTTGTAGGAGTGGTGCAGGACGTATGTGGTCTGTGGTTGCATACGTATAGATATTAGACTTAGATCTAGTGCTGGGTCTACCCTATGTACGTGGTTGAGATTGTGAATGGATTTCGTATTAGACTGGAGACCCAGGAGATTGGGAGATTTGGAAGGTATTTTAGTTGGACGTTCCCGGAGACAGGTAGTTCAGTCTAGAGGTTGGAGTGACCGATGGGCTTCAAAGTGAAGCGTGTTTGATTTGTGATGACCCCAATGCGATTGGAACGATCTTTCGATGAACTAAAAGTTGGTTGAGTTAGATGAGGTGACAGTTTGGGCACTGTTAGGATATTTTGATTGGCAGGTGCTGGAGACCGGGTAGGAGACCCAGGTGTGAGACTAGTTAAATGTCCCCTAATAGTAGATCCGGAATTTTGAGGACGAAATTCTTTAACGGGGGTAGATTGTAACACCCCGTCCTGTAAACCGAGATTAGATTAGTGGTTAATAACCGATTAGTGAAGATAATCGGTGATTAGTTGGATAATTTCGGACGGACGGTGCGAAATGATGATTTTACCCCTAGAATGGGCAAAAATGTTGACTTTTCTTTCGGACGGTCAAATGGACCTTGACCGATGACTGTGACGTAGTTTGGAACGTCACGAGTTCGCAGACAGGTGGCACGTCCGATTCCGACATCTGAGGAGGAAGTTATGATATTCGGAAGTTCGAGGTTAATTTGGTAATTTGGTTGAAAATGGGCACTTTGTTGACTTTTCCAATGACATGGAATTTTCACGCATTCCGAGGATCATTAGGTAGGTCTTGATGCCCTGAGTACAACGACAGGCGGCATGCCGTCATTGAACGTCGGACGACAAATTTACGGGTTAGGGAATACGAAGGGCAAAATGATAATTTGTGGAATAAGGGTAAAATGGTCATTTGACTTGTATGGGGATTTGTGCCCAGTGGTCAGAGGACACTTGGCTGCATCAAGGTGTGTGGCCACAGGATTTAGGACACCTGGCCCCTTCTAGATGGTGGTAGAAGTCCTCACCGTCTCTCACACACGTTTTAAACACAGATATGAGGTTTGCACGATTTTGGGAATGAATGAAAAACGTAGAAAAACAGAGACATGGGTGATTGTTGAAGCTTAACCCACTCAAAACTTGATCGGATGAGGATGGAGTATGACGGAAAGTTGGAGGAGAAGTTGTGCTGCGCTGACTGGTGGCCACGGTGAGGCACGATGACGGAGTACGGTGGCGGAAACTGAGAAAAACCCGTGAAGCCCTTTGTTTTCATGTGAACTTAGGAAGTGGATTGAGGCCTAAGGATCGATTTTCGTGGACGAGAGAGGTTGTTGGAGGACTGGGGAAGTGAATAAGTTCATTTTAGAAGCCTGAGGGGCCTGGTAAGTATCCTTTCGATTAACTGGTTTTGTTAAGATCGAAAATGGCAACTTGGTTTCTAATGCTTACTAATCGAATTGGTTATTCTTATGAGGATTTGGACGCCCAAAGGAAACTTTTGGATGAGGAATGAAGGACAATACTAGCTAGAACCATGGAAACAGAGAGGAGTATTTTTGAAGGAAGGAAACTCAATCGGGAAGGTACAGTTCAGGACCTAAATTCGTGATTTTATTATCTAGATCGGTTAGAATTAATAGGAAGATTTGAATAGAATCAAAAGCATGGGAAAAGATGGAAAAAATTGACGAATTAAGTGATGAACCGGTTGCGCCGGTTCGAGTTACAGAGGCCAGTCTAAACCAGGCCTGAACCAGGTCGACAGCTGGTTGAAGATGAACAGTGACTGCGCGCGTGGCTCCCACGAGCAACCCCTTTAGGAGGCACATAAGGGCGCGTGGAGTCCCTTTTGAGGATGTTTCCAACACGACTTTTAAAGTCTTCGATGCAACGAAAATTTTAAGACTGGTTTCGAGTCGATCGGACATCGTCTCGACATGTTTCGGGATGTTCGAAAGTGTTAGGGCTCGTTTAAAAATAGTTAAAAATACGGGAAATTTATGGGGCTTTAGTATGACCATTGTGAAGTAGTTAGTGACCTTATTATGGGATTTGGACAGGTTCGCGAAAGCCGAGGATAGCGGAATGACCGAGAACGACGTAAGTACGCGCGTATCGAGGCGACGTAGGAATGGTCTGTGAGTGCACTTTGCTTTCTAACTTATGATGCATGCATATATGTTTTTCTATACGTGATTCTATGATTTGGATTATGATCTTGATGATTTACGGTTTTGCACGATTTTCGAGATATTTACAAAATTTCACATTTTACGAGATTTCGATTGATCTTGTGATTTGATCATGGTTTTAATGATTTGATTTTGAGATTTGAAATATAACTTGATTTCAAGGATTTGAAACTGGATTTTGAAAATGAGATTTCGGATTGGGTTTTGAAAATTGGAAAGGGAAAGTCTGGATTTGGGTTCCGGATGATGGTTTCCGGGTGCTAGCTTACGGAATCATTGTTGCGAATTCGGATAAGGATTTTTTATGGTTTTCACTGATTGAAAAAATGGTTTTGGGTTTAAAGACCCAGAAAAAGAAAAAGAAAAACGGTTGGATCTGGTTTTGAGTTTAAAGACTCGGTTGATTGACGGGGGGAGGGCCCTAGATTGATATTTTTTGAGTTTAAAGACTCAGTATATGTTTTGAGTTTAAAGACAACGTTGATTGTGATACCCCCCGAGGCCTATGATTGTGTTTTGAGATTAATGACTTGTTGATATCCCGGGAAGGCCTGATTATTGCACATAGTTTTGAGTTTAATGACTCAGGCGCACTTGAGATCCAACAAACTCGCATGATTGATGTTTTTCACTGGTTTTCCAATGTTTTGGGCAGTGGCCCGGATGAATTGGATTTGATGAGTTTTGGGACTGAGTTCCCGTATTTGAGATTTCTTTGTGATTTGAGGTTGAGGCCTGGATTTGAATACCGATTTTGATTCGGGTTTCCGATAATGGTTTTCATTGATGGTTTTGATATGAATGGTTTCATAACATGACTTGATATACATGCATTTGGTTTTTGCGTAGAGGCTAAAAATGTAATTATCTGTTTTCTGATAAGTGTTTTTGAACTTACACTTATTTTGGCCACTCATAGTCTTTTCATGTTTTCGATACCCTCCAGGTTGTTGTGGTGCGGGCTGTTGGTCGAGAGGGACGGAGACATCACACCCACGTTCCACAGTAAATTCGGCGCACTCTAGAAAGTTTGGATACGTTTAGGACGGTCGGTTCGAGAATACCTTATTCGACTTACGTGTAACATGGAGATTGGACGTCAGTTTAGCCTTCGTGTCATGCGTAAGTTAGACGGGAGCAGGATTCAGCCCTTAATCTCGGGGGATTGGGGGTGGGTCCTGACAGAAGGGGGTGCTCATCTCGGAGGAATATTTATCTGTTAAGAGGCATAGATTAGTATGACATATAAACAAGTCATTGTACAATGTACATACCGCTAACCTAATGCTTTGATACCAAGCTGACAAGACCCTCCCTAGTCCCTCTAGGACTACAGTGAGATGTGCCCTACTCAATCTGATAAGTATACTCTAAATACCAAAAATAACCTTATGGGTTAAATATAACATACATAATTCACTATCTTATTTCCAAATAAGGGATCAGAATCTCTTACACATGATCAAGCATATATATATATATATATATGTACAATACAAGTACTAAAACCTACCCAGTATGGTGTCATGTACGCAGTAGTACTATTTATGCCTCAGCCTCAATATCTGCCCCTGTCTCCATATCACGGCTTGAAGGTCAATAAAATAGTAAAAATGTGAGTGGACCAAAAATCAATAAGTTAGAAACTCACTTTGAAAACATATACAGTTTAACCATCTATTTTTATAAACATGCATGCATTTTAGTTAAATCGTACGAAAACAGGTTAAATCATAACCCATACATATATACATACATATCTGGACACACTGCATCAGTAAAACACACATAATATAACCAATCCTCAGGCATCCGTGATGCCTCGACATCCGCGATGTCTATATCATAACCAGTCACGATTTCCAAAGGCTACGCGTGTAACTCGGGGTCTCATCTTCGAGTACTTCCCCATGATCCAACTCAATGTCATCCGGGGTGATATCAACATAGGGTGCCTACCCAGATCTACCGTGTCTGGGATGATATCGTAACCAAGCACTCCTCATCCTGAGTCTCTCCTCGAAGTCAGTCATCTCAAGTAGTGCACCGTGACTACTGCTGGATCCTTGCCGTCTGGAGGAGACTAACCAACTTACCCAGGATTGTATATGTGGAACTGTAACCAAATTCGATAAAAAATCATATTAAAATCATTTATGTCTCAAATCAGTTTAAATACTGTTCAATTGGCCCTATGCCTAAGACATAATTATGACAAATCCATTCCACAAAAATCTACCCAAAAACTGTGTCCAATACTTGTTTATAAATCCCGATTTATCGTTATTTAAATCCAGTTTAAATGTATTATTTCCTTTCAATTTTCCATTGACTCTAAGTCTAAGTCAAATCATCATTTCATCGGGTCTCAAGCCCAAAACCTCATTTTCCACGAAAATCCATAAAACGTTTCATAAACCGATGATCACAATCCACATCATCCTTCAATAACAATATCAAAACAGTTCAACTTAAATCATGTAATAAAGCATTTAAAACAGTTATGCATGCATTTAGTTCTAAAACAAACAGCCCACTTATACTCGGTCCACGATGCGCACTAAACCTCAATGTTATATCTACCACTGAGCAAGTCAAAAGTCTCCGGGTCTGTCCAAATCATGTCTAAGGGTCACTACTTTGCTATACATGTTCATATGCTAAACCCTCACAAGCCCGATACCCGAAACGTGTCCCCGACACGCTTCCGAGGCTAAAAACCTCTAGATGACAATCCAAACAGTCTCTGATCAACTTGAAACCACTACCATTGGATTCAAAACGTCAAAAACTTTTGAACAAGATTGGTTTGACCTCAAAATTAGTGTGCACATGCCCTCACGCGTAAGTAAAAGTCTCGGTCAACGCTCGTCAATGGTCAACGCTGACGTGAGCCTGACAGGTCTGAGAGTTGACAATTTGACACCGACACGTGTCACTCTCATATTAGTCCATGTGTCTTACCATGTGACCTTTGATACCTCTGACATCTAGCCATACGGCACCACCTGATTGGTCCACGTGGTGACATGTCAACTGCTAACTGTGTTTGAAAACTTGCCACGTGGTACCACCTGATTGGCCACGTGGGCTAACAGTTTTTGACAGATGTTGACGTGGATTGCCATGTCATCATCGTCCAACCCGCAACCCAACTCGGTCGTATCGTACTCAATTCTCATCTTTTTCACCATTCTTTTTCCTATCTACTCGCAAACGATCCCAGGAATGGATCTATGGCATCAAAAGCAGCTAAAAGGTCTAGAAGTTACCTTCCAAACTTGATGATTTTTGGTTGAGTTTCCAGCCCTTCCCCAGATCGATTCCGGCCACCTCTGTCCACGAAAATGGCCCCTATGAGTTCGTATGATCCCTGGGAACAATTCTTGGTCATCAAAATAGCCCAACAAACCCTAGAAAATGAATTCGAATTTTGGGTCAAAATCGGGTTTTCGGGTTTACCGGGTTTCATGGTTTGCGGTGGGTTTTGGTGTTTCTGGTATAATCAAACAAAGAGGAAGGAAGATGATACATGGACCCATAATTTAGGGTCTTGGGCTAATTAGATGAGTGACACTTGTCACTCATTAATAGGTCCAAGTTTGATATTTGACCAATTAAATCTAGCCAACTATACTCGTCCTCGAAATGCATGAATAGTGGTTGTTTTCTTCCGTGACCCATAACTTTCCCGTCAAACGTCTAATTTTGATGTGTCGCCTGTCTACAGACTCGTGACTTCTCGATTTAAGTAACGGGCCTCGGTCAAAGTCCAAATAAGTAACGGGCCTCGGTCAAAGTCCAAATAGTATCTCGAGTCAAAAGTCAACATTTTTCCCTGACCATGGGCAAAATAGTCATTTCACCTTAATTTTTCCAATTTTACAATTAATGAAAAGTTATGGGCATTACATTTCATGATTGGTTAAATATGTGAAAATATTGGTGTGTGGACATTGTAAGTGGATGATGATGTCACATGTATGTATGTTAGTTAGGAGTAGAGTAAATAATGTGATTGTTGATTTGTATTTGCTTATGTAATAGTGTCGGTTTTTTCTATGAAACTAATCTATGATTTGCAGGTACAAATTAGCATGAGCATTCCCATTTAAATTCTTAATTGTAAAGCGTAACTTCAGTTACATAGTTTTAAACCCCTTATCTTTGTTCTTTCTAATAAATGTTAATCATATATAGGTTCCCTCACTCCCCAGTCCAAAACGATCCTATTTACCAATTCTACATCTACAAAAAAAGGTTTTTTAATTGTATGTGTTTTCCTTAAGTATTGAGTGTTACTTTCTGTTTACTTTAATTCTTGGTTTTTGCGAATCAGGAAGCAGCTGAATTACGAATTGTTGTAGATTTGGGGCCATAAGTGTGTCCTTATCTTTATCCTCATCCCTTGGCTGAGCCATGTGTTGGCTCACGACTATGGGCAGCTGATTAGGTGCACTTTGAGTCCGAATTTGGTCTAGAGCCACAAGCACATCATGAAGCAGATTATGGGGACACAGCTTGGGGTAGTGCTACAAATTGAACTTCAAATATCCAAGGTGTCTTTTTCATCTTCCCTCGTCCCTTTCTCGTCCTCTCATTCTTCGATCTCAGTTTCCAATATGTGAGGGCAAGGTAACAAAGCATGGTTAGACATTAAATCAACATTATAAGTATTGGAAAAGAAAGAATAATTTTGAGGGTCAGAAATGGGGCTGTCTCATTACTCAATCAGAGTAGATTGGAGAGGCACATCCATGACATTGCCTGGGATAGAAAATTAGGCATCCTTGCTAAGCACTTGTTGATGTGTTGGCATTCAAAATTGATTTCAATTAAAGTTATAAACTATAAATATAAAAAAACTAAATATAGATAGCAAGATTGTGGAACCATAATAATCGGAATACTCTGAGCTGCCACGTGGCCAACAATTTCCATAATGCCAATATTACACTTGGTAAAATTAACATCGACATGTTACGATTTCCGCATTAATTCATTTATTTAGCAGCTAAATATATTAATTAATCAGATCAATGCCGATAATAACTAACTTCCCAGCGAATTAGTTCTTCATTAATAAATAAGTGGTTATACTCGGTACAATCACTTATTTAATACTTTCTCCTTCAACCAATCAGACGCTCTGGTGACTTTCAAGGCTTCACTATAAATAGAAGGCCTCATCTCACTTCTAAAGAGAATCAAAAACTCATGCAAACACTCTGTCAAATTATTCTCTCATAGAAAACTGACTTAAGTATCAGAGCGTTTTCGATTGAACCACCTCCTGGGATTCAACCTTAACCCATTTGATTTTTGTTCTTGTGTGTAGGGTTCGAGAAGAAATTTCATAGAGTCAGACGATTTCTGCATCAACAACTAGTGCTTTCATTGAGAGCCGATTTGAGAAATACTCAAAACGTGCTCTTTAGTTTTTCCATGAAAAAACTCTATCATCACACTTTCGACACTTACCGTTCTTCACATGGCTAGAACACGCCAATCCACACGAGCCTCTGAGGTTGCCACGTCCGCTACTGCAATCGCTGGCGTGAGTCAACCCCTCCTAGAAATTCCAGAAGACCCACTTTCCGTCTCCTGCATGGCCCATGCCACACATCAATTCACCTACGTTCGGAAGGCCAGATTGGACACCTATGTTCAGTTTCAGAATGCCCATGAGTACTTTGACGTATTGAGTACCCACGCGATAGCCGACCGAAACAAGCAATCTCCCATGCATCACACACACACACTCAAATGGACGAATCCACATGACTCTAAAAGCACGGATGATCATAGTGAGGAAGGACGAGACTTACTCACAAGTACGCTCGAGAGCTAAGCCCGCTGCAACTGGAGGGAGTCGATGCCATTTGACCCGGTGTGGGAACTTCAGGCATGAAGGACCATTACACGCTAAAGACGTCCGAAAGATGCTAGATCAAAGCCTCCAGGGAGTTCAACGTGATGGAGACTTGGAGAATGACCTTTGGTGCCAGATTTAGACGTCATCATCTTCGCTGTTCGTGAGGGACATTGAGGAGGAGCCATTCCCGCAACGATTTTCAACACTAAACTTCAATCAGTACAAATGAACCTCTGATCCAGTAAAGCATATCAATTACTATCGGGGGGGTCATGGTACCTAAGATGGTTGATATGCTTTACTCGGATTGGGGGGTCATGGTCCAAAGTTTTCCAAGCCTCGCTGCAAGGTTAGGCGACGACATGGTTCAACCATCTTCCCCGAGATCAATCACTTCCTTCGAAGAGTTGGCCCTTGTTTTTGTGAAGGAGTACTCGTAGGGGCTTCGCACCGTCGAAGTCAAGGATGACCACCTCTTCACCATTTGAAAGAGGTCTAAGGAAACCTTGCGGCAATACATCCAGAGGTATTGCGAAGAAAAGTCCCGCATTGTTGGTTGTAGCGATCTTTTCACTGCCATGGCATTTAAACAAGGCCTACCACGGGAGAGCTAGCTCTACGGAGACAACGTCTTGAGCAACGCCCGAAGTCTCGCCAGATATTGTCCCAAACGGAGCGACATGCATGCTAGGAGGACGAGAAAAACACCACACATGCCGCCCACCGCGGGAACTCAGTCGAGAAAGACAACAAGCGCAAGGGGAACCCGTCATCCAACATGTTTGTGGGTGAAAATCCAAACACACAATTTTCGGTACCTTTCCTCCAAATATAAAATCAGATAAAGGAAAAGTCGTGGTTCGAAAGACCAGCTCTCGTCAAAGGTGACCAGGAGAGGGCCGACAAGACAAAATGGTGTGCCTATCACAATTGATATGGGCATGACATAAGCTCTTGCCAGACTTTCGAAAGATACCTTCGGGATCTCTTGAATTAAGGACACTGCATCGAGTACATTAGAAAAAAGGCAACGAAACGTCTTGGAAACAAAGGCCCCCACAACCCTCACAAAAGATGATCTGCGTGGACACCATCATTGCCGAGTCCGAGTTGCAGGGAACAACCAAGAAACTGAATCGATGACCAAGTCATCATCAAAGACACAAATTTTGTGGTTAAAAATTGGCTCAATGCCTACTTTACTCACGTAGCATCTTTCAATAAGATTCAAGATGTTTCGTTTCAATGTCTAATGAAATTGTCTCATCGCCTATGCTTTTGTTTAGAAAGCACTAGGCCTTCGCCCCCCGAAACACTTCAAAGCCTTTGTCACGTACAACACTATAAATATTTACCATGTGAAGCACTCTAAGCCTTTTCCACGCAAAGCACCTAACCCTTCGCCATGCGAAGCACTCTAAGCCTTTGCCATGCGAAACACTCCAAGCCTTCGCCCTGCGAAGCACTCCAAGCCTTTGCCCTGCGAAGCACTCCAAGCCTTCGTCCCGCGAAGCACTCCAAGCCTTTGCCACGCAAAGCACCCGAGTCTTCGCCATGCAAAGCACTCCAAGCCTTTGCCACGCAAAGCACCCGAATCATTACCACGCGAAGCACACTAAGTCTTCGTCACACGAAGCACTACAAGCCTTTGCCACATAAAGCACTCGAGTCTTCGCCACACGAGGCACTCTAAGTCTTCGCCAGGCGAAGCACTCCAAGTCTTCGCCACACGAAGCACTCTAAGTCTTCGCCCAGCGAAGCACTCCAAGCCTTCGCCAAGCGAAGCACTCCAAGCCTTCTCCACATGAAGCACTCCAAGCCTTCGCCACGTGAAGTAGTCTAAGTCTTCACCTCGCGAAGCACTCCAAGCCTTCGTCATGCGAAGCACCCGGGCCTTCGCCATACGAAGCACTCGAAGCCTTCGCCATGCGAAGAACTCAAAGACTTTTCCACACAAAGCACACCAAGTCTTCACTATGTGGATCACGTAACGTCTTCACCGCAAGAAGCGTTGAAGGCTCGTCCCAGCGAGGCACATAGAACCATCCAAGAACTTGACTTGTTGAAGTCAGAAATCTACTAAATAACGCTTCAAACCCCACCAAGATGGGTTTTAATGACCCGTCCCATAAATCGGGATTAGAATAGTGGTTAATGACAGATTAGTGACGTTAATCGGTGATTAGTTGGCTGATTTCGGACGGACGGTGCGAGATGACGATTTTTCCCTAGAATGAGAAAAAATGTTGTCTTTTGGTTCGGGCGGTCAAATGGACTTTGACCGATGACTGTAACGTAGTTTGGGACATCACAGGTTCATAGACATGTGGCACGTCCGACTCCGACATTCGAAGGAAAAGTTATGACGTTCGGAAGGTGAAGGGGTATTTTGGTAATTTGATCGAATAGGGGCAAAAGGTTGACTTTTTGGACAACAAGTATTTTTTTCACGCATTTTGAGGACCGTTGGGAAGATCTCGATCCCTTGAGTACAACGACATGCGGCACATCATCATTGGACTTCGGACGAATTAATTATTGGTCTAAATGTACGAGGGGTAAAATGGTAATTTTTCAAGGCATGGGTAAAATGGTCATTTGGTTGCCTTGGGGTCTGTGCCCAGTTCGTTTTGGACACATGGCTGCTCTTGGGAGTTCTAACCACAGAGGAGTGGACACCTGGCCCAATCTAGAGGATTGTGGAACTTGTTCAGCCGCCTTACACGTTTAAAAATTGTTTACCCGGTTTGGTCGAGAACAGAGCATGTGTGTGAGTGAACCCCATGGATCTTCAGCATCAGTGTTAGGAAATAGGAAGAAAATATGAAGAGGATGTTAGGGCAAGTCAGATGGAGGTGGCACGACGGCTCACGACGGCGAGAGGAAATAAGGAATTCGTGAAACCTGTGAGTTCCTTTGTTTGCGTTTGAATTGGTGAACTCGAACTGAAGGGTTAAGAGAAAATTTGTTACTTAGAGGATGTTTCTGGGGTGTCTAGGAGTTGATTAAGCTTGAACTGGTGGATCGCCATAGACGGTGGCGGTAGAACCGAAAAACTGCTAAGCTTGAATTAACAATGGTGTTTTCGGTTTTAATTCGTTTTGATCGATTCTAAAAAGTTAAACTTGTTTCTAGAGGTTCTGTGAAGTGCTTAGGATAAATTTTAAGGGCCGTGAGTACTCGTGGTGGCCAGAGGCAGAGGAGGAAAATATGGTTTTGAACAAAGAATGAAAAGGTTTGATATCGACTCTCATTCTTTGATTTAAGTAGGTAGTTAAATAGGAAAGTAATAGACGAACTGGTAGAACTAAAAATGGTCCAAAACGGGTTGAAATTGGATAAGATAGGACGTTGGACCGCCTGCGCCTGTTCGGCTGGACCGGGAAGAACCGAACCGGTCTGGACCCTGTTCGGCGTGAAGTTGAAGATGACTTGCTAAGGCGCGTGAGGCCCACGTGCAGCCCCTTTGGGAGGTGTATGGGGACGCGTGGCGCATCTTTTGAGGATGGTTCCAACACGACTTTCAAATTATTCGATGTAACGAACATTTTGGCACTAGTTTCGAGTCGATCGGACATCGTCTCGATAGGTTTCGGGATGTCCGAAGGTTTTAGGGCTCGTTTAAAAATCGTTAAAAATACGGGAAAAATATGGGGCTTTAGTATAAGTTTTATGAAGTAGTTAGTGACCTCATTATGGGTTTTGTACAGGTTCGGGAAAACCGGTGATAGTGGATTGGCTGGGAACGGCATAGGTGTGCGCTTATCGAGGCGATGTCATAACGGTCTGTGAGTGGAGTTTCATTTCTAACTTATGATGCATGCATATATGTTTTTATATGTTTTCTATACGTGATTCTATGATTTTAGTTATGATCTTGATAGGTTACGGTTTTGCAAGATTTTTGAGATATTTACGGAATTACAAGTTTTACGAGATTTCGATTATGTTGCGATTTGAGCATGGGTTTAATGATTTGATTTTGGGATTTGAAATATGATTTGATTTCAATGTTTTATAATGGATTTCAGAAAAGTGATTTTGGGCTTGGGGTCCTGTTCACGTGATTTCGGAAATGAGATTTCGGTTTTGGAACTGAATTTCGGAAACGATGTTTTGGATTTGGTTTTGAAAATTGGAAAGGAAATTTTGGATTTGGGTTCGGGATGATGGTTCCGGATGTCGGCTTACGGAATCATTTTTGCGAATTCAGATATGGATTTTGTATGGTTTTCACTTGATTGAAAAATGGTTTTGGGTTTAAAGACCTGGAAAAAAGAAAAGAAAAACCACTGGATCTGGTTTTGAGTTTAAAGACTCGGTTGATTGACGAGGGGGGAGGGCCCTGGATTGATATGTTTTGAGTTTAAAGACTCGGTATATGTTTTGAGTTTAAATACTCGATTATGATACACCCCGAGGCCTATTGATTGTGTTTTAAGTTTAAGGACTCGTTGATATCCCGGGAAGGCCTGATTATGCGCATGGTTTTGAGTTTAAAGATTCGGGCGCACTTGAGATCCAGCAACTCGCATGATTGATGTTTTTCACTGGTTTTTCACTAGTTTTCAGATGTTTTGGGCAATGGCCCGAATGAATTGGATTTCATGAGTTTTGGGGCTGAGTTCCCGTACTTTGAGATTGATTTGTGATTTTGGGCTGAGGCCCTGGATTTGAATTGCGGATTTGAAGAATGAAATTATTCTGGTTTTTCATTAATGCTTTTGGATATGAAATGATTCCATGACAAGAATTGTATATGCATGCATTGGTTTTAAATGGAGGGTATAAATGTAATTATGTTTTCTTATAACTATTTTTGAACTTATACTTTATTTTTGTCCACTCACAGTCTTTTCATGTTTTTGATACCCTCTAGTTTGTTGCGGTGGGGGTTGTTGATCAAGAGAGACGGAGAAATCACACACGTGATTCACAGTAGATTCTGCGTGCTCTGGGAAGTCTGGAAGCTTTTTAGGCGGTTGGTTCGAGAATCCCTTGTCCGACTTACGTGCCACATGGAGGTTGGATGTAGGTTTAGCCTTCATGTCATGCGTAAATTAGACGAGAGCAAGACTTAGCCCTTAATCTCGGGGGATTAGAGGTGGGTCTTGTCAAATTGGTCTCAGAGCAGGTTTTGTGCGCTCTACAGGAAGTTTGGCTTCCAGAGCTGGTGGTTTGTCGATTAGCGTGATGTGATGCTACTGTGGATGTGATGTCTCAACGTGGAACAGTCTGTTAACAACCTGTATATGCGAGTGACAATGAGTAGTTGTACGATAGCTAGTGGCTTAGTTAGTGGTGAAAGTACGAGCAACTAGGTGATGCGTTGCCCGATACGCGATTAGATGTCTTACTTGCCAGCTTTGGACAGGAAAGGATAGTGTGGTGGACGCTGGATATGCTCGATTTTTGGTTGGACCATCTGGTCGGAGGTATGCCAGCGGTTAACCTGGATGGTAGCCAGTGAGCTATGATTGAGTAGGCTGGTCGGCTTGTGGGGCCGAGAGTAGTCTGTTGAGCTAGAGTTATACGTGGGCCGAGGAGGCCGGTTGACGGTGGTCTATTGGACCTGATGGTGATTGGATGACGGAAGTATGGACTTGTGACCATTTGGTCAAATTATTTGAGCTTGGACTTGTACGGCTACGAGGAGCCAGATTCCTCGAGTGACAGGGCATAGGAAACCACTTTAAGGAATGGAGGGATTATTCCCCTAGTATGGGTCACTGGTGGACATTGGTGTGTACACTTTACGGTAAGGGATAGTCTTAGTCGGGTGTGATGACCCGAGTGGTAAGGTTATGATGAATTAGTGGCTGTCGCGGGTTCGGATAACCCGTATGGCAATGATGATTTGAGGAATCCCGTGAGTTCGGGTTTGTGGTTAGGAAGTTGTTGTGGTTGGGCTGATTTACGACTGGCTTGGAAATGGTGCTGCTAGGATCAGCCAAGGTAGTGATTGGTTGGTGGACGATTCTGGACGATCCCAGTGTTGGGTGCTCAGTGTATTGGACTACGAGGGAGGTTAGTTCCCCCGACCCGAGCATTGATGGAGGGTGTTGACTCAGTATGAACGGAGGTTCGGGACTGGTGTGTTGTGAGCACTAGATTGGAATGATGTGCCACGAGTGGGGATGCTTGTAAATGGTCGGATGAGCACTTTGAGTCGAGGTTGTGGCCGGTTGTGAGGTGTCGGTGTCTGGCAGGAACCATTAACCAAGCAGGGATATGTGATGACCATTGGTAGTTCATGGTTGGGACGAACAGTCAGTATACCGTGAGTTTGGTAAGAGTAGCGCAGCAGAAGCGCGGTGGACCTATGCCTCGTGTTGGAGTGGGCTAGGTGGGTATGGTCAGGTTGACCATGAGTGAGGTTGGTTTTCGTGGACTCATCCGGTTGTGTTGGAGATGTCGAGTATGTTGGATTGTGTTAGTACATGCCGAGGTTGTCATTTGGGCGATGTCGAGGCCAGTACTCGGTGATGTCCCGAGCATAGTAATGGACGACTTGGAGGATAGTGACTGAGGAGTCCGAGATTAGTGATCTTTGATTTGTGATTCCGAGAGTCGGATACGAGTGTGATAGTGGTGCTTGGGGTTGAACCTCGAGAAGGTTAGAATGCTATCATCAGAAAGAGTGATGATTGACATTCTGTTGGATTTATATAACAGTGTCAACCGACAGTCATGTTGGTCAGTGAGTTGGTTTGGTTACGGACACATGGGTGAGATCCGTAGGAGTTGTGGACTACCTCAGTATAGTAAAGTAAGAGGTAGTCTAGATGTGGTATACTTGAGGATGAAGTACCGCTCGAAATCAGGAGATATGGTGGTTTAGACGTTGAGTTGATGTGTTGATTCTAAGTTGGTGTTACATGTTAAGGGATGGATACTCTGAAGACGAATTAAGAGACTTATTGAAGGAACTTCAGGAACTAGGAACAACCCCCAGCCCCCCCCCCCCCCCCCCCCCCCTTTCCCTAAATTATGGACACATGTGGTTGTGTTCAAGAGTAGAGAAAAGTATTTGGTAACGCCCGGAGTGGCTTGTGTGGCGAGTGTCAAGGGATGGTGTTAGTCTAAGGTAGAATGACTGGTGATGACAGGGTTGTGGACCATCACGTGTTCCGTTGAAGGATGACGGAAGGAAATGGAAAAAGGAGTGACTCTAACTAATCGATATGAGGATATTCAAGAGAACCCGCAATCAAGACGTGCCTTTGGACGTGTTGAGTACTTTACCGATTTGATTCGACATCTCGGTCTGATCATTTGTGGCAAGTGAAGGCAAAGTAGTGAACCAGTAGGTAGGATCCACTTAGAAGTGGGTGGATTAGGATTGGATCGTTTCTGGCTCAGGTGTGAGCTGTTAGGGATCAAGAGGATCGTATGTGAGACATAAGTTGGATATCTTGACCATCCTGCAGTTGTACAAGACGTGCGCAGTCCGTCTCGCATACGTTTGGGTAGGAGTGAACCGACAGACTGCAAAAGTGAAGCATGTTTGACTGGTAGGCATGGGGTAATTCAGTAGTTACGAGGAAGTTTGTGTGCCTGGAAATTTCACTATGAGGGTGACAGGTACACTATGTTGTTGTTAGTTAGACCTTGGGTGTCGTAGAACGTGGTTGAAGCCAATGTGGTTGATTAGTGGACATACCGTAGGATGACGTTGGAAGTACATGAAGATATACGATACGAGCCGTGCTTAAGGTATTCTAAAATATCTTTGTTCCAAGTTCGTAGGATTATCCTTGTGTGTGTTTGGTGGTTTGCAACATGGTTCTAGTTGGTAGTACTTGCCGAATGTACTTGAAATGTGTACGTACTGGCTCTACAGTGGTCGGAATCATGTCGAGGTAATTGTACGTGTAGCGTGAAGTTCTGGTAGAAATATTGGTGATCGGCATAATGCCGAGGTATATTGTGAATTGAAGGATGATCGGCGTAGTTTCGATATGTTGGATTTTAACAGAGCAGGTGGACTGGATCCGGGTGATCCCGAGTGGGTGATTGGTTATTGCAGGCTTCAGTATTGACATGAGCTGGATGTTCCGAGCCATGAGTGGCTGGTGGGACCTTGACCTTAAGATGGTTGATCACGGTTAAATCGGTTTATGATAGGGTCCGGTTATAGAGAGATAGTATGAGAGGTAGATGATGTTTCCATAGTTTGACTGTGACTGTGGTTAGTGGAACCACTGGTGAGATGAATTAGGGCATAGTTGTTATGAGTAGATACGTTGTGAACCCAGTAAGGTCGGCTCGGATCGCCGACAGAAGTAGTATGGACCGTTGTACGAATCTTGATGCATAGGAGTACCGAGGTCAGTCGATGTCGTCTTGTGAATTGGTGAACTTGAGCTTTGTGCCTGTTGACGGCGGACTCGTAGGACGTATTGGGACGTTGGTATGAGGTACACTCGACTCGAGGAGGATTTTGAGATTAATGTGACTAGTAGCAATGGAGTTGTGGCACACATACTATTAGTAGAGTCGTGAGTGTCGGCTGGTACGACGTTAGAACTGTTGCAGGTACGATTTAGAAAGTGTTAACCTCGGTGAGAATGAGTTGAACGTCAGGTGGACCGACAGTTGGTAGAGATGGTTCGCCTGACCTACTTGAGGTGACAGTTTGGGAACTGTCAGGATAAGTTGGATTGGCGGGTGCTAGACACCAGGTAGGAGACACAGGTATGAGATCAGTTGGTTTCTCCCCCAGTGAATTACGGAAGTACGAGATGCAGAATTTCGGGGAAGAAATTCTTTAAGGGGGAAGATTGTAACGACCCGTCCCGTAAATCGGGATTAGATTAGTGGTTAATGACAGATTAGTGACGTTAATCGGTGATTAGTTGGCTGATTTCGGACGGACGGTGCGAAATGACGATTTTTCCCTAGAATGGGCAAAAATGTTGACTTTTGGTTCGGGCGGTCAAATGGACTTTGACCGATGACTGTAACGTAGTTTGGGACATCACAAGTTCATAGACAGGTGGCACGTCCGACTCCGACATTCGAATGAAATGTTATGACGTTCGGAAGTTGAAGGGTATTTTGGTAATTTGATCGAATAGGGGCAAAAGGTTAACTTTTTGGACGACAAGTATTTTTCACCCATTTCAAGGACCGTTGGGAAGGTCTCGATCCCCTGAGTACAACGATAGGCGGCACATCATCATTGGACTTCAGACGAATTAATTATTGGTCTAAATGTACGAGGGGTAAAATGGTAATTTTGCAAGGCAGAGGTAAAATGGTCATTTGGTTGCCTTGGGATCTGTGCCCAGTTGGTTTTGGACACATGGTTGCTCTTGGGAGTTCTAACCACAGAGGAGTGGACACCTGGCCCAATCTAGAGGATTGTGGAACTTGTTTAGCCACCTTACACACGTTTAAAAATTGTTTACCCAGTTTGGTCGAGAATAGAGCATGTGTGTGAGTGAACCCCGTGGATCTTCAGCATTAGTGTTAGGGAAACAGGAAGAAAAGATGAAGAGCATGTTAAGGAAAGTCATATGGAGGTGGCACGGCTGCTCACGACGGCGAGAGGAAATAAGCAATTCGTGAAACCCGTGAGTTCCTTTATTTGTTGAGTTCCTTTATTTGTGTTTGAATTGGTGAACTCGAATTGAAGGGTTACGAGCAAAATTGGTTACTTAGAGGATGTTTCTGGGGTGTCTATGAGTTGATTAAGCTTGAACTGGTGGCTCGCCGTAGACGGTGGCGGTAGAACCGAAAAACTGGTAAGCTTGAATTAACAAGGGTGCTTTCAGTTTTAATTCGTTTTGATCGATTCTAAAGAGTGAAACCTATTTCTGGAGGTTCTGTGAAGTGCTTAGGATGGATTTTAAGGGTTGTGTGGACTCGTGATGGCCAGAGGCAGAGGAGGAAAATACGGTTTTGAACAAAGAATGAAAAGGTTTGATCTCGACTCCCATTCTTTGATTTAAGAAGGTAGTTAAATAGGAAACTGATAGACGAACTGGTAGGACTAAAAATGGTCAAAAACAGGTTGAAATTGGATAAGATAGTACGTTGGACCGCCTGTGCCGGTTCGACTAGATCGGGCTGAACCGAACCGGTCTGGACCCGGTTCGGCGTGAGGTTGAAGATGACCTGCTGAGGCGCATGAGGCCCACTCGCAGCCCCTTTGGGAGGCGCGTGGGGGTGCGTGGCACGTCTTTTGAGGATGGTTCCAACACGACTTTTAAAATATTCGATGTAACGAACATATTGACACTAGTTTCAAGTCGATCGGACATCGTCTCGATAGGTTTAGGGATGTCTGAAGGTTTTAGGGCTCGTTTAAAAATAGTTAAAAATACAAGAAAAATATGAGGCTTTACTATAAGTTTTATGAAGTAATTAGTGACCTCATTATGGGTTTTGGACAGGTTCGGGAAAACCGGTGATAGTGGAATTGACGGGAACGGTATAGCTGCGCGTGTATCGAGGCAATGGCATAACGGTCTGTGAGTGGACTTTGTTTTCTAACTTATGATTCATGTATATATGTTTTTATATGTTTTCTATAAGTGATTCTATGATTTGAGTTATGATCTTGATGGTTTACGGTTTTGCACGATTTTTGAGATATTTACGAAATTACACGTTTTACAAGATTTCGATTATATTGCAATTTGTGCATGGTTTTAATGATTTGATTTTAGGATTTGAAATATGATTTAATTTCAATGTTTTATAATTGATTTTTGAAAAGTGATTTCGGGCTTGGAGCCCTATTCACGTGATTTCAAAAATGAGATTTCGGTTTTGGAACTGAATTTCGGAAACGATGTTCTGGATTTGGTTTTGAAACTTGGAATGAAAATTCTAGATTTGGGTTCGGGATGATGGTTCCGGATGCCGACTTACAGAATCATTGTTGCGAATTCGGATATAGATATTCTATAGTTTTCACTTGATTGAAAAATGGTCTTGGGTTTAAAGACCCGGAAAAAAGAAAAGAAAAACCGTTGGATCTGGTTTTGAGTTTAAAGACTTGGTTGATTGACCGGGGGAGGGCTCTGAATTGATATGTTTTGAGTTGAAAGACTCAGTATATGTTTTGAGTTTAAAGACTCGGTTATGATACCCCCCGAGGCCTATTGATTGTGTTTTGAGTTTAAAGACTCGTTGATATCCCGGGAAGGCCTGATTATGCGCATGGTTTTAAGTTTAAAGACTGGGGCGCACTTGAGATCCAAAAACTCGCATGATTGATGTTTTTCACTGGTTTTTAGATATTTTGGGCAGTGGCCCGAATGAATTGGATTTGATGAGTTTTGGGGCTGAGTTCCCGTACTTTGAGATTGATTTGTGATTTTGAGCTGAGGCCCTGGATTTGAATTGCGGATTTGAAGAAAGAAATTATTCTGGTTTTTCATTAATGCTTTTGGATAACCCGTATGACGGGGATGAATCAGGGAACCCCATGGAATGACTGGTTTGGATTGTGAGTACCTGAGTGAGAAACCCCAGAGGAAGTGCTAGTTTCGGAAACCTGAGTTGGTGGTTGTGGCTCGGGCCGACTTACGGCCAGATTTGGGATGGTGCTGCTAGGCGCAGCCGAGGTAGAAAATGGTTGATGGACTACTCTGGACGAGTCCCAATGTTGGGTACTTAGAGTATTGCACTATGAGGGAGGTTAGTTTTCCCAACCAGAGAGAAGGTTAAGGGTTTTGCTCGGTAGGAGCAGAGGATCGGGACTGATGGACTGGGACCGTTAACCGAGCTGGAAGATTTGATGACCATTGGTAGGTCATGTATCAGGACGAACGGTCAGGATTCCGTTGGTTAATCAGAGTAGCGCAGCGGAAGCGCGGTGGATCTATGCTTTGTGTGGTTGGTCAGGCTAGGTTTGAATGGTCGGGTTGACCGCGTCGTGAGGTTGGTACTAGTAGACTTTCACCTGACATGTTGGTATATGTCGGTCGGTGCTGAGGATGACACTGAGTGAGTGGCGACTTCGAGAGTGGTAACTGGGGAGCTCGAGGTCAGTGATTGAGGATTGAGGATGCCGAGAGTTGGTGACTCGTATCCTAGCAGGTGCTTGGAGTGGAACCTCGGGAAGGATGTGATGCGATCATTAGAAGGAGTGAGGATTGATACCCTTTTTGGATGTGCATACACGTGTTAACCGACATGTGAGTTAGTTTGGGTACGGACACGTGGTCGTGATCCGTAGAAGTTGAGGATCGCCTAAGGATAGTGGAGTTGACGTTTGGACGGTTTGTCCAATGGTGGTATTAATGTTGCGGAGTGAATTCCATGGTTGGAAAAAGTGGACATACTTCCAACCTGGTTGGAATCTCGGAATCAGGAGATGATGCAATCCTGTGGTTGGTTCCGAGTTGGAAATTAGGTCATGTGGTGGATATTCTAGAGTTGAGTTGGGAAACTCGTGGTTGAAATGCCAGGATTTGTAAACCCCCATTTAAGTGTGGACACTTGTGTTGTGTTCAGGAGTAGAAAAGTACTTGGTGGCGCCAAGTGTAGCGAGTGTTATGAGATGGTGTTAAGATGGGTTTTAGTCGTTGTGATGACATGATTGAGGACCATTGTGAGTTCCGTTGAAGGATGACGGAAGGAAATGGAAAATGAGTGACTATAACTGATCGATATAAGGTTATTGAAGAGAACCCACAATCTAGACGTGCGGTATAGAAGATCGACTGGATTTGATGCAGTGGTCTGAAACTTAGGCAGTAGGATCCACTTAGGAGTGAGTGGATCGGGACTGGAGTGTTTTTAACTCAAGAGTGGTGTAGAGGATGGATGACAAGACAGAGGTTGGATGTTGGACATACAGATGAGGAAAGTGCTCTGTCTTGTAGGAGTGGTGCAGGACGTATGTGGTCTGTGGTTGCATACGTATAGATATTAGACTTAGATCTAGTGCTGGGTCTACCCTATGTACGTGGTTGAGATTGTGAATGGATTTCGTATTAGACTGGAGACCCAGGAGATTGGGAGATTTGGAAGGTATTTTAGTTGGACGTTCCCGGAGACAGGTAGTTCAGTCTAGAGGTTGGAGTGACCGATGGGCTTCAAAGTGAAGCGTGTTTGATTTGTGATGACCCCAATGCGATTGGAACGATCTTTCGATGAACTAAAAGTTGGTTGAGTTAGATGAGGTGACAGTTTGGGCACTGTTAGGATATTTTGATTGGCAGGTGCTGGAGACCGGGTAGGAGACCCAGGTGTGAGACTAGTTAAATGTCCCCTAATAGTAGATCCGGAATTTTGAGGACGAAATTCTTTAACGGGGGTAGATTGTAACACCCCGTCCTGTAAACCGAGATTAGATTAGTGGTTAATAACAGATTAGTGAAGATAATCGGTGATTAGTTGGATAATTTCGGACGGACGGTGCGAAATGATGATTTTACCCCTAGAATGGGCAAAAATGTTGACTTTTCTTTCGGACGGTCAAATGGACCTTGACCGATGACTGTGACGTAGTTTGGAACGTCACGAGTTCGTAGACAGGTGGCACGTCCGATTCCGACATCTGAGGAGGAAGTTATGATATTCGGAAGTTCGAGGTTAATTTGGTAATTTGGTTGAAAATGGGCACTTTGTTGACTTTTCCAATGACATGGAATTTTCACGCATTCCGAGGATCATTAGGTAGGTCTTGATGCCCTGAGTACAACGACAGGCGGCATGCCGTCATTGAACGTCGGACGACAAATTTACGGGTTAGGGAATACGAAGGGCAAAATGATAATTTGTGGAATAAGGGTAAAATGGTCATTTGACTTGTATGGGGATTTGTGCGGCCAGTGGTCAGAGGACACTTGGCTGCATCAGGGTGTGTGGCCACAGGATTTAGGACACCTGGCCCCTTCTAGATGGTGGTAGAAGTCCTCACCGTCTCTCACACACGTTTTAAACACAGATTTGAGGTTGCACGATTTTGGGAATGAATGAAAAACGTAGAAAAACAGAGACATGGGTGATTGTTGAAGCTTAACCCACTCAAAACTTGATCGGATGAGGATGGAGTATGACGGAAAGTTGGAGGAGAAGTTGTGCTGCGCTGACTGGTGGCCACGGTGAGGCATGATGACGGAGTACGGTGGCGGAAACTGAGAAAAACCCGTGAAGCCCTTTGTTTTCATGTGAACTTAGGAAGTGGATTGAGGCCTAAGGATCGATTTTCATGGACGAGAGAGGTTGTTGGAGGACTGGGGAAGTGAATAAGTCATTTTAGAAGCTGAGGGGCCTGGTAAGTATCCTTTCGATTAACTGGTTTTGTTAAGATCGAAAATGGCAACTTGGTTTCTAATGCTTACTAATCGAATTGGTTATTCTTATGAGGATTTGGACGCCCAAAGGAAACTTTTGGATGAGGAATGAAGGACAATACTAGCTAGAACCATGGAAACAGAGAGGAGTATTTTTGAAGGAAGGAAACTCAATCGGGAAGGTACAGTTCAGGACCTAAATTCGTGATTTTATTATCTAGATCGGTTAGAATTAATAGGAAGATTTGAATAGAATCAAAAGCATGGGAAAAGATGGAAAAAATTGACGAATTAAGTGATGAACCGGTTGCGCCGGTTCGAGTTACAGAGGCCAGTCTAAACCAGGCCTGAACCAGGTCGACAGCTGGTTGAAGATGAACAGTGACTGCGCGCGTGGCTCCCACGAGCAACCCCTTTAGGAGGCACATAAGGGCGCGTGGAGTCCCTTTTGAGGATGTTTCCAACACGACTTTTAAAGTCTTCGATGCAACAAAAATTTTAAGACTGGTTTCGAGTCGATCGGGACATCGTCTCGACATGTTTCGGGATGTTCGAAGGTGTTAGGGCTCGTTTAAAAATAGTTAAAAATACGGGAAATTTATGGGCTTTAGTATGACCATTGTGAAGTAGTTAGTGACCTTATTATGGGATTTGGACAGGTTCGCGAAAGCCGAGGATAGCGGAATGACCGAGAACGACGTAAGTACGCGCGTATCGAGGCGACGTAGGAATGGTCTGTGAGTGCACTTTGCTTTCTAACTTATGATGCATGCATATATGTTTTTCTATACGTGATTCTATGATTTGGATTATGATCTTGATGATTTACGGTTTTGCACGATTTTTCGAGATATTTACGAAATTTCACATTTTTCGAGATTTCGATTGATCTTGTGATTTGATCATGGTTTTAATGATTTGATTTTGAGATTTGAAATATAACTTGATTTCAAGGATTTGAAACTGGATTTTGAAAATGAGATTTCGGATTGGGTTTTGAAAATTGGAAAGGGAAAGTCTGGATTTGGGTTCCGGATGATGGTTCCGGATGCTAGCTTACGGAATCATTGTTGCGAATTCGGATAAGGATTTTTTATGGTTTTCACTGATTGAAAAATGGTTTTGGGTTTAAAGACCCGGAAAAAGAAAAAGAAAAACGGTTGGATCTGGTTTTGAGTTTAAAGACTCGGTTGATTGACGGGGGGAGGGCCCTAGATTGATATTTTTTGAGTTTAAAGACTCGGTATATGTTTTGAGTTTAAAGACACGTTGATTGTGATACCCCCCGAGGCCTGTGATTGTGTTTTGAGTTTAATGACTTGTTGATATCCCGGGAAGGCCTGATTATTGCACATAGTTTTGAGTTTAATGACTCAGGCGCACTTAAGATCCAACAAACTCGCATGATTGATGTTTTTCACTGGTTTTCCAATGTTTTGGGCAGTGGCCCGGATGAATTGGATTTGATGAGTTTTGGGACTGAGTTCCCGTATTTGAGATTTCTTTGTGATTTGAGGCTGAGGCCTGGATTTGAATACCGATTTTGATTCGGGTTTCCGATAATGGTTTTCATTGATGGTTTTGATATGAATGGTTTCATAACATGACTTGATATACATGCATTTGGTTTTTGCGTAGAGGCTAAAAATGTAATTATCTGTTTTCTGATAAGTGTTTTTGAACTTACACTTATTTTGGCCACTCATAGTCTTTTCATGTTTTCGATACCCTCCAGGTTGTTGTGGTGCGGGCTGTTGGTCGAGAGGGACGGAGACATCACACCCACGTTCCACAGTAAATTCGGCGCACTCTAGAAAGTTTGATACGTTTAAGACGGTCGGTTCGAGAATCCCTTGTTCGACTTACGTGTAACATGGAGATTGGACGTCAGTTTAGCCTTCGTGTCATGCGTAAGTTAGACGGGAGCAGGATTCAGCCCTTAATCTCGGGGGATTGGGGGTGGGTCCTGACAGAAGGGGGTGCTCATCTCGGAGGAATATTTATCTGTTAAGAGGCATAGATTAGTATTACATATAAACAAGTCATTGTACAATGTACATACCGCTAACCTAATGCTTTGATACCAAGCTGACAAGACCCTCCCTAGTCCCTCTAGGACTACAGTGAGATGTGCCCTACTCAATCTGATAAGTATACTCTAAATACCAAAATAACCTTATGGGTTAAATATAACATACATAATTCACTATCTATTTCCAAATAAGGGATCAGAATCTCTTACACATGATCAAGCATATATATATATATATATATGTACAATACAAGTACTAAAACCTACCCAGTATGGTGTCATGTACACAGTAGTACTATTTATGCCTCAGCCTCAATATCTGCCCCTGTCTCCATATCACGGCTTGGAAGGTCAATAAAATAGTAAAAATGTGAGTGGACCAAAAATCAATAAGTTAGAAACTCACTTTGAAAACATATACAGTTTAACCATCTATTTTATAAACATGCATGCATTTTAGTTAAATCGTATGAAAACAGGTTAAATCATACCCATACATATATACATACATATCTGGACACACTGCATCAGTAAAACACACATAATATAACCAATCCTCAGGCATCCGTGATGCCTCGACATCCGCGATGTCTATATCATAACCAGTCACGATTTCCAAAGCTACGCGTGTAACTCGGGGTCTCATCTTCGAGTACTTCCCCATGATCCAACTCAATGCCATCCGGGGTGATATCAACATAGGTGCCTACCCAGATCTACCGTGTCTGGGACGATATCGTAACCAAGCACTCCTCATCCTGAGTCTCTCCTCGGAGTCAGTCATCTCAAGTAGTGCACCGTGACTACTGCTGGATCCTTGCCGTCTGGAGGAGACTAACCAACTTACCCAGGATTGTATATGTGGAACTGTAACCAAATTCGATAAAAATCATATTAAAATCATTTATGTCTCAAATCAGTTTAAATACTGTTCAATTGGCCCTATGCCTGAGACATAATTATGACAAATCCATTCCACAAAATCTACCCAAAAACTGTGTCCAATACTTGTTTATAAATCCCGATTTATCGTTATTTAAATCCAGTTTAAATGTATTATTTCCTTTCAATTTCCCATTGACTCTAAGTCTAAGTCAAATCATCATTTCATCGGGTCTCAAGCCCAAAACCTCATTTTCACGAAAATCCATAAAACGTTTCATAAACCGATGATCACAATCCACATCATCCTTCAATAACAATATCAAAACAGTTCAACTTAAATCATGTAATAAAGCATTTAAAACAGTTATGCATGCATTTAGTTCTAAAACAAACAGCCCACTTATACTCGGTCCACGATGCGCACTAAACCTCAATGTTATATCTACCACTGAGCAAGTCAAAAGTCTCCGGGGTCTGTCCAAATCAATATAAGGGTCACTACTTTGCTATACATGTTCATATGCTAAACCCTCACAAGCCCGATACCCGAAACGTGTCCCCGACACGCTTCCCGAGGCTAAAAACCTCTAGATGACAATCCAAACTGTCTCTGATCAACCTGAAACCACTACCATTGGATTCAAAACGTCAAAACCTTTGAACAAGATTGGTTTGACCTCAAAATTAGTGTGCACATGCCCCCACGCGTAAGTAAAAGTTTCGGTCAACGCTCGTCAACGGTCAACGCTGACGTCAGCCTGACAGGTCTGAGAGTTGACAATTTGACACCGACACGTGTCACTCTCATATTAGTCCATGTGTCTTACCATGTGACCTTTGATACCTCTGACATCTAGCCATACGGCACCACCTGATTGGTCCACGTGGTGACATGTCAACTGCTAACTGTGTTTGAAAACTTGCCACGTGGTACCGCCTGATTGGCCACGTGGGCTAACAGTTTTTGACAGATGTTGACGTGGATTGCCATGTCATCATCGTCAACCCGCAACCCAACTCGGTCGTATCGTACTCAATTCTCATCTTTTTCACCATTCTTTTTCCTATCTACTCGCAACGATCCCAGGAATGGATCTATGGCATCAAAAGCAGCTAAAAGGTCTAGAAGTTACCTTCCAAACTTGATGATTTTTGGTTGAGTTTCCAGCCCTTCCCCAGATCGATTCCGGCCACCTCTGTCCACGAAAATGGCCCCTATGAGTTCGTATGATCCCTGGGAACAATTCTTGGTCATCAAAATAGCCCAACAAACCCTAGAAAATGAATTCGAATTTTGGGTCAAAATCGGGTTTTCGGGTTTACCTGGTTCATGGTTTGCAGTGGGTTTTGGTGTTTCGGGTATAATCAAACAAAGAGGAAGGAAGATGATACATGGACCCATAATTTAGGGTCTTGGGCTAATTAGATGAGTGACACTTGTCACTCATTAATAGGTCCAAGTTTGATATTTGACCAATTAAATCTAGCCAACTATACTCGTCCTCGAAATGCATGAATAGTGGTTGTTTTCTTCCGTGACCCATAACTTTCCCGTCAAACGTCTAATTTTGATGTGTCGCCTGTCTACAGACTCGTGACTTCTCGATTTAAGTAACGGGCCTCGGTCAAAGTCCAAATAGTATCTCGAGTCAAAAGTCAACATTTTTTCCCTGACCATGGGCAAAATAGTCATTTCACCTTAATTTTCCAATTTTACAATTAATGAAAAGTTATGGGCATTACATTTCATGATTGGTTAAATATGTGAAAATATTGGTGTGTGGACATTGTAAGTGGATGATGATGTCACATGTATGTATGTTAGTTAGGAGTAGAGTAAATAATGTGATTGTTGATTTGTATTTGCTTATGTAATAGTGTCGGTTTTTTCTATGAAACTAATCTATGATTTGCAGGTACAAATTAGCATGAGCATTCCCATTTAAATTCTTAATTGTAAAGCGTAACTTCAGTTACATAGTTTTAAACCCCTTATCTTTGTTCTTTCTAATAAATGTTAATCATATATAGGTTCCCTCACTCCCCAGTCCAAAACGATTCCTATTTACCAATTCTACATCTACAAAAAAAGGTTTTTTAATTGTATATGTTTTCCTTAAGTATTGAGTGTTACTTTCTGTTTACTTTAATTCTTGGTTTTTGCGAATCAGGAAGCAGCTGAATTACGAATTGTTGTAGATTTGGGGCCATAAGTGTGTCCTTATCTTTATCCTCATCCCTTGGCTGAGCCATGTGTTGGCTCACGACTATGGGCAGCTGATTAGGTGCACTTTGAGTCCGAATTTGGTCTAGAGCCACAAGCACATCATGAAGCAGATTATGGGACACAGCTTGGGGTAGTGCTACAAATTGAACTTCAAAATATCCAAGGTGTCTTTTTCATCTTCCCTCGTCCCTTTCTCGTCCTCTCATTCTTAGATCTCAGTTTCCAATATGTGAGGGCAAGGTAACAAAGCATGGTTAGACATTAAATCAACATTATAAGTATTGGAAAAGAAAGAATAATTTTGAGGGTTAGAAATGGGGCTGTCTCATTACTCAATCAGAGTAGATTGGAGACGCACATGCCATGACATTGCCTGGGATAGAAAATTAGGCATCCTTGCTAAGCACTTGTTGATGTGTTGGCATTCAAAATTGATTTCAATTAAAGTTATAAACTATAAATATAGAAAAACTAAATATAGATAGCAAGATTGTGGAACCATAATAATCGAATACTCTGAAGCTGCCACGTGGCCAACAATTTCCATAATGCCAATATTACACTTGGTAAAATTAACATCAACATGTTACGATTTCCGCATTAATTCATTTATTTACCAGCTAAATATATTAATTAATCAGATCAATGCCGATAATAACTAACTTCCCAGCGAATTAGTTCTTCATTAATAAATAAGTGGTTATACTCGGTACAATCACTTATTTAATA
Organism: Prinsepia uniflora; assembly: GCA_032719365.1. Lineage (NCBI taxonomy): Eukaryota > Viridiplantae > Streptophyta > Magnoliopsida > Rosales > Rosaceae > Prinsepia > Prinsepia uniflora. Next base: position 46,777,103 of record CM064872.1, on the reverse strand, counting down.
CTTTCTCCTTCAACCAATCAGACGCTCTGGTGACTTTCAAGGCTTCACTATAAATAGAAGGCCTCATCTCACTTCTAAAGAGAATCAAAAACTCATGCAAACACTCTGTCAAATTATTCTCTCATAGAAAACTGACTTAAGTATCAGAGCGTTTTCGATTGAACCACCTCCTGGGATTCAACCTTAACCCCATTTGATTTTGTTCTTGTGTGTAGGGTTCGAGAAGAAATTTCATAGAGTCAGACGATTTCTGCATCAACAACTAGTGCTTTCATTGAGAGCCGATTTGAGAAATACTCAAAACGTGCTCTTTAGTTTTTCCATGAAAAAACTCTATCATCACACTTTCGACACTTACCGTTCTTCACATGGCTAGAACACGCCAATCCACACGAGCCTCTGAGGTTGCCACGTCCGCTACTGCAATCGCTGGCGTGAGTCAACCCCTCCTAGAAATTCCAGAAGACCCACTTTCCCGTCTCCTGCATGGCCCATGCCACACATCAATTCACCTACCGTTCGGAAGGCCAGATTGGACACCTATGTTCAGTTTCAGAACGCCCATGAGTACTTTGACGTATTGAGTACCCACGCGATAGCCGACCGAAACAAGCAATCTCCCATGCATCACACACACACACTCAAATGGACGAATCCACCATGACTCTAAAAGCACGGATGATCATAGTGAGGAAGACGAGACTTACTCACAAGTACGCTCGAGAGCTAAGCCCGCTGCAACTGGAGGGAGTCGATGCCATTTGACCCGGTGTGGGAACTCCAGGCATGAAGGACCATTACACGCTAAAGACGTCCGAAAGATGCTAGATCAAAGCCTCCAGGGAGTTCAACGCGATGGAGACTTGGAGAATGACCTTTGGTGCCAGATTTAGACGTCATCATCTTCGCTGTTCGTGAGGGACATTGAGGAGGAGCCATTCCCGCAACGATTTTCAACACTAAACTTCAATCAGTACAAATGAACCTCTGATCCAGTAAAGCATATCAATTACTATCGGGGGGGTCATGGTACCTAAGATGGTTGATATGCTTTACTGGATCGGGGGGTCATGGTCCAAAGTTTTCCAAGCCTCGCTGCAAGGTTAGGCGACGACATGGTTCAACCATCTTCCCGGAGATCAATCACTTCCTTCGAAGAGTTGGCCCTTGTTTTTGTGAAGGAGTACTCGTAGCTTCGCACCGTCGAAGTCAAGGATGACCACCTCTTCACCATTTGAAAGAGGTCTAAGGAAACCTTGCGGCAATACATCCAGAGGTATTGCGAAGAAAAGTCCCGCATTGTTGGTTGTAGCGATCTTTTCACTGCCATGGCATTTAAACAAGGCCTACCACGGGAGAGCTAGCTCTACGGAGACAACGTCTTGAGCAACGCCCGAAGTCTCGCCAAGATATTGTCCCAAACGGAGCGACATGCATGCTAGGAGGACGAGAAAAACACCACACATGCCGCCCACCGCGGGAACTCAGTCGAGAAAGACAACAAGCGCAAGGGGAACCCGTCATCCAACATGTTTGTGGGTGAAAATCCAAACACACAATTTTCGGTACCTTTCCTCCAAATATAAAATCAGATAAAGGAAAAGTCGTGGTTCGAAAGACCAGCTCTCGTCAAAGGTGACCAGGAGAGGGCCGACAAGACAAAATGGTGTGCCTATCACAATTGATATGGGCATGACATAAGCTCTTGCCAGACTTTCGAAAGATAC